>CM042156.1:35535808-35668308 GCA_023376005.1 Doryteuthis pealeii
CACCCAGAAAAAATCCGGTGTTCGTTTAGACAACGATTTTAGTTTTTTTTTAATATTAAAACTAATCCTAACCCTAACCCTAACCCTAACCCTAACCTAATTCTCTAACAAAAACAGATGTTGACGGTATAAATGAAAAATTGTACTTATGAATCGAGATCGCAAAAGGGTGGCCGTAAAGGTCATATGATCCAGAAATTGACCTTGTCTCACCTGCTACTCGTGTGTAGGAGGTTAATAATAAAATTATAAAACAGTTGTATCTTTAATAGCTACTAACACTCGTTTAAAACGATCGACTAAGAATTTCTGGGTGTAAACTAAATAGACCATAACCGATTCTCGGGATAAAATGTCAAAGATGAAATAAATAAAACGAATTTTGTAAGAGTATCACCGTGTGGTATCTAGGTGTGGGATATTTGTGTTTGTAAAATCTCGGTGAGGGATTATGGAACATTATAGCCAACAATTCATTGCCAACAATTCAGAGTCATAGAAATAATCGCACCAAATAATTCATCCGCAATCTTGTTTAACGATATAAATAATAGTTAGAAATTAATTGTACAAAAGGAATTAGGTTAGTTACAAATGTCCGACATTTCAATAAACTACTCTTGTTACCATAAAAATAATCAGTTGGTTGATTTTATGGCATGTCAACCTTTGTTGGGTTATTTAATACCAAAGCCGATCTTTTTTGACAAGCAAACACATGGCATCAAGTAACTAACATCAACAACAACAACAACAACAACAACAACAATAATAATAATAATAATAATAATAATAATAATAATCCCCATTATAAGATACTCAGGACCATTCTTAAAATGGACAAAAGAAGAACTCAGACAGATTGACCAAAGGACGAGAAAATTAATGACAATGCACAAGGCTCTCCGCCCTAGAGATGATAGAGATAGATTATATGTGTCAAGAAAGGAAGGGGGAAGAGGTCTTGCTAACATAGAGGAATGAGTAGAAACCACAATCCAACAACTTGAAGATTACACAAGAAAGAGCAAAGACAAACTACTTATGGCGGCCAACAATAGTAGAGGCGACCGATGGACAATCAGAAAAACAACAAAGACTAGAAAACAAAAATGGGAAGAAAAACAATTATATGGACGCTTCAAACGACAAATTGAAGAGGTTGCCCATGAAAAGACTTGGACATGGTTAAGAAAAGGAAACTTCAAAAGAGAAACGGAATCACTTATAATTGCTGCACAAAATTAATGCCATAAGGACAAACTACATCAAAGCGAAATCGATAGGACCCAACAAAAGTAAATGTAGACTTTGTGGGAATAGAGATGAGACTGTAAACCATAATACTCTGCGAATGTAGCAAACTAGCACAACGAGAATACAAAACTAGACACGACTGGGTTGGGAAGGTGATCCACTGGGAATTATGCAAAAAATTAAATTTTGACCATACAACAAAATGATATATGCATAAACCAGAATCTGTTCTTGAGAACGAAACGCATAAAATTCTCTGGGACTTTCAGATAAAGACGGACCACCCTATCCCAGCCAGGAGACCAGACCTAGTATTGATTTTAAAACAAGAAAAAAAAGTGAACATGTCAACTGGTGGACTTTGCGGTTCCAGCAGATCACAGGGTGAAGCTGAAAGAAAACGAAAAGATGGACAAATACCTGGACCTTGCCAGAGAATTGAAAATGCTGTGGGATATAAGGGTGAAAGTGATAACAATTGTAATTGGTGCACTTGAACGGTCCCAAAAAACTTGGAAAAAGACTGGAGGACCTGGAAATCAGTGGAAGAATTGAGACCATACAGACTACTGCATTGCTGTAGTCGGCTAGAATACTCAGAAGAGTCCTGGAGATCTGAGGAGACTTGTTGTCACTCAGACTCCAGTGAAATACCATCAGCTAACGCTGATGTGAAAAATTCAAAAGGAGTGAAAATAATGTGCAAACAATTATATCTTCAAGTAACTATTCTTAATACAAATTTTTACTACAATTGTATGGTAATATAAGATTCTCCTGACATGAAGCTCAACATATTTTTGTTTTGTTTTGGATTCCTGTAATAAATCTATTACCATCGCAAGTAACTTATCTTGTCAAAAAATGACATTTTCGCATCGATCAAAAAAAAAAGAAAGAAAGATGTTTAAAGATTGAATGATGTTTGTAGTGACCATCCTGATTTTTTGAAGATTGTAGGTCAAATGACAAAAAGTATTTTACTAACATATAGGATCAATACAGAAAGTTCCAGTAGCCAATCCGCCCTGTCGGCTGGGGCGTTAGAATGCACCGACTTCACCTCTGCAGAGGGGTAAGACTCCACCAATGGGGTCACCTGTTGGCCGTGGGTAGTCACCCGTGATACTTAAGAATAGAACCCAGGTGGTTGAGCAGTTCATGACTTGCAATACTCCACTTTGGCCCTTTCTTGGGTTAGACGGGCGGACGGAGAGACCCCCTCCGATCAATCGGCTGCTCACGTCAAGCCCTAGCACCTATATGATTACCCCACACCCTATTGCCTTTATGGCAATCCCCAACCCTTTTTATCATATGGGTGCTAGAAGGCGGTGGCTGCGGGTCTACATGTCCTGGGAATGACGTTAAACTCTATCTGATGGTGAGGTTCCAGTTTTGGAGGTTTGGGGAATGTGGAGCACCCCTTCATCACCATTGCTCCCTGGTCCACTCTGATCCGGAATGGTAGTACCTGTTATGGTCCCATCTATGGGTTAAATAGAAAAATGTATTTATAAAAAATTTGAGTATCCATTAAGAATTGATTTATTTCAAAACTTTATCGGCATTAAATAACCCACTGAGGTTGATATGCCGTAAAACAAAAACAAACTAAACCAAACCAAATCCAGTGGCCAATAAAAATAAACATCATAAATATATCCCATCTTATCAAAAGCGCCAAAAAAGTTTTTCCAAGCCTTTATCTTGAGCCTTTCAAGATCCTTAAATACAAAGCATTCAGCTTGGATTAAGTGCAGTGACAATGGTCATTAAGGTTTTTCTTCATAGTGTCATTGCTCTCGCGAACATCTACACAACTCAGGAACTTTTCAATACAACTTGATGCGCCAATTCCATATTTTAACTACTCAACAACACACAACTGATACACATGTATACGAAATGAGGCTTCATTTATCCTCCAATAAGTGGTAACCTCCATAAAAAAATGGATAACCAAAAGAAATATATTTACACCCTCATGAAACTTGGTGACTTTCGACCTGACTCTACAAACTGATGACCTGCGGATGACTCTTAATAAATTTTTCCTAAGTCCATGTGGAACACATTTTCTTAACTTCTGAATTTTTCCAAAGTTTTGTAAACGACCTATTATAGTTGGCAGGTTGCATAAGTTGTAAAATGAGAACAATTCAAAGACAATTCTAAGATCCTCGGTGCTCTTCCAATACGTGATCTACCGAATGGTTTCTAATCCAATATGTGATCTACCGAGTTGTTTACATTCCAATATGTGACCTACCCATTAACTACCCATTATTTTCCTATTAGACTAACCCTAAACCTTAACCCTAACCCTGTCTTCTTTTTTCCTAGTAGATCACATGCCATGAATAGTAGATCAATAGTAGATCACAAACCTTCGGTAGATCACATATTGGAAGAGCACCAATTCCTCAAACCTTGTATGAAAGTTGTTTTCGCATTTCGTGCCATTAAACACAAGGACTATTTTAATAAATTCCGCTAAAGAATTTTACGTATTTGGTCTTGATGTTTCATTTTGTGCCATTAACCACAAGACCATTTTCCTTTATAGTTTCCATCAAGTTGAGCACATTTTTGTTTTGCTCTTTTTCATCGAAAATACCGATGGTTCCGGGGTGTTGGGTCAGTAAAATGGTTATTCCTGTATATAGAGTGAGTGAGGGAGAGGCTCTGTGATTGGATATACCAATCACGTGATAGCCCAGAGTTTTGGCGCAATATCCAAAAAGTGGTCAGACAGATTCCATCCGTGGTACCACGAGGCAACGAATTCAGGGGCTCAAGGAAACCACCCTAAGAAATCTTCTCCAACGCGCCGGTAAGTCCCTTAAACTCAACTTTATATACAGGAAGGACTTTATATTGTTGTTTGTTGTTTTATGTCTAGCCAATAAATAGTTTGAATTTTAAAGGAAATATTAATTCCTTTCTTGTTGTTGTTAGTCTTAGAACTGAATGTTATACTAACACAATAGGGGTATTTTTCAATTATTTGATCCATCTTTTGCTGGAACACATCCTGAGTCACCACCAACCGAAAATGGCATCCCCATGAAGCAGTATCTACAAAATGGGCTGTCGAAACATGTTAGGATTTAGCCCTGTCTAGGTCAAAGCATCAGTATCCCTTTCTGGCTTCAAGCTTTTTGCGTCATTTTGTAACTGACAGTATGTGTGCAATTGCTTTTAGGGTTGGAACACTCTTGTAATTGCTCAATTTAAATATTTCGGGTGAAGGCAAATTCTTCGTTTGTTCATTGACCATTTTACAAATCAAAATTATAAAAATTTTACAAAGCGAAACATCCAAATTGCATTACAAATGCAGAATAGCACGCAAGAGATGATATCATTAGAATTGCATTTTGCGTATAAAGTCGTCGGGGTGGTCTAAAGTCGGTATCAACCAATCAGCGAGGGAGTCTATCTCCTTTTTAATAGCGCTAGACCAAGGAGATTGTTTTTGCATCTGAGGTGGAGCGCCACACCTACCACCAGCTCCTCACTTTACCGCACAGATCCTTGTGCTACTCCTACGCTGAGTTGGCGAGGAGCCGGTATCGAACTAGGAACCTTGCGGTTTCTGGCCGAACGCTCTACCGACTGAGCAAACCCAGACCCTAACTTGTTTATTGTCCATAAGTAAGTGGTCGAAATCTATCCAAGTAGCCTAACCATAATCCTAACACTAACCCAAACCCTAACCCTAATACTTACTCTAACCCTTACCCTAGCTTTAACCCAAGTGTCTCAAAGGTTTCGGATATTCAATACGTGAAGTGTAATGCTTTTTATACGTAATCTAATGATATTATCTTGCGTGCTATATACCCACATTTCCACAAAGTCTTATTCCTCGTGATACAATAAAGATCCTATCGATGATGCCATAGTAAGTTATGATGTTACCATGTAAGCTATTCTGTTTCAAGTCTGTCGTTGTAACTTTTCTTTTTGTGTATCGTCCAATATCACTAAACTTATTGCATCTTACATTCACCGATAATCCAGTTAATCCTTCTAATAGATAAGCTAGTTATCATACGAATATCTTCGAAAAAACTCAAGAACTTTCTATTTTTTCCATCGAGAATACACAAGCACCTGTACAAACAAGATTGATATCTACATTTTATAATCGGTTGGAGGGTTGCTAATTCGAGAAGGGTAAAACAATATACAAGGTGTGTCAAAAAAGTATCGAGATTGAAGCTGTATTTACCAAGATAGAAATGAACAATAAATGTAACGCTAATTTTTTCCAGAATACAAGGTGTGTCAAAAAGTACAGATTTTAAACCTGTATTTACCAAGATAGAAATGAAGAATAAATGGAACGTTAATTTTTTAGAAAAGGGTTTGGAAAGTTTGGAAATCAGAGGAAGGATTGAAACCATTCAGAACACTGCACTGCTGCAATCTGCCAAAAATCATTTGACTGAAGATGTCCTTATAAATCGGACGAAATATTTCAACTCTTAGATTTGTTTTGAGTTATCATTTCTTGTTCATTATCCTTTTACCTACCTCATAGATAGATAGATAGATAGACATGAGGAGACTTGCTGTCACTCAGACTCCAGTGAAAGACCATCAGCTAATGCTGATGTGAAAACTCAAAAGGGGTAAAATAATAATAATAATAATTTGTTTGCTTATATATGGTATCAAGTATTCCTATCTAGTACAAATTATGTCCACATGATTATATGGTTTCAAGCATTTCTATACAGTAGTAATGATTCTACCCATAGATTAAGCCCTAAAAGATACTACCACTTCGGGGCAGAGTGGACCTGAGAGTAATGGCAATCAAGGAAGGACTCCTACTCCCCAGAGATCCATAACTAGAACTTCACCACCGGATGTGATTCACTGTCATATCTAGGACACACCCCTTTTGCAGGGAGGTCTTACCTCCACTGAAGAGGGTGCAATTGGGGTATTCTATACCCGGTCGACAGGGCGAGTAATTGTTGGGCGCCCGTTAAGACTTGAAGACACAGAGTTAACGATACTATTTTACAAATCATCGGTCTGCGACAAGTGTAGAGTTAGTGTGTATGTGTGTGTGTGTGTGTGTGTGTGTGTGTCTGCGTGTATGTGTGTGTGTGTGTGTGTTACAATTTATATTGTCATAAATTGTTGACCGACCCTGTAGCTGAATAAGGGGCCATTGGCTTTGAGATCAGGAAATGGAAAACTACCAGGACGGTTATATCCCCCTGATCCCTGGAGAACACGTCACGAGAAACACGTGACTAGATTTAGATTTTAAATTCGACCGTACATTGAGGCAAGACAGACGTGTCACCGCTGAGGTCGAGTCTCATCCGCGCGGTGAATAAGAACATGGGCTAAATAAAAGCTTGATCAAGAAATAAGATCTTGTCTTGTGAATTTAATTAATTACAATGGCTGAAGTTTGTCCGAAAGAAGCCCTTAGTTAGAAGAGACAGCAACTAGACAAAATGTCGGCCAAAGAAGAAGAGGAAACAGCCAGACAAGATAGTAATGAAGTTAGCAAGAAGCAAGTAAGATCTCCTCACCAAGTAAGTCTCTAAACTCTGTCTCTGTCTCTCTCTCTATCACCAAGAAATCTCTGAAGTCACTCTCTCATGTATATACCCAATTAAGGTATATAACGTGGTGATTTACCAAACTGACACAAGGCCAATAATATGGGGCCCCAACTGAGAATTCTTTAGAATTGAAAGAAAGCTTAAGATGGCCACATAAATTATAATGAATCTCTACGCAATAAAGATAAAGTCGATAGGTTGTGTGGTTTTGAGAATATCATAAAATAACTGAAGATGATTTTGTGATACTGTCAGATTTCGTAAGTGGCAACAAGACTTTAGAATACTACGAAATATATTTAATTCGGAACATTCACAAATGAAAAAAAAAAACGAAGATTTATTCTACGGGTAGTATTTGACACAAGGTCATAAGTAAGAGGAGGGGGGCGTCCAGGGAGGATCGAACTTGCTTTTCAGTAGTAACATGCACCAATGAATAGACTGGGTTGTTATTTCATCAGGAATTAGAATATCCACACGGAAGATAATTGACAAAAAAAAAAAAGAAAAAAAAAAAAAAAAAAGAAGAAGACAATTTCGTTGATGTATGATGTGATTATTTTATTGTTCAGTGACTTTTGATGTAGAGTGGTGATATTTTTTATCTTATTTTTTATTGGTCTCCATGGAGATAAGACTTTTCCCTTTCTCAGAGAGAGAGAGAGAGAGAGAGAGAGAGAGAGAGAGAGAGAGAGAGAGAGAGAGAGAGAGAGAGAGAGGGGCGGGGAGTGGGAAGAGGTAAAGATATTTACATGTAAAAAAAATTTCAAAGATGGAGCGAACGTGTTTGAAAGAAGAGACGTAATATGAGAAAGGCGGTGCATACTGAAGTTAACCAGTTAATGCATTTAAGATTCCAATGTGATACTTATATGCCTGCCTATGTATTTATCAACTGAAACTAAAAGCCGAGGGCATATATATATATATAGCGTAAGGAGAGCCAGTCAGTCAATAACCTCTCGATTAAACACGATAATAGATGTCTTATAAATAAATAAAATATATAAAAGATTGAAAAAAATTTCCATTACACTTTAAGTTGTCGCCATCTTTTATGAATTAATTCATTAATTTGCATATAACACATCACTGTCCGTTGGAAAGATTCTCAAGAAATAAAATGAAAGCCGAGACATTAACTTACACTATCCAAATTCGTGTTGTGTTATAGTGAAGTGTTTTGAATAAGAGTGTAGATCTATCTATCTATCTATCTCCCCCCCTCTCTCTCTCTCTCTCTCTCTCTCTCTATATATATATATATATATATATATATATATATAGCGTAAGGCAGAGCCAGTCAGTCAATAACCTCTCGATTAAACACGATAATAGATGTCTTATAAATAAATAAAATATATAAAAGATTGAAAAAAAAATTCCATCACACTTGAAGTTGTCGCCATCTTTTATGAATTTATTCATTAATTTGCATATAACACATCACTGTCCGTTGGAAAGATTCTCAAGAAATAAAATGAAAGCCGAGAGATTAACTTACACTATCCAAATTCGTGTTGTGTTATAGTGAAGTGTTTGAATAAGAGTGTAGATCTATCTATCTATCTATCTATCTATCTATCTATCTCCCCCTTCTCTCTCTCTCCCTTATATATATATATATATATATATATATATATATATATATATATATATATATATATATATGTATGTATCTTTTTTTTTATGAACTCATTGCACATTCGGTTTTCCGGTTAACGCCGGGAGTCCAGCGAGCTTCGGACGCTGGGCTTGTCAAGAGTTTAATGATAGCGTCGATCTCAGGGGGCTATCCCCCCTCTTGTGGGGAATGCCGAAGGGATCGACGCAATTTTTGTTCTTTCCCACCCATGAGGCCTTGTGCCCAGTCCATACAAGTGGGGTATGCGACAAATATACTCTCTCTCTCTTCTTCCTCTCTTCTCTCTCTCTATATATATATAATATATATATATATATATATATATATATATATATGGGTGCGATATTTCCATGCAAATAGTGGTCAATATCATTGATAGAGAATTTAATAATTTAATATGCTGTAATGGTTAGCGAGCTACATTAGCAGATTATTGATAGTGAGTTCGATTCTCACTAGGCAACCGATACTTCTGGCCTTGTGCCACATCTAAGCTAAGCTTAGTGAGTAACTATATTTAAGTTAAGGTTGCGTGGACACACACACACTCTCCTCCCCTCTCTCTCCCTCTCTCTCTCTCTCTCTCTCTCTCTCTCTCTCTCTCTATATATATATATATATATATATATATATATATATGTATATATATATCCCCTGTCTGTCTCTCTTTCTCTCTTTCTCTCTCTCTCTATATATACATATGTGTGTGTGTGTGTGCGCGCGCGCGTGTGTGTAAAGATTGTAATAGATTCAACTAGAGAAAAGTAAATATTTTAGAAGGAAAAAATCCGCAAGTGGTTTCAATTTTGGTATTTGCTTCTTTCAATTTATTTCGATTTTAAAATAGGCGAAACATGTTTCGGGTTTCTTTTAGACCCTTTTCAAGCTAACAAAATTGTGGGCTGTGTTGATACTTTTATTCTAATATAGAGTCATTTCCAGGATAGTGGTTAGGAGACGGGTAATAAATCCTACTAGTTAACTCTTGTTAATTCCATGTTCACTGGCTGACGCTCGGTGTTCGTTTTACGATTTTGGTTTGGTTTGTTTTGTTTTACGGCATATCAACCTCAGTGGGTCATTTAATGCCTATAAAGTTTTGAAATAAATCAATTCTTAAATGGATAATACAATTTTTTTATAAATACATTTTTCTATTTAATCCATAGATGGGACCCTAACAGGTACTACCACTCCGGGTCAGAGTGGACCAGGGAGCAATGGTGATGAATGGGGTGCTTCACATTCCCCAAACCTCCAAAACTGGAACCTCACCATCAGATAGAGTTTAACGTCATTCCCAGGACATGTAGACCCGCAGCCACCGCCTTCTAGCACCCATGTGATAAAAAGGGTTGGGGCTTGCCATAAGGGCAATAGGGTTGGGAAAATCATATAGGTGTTAGGGCTTGATGTGACCAGCCGATTGATCGGAGGTGGTCTCTCCGACCGCCCCTCTAGCCCAAGATAGGGCCAAAGTGGAGTATTGCATGTCATGAACTGCTCATCCACCTGGGTTCTATCCTTAAGCATCACGGGTCGCCACCCACGGCCAACAGGTGGCCCCATTGGGGGAGTTTTACCCCTCTGCAGAGGTGCAGTCGGTGCATTCTAACGCCCCAGCCGACAGGGCGGGTTTTACGATTTTCTTTTATCTTTCCTCGTCTTATACATACATGTATGCATGTGTTTTTGTTTCTATTATGTTTATATGTCTATATGTTGTGTTTGTGTGCATATATGTATATATGTTGTGGGTGTGTGGAGTGCGTGTATAAGAAGATCCAATCAATGTATGCATTCCTTTACATTTTAGTAACTAGTGTGTGTGTGTGCACACACTTACACATGTATGTACACTTATATACCCCCACACCCGTACACAGATAAGGAGCTTGTATCAGTTAAATGTAGCGTTAGCTGGCGTGACAAAGTCGTTGCTGTGTGACCAATGTACGTGCTTTCAGCTTTGGAGAGGCAGTCTCCAACTGGACATGTAAATGTATACACAAGACTGGTCTCGTTAAGACGACTAGTTTTAGATAATTAGTTTAACTTTGTTGTTGGGTCACATTTAACTGATACAAGCTCCATCGTGCAACACATAGAATCACATTCATGTCCCCTCTAATTACCGGAACATTCTAACTGAAAACACGCATATACTGCACAAAGAAAAAAAAACAAAGAAAAACTTCAAATACTCTAAGCCCTATACATTAAACCAAAAAAGAAAAAAAGAAAAAAAACCCACCTCAAACAAGATCAACTTTGAAACCAGTGAATATATTCTCAAATGCCTATAATTTCCCGCCAATTCTCCTCCCACCATTCCCCCATAACGTTCTTATAAACTTGTGAGCCCCTCCTCCTACTTATTCCTACTACTACTGTTTGTCTAAAATTAAACAATGGAAACATCTCACCAGTTCACAACTGATGATGGTACTAAGTAGTGCAGAAAGTACTCATATAAGAATCATTAGTTGTTTCATCCACGAATTCCACTCTGATATAAAAAAAAAAAAAAAAAGAAGATGGCCAGACAATTAGAAAGGATAGAAAGAAACTCGTCAGACAAGAATTGTCCGTCGAGTTCAACAACACACAGACACACAGACACACACACACATATATATATATATATATACGTTAATGTATGAGTAGTGGCTTACCGGTGGGTACGAGTACGATCGTTGGAAGCGCACAGTATCCAGGGGTTAAGACTGAGAAAAAACAAATACAAAGTGCTCAATACAAAGTAGAAGATAAGACCGTTTCAACGGACATGCATGGTACTAACTGATATTAATCGAAAACTCGATTAATTCAGCGGATGTAACCCTGATGATTCAGACGATGGAACTCGAGTAGGTTACTTTTATCCATTATATATATATATATATATATATATATATATATATATATATATATAGGGTGGGTCAAAAGTAAGGTTACAGTTACTTCATTATCTGTTTCACTTTCACAATCACGTCTTAGATATAAATTATTTAAAAAATTCTGATCCCTTTGGACAAATACGAAGATTGTTGCAAGATTGAAGGTGGACATTTTGAGCACTTGAGAGATTAAATATTCAATATAAAATGTCTAATATGTAAATATAATGTATGTAAATATATGTAAATAAATGTCTAAATTTCTAATAAAGGTAAAATATTTAAGTGTTAACTGTAACCCTACTTTTGGCCCTCTCTCTCTCTCTCTCTCTCTCTCTCTCTCTCTCTCTATATAATATATATATATATATATTATATATATATATATATATAACGGACTCTCCCGTCGATTTCGACGTATGAGGTTCCGACAACCTCTTTCATTTAACCTTTTGTGTTAATCGCAGGTGACATTTCAGCCCTGCCAATGATTTGCAAAGAAGTCCACAGATGGAACAAAAGTGTGGATTATTAGAATGTATTGTTGGGACACTAACCAATGCTCTAGTCCTTTCTCTAGCTTGACGTAGCTTGGTGACCTCCGATGTTGCAAAATTCTTGATACCATTGTTACACAAAGTCGTCCACGTTTTACGATCGAGTGCTGTGCTCTCAAAAGTAGCGTGATCTATATTTGCAGCTGAGAGGTTACTTTTCAACTATATATATATATATATATATATCCCTCCGCATGATCAGGATGTTACACATGGTCTATTTCTTAAACAGAGTTTAACAGGTTTGAATTCAGAGCTTTTCTTCTACTGGTTGCCTAACCAAGGTTAAAGAAACCACTGTGTCCTACTATTTATTCATATCTGGAGGGAGAATAGTTGGATACACACTTTTCCCAATGATGATAGCGCTATGTGAAATGCAAACAGCCTCGTAAGTAATTGTTGTACCGGTCGTTCCTACAGTGGAGAATATACACCGGTTCTCACTATAAATAGTGAGACACAGAGTGAAAAGGTTGTACTGTTACCGTTTAGTGGCAAGCTAGCCGTTCTTGTACCTTATTGTAAATACACTTGTCTCATTTTACCCTACCTCGACTTGACTTCTTTTTTTACTGTTGAATTAACATCACAACAGTAATATAGACAACTTAAAAGAAAGAAAAAAAAACAGCAGCTTCTAAAATGGAAGTAGGGTAAATCCTCGAGTATAGTCCGCCCTTGAGTATAATACGCAGGGGATTTTTAGGGGGCTGTGCCTCTGAAAAAAATGCGCCTGAATAAACATTGACGGACAGCAAATAGAGACTCAGACATTGCTTAGAAAATATTTTTCATTTTTAACCTTGTATATAGTACGCACAAGGGATTTTGACCTTTAAATTTTGGGAAAAAAGTGCGGATTATACTCGAGGATTTACGGTATGCAATTTTGATTATTCATTCGACACGGTCGTGGAAGACCGCAGTTGATAATTTAAAAGGACACAGTTACCCTTAAAGCTGCGTGTTCCCCACCAGTCGACTAATCCAAGTGAAACCTAAACCTTTCTAGATTCATGCATGGTACAGTGAACTGGGTCTCAATTCAACCGCTTAACACCACGCCCTCTCACTTTCGCTGAAATGTCGTAACAGTATTAGAAATTTGAAGAAACAATTAAGTTATTTTTTGATTCCATAAATTTAAACTCGTTACTTAAAAAGCAAACATGTGTACATCAGATTATGAAGACCAGAATGTAACAGTTAAATATAATTGAATGCAGTCACAACCGAAAGATGTCAGTAATAATCCCTCGAGATTTTCGAGACTATCAGTTCTAAAGAAAATATTTCCACATTATATATGATACCATCTGTATGTACTAATTAAAACGTGGAAATTCCACGGATTCACCTAATGTATATATTACAATTTTATTTGTAAATATAGCCTGAAATGGAAAGAAATTTATCCGATTTTAGCCATATTTCAAAGATTGTTTCATATATATATATATATATATATATATATATATATATATATATACGTTTAAAATCGAATGGCTTAAAATTACCAACCATAGTTTCTCGCAGTAGCGCGAATCTTCAGGGTATTTTTCGTCCTACCACCGGTTTGTATTTTATAACTGGGTTGTACCCATTTTCAATAGAATCGGTATGCTACATACCCTCCTTCACTCCCTATGTAACACTGGAACTTACTAGGCAGAGCCTATGCTTGTTTTTATGGCTACATCTATTAGTTAATTCTGATCGCGAGTTCAATATCCTCTCTGGGTCACTGAATTCTGGTATTTTTAGTTTTTCTTGTAGGCATATATATATATATATATATATATATATATATAAGAAAATATTTTAAAAATATAACAAACACAGGATGTTAGTTTCCTTTTTGTGTCGTTATATTAATAGGACAAAATGGAAAATCCATTTTTCCATATATTATATATATATATATATATATATATATATATATATATTATATATAGTCATCCACATACACCATGTTTCAACGTATTACGTCTTCTCGGTGTGGCTAGACTAAACAGGCTACCTCCAGCCTGGATCGAAATTCGACCAATTTATCATAAGATTTCTTAACCCCTGGGCTAAAAGCACACCTACGAACGGGAACGGTAATTTAAGTAACGCATACATACATGTGTTATGTATATATGAAAATGCCGTCAGAAAAAGCTCCATCCATTTAATAGGAGAGCATTGCCTTTATATATATATATATATATATATATATATATATATATATATATATATATATATATATGCTCTGTGACTCTAACAATAAGAGTACACATTGAGCTCTGCAAACTGTGACACGTTTAAAATAAAAATTCCTATGTCGTAAGGAAGATTTCTTCTCCGGATTTTTGGATTATATATATATATATATATATATATATATATTATATATATATATATACTTGGCAATACTGGGTTTTTTAAAATGAAATAAAAAAAACTTGTCGGTATTCCTTGAAAAATCCTAACATTATATTCTAAGAGATTGAGTGAGTGCGTGTATCTTGAATGGAAGATTCTTCTGGTCGACCCGTTTATCACGATTGTTTTTCCTTCCAATCTTACCTTCGCGCTAAAATAGATATGTTAAGCACGGATAATTTTTCCGTAATTTTCAGAGCCAAGCTTTTTACTTCGGGCGTATGAAGTAATTAACCTGGCTATTTCATACTCATCCATGCATACTTTCTTCTCTCTCTCTCTCTCTCTCTCTCTTCTCTTCTCTCTCTCTCTCTCTCTCTCTCTCCAAGAAGCTAATCAATGTTTCCCCATTTCTTTCCCTGAGACTTTTCTGACATAATGATTCTGTTTGTTTTCCTGTTTCGAATTTGATATTTGGACGTGTGCCTGGTGCGAGTGCTATCAACGCCAAAAATAAGGAACAGCCACTTTCTGCATATATTTTGAAGATGTGAATAGACATCGAAACATTTATATAATACTGCAATTTTACGGTTTGTTTAGTAACTAACTCTCTGGCTTAATTCGGTACAAGATAGAATATTGGTAGAAAGATTGGTTTTAAGACAATCTTCCAATCTAGAAGGGCTTATCTCTGTTGTAGACTGATGAGTAACCTATTGTTGGTATCAGCCGAACAACGAAGGAATCTATCCCCTTTTTGTTTGCGTTAGACTGTTTTGCTGAGGTGGAGTACCACACCTACCGTCAGCACCCCGATGTTTTACCGCACACACCCAAGCTGTGCTACTCATGCTTTGAGTTGGCGAGGGCCGTTATCGAATCCAAGACCTTGCGATTCCTAAGCGAATGCGCTACCGACTGAGCTAAACCGTCCCTGTAAAAATTGAATATTAGTAGTCTTGACTTTTACCTGGGCTCGAACACTCATCTCAGGAACAGATTGGAAATATGGTTATTTCCTATAAGTCTAACATGATCAAAGGGGAACCACTCTTGACTGATAAATTATTTATTTTCCCATTAAACTAACCTTAAACCCTAACCCTAACCCCGTCTTCTTTTTTCCTAGTAGATCAATAAATAAATAAATACTTTATCAGTCAAGAGTGGTTCCCCTTTGATCATGTTAGACCTATAGAAAATAACCGGAAATATGTATAACCCTTTCAAGCATAAGGCAGGTTACAGCTTTTGTTTGTCAAGCCTTTCCCGTTAGTGTGCGGTAAAAATTGAAATCCTAAATTTGGCCATATATCGTCGAATTTTAAATTAAACAATAAATTTACTGATTTTATTGAGAAAATATCATTTTTACAGTTCTAACATCAATTTACACTGATAATCATTCAAAAAGCAAGGACAAACTCATAAGTGACGTTCTACTGTGGAAGCCAGCACATGGGCACGCCAGTGTGGGCCGGCCAGCAAAGATCAGCTTTGTACGGAAAGTGGATGCTGCGCAGAGGACTTCCCGAGAACAATCAGTGATAGGGACGGTTGGAGATGATGATGATGAAAGGTTTTGAAGTTGATGTTTTTTAAAAAAAAAAGGAAAATCTTTTTTCTTTTTTTTTTCTTTTTTTTGTGGGGTGGGGTGGGGGCTGGAAAATGTTACACTGTGCGTTATCGAAAATTATCTTATGTGACAGCGAAAGTGTTAATCTTAGTGTTTCTTGTCAAATCTGTACTAGTCTGAATTTACTTTCATCGTCCGGTTTATCTGAAGGTGGTCATGCCTTTTTGAAAACAATCTGCTCTACGAACTGATAAACAGGTTAATGGTTCATCTTATAAGACTCACGTGACCAAAAATAAATATATATTATATATATATATATATAATATATATATATATATAGGACCAACCAACCTAAGTGATCTTGAACGATAGCTCAGTTAGTAGATTGGAGGATTGTAGTTAAGAACCAAGAACCAAGTGACTGACCTAAAATTACCACCGACTCTTGAGCGCTTCACTTCATTAGTTCTGCCCAAATAAAATAAAAGAGAAAAGAAACCACGTTTTCTTTTTCGTCGTATTTGTGTGTGTGTTTTTTTTTTTTGCTTCTTAAAATCTTCGACGCCACCAAAATCTGTTTTTAGCAATTTTCGAATCGTGAGAATCATTCCAGGTCAAATTTTCTTATCTGCAAATTCTTTATCGAATGAATCACCTTAGAATTTGCCAAGTTTTGCTTAGTTTATAACACGAATTTGCGTATAGTATCTGCAGTTCCAAAGTGGTCACCCATTTAAATATTGACTGGGCTCATCGCGGCTTAACTTCGGTGACCTAGTGGGTACAGATGTCTTAAGCCCGAATTGACCGTAGGTAGTAAAAATTCACATCAGTCAGTTCTGTACGGATACTGGGTGCCATACGGAAGACCTGCCAAGAGCGATGATCGATAGGAACAGGTAGCGAGATAGTCATGGGAATCCGTGCTGTCAGCACGACCTGACTATTGATGATAATGATATATATATATATATATATATATATATATATATATATATATATTAAGTAATCCACAGACACGTGTTTCGAGGATTCACCTTTCATCAGTGTGGCTATACCGTAACAGCTACCCCTGGCCGGGTTTGAGACCCGAATGAACTTTCGTTCGCCAAGCCTTTAACCCGTACGGCCAGAGGCAGCTGTCAAATATAGGAGAATATTTAATCGCTATATTTCTAAGCGGAAATGAATTCACTAGAGTCCTTAAACATTTGTAAACAAAGCGAGGGTTAGCTAGACACCAGAATATATATATATATATATATATATATATATATATATATATATATATATATATATATATGAGTAAGAAAAGGTTTGGGATAATATGTGCTTAATTGAAGTCATACCTAATTTTGAAAATTAATTAGTTAATAATTAATGAGTTAGGCGGGCATATCTGTTCAAATGTAAGGCTAAACAAATCGAGAAAAAGTCCATCTCTGTATGTACATTTCGGCATTTTATGTCTCATCAGAGCCAGGAAACTCTGCTGATGAAGCATAATATGCCGAAATGTACATACAGAGATTGACTTTTTCTCGATTTTTTTAGCCTTACATTTGAACAGATATGCCCGCCTAATTCATTAATTATCAACTAATTAATTTTCAAAATTAGGTATGACTTCAATTAAGCACATATGTAAGGGCATTACTCATTAATGACTATCATTATGACACGAAACGAGTATCGATACTCCTAAGTTCAGTACATCTAGTGAGTTTGGAGATTATTGATAAGACCAATATATAAACTATACATTCTGCCATAATTTAAGAACTGACTATCATGAGTATTCTGATTTCTGGGTCTAGTAGTAGAGTTTCGAAAATAAAATGGCGTACATAACAGACCTGGATTGAAAGAATACCAAATTTTTCAGCTCCATTAAAAAAAAAAAGATCTCCTTGTCTTAAGGTTCAAGATTTCTGCCTCACAAATTTTAGAATTCAAAGTTTGTCAAATTTGCTCTTGGGTTTTCTTTATAAAACTTTTTTTTCTTTCTGTCCACCCACTCTTCTAGTGCGTTCACTAAGAACAATTCAAAACATGTTACAGAAATGGACGTTCGATGTATCCCGAAGCAGATTATTATTACGCTCATTAATATCCTGTTTATTTTAGCTAAAATAAATGAATAACTATAAAGATAAAACACATCATGTTTTTAATTTTTTTTTTTTTTTTTGATTACACTGGGAAACACAATTTTTGTTGATTTGGATCTGACACTTGTTTTTGACTATTTTTTGACCACTGAATCAAAAAATTACCTCAGTTTTTCTACATCACGTCAACTTTTTTTTAGCTACGGAATACCCTCGATTTTTCTCAAAAAACGTTAAAATACAACTTCTAACAAATCTTTACTTATTTTATGGAAGGTTCTAAAAAGTAAAAAGTAAAGTCGTCGGGGCGACTTAATGTCGGTATCAGCCAGACAGCGAGGGAGTCTATCCCCTCTTCACTAGCGCTAGACTAAGGAGATTATTTTTAGCGTCTGAGGTGGAGCGCCACACCTACCATCAGTTCCTCACTTTACCGCACAGATCCCTGTGCTACTCAATGGAAAATAATAAAACATCACACTGGGCATCACAAATTTTATTGAGCTAAATCTGACACTTGTTTTTGGACTCTGGATCCAAAAATTACCCCATTATTTTCTCTATTTCATCAACTTCTTAAGTAAGAGAATACCCTCGCTTGGTCTCAAAAACCATTAAAATACTGCATGTGACAGATTTGAGTTTATTTTATAGAATGTTTTAAAATTTACAATAGAAAATAATTTAAAAAAATGCTTGACTGTAATGTTTTTACAAATTCATCTTGTTCCTACAACGCATATTGTTACTGTAAGTCAAATTGTGTACAAGTAGTTAAAGTAAAAATTTACACATAGTTTTTTTCTAGTGTGTTCAATATATGGACAATTTCCTTTTATGCTCCATAGTCAGCCATCATATTTATATCCCATATACTTTAATACCATTCCTCCATGAATTTAAAATCTTGGTGGAAGGTTTTCCAAGAAGTTAGCAAGATGGCTATGCAGAAAATGGAACTTTATACTTATATTGCAATCAAGCATTTTGTGGCTATCCAATTTCAGTGTAATTCATTGTTCATGACTTTCCAAGAAATTTCTTGACAAGGTAAAGAACTTGTCAAGAACCAAGCATTCTTTTCGAGTTCTGACATTATCCCGATGAAATGTTCACCTTTATAACTTCCAGAATCTGTAAACCATCAAACACACCTGCCTTGATTTTTTCAATTGACAGGCCAGGAAATGCCAAAATATTATACTTGAAACACTTGCCTTCAATTGGCAATGCTTTAATGAATTGTTTCAGAGACCTGGTTTCATGTGCAAGGTGCGAAAATAATTTTCTTTATGTCAACAAATTACGCATATAAAATGTTGGGATCAACAGGTTTGAGATTAGATCTTGGAGGCCAACTCCTCTCAACCCAATGCTTCTCCCAAACTCTACTGCCCCACACTAGGATTTCAGCTGAATGAGGCACTGGACGTATAGCTGAAGGTAGACTAGAATATTCAATTTTACATTTGTTTTTCTTGTTATATGGTGAATTTTTTATTAAACAAAAGTAAGTCTGTGCAATGATATTTTGGCTCTCACTAAATCATAGGTATACCAAATGCCAACTTATCACGTATTCCCTTGATCCATATCAGTAAACTCTTAACACTCTGCTTGCACATCTGGTGAGGGGCCCAAGACTTGTCTTAATTGACAAGTTTTAATTTAAAATATGCAAGATAGACTTGGTTTATAAATGTGCTGATGTTTGTTCTTTGATTGGGAATCAACCTAGTCACCAGATCTGAATAATTCTCCTTTCTTTTCAATAAAATAATCAACAAAATCAGTTGAACAGTTTTATTACTTACAGACAAACAATACAATTGTGCTTATTTGGAGAGTAAGCTGTAGAGAAAAAAACTTGACGTGATAGAAGAAAACTGGTTGCAGTTTTGAAATCAGCATGCCAATATTAGTCTAAATCAAATGAAAAATCAAAGTCAACAGAAATTATGTCCAAAGTTGTTCCCCAGCATTATCATTATCGTGTTGATTTCTATATTCAACGCTGTGTGTTTTAAATTAAGAAATAATCATATGGATATGATAAATGAGGACGCTGGAGACATGATGAATGTCGTCGAGGAAAATGACATCGGTGATCCGGGTTCAAATTATGGAAGAGGCTGTTTGCGTTTCACTTCGCGCTAATACCCTGAATCCTTTTCTTCTCCCCTGCTCCGGGTAAATAGAACAAACTAGTTATACTACCTGGCTTTGGTAGGGCAACAGATCTAAGAGAAGGAAAACTCTGAATTCAAACCCCTTACCAGTATTTGTTGAATTTATGTTGCAGGATAAGGCACATTACTCTTGGTGTCTTGCTGAGCCTGAAAAATACATGAGTTCTGTAATGAAATGAGAAAAGACTGATTGGATAGAAAAGAAACATAATCGTGTTGTTTTTTTTTCTATAAAAAGAAAAATACACTGATTCAAATACTTAAGTTACGGTCATATCACGCTGAAAACACTGGTTCTTGTCTCATCACCATACTTAAAAACTTGTGTCACATCATATCATGTGACGAACGGGTTGGGTAAATACAAAATGCTTCAATGCTTAGCCGTGGCTAGAATCACAAGAACAAGTGTATAATTGATTCAATTTAGACCCAACGAATAGGAATATTGGTAGAAGCTAATTTTTGACATCAATAATTGTAGCCGTTTTCCTGGCAGTCAATCGATAAATAACAAATTGATTTTTGTTCACCCTCCTCCCTAGGATCCTGAAAACTGGAATTTGGTGGGAAACCCAATCTGAAATAATGCGAGTTGAGTTTAGTTTGGTTTTATTGTTACTGTTGAGACTGTCGCTGTGTTATTGTTGTGAGGTTTTTAAGGGTAAAAAATAAGACAAACGACTGGTAACAATGGATACAAATGTATTTAGGAGTAGAAATTACAGCAAAGAAAGTGGAGATTGCGTTCGACCGTACAGTTACGAGCTGACTCACATTGCTTCGTGTTAAGCCACAATTGTTCCAGCTACTTATAGTAGTCGTCGGCGCATTCCATTTATGTCCATAGGTTATATCACCTATAACAGTTATTATAGGCGAACATGTAACCTATTAACGTTTTGCATTCATGAGACCCGATTTAATTTAATAGAATCGAATACAAAGGAAAAATATTACGAAAAAGAAATTCATTCTGGATAATCAGCACATCATAGGAAATTCATAAATGGAGATAACTGTGGCCAGTTTGAGGTTAAATCCTACTTAACGGACATAAATTCCACCATCGTATGTCACCCCGACGAAATAAAATTTAAAAAATACTAAAAATCAAGAAATTAACCGAATTTAATGAAATTTTCAGTGTTGATATATTAATGAATAAACAATATAATGCACCAGTTATCTTATTTGAAAACTCTTTTTTCAAGTCAGTAGAACTTTGAACCACGTATCTTTGAGGCGTAACACAGATTCTCAAACATACGTTGTTCAAAGTTAATTGACCTGAAAAAATGTAAAAATTTTCAAATAAAATAACTGGTGCATTATATCTTTTATTCATTAATATATCAACACTGAAAATTTCATCAAATTCGGTTAATTCCTTGATTTTTGGTATTTTTTTCTTTTTGGCGGGGTGACATACGATGGTGGAATTTATGTACGTTAAGTAGGATTTAACCGGTGTGCCTCCCTTTGGTTAGAACCTCCATGTACTTAAAGTAGTCATATGTAAGCAAGGATACGTCTAGGAAACTTGGTACCGGAAGTGGTTCATAGAATGGGCACAGTATTTTGGTAGGATAGTGTTGGCAGTTTAGTAAAGAAGGTGGGTAGCGGAAGGAAGTTGTCAGATAAGCTGAGACAGAGCCAACTTTGTAGCGGTCACTGAGGGCAGAGCGAGTTGCCAGGGAAACGAGAGAGACACACACACAGCTGGCTGAAATTGGACTGAAGAAACTGCCCCGAATTGTCCAGAAAAGTGACCTTTCCGATCCTGGGGGATTTTTCGTTTTAGCCGGTGTGGATATCCAGCTGGCGAACTCTGGACCTGTTCATTTGTGTTTCTGTTAGTCTTGTATTCAATAAAGGTAGGGGGTTCTCAATTCCTCCTATTAAATTCTTCTCGGCACTTTTCTTTACGTTGCCTAACCCGTGAAAATAATTAAAGAAGACAGTCGAGAGGATGGCGTTAACTACACATGAGAGAAAATTACTTGAATACACGCGCTACAGTAAATATTTTTTGTGCAATACTAAAATAATTGTAATTTTGTATTGTTGAAAAATTATCTGTTTTTTATTTCTTTAATATGAATCAACGGTAACTAGGTTCAGTTGAACTGTAGCGTTATACAATTATATATATATATATATATATATATATATATATATATATATATATATATGTCTGTCTGTCTCTCCCTTTCTCTCTCTGTCTCTGTCTGTCTGTCTCTCTCTCTCTCTCTCTCTATATATATATATATATATATATTATATATATATATCTGTCTGTCTCTTTCTCTCTCTCTCTCTCTCTCTCTCTCTCTATATATATATATATAATATATATATATATATATATATATTATATGTCTGTCTGTCTGTCTCTCCCTTTCTCTCCCTCTCTCTCTCTCTCTCTATATATATATATATATATATATATATATATATATGTCTGTCTCTTTCTCTCTCTCTCTCTATATATATATATATATATATATATATATATATATATATATATATATATATATATATAGAGAGAGAGAGAGAGAGAGGAGAGAGAGAGAGAAAGAGAGAGAGAGAGAGAGAGAGAGAGTGAGATAGGACAGTGGAAATTGTTGGTTGTTGTAGGAAAGGTAATTATTTACTTCGCCTACCTCAGTTTGGCACAAGACCTGAAGTATGGGCCATCCGGTGAGAATCAAACTCACTAGCAATGATCTGCTAGCCTAACTCGCTAACCATCACACTGCACACCTTCAAGATCCCCACAGCAAGCAATTATTATCTCTAAAAAAACAATGTTTACATAATTATCTAATTAAATCTGAACAACTTACTACAAAGAAAACTTTATTAGTTGCATTAATTATTAATTAAAAGGATTAATTATTACAAAAGGATTATTGTCGTCTATACAAAGTAACTATTACAATGATAACATAAGTCGGTTTGCAGCTGCTTCATGATGGAAGACAATATATTAGTAGCTTTATATTATGTCAGTCATTTTGATTGTGCAAAGAAAATTCATCTTATAGAACATTTACAACGTGTCGAAGAATAAGCTGAAAATTAAACGCTATTACTTATGTATGCACGTGCATGCGTTTTCATGCACGGTTTTCTGTTTATATTCATTAAGTACGACCAAAACAGGCCACGTGATCAGTTTAGGCCATATTGAAGGAAGAAACGTAAATATTTTTTAAACTTTTTTTTTGAAATCTCGCAAAAAAGAAATAACGAACATAACGAGTTGTTACAAAGAAAAACAGTTAATTCAAAGATCAAATTATCCGACTGGGTAAAAATTACTCACCGTTATCTTGAAAAATAAGTAAAACAGTGCGTTTTTTTTTTCGACACGGTCGGTTTCTTTATTGATATTTTTAGCAGAATTCTGTATTCATGGTTCTTTTACTAAAAAAGAATCTGGCATTGAAACTTATAAAAATCTTCTGATATGATTATTCAGACTCTAAGTAAAAATCGTTTTTTGTCGGTTCATTTTTTCGTATTTCATAAAATAAAATAGGGGGGGTGGGGATAAACCTCGTAAAAAAATTCCCCCTATATATTTTAGGAAAAACTGTTTCAGACATATTTTCATTAAAAGGTAAGTGATTATGGAAATTTTCGTGAAAATCGGACCATTAATTGATTTTTCATAGAATTTTTTAAAAAGCCACTAGTCATAACTTGTTTTTGGCTACGTTAAATTTCAATTGATTTAACGCAGCAAAATTGAAAACATTGTTTTTCGTTTATAATTTTTACTATTTCCATAAGCTGAAAAATGTTTTTTTTAAATCATCAGTAATTTTTATAATGCTTCTTCTTTTGAATGAATAACAAATTTTCAAGATAATATTAACCTTTATGCAAGTTTCATTGTGTTAAATATAGAGGGGTATATTTCACAGGGAAAATCGGTGGTACCTGATATTCATTCACAGTTTTTTTTATCCTTTTGGTGTTAATTGGAAGATGAAGTCAGTTTTTAGAACTCTGTGAATGAACATTTCAAGTAAGCATATTTTATATTCTTATCATATGATCAATACTGTATATTCATATCAGTTTCTATCATTAGAATCAAAGTCTCTTAAAATATGTCGAATATTTTCCTTAGTATTGTTGATAATAGGAACTTTCATCTGAGACTGATTAGTCACTCCCAGCTGCGATTTAAGGATGTCTACAAGGGCTTTAACATAACCCCTTCCAGCTGGGAAAATTTGGCTCAGGACCGCCGTCGGTGACCACGGACTCTCCGTAGAGGGCTATTCCTGGCTGAAGTCACCCTGGCGCAATACCATAAAGCCAAGGGGTCTAGCAGAAAGCGACGACAATAGAGTACCGGCACACCAACATCTTCAGCGCTAGCCTTCGCACACGACATCAGTGATCGGGGCTGTTTTTCGAACTTTGGCCTTCACAGTCACAGGAGGCGCTGTAACTTGAGGGGCACGAGAAATATATAGTCTTCCGAGACTGCAATACCGATGATGATTCTTGATAAAACAAGAGTGGGTCAAAAGTTTTGCAATATGTTGGTAACGTGCAGCACAATTCGGCACTTCCGTATCTTTTTGCCGAGGTCGTGAAGGTGACGAACCACATTGGAATGCGAAATGCCGAGCTCGCCTGATGCTCTCCGAGTGCTACTCGCCGGAGTTTCCTCTATTATGTAGAGCACGGCCCCAGAACCCACGTTTTTTTTTTTTGCTTACCTGGCCTTGCCTGATTGTCGAGATTCTTGCAACTCGAGTGAAATTTCTTCAACCACCTGGTTCTGTACAGTAATCGACTGCACCTTTACCTTTCACACCTTTCCAACATTTTTGGTTGCTCCCGCGGTGTTATGGCCCAGCTCGAACTCGTAAAGCATGAGTTCCCGAATTAGGCAACGCTGCATGTTCATCTCCCCACACGTTGAGAAGCAATGCACAACGTGACAGCGCACCAGCTACCACGATACTACCAACCACAGCGGATACCTTCCACGGGTTTTGAACTGCCTCGGTCACGTGGATTACGCGCCGCGAAAAAAAAAAGCACGTGACCAAAATATTACAAAACTTTTTGACTCACCCTGGTAACAGAGTTGAGCTTAGTATGGCACCACGTTAAAATGGTTGGTGATAAAAGGAATAAGATTATATTACAAGCCTGCTTGATGGCTTTGAAAATCAGTATTTAAAACCCTAGCTTGTACTTGAACACGAAACCTGACCCATAATTTCCCAATAGGAAATACGTAACCACTTTATTATAATTATAATATAAGTATACTTATTAATTATAAATACTATTATTAATAATTTAAATAATAAGTAACTGGTTACTTATTTATATTTAGTTTTGAATTCTTACCGGTTTGATTGGTGCCACAGTTTACAACTTTTCTCTCTCTCTCTCTCTCTCGCTCTCTCTCTCTCTCTCTCTCTCTCTCTCTCTATCTATCTATCTATCTATCTATCTATATTTTACTCTTGTTTTTACTCTTTCTCTGATTTGTTTTACTTTCTCTCATGTTTCCCTCTTTTTCACCCTTAATTTGCTTTCTCTTTCTCTTGTTGATTTTTTCTTTCTCTTTTTGTTTTGTTCTCTCTCTCTTCTCTCTCTCTCTCTCTCTCTCTCTCTCTCTCTCTCTCTCTCTCTCTCTCTCTTCGTTTGCTGAGGTTTAAACAAAAACTTAGTCAGATTAATATTTTTAATCTCCTGTCTCGTGTCTAATGAGTTACAATCCCCAAATAATGGCGGCTGTAGTTTAAGATGTTAATTACAAATTAACTGAATAAATGGATTAAATCTTTTAATACATTTCTCTTTTCAATTATATTCGACGCATGAATTTTCAACGAAACACAAATAGTTTCTCCAAATTCAAGATTGTTCACCTTTCAATTACTCAAACCCTAAAGAAAAGGTGAATGCGTAAAGTCAATTCTTAATTTCAGATTTTATCATCTTATTCTTCTTGCCAAAATCAGATAATTTCCAATGACTAAGATAATTCACAAATTTGTCTTTTTTCTTTCTCTCCTTTTCTTATGAATTTGGAAACCGAGTAACTCTTTCAGGGGTTCAGCATTAAAGAAAAAACTCATTCATTACTTATTTTAGAACTAGAAGCGGCCACCCGGCATCGCCAGGGTAGAGGGGGGATTTTTTAAAGTTAGTCCCGCAGATCAATCGTGAGTTGGATCCTCGTCGGATGCCCCATTAAAATCCCCATGTAAAAAAAAGACCTTGCATTGATCCAGCCACTCTGAAAATAAATGTTAATGTCTACTAGTCAAAATATTAAATGCAAAAAAAAAAAAAAAATTCCATTCGGTTATCATTTAAATTTTATTTTTTAATCCTTTTCACAAATATAAATCAAATCTTTATGATTTTTGATAAAAAAACAAACCCTGGTGATATTTAATGTGTATATATATATTTCTTTGTCGTTAATTGTTTTATTTTTCGAAGTTTCCTCCGGACATACAGATTCACACATCTGCTCTTTATATATGTATAGATAAGAGGCAAAATTTCCAAATAGATTTTTTAAATTCCCTTTTGCTTTTAATTTTCTCATATTCACTGACATTTTATTATTCATAAAGACATAGAAAGAAAAAAAACTAAAATACATTTTTGAGAAATAGATAAAAAATATACAAAAAATTCAAATGAATTCGTAAAAATGAAAGCAATCCAATCTTAAATACACAGCTAGACTGTTTTCAACAATATATGCTTAAATACATTAAAAACTTTTTTTCCTGAATCTGACCTGCTGAAATGGGGGTGCGTCTTATATGGCTCGTGCGTCTTATATGCCGTCAAAAACGGTAATTACTGAGAAGATGATAGAAAGAGAAGAACATAGATGAAAAAAAACAAAAACTAAAATACATTTTGGAGAAATAGCTAAAAAATAAAAAAAAAAAAAAAAATTAACACATTTATTATATTTGGCATTTGTTTGAATTATTCGGACTATTGTCCTCATCTTTATTGCTATATAGACAACATTTCAGCCGATGTGCCCTCCGGCCTTCTTCGGGTGTTTCTTGTTGAACTCGGGAACCTTCGGGCATATCGACTTAAATAATATATATATATATATATATATATATATATATATATATAACCATGAGCGATATTTTTATAAATAACGATATTTTTATTGGAGCAATACATTTAGAATATTTTGACTTAGAGAATAGAATAATTTCTAGTTCAATTTATAACCGAATAATAATTATGTGGGGTCTCCGTTCGCACTGAAAATTATTTTTCAATCTTCCAAATTCTGGATATGGCGGACATAACTATGAAATGTTAATTAGAATCATTCATCTTTCCTAAAAAAAACCCAAAAAAACATTAATACTATAAGGAACGTCTGTTATTCCAGGAACCCAACCGATTACGACTCGTCTAGAATGTCTATAGAATAATAGTAATATAATATTATTATTATTATTATTATTATTATATATAACTTGATTTTGTTTGTTCGTTTATGACAGTTTATTATTAGGGTTTGTCTTATATTGCGTTTTTGATAAAAACGTAAAAGACAGACGCGTCAAAAAATACGACAACCCCCCCCACCCTAAAAAAACAGGAATGAAATAAAATATATCGGATTGTCTGTCAGAAACTGCTTTATGGAAGCACAAAGAAAAAAAAAGACTAAAAATCAACAGGAAAAAAGGCTGTCTGCTCAAGTCTGTTCTTAGACTCAGATATAATTCAATACTGGATGTTCGAATAAAGGTATCATATCTTTTAGCATTGGAGGTACGTGGTGTATTGGTTATCGTGGTAAGAAATTGACACAGTGACCTGAGTTCAAATCCTGGAGGGGGCTCTTTGCATTTCACATGGTGCTAATACTCTTAGGAAATATATGCATCCAACAATTCTCTTTCCAGCTATGGGTAAATAGTCCAGCGGACTGGGCTATTTAACCTTTAGGAAACCAGTCTGGGAGAAGGACAATTCTGAATTAAAACCTGTTAAACCCCTCTTTAGAAATTGACAATGTGCCATATCTAACTCGTGCAGAGGGTTTAGTATATATATATATATATATATATATATATATATATATATATATATATATATAGCATGGAATGATGTGTATGGAAGTTGGTAGGGGACATACACTGTGATCAACAGATCACAGTGTATGTCCATTATATAAGACTAGAAGCGGCTACCCAGCATCGCCTGAGTAGGAGGGCGGTGGAAATACCTGGTGTATTGATTTGTTTACTTTAGAGATTCACAAATGCTGGACATTTTTAAGTGGAATTTCAATGTTATTTTTATGTATATTTTAATCTTTAAATATCTTCGAATCTAAATCAAATCTTCATAATTTTTGCACAAAAAGCAAGAACTGGTGATATTTAATGTGTATATATTTTTACTTCGTCGTTAATTGTTTTATTTCCGTAGTTTCATCCGGACATACATTCGTACATGTTGTTGTTGGCTGTCAATGTAAAGGCAATGTGGTTTGCTCAATTGTGAGTTGTGAATGTTGGTAGCTGAGTGGCTCTGCTTCTTCCGATGGATTAAAACAGACCATGGGGCTTCACCTCGCCGATATAGCAAAGTGGGCAGTGATCTGAGTATGTTACTGTTTACATATCCAATGCGCGAATGTTTGAGAAGACCTCCGGCTCTGACAACCGCTTTATAGATTTCAGTCAGAAATCTGTTTTATATCAAATATTTATGATTTAATTACAATAGCCAAATCAACCCTGTCGGCCGAGGCTTTTGACTACACCGACTGCACCTCTGGTGAGGGGTAAGACCACCCTCCAAACGGGGCCACATGTTCGCCGTGGGTGCGACCCGTGATGTTTAAGGACGGAATCCTGGTGGATGAGCAGCCCATGATATGCAACACTGGCCCTTACTTAGGCTAGACAGGCAGTCGGAGAGACCCCTCCGATCAATCGGCTGGTCATGTCAAACTCTAGCACCTATATGATTATCCCAACCCTATTGTTTTTATGGCAAGCCCAACCCTTTTTATCATATGGGTTCTAGAAGAGTGTGGCTGTTGGTTTTCGTGTCCTGTGTATGACGTTAAACTCTATCTGATGGTGTGGTTCCAGTTCTGGAGGTCTGGGGAATGTGGAGCACCGCTTCATCACCATTGCTCCTAGGTTCACTCTGGCCTGGAGTGTTAGTACATGTTAGGGTCCCATCTATGGATTAAATCGAACAAAATGTCTTCTAGAAAAATAGGTTAAAAATTGAGTTTAAAAAAATTGTGTACCTATGAAGAATGAATAAAACAAACGTTTTCAGCATAAAATGATCCATGCCGTAAAATCCATCCAACCAACCAACCAACCAGCAATAGCTAAATGTCTGCAATTTGATGGAAAATACCTAAGAATTACGTTTGTAAATTTCACTATGTACAAAAAAAAGTGGTTTTGGTATTCGTACCCGATAAATGAAAAAAAAAAATGCAAGAATCTGTCTTGTTCGCTACGCTTGAAATACATGAAAAGCAAAACTATTTTAACTATCAAGCAGTCACACAGCAGGTCTCCCTTTCATTCGTTTTTATGTAGTCAACTTTTAATTCCTTTTTTCTTTGTTTATATTTTTGCATCTATTTCTCCTTTTTCTTCTCTTTCTATCATCTTCTCAGTAATTACCGTATTTGACGGCATATAATACGCACGGGCATATAAGACGCACCCCCATTTCAGCAGAAAAAAAAAGTTTTAGTGTATTTAAGCATATATTGTTGAAAACAGTCTAGCTGTGTATTTCAGATTGGATTGCTTTCATTTTTACGAATTCATTTTTAAAGCAACGGTAATAATACAATGATACCAGCAATAAAATAAGGATGCATGGAGTTTAGGGTAGGTAAAAGTACTGAGCGTAAGCTGGGTTAGTGAGCATCATGGAGAAGAAGATTAGCCTAGGCCTACGGGAGGTCTTAAACTTCACCGACGATGTATAAGACGCAGGGCATTTTTTAAACCAAAATTTTTGTAATTTCGAAGATTTAGTCACCAAAAAAAAATCTTTCAGATCCATCCAATATCTGAAATATTTTCTTTATTCGCCGTTACACCAGTTCATAGGTTGGAGGTGCTTGGTGTAATGGTTAAAATCGTTGGAAATGGGCTCGTCGACCCGAGTTCAAATCTTGGATTGAAGTTGTTTGCATTTCACATAGCGCTGATACCCTTGGGAAAGGTATGAATTCAACTACTCTCCCTCCAGCTATGGGTAAAAAGTAGAGCGGATTGGACTCTTTAACCATGGCTAGGTAACCAATCTAGGAGGAAAAAAAATTAAAAACTGTTAAACCCCGTTTAAGAAATTGACCCTTTGTCACTTCCTGCTCGTGCGGAGGGGTTGGTAAATATATACCCCAGTTCAGAGAGTGAAAAGTTTGACTTTCTCAGAAAACTAAATTACAGGAAATATAATTAATTGTTTAATTAATTGTAGCTATAATTTTATATCACGCTTAGAATATTCTTGAAGATTTTTTTAATAAGAAAGATTGATCTCTATTGAGAATCGCTAGATATTATTAGTATAAAAGTTCATATAAATATCTTTCTTGAAAAACAAATGAAAATAATAGTAAAAATGATTATCTTTATAGAAAAAAAGTTAAAATCTTTTTTTGTCGGTTCATTTTTTCATATTTCATAAAATAAAATGGGGTGGGGGTAGACCTCGTAAAAAAATGTTTTCTCTAATAATTTCAATTGATTTAACGATGCAAAATTGAAAACATTGTTTTTCGTTTATAATTTTCACAATTTCCATAACCTGAATTTTTAAAAAAATCATCATGAGTTTTTATAATGTTTCTTCTTTTGAATGAATAACAAATTTCAAGATAATATTAACCGTTATGTAAGTTTCATTGTGTTAAATATAGGGGAGGGAATAAATTTCACAGAGAAAATTGGTCGTACCTAATATTCATTCACAGTTATAAAAATAAACAACCTTTTGGTGTTAATTGGAAGATGAAGTCAGTTTGGTTTGGTTTGGTTTGGTTTGGTTTGATTTACAGCATATCAACGTCAGTGGGTCATTTAATGCCGACAAAGTTGTGAAATAAATTCATTCTTAATGCATAATACAATTTTGTTTATCAACTCATGGTTTTCTATTTAACCCATAGATGGGACCCTAACAGGTACTACCACTTAAACCTTATTTTTCGTTTATAATTTTCATTATTTCCATAAGCTGAAATTTAAAAAAAAATCATCATGAGTTTTTTTAATGTTCAAGATAATATTGATATTTATGCAAGTTTCCTTGTGTTAAATATAAGGGGGTAAATTTCACTGGGAAAATTAGTGCTACCTATTGATCTCTATTGAGAATCGCTAGATATTATTAGTATAAAAGTTCATATGAATACCTTTCTTTAAAACAAATGAAAATAATAGTAATAATGTTTAAATATTTTCAAATTATATAAAAATTATTTTATGACTTTTCAAATCAGTAATATCGTTTCGCTATCGCAGTGAATCAATTGACAGCAAATATATGCAGACACTCTCCTCAGTATCGTCGTAGTTTCTAATAATCCTTTTGAAAAGATTCAGTTCTTCCTTGGATTTTTAGTTGGATCGTTGCAAATGCTACAATTTAAAAGAATTTTATTTTTTATTTTTAGTACTTCACAATTATAATAATTATAGTTATTTTGAACTTGAATATTAGTGAATAGGAGAAGAAGAAAAAAGCAAATTCATAAATGTGTTCCCCTCATTGGTGCAATTGTTGTACGCTTTTAAACGTAGTTTTCCCACTGCCACTACCACTACTCCCAACTCTTTTAATAATTGTGGCGACACTTTTCTATGGTTCATTCACTGAAATGTTTTCTTTCTTTCATTCATCAATTTTTTATTTGATGACATCACTTTCCTTTTTCTTTTTTCTCTTTCTCTTTCTTTTTCCGCCCCTCCCTGCCCCCATCAATTCTATTAAACAAAAGTGAATTGTTTTGAAGTGGAAAACAAAAAATGTTTTTTTTATTCTTTATTTTATTTTCATTTATTCATTTTTCAATTCCAGATCGTAAAGCATTTAAATTGTTATTGTCAATCAAGACGAGATTTTGTTAACAAGGAAAATACTTATTGCACATTATTATTATTATTATTATTATTATTATTATTATTATTATTATTATTATTATTATTATCAAATATTGTTGAGAGTTTTTCCCACTAACGTTAGCTGATGGTATTTCACTGGAGTTTGAGTGACAACAAGTCTCCTCGGGTCTCCATGACTCTTCTGAGTATTCTAGCCGATTGCAACAATGCAGTAGTTTGGGTGATCTCAATTCTTCCTCTGATTTCCAGATTCTCCACTTTTTTCCAAGCTTTTGGGGACCGTTCCAAGTGCACCAACTACAATTGGTATCACTGTGACCCTCATATTCCACAGCTTTTTCAATTCTCTGGTAAGGTCCAGGTATTTATCTATCGTTTCGTTTTAATCTCTCTCTATCATCTTTCGTGTGTAATGTCTTGTGCATAGTCATCAATTTCATTGTGCTTTGGTCCATTTGTCAGAGTTAGTACTTTGTCCATTTTAAGGAGGGTCCAGAGTATCTTACAATTTGGACAGTCCAGGTGTTTATTCCCTTGAGGAGATTCTTGCTGCAGAGCTTGGCTTCTGGAAGTTTTCTTGTTCTTCGGAGGTACTCTTTTCTTGCTTTTTATTTGATAGCGCTTTGATGGTGTCCATTTCCAATATTCCTAAGTATTTGAAATTCTCTTTTTCTCCAAGTATTCTGATGCTTTCCTGATTTGATAATTCTGTTTCTTCCGTTGTTTCTCTTTTTCATCACATCCCAAATTCCATTCCTATATCCTGGCTGTATATTCTTATATTCTGTTCTATGGTTACCCGCTCTTTTTCCTTTTTGACCAAAATCTTAACATAATCCATTTACACATTCTTCGGGCCATATGACCTTTAGGCACCCCTTTTGCGATCTCGATTCGTGAGGACACTTTTTCCATTTACACCGTCAAAATCCGGTTGTTTGTTAGGGGTTAGGGTTAGGGTTAGGGTTAGGGTTAGTTAGGGTTAGGGGTTAGGGTTAGTAAAAAAACTCTCAAAATCGTCTGTTAACAATTAACCGGATTTTGACGGTGTAAATGGAAAAAATGTCCCCACGAATCGAGATCGCAAAAGGGATTATATGGTCCCATTCTTCTTCTGAGATCCAGTTCAGCCAGTGTAGTTTACAGGTTCTTGGGCACTGTTCTAAGGCCTCTACAGACGTTTAGCGTCACCGTCATCTTCATGTTTCACAACTTTTTCTGCTATTTGGCAAGGTTCAGGTATTTGTTGTTAGTATGTGTCGTAGCAGCAAACTAATATATAGGGAGTACTAGTCTAAAGACGAATGGGTAGGAAAGGTAATCCACTAGGAATTGTGCAAGAAATTACACTTTGACTCTACTATCAAAGGTAATCCTTAACTTGTTCCTCGTAAATTCCTACCATAAAATAAACTGAATCTTCATTTTATGTCCGTGTTTTTGCAATGTTTTATTTTTCTTGCACCCGTTATTTTACAATACTGAATATATTTTCTTTATTTAAAAACATTTATTGCAAACATATATATTTTCTTTATTTAAAAACATTTATTGCAAACATATATATGTTCTTTATTTAAAAACATTTATTGCAAACATATTTAAAACATTTATTGCAAAAACACGGACATAAAATGAGGGTTCAGTTTATTTTATAGTAGGAATTTACGAGGAACAAGTTGAAAATTACCCTATCAAATAGTATATGCACAAAACCAGAATGCAGTCTCGAAAGACTATATAGTTGTTGTGCCCCTGAGTTACAGCGCCTCCTGTGACTGTGAAGTCCGATGTTAAAAGGGCGTCCTGAGCCAAATTTTCCCAGCTGGAGGGGGTCATACCAAAGCACCTGAGATCATTCTTGCAGACATTGTTGTATACCACACTTATCTTCTATTTTGTAGTATATTGTAGTAGCTGTTGAGTATACCCGTATACCCGTATACCGTCGTTGTATTCAGATATACTTATTTTCTATGGATCTGAGTAGTTGTAAACTTACCAGTGTGGCTGGATCTGTCTGTCTGTTGATTCTAATATCTTCTATGTTATCTGTTGATTCTGGTCTGCTCCGGGTAGTTCTGTATCTCCCATCTTTGCTTTGTCTGTCTCTGCAGTGGTAGATTGCTTCTTCTGTTATTCTCGATCTATCAATCTGGACTGGATCTTCTTGTGATCTTCTTCTGTCTTGACTTCTAGGACGCTTCTGAATATTCAAGCTGATTTTAACAATGCTGTTGTCAGGATGGTCCGATTCTTCATCTGATTTCCAATTCTCCGATCTTTTTCCAAACACTTTGGGACCATTCCAAGAGGATTTTATGCGTCTCATTCTCTAGGACGGATCCTGGTTGGTACATACCATTTTCCAATATAGCCAAAATATAATTTCTTGCACATTTCACATTGAATCACCTTTCCCACCCGGTCATATCTAGTCTTGTCCTCTCTTTATCCTAGTTTGCTGCATACGCTTATTTGATTAATAGTTTCGTCTTTGTCTCCACACATCCTACACTTGCTATTCTGTTCCTCCTTCTTTTCTCGATACGTATATAATCTCTCTCTCTATCATCTTTCGGTGTAATGCCTTTTGTGAATAGTTATCAATTTCCTTGTCCTTTGGTCTATTGTCAGAGTTACTACTTTGTCCATTTTAAGAAGGGTCCAGAGTATCTTACAATTTGGACAGTCCAGGAGTTTATTCCTTGAGGAGATTCTTGCTGCAGAAGTTTGGCTTCTGGAAGTTTTCTTGTTCTTCGAAGGTACTCTTTTCTTGCTTTTGTTTTTAGTAAACGAACACAAGACTTTTTTTTTTTTTTTTTTTTTCTTACTCATATTCTATTTTATAAGATCCAGATCAATCAAACGCGCAAACATTTTGGTTTCAACGGACATGTCACCACTGCAACCGTTCTGTTCAACGCCCAGCCAAAATCTAACATCTCTAAACTAACTTTCACACGGCTCGTTCAGGGGAATAGTATTAGGAGGTCAACACAGGGTTAAAAAGTGTCAATCAAATCCCTTGTGTGTTTTCCGTAAAACAGTTAGTTTAAATTCAGCTACACTATCGTACATAATAGGCTACCCTATCAATTATGGAACATTTTGTCGTTCCGGTGAACTACTGAGTGAAAATGAAAGAAAAGAAAAGATAGACAAATACTTGGAACTTGTTAGAGCTGAAAAAGTAGTGGAACACGAGGAGGACTGTGATGCCAATTGTAGTTGGTGCACTTGGAACGGTCCTCCAAGAGTGTGGAAAAAATGGAGGGATTGGAAATCAGGAGAAGAATTGAGACCATACTAATCACAGCATTGTTAAGATCGGCTAGAAATCTTAAAGAGTCCTGGGGATCTGAAGAGACTTGCTGTCACTCAGACTCCTGTGAGGGACCACCAGTTAAGTGGTGTAAAAAAATAAACTCGAAAAGAAAAAAAAATAGAATACTAGTGCGTGAGATATGAGATGTATTATGACTTGATCTCTATTGAAATATACCACCAAATGTTCTCCAACGAAAGATACTCACGTGACAACTCATGTCATTTGATTTCCTGCGAGAGAATATTTACTCCTGGTGCGAAGTTTTCTTTTCTTTCTTTCTTTTTTTCTTTCTTTCTTTATTTTTCAATATTCGTGTTAGTTCTTATATTGGTTTCACAGCATCCATTATTATTTTCTTATTTTCTTATTGTTTATTAATTATGATAATGGTGAAGATATTTTGTCGATTTGCTGTTATTATTTTTGTCTCTTGTAAGTTTTTATTTTTTTTATTATTTAACCAGTGTTGTCATCGATAGAGACATAAAATCGCAACATGAACAAAATGAACCGAAAGAATCTATTCGGGATGGACCGACCAGTCATTTCTGCCGATGAGTTCATGAGGGGCTTTATAAATCATTATTCCAATCATGTTTTTTAATCAATATTTTCTGCTGGTCTCTCTCGGGATTTGTACTGTAAAAGTGCAGGCAAAAAAAAAAAAGAAGGGAATAAAAAAAATCGAAGAAAAGAAAGGGAAATGCTTTTATTACATCGAAAGAAGAAGAAGAAGAAGAAGAAGAAGAAGAAGAAAGAAGAACAACAACAACAACAACAACAGCAACAGCAATGGTAGCAGTGGGGGTGGGTATCTGTAAATAATACTGGGGTAGGAAGGATTGACTTGAAATTGAAGCAGTCTCGTGACTTGCATTTCTATATGACAGTTGTTGTTGTTGTTGTTGTTGACATCATTCAAATTCCACAATTGTTATGCGTTCCGCTTTCCACCCCCCTCTCTTCTCTTATTTCCCTCTCCACACCCTGATTCCCCCCTTCTTTCTTTGTTTATGTATCTCTCAGGGCTCATCTTCCTTTTATTCTTTTATTCTTTTCCTGACACAGTTTCCTTTCTTTCTTTCTTTCTTTCTTTCTTTCTTATCTTCTTTTCGTTCTCTTTTACTTGTTCCTTTTTTCGGTACTAATATCAACTTCCTTTCTCTCTGGGCATTTACAAGGCTTAACCCAGTTTGTCGTAAGGCTACAGGCGTAACTCACCCATTGTGTATCGAACTTATTACCGTAGAATCGAACAAACTAGTTTGCTAAACACTGCTCCATGGCGATGCATAACTGGTTTTATTATTAATATTTACTAAACTTTTCTAATTCTCATTTCTAGGAATGGTTCACATATCACAGTGAATGGTAGGGAATAGGATTTAAAAAATGTGTAGTGCCATTCTTTCAAGTAGCAAAAATAAACATAGGAAATCCTGGTTTTTACTTAAACACAGACCATTTGATGGGAAATCTATAAGTAAGTACAATCACTCAATCAGATCTATTGAAATTTATTAAGTTTAGCTTATTACAGCACAAAGACTACGTTATTAAATTTAGCTAACTCTGTCATGAATCTTTAGGCCGGTAGACTGTGAATTCGGGGGCGTAATTTCTTTTACTGGATAAATGTTAGTAGAGTATGAAATGAAGTCTAATGTATATAATTTTTAATTTCTCAACTGGGATTAATACTTTTGATAAAAATGAAACTCTTAAGGAAAACATAACTTGATGCTTTAATTCATTTATATTTTTTTTTAAATATTAAAGGACAGCATTAATTGATGTTGTATAGATTTAAAGTTATTGCGTAGTGATTCAGTTATACCCTTTTTCTTTTCTTTTTTTTTATTTATCTCAGCATTGTTATTTTAAGGGAATTGTGATCATAAACTTATCAAGTCCTATACTGAAATAAACTGAAAATTACTATTCGCTGGTAATTTTGCCGAGTATTTAACGATATTTCTATTTCAGAGTAACAATAGAAAAAACAATTTAAAAAAATAGATAAAATAAAAAAAGACTTAAAACAGTCGACTTTTGCAGTTCTGAAAATTTACGCCTCTGAATTCACAGCCTACCCTGTAGACTACCCTGTGAGAATCGAACTCGTTAATATGTTAATGGGTCAGCGAGAAACGCTACATTCGATGTCCCCCTTTCCTTTTTTTCTCTCCAGATTTATTCCATTGTTCAAATCGCTGACCAAAATAAAATTAATATTTTTGTTTTATTTCCTACACAGAATCCCCAACCACTTGACCTTATTTACTTACTTTTTTAGATTATTCTCTTTCTTTCTTTCTTTCTTTTTTTCTTTCTTTCTTCATTTCCTCTCTCTTTTATTGATCTTCCCTTTCCTTTCCTCTCTCTCTCTCTACCCTTCCTTTCTTACCAACACAATCACTAATTTTCCATATTTAAACTTCAAGTATAATTAGATTAATCATTCAGTATTTTTTTTTATTCTTCAAATTTCCGTTTTCTGCCGAATATTGACCTGCCTGTCCACACACTGGTACTAGGCACATCGAAATCTCACTACGGTTGATGTATATCATAACAGTTGAACTCACGGCCTACTAATATATACGGCCCCATATGTCATATAAGCAGGCAGAATCCTAACAGGCCTTTTCGTTTTATAGTCAATTTATGTCTGTTTTGAAAAATCTTAAAGCACAAACATATGGCTAGATGGAACCATAAGTTCTCCTCGAGAAATACTGTTTCTCTGTAGTATCATTACTATCATTGCCGACCATGACCAGGGAATACACTTCACATTGAAAAGGTTTCATTTCTTTCTTTCTGATATAACCTGAAATCATAGATAAATTGTTGGTGTGTTTGTTTTGTATATTTTTTGTTTGTTTGTTTACAATCTTTTATTATTATATTTCTGAAGAAAAAAATACAAGTTTGTATATTTTTAACATTTTTTTCGAAACAGTCATAAATTGACTATTAAATGAATAGGCCTGTTAGAATTCTGCCTGCTTAGGTGACATATGGGGCCATATATATAGTAGGCCGTGTTGAACACCACACGGAATGGTCCTAAAAAAAACACAACAAAACCCCCAAAAAATAACCCCAGTCAAACAAACAAACAAACAAACAAAAAGAAATAAAACAAAATCAAAAGGTGCGTGGTGTAATGGTTAGAGTCATAACAAATGGGCTCGTCGACCCGAGTTCAAATCCTGGACGAAGCTAATGTTCACACAGCGCTAATACCAATTCAACTACTCTCCCTCCAGCTATGGGTAAATAGTAGGGCTGACTGGTCTCTTTAACCTTAGTTAGGCAACCAGGAGAAGTAAAACTCTGAATCCAAACCTGTTAAATCCGCTTGGGGTGGTCACTACTAGAATAGGTTCAGTCCTAATTAGTGATATATTTCACTATTTTTTTAAAAAATTTTTAAAACAAAAAACATTCCGAGACGGCGAAACTCTTTATTTGAAACTTCGAAAAAGAAAACGCTCTATAAAAACTAACGTTTATGTAAATATCAACTTTGAAAGGAAAAATAAACAAAGGAAAGAAAATGCTGAATGGATAAAATAGATTTACTTTACTAACACGTGTTTCGGCCAGGAGTTTATTCATGTACACGTGTATTCTATTTATGATTATTTTAAATATAATATAAAATAAAATAATAATAATAGAAAACTACTAAATATCAACTTTTAGTTTTATGAATGGCGACGCAACTTTTTGTATTTGTTTTTTTTTTTCCATTTGAAAGAAATATGTGAATCAGCTAAAAAGAAAGCGAATAATGTCCAGAGCTTGAAAAAAAAATGACCTGATTGTTCTATAAAACAGTTTCTTTTGCACAATAAGGTATGTTTAATGACGTCATTTATCTTTCGCTGTGATCTGTGAACCATTCCTAGAAATGAGAATGGACCCAAAGACCTCTGCAAGGAGATGGAAAAGAAATCAAATATCACGTGAAAAATTTAGATAATTCATTGTTGGAGTCGGCAATAACACCGAAAGTCACCAGATATCTCTGGAACTGAGATGCAATTAATAATAATAATAATAATAATAATAATAATAATAATAATAATAATAGCATAGAATAATGCCATAAGAACTAATTATGTAAAAGCTAAAAAAAGAAGAAGATAAGACTCAGGAGAATAGCAATGTGGCGATAGATAGATAGAGAGAGAGAGAGAGAGAGAGAGAGAGAGAGAGAGAGAGAGAGAGGAGGGAGGGGGGAGTGAACAGTCAGCAACATAATAAGCGAATTCAGCAAGCTGGCACAGAAAGGGTACAGAAACGAGACTACTGGGTGGGGAAGGTGATCCACCGGGAATTGTGAAAATGACTAAACTTTGACCATACAGACAAATGTTATATGCACAGACCAGGATCTATACAGGAAAATGCGACACGGCATTCCCTTTTTTGAGATACAAACAGATCTCCCCACCCCTGACTTGACGAGAGAAAAAGACTGAGTTTCATTGAACAAAAAATATGTTGGGTCAGTAAAATGGTAATCCCTGTGCATAGAGTGAGTGAGGGAGAGGCTCTCTGTGATTGGATATACCAATCACGTGATGAGCCCAGAAGTTTAGGCGCAAAATACAACGTCCTGCTAGACAGATTCCACCAGCAGTTCCAAGAGGCAGCGACATTAAAAGCTCTCCGAGAGTCAACCCTAAGATACCAGACATCTTCTTCGGCACACCAGTAAGTCCCTTAAGCTCAACTTTATACACAGGAAGGACTTTACATTGTTATTCATTGTTTCATGTGCTGGTTAATAAATGGTTAGAATTAAACGAAGTATTAATTCATTTATTTGTTGCGGTTAGCCTTAGAATAAATGCTATACTAACACAATAATTAGAATAACTTGCCAGTTATAGCACATCATAGAGTGAAATTAGAGGAAAACGAAAAAAACTGTATGTATATATATATATATATATATATATATATATATATATATATATATATATATATATATACTAGCTAAAGTACCCGGTCCATGACCGGACTAAAAAAAAAAAAAAAAGAGAAAAAAGTGGTGACTTAATTTGGCAGACCTGAACTTTTGGAACCCCACGCCCTCTAAAATTTTCGTTTTTAATTATTTTTTTTTTCAACGGATTATTATCGATTGCAAACCAATCTATCCGATTGTAAAAAAAAAAAACTAAAAAAAGTTATTTATTTTTCGAGTTTTCAGGGGTGCTCATTTCCCCGTATAAGTTTATAGTAAATTGAACCCCATATCGAAACCGCTATATCTTAACAGTTGGGCTGAATTTGCACTAAGGTATCAAAATTAAGGTGACACAGAAAAAACAGAACCCACAAATTTTTTAATAAAACTGTTAAATTCAAGTAGGGGTGTTAGGATTTGGGGTTAGGGTTAGGGTTAGGGTTGGTGTTGGGTTGGTGTTTAAGGTAAGTTTAATGGAAAATAAATAAATAATTTGGGTTCTGTTTTTTCTGGGCCACCCTAACTTTGACACATTTGCGCCAGTTTCCTTTCGAGCAGTTCCGATATGGGGGTTCGATTTACTATAAACTTATACGGGGAAATGAGCACCCTGAAAACTCAAAAAAAAAGAACTTTCAAGAATTTTTTAAAAATCTGATTGATTGGTGTGTAATCGATAATAATCCATTGAAGGAAAAATAAATATTTAAATAAAATTTTCTTTTTAGCGGTTCCGATAAGGGGTTCAATTTACGATAAACTTATACGGGAAACTGAGCACCCCTGAAAACTCGAAAAATAAATAACTTTTTGAATTTTTTTTTACAGTCTGATAGATTGTGTGCAATCGATAATAATCCATTGAAAGAAAAAAAAAAATTAAAAACAAAATTTTAGAGGGTGTTCCAAAAGTTCAGGTCCGCCCTTAATTTAAAAAAAAAAATCTGCCTATTTATTTATCATTAGAATTATGATAAATTAAAAGAACACATTTTCTCATTCAAGTTACGTACATTAAAATCATTTTTATTTTATGTTTAAGGTAAGAACATATCATACACTGTTTTGTTTATATACGAAATGTTAACTACATCGTATTTTTATTATAATTTTTGTTTTATTTTTATTACAATACGAATACAACTATGTTTACTTAGTTACGAAATAAGTAGTTTATAATTTAACTTCCTATTTTTGTAAAAGGCTTTTCTTTCTAAAATTCTTTTGTTTTTAATTTTTTCGTATATATACAAAGTTGAGTTATATTATATTTATTAAATAAACGAAATAAAATTTATTAAACAATAATAAGCGCTTATTATTTATTTAATAAATAATAAGCGCTTATTATTGTTTTTTACTTCGCTCTTTCTTACCAAATAAATATTTGTAAGATAGATTATTTCATTTCATTTCTAACTAAATTAATATTTTAAAGACAGGAATAAAAAAGATTGCGATATGAATAAGATTTGATTTTTCGTTAAAACATACTTTTGCTGTCCGAAGCAAAATAATTTTTTTCTAACTCGCTATAAAAAATAATTCAATTGATAAAGACTCGTACAAATTATAAATTGAGCAAGATTATTTTCTTCTTTTCACGAAAAGTTTCACTGAAACTCCAGTTTGAAATAATAAGTATTTGGGACAATTTTTAAATTCAGTTTTTAATTGCTTGATAAGTTAGAAATAGATTGTAATTTATTTCTTTGAATTTTTTCTACATGACAATTCAAATCTAGTTCTTAACGATAAAGAGAATGCAATATCTATTTTTGCTTACATTTTAAAACGTCTTCATTAGTTCTCTAAACTATTAAGACTTTTTTTTAAAACCATTAGTATTAATTACAAAACAACTCGTTTTATCAATTTTTTTTATTTACATTTATACAACCCTATACTGTGACTGATTTTATTGACATTTAAAATCTTATTTAAAAAAAAAGTAACCGTAAACTTGTGTTTTGAAACAATTTTCATTTTCTACAATTTTTTGTGCATGACAACAATTTAAATTAAGTGTGTGTACATTGTACAATAAAAGTTAGTTTCAAAAACATACGATAAATATAAATAAATATTTAGAAAGATTATAAAAAAAACGAATTTATTTTACGTTAAATTTAGTTTGTCGCTAACATTTCATTGTTTCTTTCTTTCTTTCTTTCTTTATTTATTTCTTTCTTTCTGCTGCTAAAAACAGCCAGGCGAGTCGCTAACATTTTCGTTGTTTCTTTCTTTCTTTCTTTCTGCTGATAAACAGTCAGGCGAGCCTCCGCTGATAGACCAAGTATTAGCAGCAGCAGCAGCTATGCTATGGCTTTCGAAAAATCGTTTGATTTTTGTTTGATTAATCGATTAAATCCCTTAATCAGTAAAAATCAATAACCAAATTTGGAATTTTTCTTAGTTAGAACGATATCAATGTGTATGCAAGATTTTGAATCTGAGTGACCTCCCGTTTTTTTGTTATACGTCGACACGTACATACCAAAATCTCTGTTTTATATATTAGATATATATATAAGTTATGGAACATGAAGGTGACAAGGATACCAATCAAAGTTGGCGCCCTAGGAACAATCCCAAAAATCCTGAGAGAGAGATTGGGTGAATGGGAGACCCAAGAAAGAATTGAGATCGTCCAGACCAAAGTACTTCTGAGATCGGCTACTGTGGTATATTGGTTAATAAGAAACGGAAGCACCGTTTCAACCATTGTTTTTGATAAGAAACGGAAGCACCGTTTCGGTTATCTTTCAATTGTGATAATAGAAAGGCGGAAGTGGTTACTCCATCAGATGACATTCAACTGGATCACTTGTTGTGTTGGTTATTCGATAAGCAAGCTGTGACAGCTACAATACTTCGAAGGGTCCTGGAGAGCCGGGGAGCTCTCTTGTTACTTAGATCCAAAAAGACCTCCAATTACAGACCAATAACGTGTTTACCTATGATGTGGAAAATCCTAACCGCACACATGAGAGCAGAAAATATATTACTTGCTTGCCGCGAATTATTTCCAGAAGAACAGAAACATGTCACAAGGGATCAAAAGAAATTGATTGACCTAGGGCCGGGTTAGCTCAGTCAGTAGAACGTTCGGCTAGAAACCACAAGGTTCCTAGTTCGATACTGGCCCTAGCCAACTGAACGTATGAGTAGCACATGGATCTGTGCGGTAAAGTAAGGAGCTGATGGTAGGTGTGGCGCTCCACCTCAGACGCATAAACAATCTCCTTGGTCTAGCAGTAGTGAAAAGGGGATAGACTCCCTCGCTGATTGGCTGATACCGACTTTGGGTCTCCCCGATGACTGACTACTATGTATAGATCAGCACATTCACAAGAAGGTAAAAACAAGGCGGAAATATATAGTCATAGCATGGATATACAAAAAAGACTCCGCCCTGTCGGCTGGGGCGTTAGAATGCACACCTCTGCAGAGGGGTAAGACTCCCCCAATGGGGCCACCTGTTGGCCGTGGGTGGCGACCCGTGATGCTTAAGGATAGAACCCAGGTGGATGAGCAGTTCATGACTTGCAATACTCCACTTTGGCTCTATCTTAGGCTAGACGGGCGGTCGGAGAGGCCCCCTCCGATCAATCGGCTGGCCACGTCAAGCCCTAGCACATCTATGATTGCACCAACCCTATTGCCTTTATGGCAACCCCCAATCCTTCTTATCATATGGGTGCTAGAAGGTGGTGGCTGAGGGTCTACATGTCCTGGTAATGACGTTAAACTCTCTGATGGTGAGGTTCCAGTTTTGGAGTTTTGGGAATGTGGAGTACCCTTTCATCACCATTGCTCCCTGGTCCACTCTGACCCGGAGTGGTAATACCTGTTAGGGTCCCATCTATGGGTTGAATAGAAAAACATGAGTTTATAAACAAAATTGTATTATCCATTAAGAATGAATTTTTTTCAAAACTTTGTCGGCATTAAATGACCCACCGAGGTTGATATGCCGTAAAACCAAAAAAAAAAAAAAAAAAAAAACTAAAAAGGCCTATGATATGGTCTTGCAAATTTAGATAATAGAATATTCGAAAATGTTCATAAACTTGGCCACGAAAGTGACCACGAAAGTGACCACGAAAGTGGTGGAAAACTAGAAAGTAGAATTAACAGCAAAAACTTAGAAAAGGTTAAAATCCAAAGAGGCATCTTCTAGGGAGACTTAGTCTCACCATTACTATTTTTTTATAGCAATGATGCCACTTAATTATATACTTATTGTTATAAATTTAGTGGACATCCTTTAGGCTTCAAGCAAGAGCGCTTGTCTAGCGGAGATCCTTATGTTAAGCCGAGCATAGTTTCAATCTACGGGTAAAGAATCCTTTGGTTGTTCCTTCGTGCTCCTCAGTCTTACAAGTCCTTCGACAATGATTGCAAATGGATGTCTCTCAGTATCAGTGATTAAGTAGTCAACCAGCCACGCATTCGGGCTGTTGATTGGTTGAGGTTTAAACCACTTGACCTCGCTTGGTCTATAAATTTAAGTGGTGTATTGTAGCACACCTTATATACCCCAAAATTCCAACACTTATGAAATGCACTGGATGATACAAATTTACAAAGTCGCAAGAAAAGATGAACCACCTCATGTATATGGATATTAAGATAGTTGCAAAAAACGTTAAAAGAACTAAAGACCTTTATACAAACTATAAGAATATATAGCCATACTATAATTTGAGATTGAAGAAAAAATGTGCTATGCTGATAATAAAAAGAGTGGGGGGGGAATAACGGAAAAGAACTACCAAACAAGGAAAGCATCCGAACGCTTGGAGAAAAAGAAGATTACAAGTACCTGGAAATATTAGAAGTTGGCACCAGATGAAAGAAAAAGTAAGGAGTAACCCAAAAGAAAAAGGAAAGTTCTCGAAACCAAGCTCAGCAGCAGAAATCTCATCAAAAAAAATAAACACCAGTAGAGTCCCTCTTGTAAGATACTCTGTCCCGTTCTTAAAATGGACACGGGAAGAAGAAGGTCAAGGAAATTGATGACGATGCACAAGACATTACACCTGAGAGATGATATGTAGGTTATATGGGGCAAGAAAAAAAGGGAAAAGAGGACTCGCCAGTGTTGAGGTCAGTGTCGATCCAACAATTAAAGAACTCGATGAATATATCAAAAAGAGCAAGGAAAGACTAATTACAGCAGTCAATAACAGCAATGTCAACATATGAAAACAACACAATCTAGAAAACAAAAATGGGAAAGAAAAACAACTGTTGGGTTACTTCAAGCGACAAACAGGAGAGATTGCTCACAAGATGGCCTGAATATGGCTATGAAGGGGGAAACCTCAATAGAGAAACTGAATCCCTAATAATAGCAGCACAAAATAATGTCATAGGGACAAATCATATCAAAGTGAAAATAGAAAAGACCCAACAAAATAACACGTGTAGAATATGTTGAGACAGAAACGAAACGGTTAATCATATCATAAGCGAATGCAGCAAACTATCACAAAGAGATTACAAGTCTAGGCATGGTGGGATGGGAAAGATGATCCACTGGGAATTATAAAAGGAATTAAATTTTGTCCATGCTACCAAATGGTATGTGCACAAATCAGAATCCGTCGCAGAAAATGAGACTCATAAAATTCTCTGGGATTTTGAGATATAAAAGAATCACCCAGTCCCGGGCAAAAGGTCAGACCAAGAGATAATTAACAAGGAAGAGAGAACTTGTCATTGTTTGTTTTTTTTTGCTGTTCTAACGAACCGCTGAGTGAAAAAGAAAAAGAAAGAAAAATCGAAAACAAATACTTGGAGTGCTGAAAAAGTTGTGGAATACGAAGATGATTCAGATACCAAATGTAATTGGTACGCTTAAAACAGTCCCCAAAGATTTGGAAAGGAGACTTTAGGAATTGAAGATTAGAAGAAGAATCGATACCATCCAATCCACGGTACTGCTAAGATCAACTAGAATACATAGAGGAATCATGGAGACCCGAGGAAACTTGTTGTCTCACAGACTTCAATGCAAAACTACCAGTTCAAACTGGTGTAAAAAAAACTCGCAAGAATTCGTTGTTTTAACAGAGAATAGAGTAAAATTCAAAGAAAATGAGAAATTGAAAAAATGTCTGGAGTTTGCCAAAAGAATTCAAAACAATTTGGAATATGAAGGTGACAGTTGTAGTCCCAATTATTAACGCTGTTGGAACAGTTCCAATAATCCTTGCAAATAAGTTTGAAGAACAGGAAATCCGTGGGAGGGGCTTGACCATTTAGACAATAGAAGTATAATCAGCTAGAATACTAAAGAGAGTTCTGGAGAATTGGTCTGGTTGGAAGCAAGAATAAGAAAATCTTTCAAATAAAAAATATGGTTGTCCTAGCAGATCACAGAGTTAAGATGATAAAAAAGAGAAAGAAAACACCAAGATTTCATTCCAGAACTGAAGTAGCTGTATAATGACAACTGGGTTTTGCTCATAATAACTTGCACACTTGTAACAATCCCCAAAACTCCAGGGGTGAGACTCAAGGAATTGCTGATTCGAGAAATGATTAAGACTGACCCCATAGACTTTGATGGAATTGTACATTTGTATTTGCTGTGTCAGCTATGAATCAAATAGTTTTTACACACAGACCAGATAAATGAGAAAAATTTACTTAGTCGCTACAAATGTATTATTATCCGATAAAAAGAGAAACAAAAATATCTGCTAAAAATTCGATATAAAGAGATAAAAAAAAGTAGAATTCTCGAAATACTTTAATCGAAGAATTATTTTGGTAAAGAATTTTCTCCAGTTATATATTGACAAATATCGAAATATGTTTTGTATTGAATATTGATTAAAGAAAAATTCAGATTTACTTAAATGTTTTGATATTTTTTTTTTTTTTTTGAAAGTTGCAAAAATAATTTTTTTAAAGTATTTACTAATACAGACTTAGAAAAGGAAAAGAATCTCCGAAAGTTGTTCTCTGATTTGCATTCAGTACGGTTTACGATAAATTGTTAAACTAATTAAGCAACTCCGACTGTTGATCACGAAGTGATCATTTTATTTGTACAATTTTCTTCAAAGTAAGGAATACGATATTGCCATTTTTAAACAAAATGTAATCCTGTTATGTTGCTTTCAAAAATAAATAAGCAAAGTTCTTTATTTCGCACACGACTAAAATATTTTTTTTCTGGTAGAACAACAGACTTCTGGAGATGATTGTTTAAGTCAGACGAGAAGAGTATTCACCAAAGATGATTCCAAAATTGGACCACGACTTTCCATGCTAATGGATGACTGCTCCGTCAGTTTTAACCAATCCTATCAACTTAGTTCCTCCCCGCCCCACGCCTCCACACCACCTCTTGAATGTCTTCATGCATCCCGGAATCTACACCAGGCTGACACTGGTTACTACCCCTTCTTCATATACAACCAGAATTTCTCATATTTCGCAAGTCATTCATCATCACTGCACAAAATTTCACCGCTTGTCCTGATGAAGGTGGCATAAACTGAAACATTATAACGTCTACTTTACCATCAAGGATACACTCATTTTTGGAATACTTCATGTTTTTCTATATTTTTTTCTGCATACTGTCGGTTTTAATTCCATTTTTTACTCCTATACTGTGATGTGTAAGGTTAAAATTGCAAATCGTCGTCAAAATTAAAACGGAAGAATTTGGCTTGGGCATAGATTTTAATGAATTTAATTATTACTAAGGACAGGATTTATGTTATTTTTTACTTAAATTTTAACCGTTAGTTGTGTTTTTAACTGTTTTTCATCGAGCATTATTTTCCTACAGACGGCCGCAAGAGAACTAATTTTTAAGGGAGATAAATATTTTCCGAGAATTTATGAACATAAAAACACGGATTATTACACTTTTGGTCATCCATACTTAAGTAAAACACGCGTCGCCTGTAATATTGAAATAGAAAGTACGTTTTTTGTTTGTACATGCTTATTAATTCTGACTAGTCTTATCATTCATCTGTTTTATTTTATCTATTTTTTTTCTTAAACACAACTAACGGTTAAAATTTAAGTTAAAAATAACATAAATAGTGTCCTTAGTAATGATTAAATTCATTAACATCTATGTCCAAGCCAAATTTCTCCGTTTTAATTTTGACGACGATTTGCAATTTTAACCATCTGTAAAAAGTTGTGTGACATGATTTTTAAAAGGGAAAAATCTGATGATACATTGTGCTACAGCGAAATCTATATTCACATATTCACATCTCTGAAGTCTTATCTCAATAGACGATGAAACTATTTTCAAGGAAACGGGTTTCATTTGTCGGCAACCTGGAGAATACATCCGTGAAGCGATCACCCCAGACCATCCTCTGGACTACAAGAAAAATCATGGTGGTCAACCAAAAACGGGGCTAATGATGTTAAGGGCTAATCTTGAACGAAATATCGGCCCTCGTGTCCATGGATTGCGTCGATGGAACCGTGACTGGCTGGAGATCTCCATTCGCTCCCATCGGATCGCCAGGCATGGTCGGCCTTCGTGAGGGACTCAACAAATTCTATAGATGGAGCCGGCATAAGCTATCTCAGGTGAATACTGCCACAACCAACCAACCAACCAACAAAGTTTCATTAAGTTGTGGGTAAATCAATAGATTTGATTTTTTTAAAATCTCACATTCTTTTGAAGCATTGTATATTACGATAATTTGAGAAACTCTAATTATCGATACGGAATTATTTTATGTCAGGATTTGTCTAATGCCTAACGATTTTCCTATGTAAGTTTATCAATTTTGCTGTTAAAAAAACAAAAAAACAAATTTAATCATTTGTGTGCGTATTTACATAGGAACATCAATCAGTCTCTAGATTAATGATGAAAAAGAAAGAACAAACATTTACATTACACAACGAATATCTAGTTTTCAACATAATCTTCTTCGCTGAATTCACTAATGAATATAAATCACATAAATCGAATACGGTGATTTCAGATCAAAATTCAGCTACTAACTACAAGTGAGGTTACGAACTTATTGACTTAATCTTGTAAATGAATACTTTTTAAAAAATTCCATTTCATTATCAGACAATTAATCCCCATTTCCCATAAAAGAAAAAAAAAAGAAGAAAAAGAAAAAGAAAAAAAGAGTTTAATTTAAAAATTCTTTGTGGCTGAAATAGTTGTATTTTCCTCACCCGGTGATTGAAATCGGAGGAGTTCAAATTCAGATGAAAAGCTAGAATTTCGAATACTGATTTTCAAAGAAGCTTCCTATTTGAAAGGTTGACACGAGATAACCGGTAATCTGAACATTAGCTACATAAATGAGAGTCACCTCCCTTTGTTTCTTTCACTTTGAGGAAACTGTCTGTTTTGGTAGGCCATTTTCATTTCACCATAAATCTACACTGAAAATACGAATTTGTTCGAATCAATACAACTGAATGTTTTAACACGAAAATGTCATAAAACATGTTCTTAATTGTGCTTGTGCATTATTTGAAATGAACTTAATTGTTATTAACAACACATTTTATGATATTTTCGTGATAAAACATGCACTTGTATTGATTTCCGGTGAAATGAAAATGGCCTACCAAAACAGACGGCTTCCCCAAAGTGAAAGAAACAAGGGGAAGTTACTCTCATTTATGCAGCGAATGTTCAGATGTCCAGATAACCTTCTACCCCTTGTAGGTATTCCTCTTTTTGGGGTGACTTAAGTATCGGGAAATGAACTTGATTTTGCCCTTACAGAAGACTAGAAGCGGATACCTGGCGTTGCCTTGGTAGAGGGGTGAATAAAAAGAAGTTAGTCTTATAGATCCATTGATTTTTTGGTCTTACATTATCGATTTATGTTTTAATTACGAACACCACCAATGACTTTCCCTTCTCTTACTATTCAAATTCTAATTTTTAAATATCTTCATGAATATAAATAAAATCTTCATAATTTTTTTTATAAAAAGAAAAATCTGGCGATAGTGAATGTGTATATATATTTACTTTGTCATTAATTGTTTTATTTCCGTAGTTTCCTCCGTACATACATAGCAATAGCATAATCTTTACAGATCACTGCCGTCCCTCACAATACTATAACCCCACCACCAGAACCCTTCCTCTCATGAGTCCTCAAATGACTCATCAAACGTACATACATACATACATACGTACATACATACATACGTACTCACGCACCGACTGTCCTTTATGTATGTATAAATAGAAAGATAGGTGCAGTCTGGGGGACGGCTTTCCTGAAGTTAAGCTCTTTATCTATTTCATTCGGCTGCCAAGGAAATAACTCTATTGTAGTTGGCATGATAAAAACTTTGTGTTTCTGTTGACAGAAGAGTGTGTGTGGTAAAGGTTGGTGAGGGAGGAATGTCATAATATAAAGTTTGGTTTGGTTTGTTTTGTTTTACGGCATATCAACCTCAGTGGGTCATTTAATGCCGATAAAGTTTTGAAATAAATCAATTCTTAATGGATGATACAATTTTTTTATTAATACATTTTTCTATTTAACCCATAGATGGGACCCTAACAGGTACTACCACTCCGGGTCAGAGTGGACCAGGGAACAATGGTGATGAAGGGGTGCTCCACATTCCCCAAACCTCCAAAACTGGAACCTCACCATCAGATAGAGTTTAACGTCATTCCCAGGACATGTAGACCCGCAGCCACTGCCTTCTAGCACCCATATGATAAAAAGGGGTTGGGGCTTGCCATAAGGGCAATAGGGTTGGGAAAATCATATAGGTGCTAGGGCTTGATGTGACCAGCCGATTGATCATAATATAAAGCAAGAGATTAATAAGTGAAATAGAAAAAGAGAAAAGAGATAAGATTTAATGTTTTGGAATAAAAATTTGAATTTATCCAAATTGTCCATTGATGATGAAGTTTATACATTTTTCATTCTTATTAGATAATTTAAAGTTCATATTTATGATTAAATGTTCTACACTTTTAATGTAAAAAATAAGAATTGTTTTTTTTTAATTTTTTATGATTGATTATCTATTAATAATTGAGATAAGGTCTCTACTTGTCTTTAATCCAAACTACGTCACTACTTACGTCACATTACCCAAAATCGTCATAACATAGAATAAATACACTAGAAATTTGAGCATGCAATCTTAGACGATCGTCATTGTTTTTTTTTTTTTTAACAAGTCTTAATAAATACATGCCCGGTATCATATATTTATCTATAGTTTATTTTATTCTGATATATATTTAAAGTTATCAGAACTAAGTTTCCATTTCAAATGTTTGTTTTTTTACTCCTTTAATAAATTTGATGATTTTTATTTGCTTATAGTACAAATTCTCTAATATTGAATTTTTTAACTCCCACCCCATCAGGCAATATTTTTCAAAAATTAATCCTTTACACCATCCGGAGGGTGTTTATTTATTTATTTATTTATTTTATAGTATTATTAATCAAACCTATGACGTGTAGTCAAAAAGTATCGAGACTAAAAAACGGATGCAGACTAGAATTAATTTTTTTCTTTAAATCTTAAATTTAAACGAAAACGTGTGTACATGTGAGCTAGTTATATCACACTAGACACTATTGAGAAACAAGGAAAAACTCGTAAATGATGTTATCCTGTGGACATCTACACATGGACACACCAATGTTGGTCGACCAGCAAAAACCTACATCATTCAGCTATGTACGGATACTTGATGCCACGTGAAGACCTACAAGGAGCGATGACCGATAGGGACGGGTGGTGAGATATTGAGAGTCATGAGAATCCGTGTTGTCAGCACGGCCTGATGATGATAGAGAAATAGGATTTCGAACCCGTCCGTCATTTGACTTCTGGTCTTCATGTTGTGAAGATGTTCGTAAAATTTAGTTATGCTTTGTAAATTTATATGCATATATTTTTCTAAATGATTTAAATATTTAGGTTTATGTCCTGGGAATGACGTCAAACTCTATCTGATGATGAGGTTCCAGTTCTGGAGGTTTGGGGAATGTGGAGCACCCCTCCATCACCTTTGCTCCCTGGTCCAATCTGACCCGGAGTGGTGGTACCTGTTAGGGTCACATGTATGGGTTAAATAGAAAAATGTATTTATAAAAAAAATTGAGTATCCATTAAGAATGACTTTATTTCAAAACTTTATCGGCATTAAATGACCCACTGAGGTTGATATGCCGTAAAACAAACCAAACCAAACCAAACTTATATACTGAAGGGGATACACTACTGTGACTTATTTATCCACGATGAGCTAACAACATCATTCTAATAAATGATATTTAAAACTTCGAAGAGTTTTTTGGTTTCGTTTTTGTGTCACGTTTCATTATTTCAAACATGATTTTAACCAATATCTTTATTTTGGTTGTAATCGCAATAATTTTTGCCTCCCCACACCCGCCATCGTTATGACTTTCTTGTGTTCTCTATCGTAGTTCTTCTTCCTGTGGTAATCCTCTGATGAGACTGAGGTGAAAACAAAGAATTCTTGTTAAACTTGAATCCACTTATGGTTGCTATTCTCAAATGTTTATATCTTTGTTGTTTTTATCATAATTGTTCTCCCGATACTTTCTTCATTCTTCAGGTGTACATTGCATCCAGTGTTCTTTAGAAATCATTCCGTCCTTCTTTTTTTGTAATCACTAGGTACCACCAATTTTCCCTGTCAAATTTACCCCCCCCCCACACACACATCTATGAAACTTGCATAAAGATTAATATTATCTTGAAAATTGTTTGTCCATTCGAAAGAAGAAACATTAAAAAACTCATGATGATTTTTAAAAATATTTTTCAGCTTACGGAAATAATGAAAATTATAAACGAAAAACAATGTTTACATTTTTGCACCGTTAAATCAATTGAAATTTAACGTAGCCAAAAACAAGTTATGACTAGAGGATTTTTTTTTAATTCTATGAAAAATCAATTAATGGTCCGATTTTCACGAAAATGTCCATAATTACTTACCTTTTGATGAAAATATGTCCGAAATAGATTTTTCCTAAAATATATTAGGGGATCTTTTTATGGGGTCTACCATATTTTATTTTATGAAATATGAAAAAATGAACCGACAAAAAACGATTTTTTACTTTTTTTTATAAAAAGATAAGAGTCTGAATAATTATATCAGAAAATTTTTATAAGTTTCAATGCCAGAGTTTTTTTTAGTAAAAGAACCACGAATACATAATTCTGCTAAAAAAATATCAATAAAGAAACTGACCGTATTGTAAAAAAACGGACTGTTTTACTTATTTTTCAAAATAACGGGTAGTAATTTTCCCCAATCGGATAATTTGATCTTTGAATTAACAGTTTTTCTTTGTAACAACTCTATCTTCGTTATTTCTTTTTTGCGAGATTTTTAAAGATAAAGTTAAAAAAAATAAACATCTACGTTTCTTCCTTCAATATGGTCTAAACTGGTCACGTGACATATTTTGGTGGTACCTAGTAATCACCTTGATAAAGGATCTTGTCTTAAGAAAGAGACTGAAATTTCGAATGTTTACATGATACCTCCTGTGCGAATTTTGAAGAATCGCGTCAATTTTCACGAGAAAGATTGTTACTCTCGTCCTCTCAATGTAATCGCCTTCGTCCCGTGAAGTTACATATATCAGACCATATGACCGTTAGGCACCCCTTTTGCGATCTCGATTCGTGGGGACACTTTTCTCATTTACACCGTCAAAATCCGGTTGTTTGTTAGGAGTTAGGGTTAGGGGTTATGGTTAGGGTTAGGGGTTAGGATTAGGGTTAGGGTTTAGTCTTATGATCTTTTTAAAATCTCTAAAAATCGTCTGTTAACAATTAACCGGATTTTGACGGTGTAAATGGAAAAAATGTCCCCACGAATCGAAATCACAAAAGGGGTGCCTAAAGGTCATATGGTCCCATATATCTTTTGATGGAATAAAATATTCTTCAACGTAATTCGCGCGGTTTGTCAATTCTCTTACTCGTTCATACAGGACGAAAGTGATAACAGAAAAAACTCCTTGGTATTTGGGCTTCTTAGGTGATTTGAATTTATCACTTCAGTTGTTGAATGTACTGAGTTCAATAAACACGGTGTGACCTCTTCACTGCGTCCGTCTAAAACAGGGGTTCCCGACCAGGGGTGCTAGCACCTCCTGGGGGTGCTAGCATCATTCCAGGGGGTGCGAGAAATGTCCGTCCAAATTTAGATTTTTTCTTTTTCTTTTGTAATTAATATTATTTATATTTTATAAAGTTTAAATTGTAGGGGTGCGAAGTCAGAGCAAAACTCTTTTATGGGTGCAGGAATAGAAAAAGGTTGGGAACAACTGGTCTAAAAAAAAAAAAAAACTAAAAAAAAACTTAGAAATTTCTCTGCAACTCTCTTGTATAGGGACCAATTTCCTAGCCGCTAGAATCTTGCCAACTTTCTAATTGTTTCTAATATTAAATCTTTGTAATGTACTTAATGAACCTTTCTCAGATTATATTTCTACTTCTATCATGATTACGTAATATTTCTCCTTTTCCTTTAAGATACATTAACTATTTAAGACTTCCTAAACTATGGGGAGTATTTTGTTTGACAAAGTGACTCTAAGAGTGACCAGGTCACCGGTTGTCCCTAATACAGGGCGGGATTGGTGAAACGAACTTGCTGATTTTAGGAAACGGCTATCTGGCGACAGTCACACCGAATATAGGAGATCTTAACAGCTAGAATTATTTCTGAGTGCTTATTGATATTTACGAAACTTAAACTGGTTTAACACAGAGCTACAAGTATGGGGCTCTCGGTAATGGCCTGTAATACTAGCCTTAGACGACGATGAGGGGTTCTTGTTGAAAAAAAATATATATAAAAAATTTAAAAAAAGAACAGTACTAAAAATATCTGGAGGTTGCCAAGCGAAATATATAATTGGAAGACCAAAGAATATATCGGTTAAAACGTTGCGATAAAAACAATAAGAATTAAGCAGTCATAATAAAGACGTCATCTCAAAACTTCAGATAAACTGGATTCATTTTTCAACCAAAGAAAACTTTTGCGGCTTTTAGGCTGGGATAAAAGTATAGCACTTGTTCAATTTCAAATGTGTTTAGTCTTCGGCCAGGACGCAGAAAAGGAGTAAGCATGGTGCCAGCAATTCTAATCCTATGACAGCAACAACTCTTTCATTGCATCAAAGTTAGGGAAGGTCAGATTGAGGTAATCTGAACATTAGCTACATAAATGAGAGTAACCTCCCCTTGTTTATTTCACTTTGAGGAAGCCATATGTTTTGGTAGGCCATTTTCATTTCACTGTAAATCTACACTGAAAATACGAATTTGTTCGAAGCAATACAACTGCATGTTTTAACACGAAAATGCTTGTGCATTATTTGAAATGAACTTAATTGTTATTAAGAACACATTTTATGATATTTTCGTGCTAAAACATGCAGTTGTATTGATTTCCGGTGAAATGAAAATGGCCGACCAAAACATATGGCTTCCTCAAAGTGAAATAAACAAAGGGAAGTTACTCTCATTTATGTAGCTAATGTTCAGATTACCCAGATTAGTTCGACGTCTATGTGACTCTGGTCGTGGAGACCAAGGTTATTTTGTGCCTTGCTTATTTGCACACATATAACCCCCTCATTAAACTGACTATATGTCGCAAACTACGCCAGAGGGGATGTGGCTAAATACTGACAAGTAAACAGTGTAATGGTTAGCGCGCTTTTAAAGAATCTGCTAATGCCAGGTTGGGGTATTTTTTGTTGTCTACTTTATTTTCAAAATCTATATGGAAATTAATAAATAAGGCACCCCTTTTTATCTCAATTAAGAAAGGACATGTTTTTCATTTACACCGTCAATATCCGGTTGTTTTAACAGACGATTTTTAGATTTAAAAAAAATTATAAAACCAAACCCTAACCCTAATCCTAACCCTAACCCTAACAAACAACCGGATATTGACGGTGTAACTGAAAAACATGTCCTTTCTTAATCGAGATCAAAAAGGGGTGCCTAAAGGTAATATGGTCCATAAATACTTTTCAATTGACTAACAGACCCAAATTCTATATATTTATTGACTATGATTTAAATCCGTTCTCTCTGAGAAGTTAAAGCGACAATTCTTCCAAGCCGTGCCAGTGCTACTGTACAGCTGAATCACTTGGACTCTTACGAAGTGCCAAGAGAATAAGCTAGATAGGAGTTGCACAAGAATGCTGAGTGCAATTTTAAACAACTCGTGGAAACAACACCCCACAAGAAAGCAACTGTACAGTCACTTGCCTCCTATCACACAAACCATCCGAGTAAGACGAATAAGACATTTCTGGACACTGCTGGAGAAGCAAGGACGAACTCATAAATGACGTTCTACTAGAGAAACAAGCACGCGAGCATTTCAGTGTAGGCCGTCCAGCAAAGACCTACATTGATCATCTCTGTGCGGATACTGGATGCTGCACAGAGGACCTCCCGAGAGCAATGAATGATAGGTATGGTTGGCGAGAGATTGTCATGGATATCCGTACTACTAGCGCGACATGATGATGATGATGATGATGATGATGATTTACTTGGATAGAACAACATCGTGAAGTCCCGATTGAATATTATTAAGAGATAAAAATCCTTTCGACTCCAAAATAAATGCGATCTTTTTACTTGAGAAGGTTTAATAACGAGCTTCATTAACATGGTTGTTGAATCAAAACCAAATATATCAAACCAATACATTAGACTTTATTAAGAATTCTGAGGTAGGGGTTATCGTCCTTGTCTACGAGCCTCTATATCGAACCAAACAATCACGAGCCAGCATACTTTGGTGGCAAAGCCGAAAAGGCAAATTCTTCCACTCTTTCTGATTCAGCCCTCAACGGAGACAGACCTAAAAAAAAGGGTCGCTCTCGCTCTTTCTGATCAACCAGCACCGGAGTCAGACGTCAAAGGAGAACGTCTATCATATCCAGCAAACTATCAGATGGCCGTAGCTAAGGGGCTTCGATAACCAATCCTACCTCAGGATTTCAGTTAAGTGAACAAATTGTAAACATTTGTGCAGATAAACCAAAATGTCTGCAGACCTATTGTTTATGTCTGTAATACATATCTTTTATTCGAATTCTAGTTGTTTGGTTTATTCTTTAACTCTTAACCTGCCTGCCACACTCGTGGTTATCTTCATACTTTGCAAACTCTGAGTACAGTCAACATTCGTCTTTCTTTTATAACTTCACAGTCACAGGAGGCACTATAACTTATGGGACAGGATGAAGTTTGGGGATGTTTTATGGTTTAAAGGTAGCTGGGATATTCTTGGTTGTGCGTTCTTAGGTTTTTTTTCTCTTTTTACCCCATTTCATTTGGTGGTTGCGCTGAAAAGAAGAAATTTAAGGAATGAAAAGGAAAGAGACAGAGACAGAAGGTGTTTTATGATTTAGGCTTTATTGGCCAGCCATAGTCGCCTGTGGCAAGGGGATACCCCCCTGGCTAGTAGGAGCGACCAGACCCAGTTAAGGCCTAAAAACGAAATAGCGGAGATATTCTTTTGGGGTCGGGGGACAGTCCTTTTTGTTGGACATGCGCGGAGGGTTCTTCCGGTGAAGGAGTTTTAAAAAAATTATTCTAATTTTAATTTCGTTTTATTTTAATCCCTATAAACTTCAGGGACACAAGAATTATATAGTCTTCCGAGACTGCAATGCCGATATAAGATATGTATCAAACCGAATTAATTTGTTGCTGTGGACGAGCTATGGTTTTGACGCTTGAATGTTATATTCGTATATTTTGGAGTTCTGATAACCACAACTTGCCGTTAACATTTTTTGTTTAAATTGAACAAATATGGACATTTTGTTGTTTAAGCCTGTGTGTAGTATGAATATATTCTCGTATATATATATAATAATGTACACATGGATAAACTCCTGACCAAAACACGTGTAAGTAAAATTGATTAAAATATCCTATTTTATCCATTCAATACTTTCTTTTCTTTATTTCTTTTTTCAACATACCGTCGGATTCACTTCCATTTTCATTGTACACACACACACACACAAATATATATATATATATATATATATATATATATATATATATATATATATATATGTGTGTGTGTGTGTGTGTGTGTGTGTGTGTGTAAAAACAATTCACTTAACAGAAACATTTTTTTAATTGCCTGTGCAAACTTAATAGAAGAGAAATAGAGAAATTACTGAGGATACAATTAAGTGCTTATACAAATCTGTATAAGAGAAATATTCTAATGTGATGATAATCTTTTGTGTATTGAAAATATTGGGAGTGTTGGTAAAAGACGAAATTTAAACACTTACATGTTGAGCAATGTTCTCGTGTGACAAAGCGACATGAGGTTGCAGGGACACAAAGCACCCTATCACGTAGACACGAGATAAGCTGTTAGCGCTGTCGATTGGTTGGGTTTGTTTTACGGCATATCAACCTCGGTGGGTCATTTAATGCCGACTAAGTTTTGGGTTCATAGCGGTAGTTTGGTAGAAAACAAATGTATTTATGTATAGATTTTAACAATTGTTTAATTGTTCATATTTTTGAGTACAATCCCACTTTTTTTTAGGAAATGTAAAATCCTGGATGGTCTTATTTTCGTGAAAAGTAGCTCTACCACTGAGCCAAATTTGCTTGGTAGTATTTTGTTCGCACTAGATCAAAGTCTACACACTCTAGCAGTATATGCTTCACTGTAAATCTCTTTTGGCATGTAGCGCATATTGGGGATTCTGTGCCCTCTAGTAAATGAGAGAAAGGGAAAGAGGATTTTGACTTTGCCGCTTCTGGTTTTTAAGGCTCCTCGCTACGCCACCTAGCACCAGCTGGAAGAAACGTGGAAAGTAAAGAATGTAGTAAGTAGTAAGTCGTCAGGTCGGCCTAATGTCGGTATCAGCCATGCAGCGAGGGAGTCTATCCCCTTTTCACTAGAGCTAGACCAAGGAGATTATTTTAGCGTCTGATGTGGAGCGCCACATCTACCATCAGCTCCTTACTTTACCGCACAGATCCCTGTGCTACTCATACGCTGAGTTGGCGAGGACCAGTATCGAACTAGGAACCTTGTGGTTTCTAGCCGAACGCTAAATTTACCGCTTTCACAAGTAATCACGCATGTAAGAGCAGGATGATGGATTTTTTAAAAAAAGTATCAAGGTACCGATAAGAATTTTTTCAAATACAAGCGTTTGTAGTCTGTATGTATCTACTAAACTTTACTTAATCGTGTACTAGCCCGCCTAAATATGGCAAAAGTCGGCTTTATTGCCCGGCGCATGAGACGCTCCAGGATGGGGGGAATGCCGACGGGACTACGCCTTTTTTTTTTCACTGGCCACACATGAGCTTCGGTTTCGCGTGTCTCCCTACGGTAAACGACTTCATGTCAATCCTGACCAGGTGGCGAGGGGGGAGGGTCTGGCAAATAAATACTTACTTACTTACAAATGTGGCGTACACAGCAAGAATCGAACTAACTATCTAACTAACCGTTGTTCCCAAGTGAAATGCTCAAATGCAAGCCTCGGTAATTAATTTTTTTTTTAATGACGGATTTTAAATAATGAGCTTCTTTATTATCTCGCTACTTGCCATTGTAAGTGACAACGTTTTTAATTCCCCTGCTCCTTATCACGAGTTCGTAGCTCTACCACTGAGCCAAACAAGTTAATGTCCCGTTTGATTTTACTTGTTCAATGATGCATCATGACTGCTATGCCAAACCCGAAACATTAAATTCCATCCTTAACAGTCAGATGTAGGGAATAATGATTAAAACAATATTCCTTTGTCATCGAATTTTTCTCTCTCCTTCTCTAAGACATTGTTTTTGTTTTTAATTATTTTTTTTAGATAGATATATTTTTTAAAATTCTTTAAGTCTCTCCCTTCTTTTTATTTGGTTTTATTTTACTTTTTTATTTGAAGATGTTGAGTATTCATTGATGATGAGCGAACAACATTAACAGCATTCTGTTGTTTATCAATAGCAATACTGTTAGTGTTACTTCTTCCATTTATTTAGATTTTTAGAGCCTCACATTCCTCGTCCGTCATAGTTATCTGTTTCCGAGTAAAAAAATTAATTTAATAATATTTCGAAGATAATAATTATTATCTTTGAAATATTTGTTGATTTTCCATTTCTGTCAAATCATTCAGAAAACTTTAATGCGAGCTTTAAAAAAATAAATAAATAAAAATAAAAAAGCCGTTTTTTTCAATTAATCCTTATAAAACTGTTCTTGTATAAAAGAAAAAGAAAAAGAAAAAGAAAGAGAAAAAGGAAGGAAAGAATGTTTAAGTAAATAGTTTATTGTAGGTTTTATTATTTTTTTAATATCATAAACAAATAAATAAAATGATATAAATTCTAAAAAATTGAATATTTATAAGAAAACAGAGAGGAGAGGAAGATGAACATAAACATAAGAGAAGGAGATGAAGATGAACAGAGGAAAATAGAGAGAAAAACGAGATGATAAAAAAAGAATGAGAGGGGGTAGAGGGAGAGAAAGAGAAGAGAAAAGAATGTAAAATGCAAAGAAAGAAAGAAAGAAAGAAGGAAGGAAAGAAGGAACAAAAGTGAATTTAGTTGAAGAAAAAATAAAGGAAAAAATGCCATTGCTAAAGAAATGAAAATGAAAATAAAAAAACGAATGATCAGTTGTGGTGTAAACAAGAGGCCATGTGATAAAACGACATAGACAAGCTTATAACAACATGGTTAAAATGAAATATTATTAAATAAATAAACTATTTTTGACCGACTTTTTTTTTGTTAATAAACAGACAAAACATGAAGTGGGAAATTTAAAAGCTTTGCAAATGCAAGACGAAGTTAAAAGTTAAGAGGAAAGAAAAAAAAAACGAATTAAAAAAATTAACTTAGGAAACAACAAAAACACGTAGAAAATTAATTACACGTGCCAACACAACATACAAAAATATACAAAAAAAGCATTTCTCTTGGTATTTTCAGTTCCTTCTTTACAGTTTGTTTTTACTCTTGATTTTTTCTTCTTTATTTGGTTATTCACGTATCTTTTGGCTCACCTATTCTCCAACCATCCCTGGGCACCTGGCTGCTGCTGCTGCTGCTGCCTAGGATGTACATCCGGGTTCTTGTAGCAGACGGTTCACGCAACAACCCGGATGTAGACACAGCAACATGGCAGACGATAAGAGAAGTAACTTTGTTGTGATGTTATTGTGAAGTGCGCTTTTTTCTCCTACTTGGTTCCCTCACGCCGATTCAAACAACTCAATTTTATTCTTATTGGTAAGTCGTTCACTGATTTCTCTTAATTTTTCACACATTTTGGATCATTTTTTTCTGTGTCTGTTTAAAAAAAGAAAGAAAAGAAGATCGACAGCGTTTTTGATGCTGAATTTGAATGGAGATTCCGATGTCCGCATGAGTTTTGCTGCTGCATGTCATTCAACAAGATGAAGAAGAAAAAAAAAATGGGCAACTAAAAAACATTTTTCGATTTTTCTGGAGTCAATCTCTCACTTCTCACTCACTCACACACACGCACAAATTATGAACAATATAAGTTTTCTATTTTTTTTTAAATTGCATTTTTAATATTTTTACCGGGTATATCATATTGTGAAATTTTTTCTTTCTGAATTTATTTTCTAAAGAAAAACAAACAAAATAAATAAATACATAAATAAGTAATTTGGATTTTAAATAATTTTGTGAAATTTTTTCTCTAAATTTTTTTTTTCTTAAAAGAAACAAACAAAATAGATAAATAAATAATTTTTGGATTTTTAATAATTATAAAAAGCTTCTTAAATTTTCAATAATTTTTTAAGGTTTGTTTCTTCAGAAAAAAAAGTTCATACATTTTTATAAATGTTTTTTATTTAAAACTTTTGACTACTTAAAAAAAAAGCTAATAAAAGACAAAAAATTAAAAAAATTAAAATAGATAAATCAACGTTATTATTCTTTCACCTCAATAATCTGATTGTTTAGTTTTCTTTTTACCTTATCGTAAGTAGTTCTGTTGACATGCCATTTCACAAAAAGGGAATCACTTTTCTTTAGACGACTTTCGTAAAAAAAAAAAAAAAATATTTGCTAAGACTTCGAAAAGGTTTTTTTTTTTTTTTTTTTTTTTTTTTTTCATAAACATTTTAAAATTATTTTCCTTCGAATAACAGAATTATTAAAAGAAAAATGCTTGAAAGAAAATGACATTTTTATCATATTGAAAACAACACAATCTAGAAAACAAAAATGGGAAAGAAAAAACAACTGTGGGTATATCAAGCGACAAACGGAGAGATTCTCACAGAGATTGGCCTGAATATGGCTATGAAGGGGAAACCTCAATAGAGAAACTGAATCCTCTAATAATAGCAGCACAAAAAATGTCATAGGACACAATATATCAAAGTGAAAATAAAAGACCCAACAAAATAACACGTGTAGATATGTTGAGACAGAAACGAAACGGTTAATCATATCATAAGCGAATGCAGCAAACTATCACAAAGAGATTACAAGTCTAGGCATGGTGAGATGGGAAAGATGATCCACTGGGAATTATAAAAGGAATTAAATTTTGTTCCATGCTACCAAATGGTATGTGCACAAATCAGAATCCGTCGCAGAAAATGAGACTCATAAAATTCTCTGGATTTTGAGATATAAAAGAATCACCCAGTCCGGACAAAAGGTCAGACCAAGAGATAATTAACAAGGAGAGAGAACTTGTCATTGTTTGTTTTTTTGCTGTTTCTAACGAACGCTGAGTGAAAAAGAAAAAGAAAGAAAAATCGAAAACAAATACTTGGATTGCAGGTGAAAAAGTTGTGGAATACGAAGATGATTCAGATACCAAATGTAATTGGTACGCTTAAAACAGTCCCCAAAGATTTGGAAAGGAGACTTTAGGAATTGAGAATTAAAGAAGAATCGATACCATCCAATCCACGGTACTGCTAAGATCAACTAGAATACATAGAGGAATCATGGAGACCCGAGGAAACTTGTTGTCTCACAGACTTCAATGCAAACTACAGTTCAAACTGGTGAAAAAAAAACTCGCAAGAATTCTTGTTTTAACAGAGATAGAGTAAAATTCAAAGAAAATGAGAAATTGAAAAAATGTCTGGAGTTTGCCAAAAGAATTCAAAACAATTTGGAATATGAAGGTGACAGTTGTAGTCCCAATTATTAACGCTGTTGGAACAGTTCCAATAATCCTTGCAAATAAGTTTGAAGAACGGAAATCCTTGGGAGGGTCTTGACCATTTAGACAATAGAAGTATAATCAGCTAGAATACTAAAGAAGTCTGGAGAATTGGTCTGGTTGGAAGCAAGAATAAGAAAACTTTCAAATAAAAAATATGGTTGTCCTAGCAGATCACAAGTTAAGATGATAAAAAGAGAAAGAAAACCAGATTTCATTCCAGAACTGAAGTAGCTGTATAATGAAACGGGTTTTGTCATAATAACTTGCACACTTGTAACAATCCCCAAAACTCCAGGGGTGAGACTCAAGAATTGCTGATTCGAGAAATGATTAAGACTGACCCCATAGACTTTGATGGAATTGTACATTTGTATTTGTGTCAGCTATGAATCAATAGTTTTTACACATAGACCAGATAAATGAGAAAAATTACTTAGTCGCTACAAAATGTATTATTATCCGATAAAAAGAGAAACAAAAAATATCTGCTAAAAATTCGATATAAAGAGATAAAAAAAGTAGAATTCTCGAAATACTTTAATCGAAGAATTATTTTGGTAAAGAATTTTCTCCAGTTATATATTGACAAATATCGAAATATGTTTTGTATTGAATATTGATTAAAGAAAAATTCAGATTTACTTAAATGTTTGATATTTTTTTTTTTTTTAGAAAGTTGCAAAAATAATTTTTTTAAAGTATTTACTAATACAGACTTAGAAAAGGAAAAGAATTCCGAAAGTTGTTCTCTGATTTGCATTCAGTACGGTTTACGATAAATTGTTTTACTAATTAAGCAACTCCGACTGTTGATCACGAAGGGATCATTTATTTGTAGCAATTTTCTTCAAAGTAAGAATACGATATTGCCATTTTTAAACAAAATGTAATCCTGTTATGTTGACTTTAATAATAAATAACAAAGTTCTTTATTTCGCACACGACTAAAATATTTTTTTTGGTAGAACAACAGACTTCTGGAGATGATTGTTTAAGTCAGACGAGAAGAGTATTCACCAAAGATGATTCCAAAATTGGACCACGACTTTCCATGCTAATGGATGACTGCTCGCAGTTTTTTAACCAATCCTATCAACTTAGTCCTCCCCGCCCCCCCACGCCTCCACACCACTCTTGAATGTCTTCATGCACCCGGAATCTACACCAGGACTGACACTGGTTATACCCCTTCTCATAAATACACAGAATTTCTCATATTTCGCAAGTCATTCATCATCACTGCACAAAATTTCACCGCTTGTCCTGATGAAGGTGGCTAAACTGAAACATTATAACGTCTACTTTACCATCAAGATACACTCATTTTTGGAATATTCATGTTTTTCTATATTTTTTTCCTGCATACTGTCGGTTTTAATTCCATTTTTTACTCCTATACTGTGATGTGTAAGGTAAAATTGCAAATCGTCGTCAAAATTAAAACGAAGATTTGGACTTGGGCATAGATTTTAATGAATTAATTATTACTAAACAGATTTTATGTTATTTTTACTTAAATTTTAACCGTTAGTTGGTTTTTAACTGTTTTCATCGAGCATTATTTTCCTACAGACGGCCGCAAGAGAAACTAATTTTTTAAGGGAGATAAATATTTTCCAGAATTTATAACATAAAAACACGGATTATTACACTTTTGTCATCCATACTTAAGGAAAACACCGTCGCCTGTAATATTGAAATAGAAAGTACGTGTTTGTACATGTTATTAATTCTGACTAGTCTTATCATTCATACTGTTTTATTTTATCTATTTTTTTTCTTAAACACAACTAACGTTAAAATTTAAGTTAAAAATAACATAAATAGTGTCCTTAGTAATGATTAAATTCATTAAATCTATGTCCAAGCCAAATTTTCCGTTTTAATTTTGACGACGATTTGCAATTTTACCATCTGTAAAAAGTTGTGTGACATGAATTTTAAAAAGGGAAAAATCTGATGATAATTGTGCTACAGCAATCAACAATCAGTTTATTCACATCATTCATACATCTCTGAAAGGCTCCTAAGTCGTCAATAGACGATGTGAAACTATTTTCAAGGAACCGGTTTCATTTGTCGGCAACCTGAGAATACATCCGTGAAGCGATCACCCCAGACCATCCTCTGGACTACAAGAAAAATCAGCGTGGTCAAACAAAAAAACGGGGCTAATGATGTAAAGGGCTAATCTTGAACGAAATATCGGCCCTCGTGTCCATGGATTGCGTCGATGGAACCGTGACTGGCTGGAGATCTCCATTCGCTCCCATCGGATCGCCAGGCATGTCGGCCTTCGTGAGGGACTCAACAAATTCTATAGATGGAGCCCGCATAAGCTATCTCAGGTGAATCTGCCACAACCAACCAACCAGACCAACAAAAGTTTCATTAAGTTGTGGGTAAATCAATAGATTTGATTTTTTAAAATCTCACATTCTTTTGAAGCATTGTATATTACGATAATTTGAGAAACTCTAATTATCGATACGGAATTATTTTATGTCAGGAATTTGTCTAATGCCCTAACGATTTTCCTATGTAAGTTTATCAATTTTGCTGTTAAAAAACAACAAAAAACAAATTTAATTCATTTGTGTGCGTATTTACATAGGAACATCAATCAGTCTCTAGATTAATGATGAAAAAGAAAGAAAAACATTTACATTACACAACGAATATCTAGTTTTCAACATAATCTTCTTCGCTGAATTCACTAATAATATAAATCACCATAAATCGAATACGGTGATTTCAGATCAAAATTCAGCTACTAACTACAAGTGAGGTACGAACTTATTGACTTAATCTTGTAAATGAATACTTTTTAAAAATTCCATTTCATTAATCAGACAATTAATCCCCATTTCCCATAAAAAAAAGAAGAAAAAGAAAAAAAAAAAGAGTTTAATTTAAAAATTCTTTGTGGCTGAAATAGTTGTATTTTCCTCACCCGGTGTTGAAATCGGAGGAGTTCAAATTCAGATGAAAAGCTAGAATTTCGAATACTGATTTTCAAAGAAGCTTCCTATTTGAAAGGTTGACACGAGAAACCGGTAATCTGAACATTAGCTACATTAAATGAGAGTCACCTCCCATTGTTTCTTTCACTTTGAGGAAACTGTCTGTTTTGGTAGGCCATTTTCATTTCACCATAAATCTACACTGAAAATACGAAATTTGTTTCGAATCAATACAACTGATGTTTTAACACGAAAATGTCATAAAACATGTTCTTAATTGTGCTTGTGCATTATTTGAAATGAACTTAATTGTTATTAAAACACATTTTAGATATTTCGTGATAAAACATGCACTTGTATTGATTTCGCGTGAAATGAAAATGGCCTACCAAAACAGACGGCTTCCCCAAAGTGAAGAAACAAGGGGAAGTTACTCTCATTTATGCAGCGAATGTTCAGATGCCAGATAACCTCTCTACCCTTGTAGGTATTCCTCTTTTTGGGGTGACTTAAGTATCGGGAAATGAACTTATTTTGCCCTTACAGAAGACTACAGAAGCGGATACCTGGCGTTGCCTTGGTAGAGGGGTGAATAAAAGAAGTTAGTCTTATAGATCCATTGATTTTTTGGTCTTACATTATCGATTTATGTTTTAATTACGAACACCACCAATGACTTTCCTTCTCTTACTATTCAAATTCTAATTTTAAATATCTTCATGAATATAAATAAAATCTTCATAATTTTTTATTAAAAAGAAAAACTCTGGGATAGTGAATGTGTATATATATTTACTTTGTCATTAATTGTTTTATTTCCGTAGTTTCCTCCGTACATACATAGCAATAGCATAATCTTTACATCACTGCCGTCCCTCACAATACTATACCACACCACCAGAACCCTTCCTCTCATGAGTCCTCAAATGACTCATCAAACGAATACATACATACATACGTACATACATACGTACTCACGCACCGACTGTCCTGTATGTTATGTATAAATAGAAAGGTAGGTGCAGTCTGGGGACGGCTTTCCTGAAGTTAAGCTCTTTATCTATTTCATTCGGCTGCCAAGGAAATAACTCTATTGTAGTTGGCATGATAAAACTTGTGTTCTGTTGACAGAAGAGGTGTGTGGGTAAAGGTTGGTGGGGAGGAATGTCATAATATAAAAGTTGGTTTGGTTTGTTTTGTTTTACCGGCATATCAACCTCAGTGGGTCATTTAATGCCGATAAAGTTTGAAATAAATCAATTCTTAATGGATGATACAATTTTTTATTAATACATTTTTCTATTTAACCATAATGGGACCCTAACAGGTACTACCACTCCGGTCAGAGTGGACCAGGAACATGGTGATGAAGGGTGCTCCACATTCCCCAAACCTCCAAAACTGGAAACCTCACCATCAGATAGAGTTTAACGTCATTCCCGGACATGTAGATCCTCAGCCACTGCCTTCTAGCACCATAGATAAAAAGGGTTGGGGCTCCATAAGAGGCAATAGGGTTGGGCAATCATATAGGTGCTAGGGCTTGAGTGACCAGCCGATTGATCATAATATAAGCAAGAGATTAATAAGGAAAAGAAAAAGAAAAAGAGATAAGATTTAATGTTTTGGAATAAAAATTTGAATTTATCCAAATTGTCCATTGATGATGAAGTTTATACATTTTTCATTCTTATTAGATAATTTAAAGTTCATTTTATGATTAAATGTTCTACACTTTAATGTAAAAATAAGAATTGTTTTATTTTTAATTTTATTATATTATTATCTATTAATAATTGAGATAAGGTCTCTACTTGTCTTTAATCCAAACTACGTCACTACTTACGTCACATTACCCAAAATTTCATAACATAGAATAAATACACTAAAATTTGAGCATGCAATCTTAGACGATCGTCATTGTTTTTTTTAACAAGTCTTAATAAAATACATGCCCGGTATCATATATTTATCTATAGTTTATTTTATTCTGATATATATTTAAAGTTATCAAACTAAGTTTCCATTTCAAATGTTTGTTTTTTTTACTCCTTTAATAAATTTGATGATTTTTATTTGCTTATAGTACAAATTCTCTAATATTGAATTTTTTAACTCCCACCCCATCAGGCAATATTTTTCAAAAATAATTCTTTCACCACCGGAGGGTGTTTTTTTTTTTTATTTTTTTTTTATCTAGTATTATTAATAAACCTATGACGTGTAGTCAAAAAGTATCGAGAGACTAAAAAAGGATGCAGATTAGAATTAATTTTTTCTTTAAATCTTAAATTTAAACGAAAACGTGTTACAGTGAGCTAGTTATATCACACTAGACACTATTGAGAAACAAGGAAAAACTCGTAAATGATGTTATCTGTGGACATCTACACATGGACACACCAATGTTGGTCGACCAGCAAAAACCTACATCATTCAGCTATTACGGATATTTGATACCACGTGAAGACCTACAAGGAGCGATGACCGATAGGGACGGGTGCGGAGAAATTGAGAGTCATGAGAATCCGTGTTTGTCAGCACGCCTGATGATAATAGAGAAATAGGATTTCGAACCGCTCCGTCATTTGACTTCTGGTCTTCATGTTGTGAAGATGTCGTAAAATTTAGTTATGCTTTGTAAATTTATTGCAATATTTTTTCTAAATGATTTTAAATATTTAGGTTTATGTCCTGGGAATGACGTCAAACTCTATCTGATGATGAGGTTCCAGTTCTGGAGGTTTGGGGAATGTGGAGCACCCCTCCATCACCTTTGCTCCCTGGTCCAATCTGACCCGGAGTGGTTGTACTGTTAGGGTCACATCTATGGGTTAAATAGAAAAAATTATTTATAAAAAAAATGATATCCATTAAGAATGACTTATTTCAAAACTTTATCGGCATTAAATGACCCACATGCAGGTGATATGCCGTAAACAAACCAAACCAAAACCAAACTTTATATACTGAAGGGGAACACTACTTGACTTATTTATCCACGATGAGCTAACAACATCATTCTAATAAATGATATTTAAAACTTCGAAAGTTTTTTGGTTCGTTTTGTGTCACGTTTCATTATTTCAAACATGATTTTAACCAATATCTTTATTTTGGTTGTAATCGCAATAATTTTTGCCTCCCCACACCCGCCATCGTTATGACTTTCTTAGTGTTCTCTATCGTAGTCTTCTTCTGTGGTAATCCTCTGATGAGCTGAGGTGAAAACAAAAGAATTCTTGTTAAACTTGAATCCACTTATGGTTGCATTCTCAAATGTTTATATCTTTGTTGTTTTATCATAAATTGTTCTCCCGATACTTTCTTCATTTTCAGGTGTACATTGCATCCAGTGTTCTTTAGAAATCATTCCGTCCTTTTTTTTTTGTAATCACTAGGTACCACCAATTTTCCCTGTAATTTACCCCCCCCCCCACACACAATCTATGAAACTTGCATAAGATTAATATTATCTTGAAAATTGTTTGTCCATTCGAAAGAAGAAACATTTAAAAAAACTCATTGATGATTTTAAAAATATTTTTCAGCTTACGCGAAATAATGAAAATTATAAACGAAAAACAATGTTTACATTTTTGCACCGTTAAATCAATTGAAATTAACGTAGCCAAAAACAAGTTATTATACTAGAGGATTTTTTTTTTAATTCTATGAAAAATCAATTAATGGTCCGATTTCACGAAAATTCCATAATTACTTACCTTTTGATGAAAATATGCTCGAAATAGTTTTTCCTAAAATAATTAGGGGATCTTTTTATGGGGTCTACCTATTTTTATTTATAGAAATATGAAAATGAACCGACAAAAAACGATTTTTTACTTTTTTTATAAAAAGATAAGAGTCTGAATAATTATATTAGAAAAATTTTATAAGTTTCAATGCCAGAGTTTTTTTTAGTAAAAAGAACCACGAATACATAATTCTGCTAAAAAAAATCAATAAAGAAACTGACCGTATTGTTAAAAAAACAGACTGTTTTACTTATTTTTCAAAATAACGGTAGTAATTTTCCCCAATCGGATAATTTGATCTTTGAATTAACAGTTTTTCTTGTAACAACTCTATCTTCGTTATTTCTTTTTTGCGAGATTTTAAAAGATAAAGTTATAAAAAAAATAAACATCTACGTTTCTTCCTTCAATATGGTCTAAACTGGTCACGTGACATATTTGGTGTACCTAGTAATCACCTTGATAAGATCTTGTCTTAAGAAAGAGACTAAATTTCGAATGTTTACATGATACCTCCTGTGCGAATTTTGAAGAACGCGTCAATTTCATCGAGAAAGATTGTTACTCTCGTCCTTCAATGTAATCGCCTCGTCCCGTGAAGCTTACATATATCAGACCATATGACCGTTAGGCACCCACCCCTTTTGCGATCTCGATTCGTGGGGACACTTTTCTCATTATACACGTCAAAATCCGGTTGTTTGTTAGGTAGTTAGGGTTAGGGGTTATGGTTAGGGTTAGGGTTTAGGATTAGGGTTAGGGTTAGTCTATATGATCTTTTTAAAATCTCTAAAAATCGTCTCGTTTAACAATTAACCGGATTTTTGACGGTGTAAATGGAAAAAATGTCCCCACGAATCGAAATCACAAAAGACGGTGCCTAAAGGTCATATGTCCCATATATCTTTTGATGGAATAAAATATTCTTCAACGTAATTCGCTGCGCGTTTGTCAATTCTCTTACTCGCCATTAGATAACAGAAAAAACTCCTTGGTATTTGGGCTTCTGTAGGTGTTTGAATTTATCACTTCAGTTGTGAATGTACTGAGTTCAATAAACACGTGTGGACCTCTTCACTCGCTCCGTCTAAAACAGGGGTTCCCGACCAGGGGTGCTAGCACCCTGGGCGTGCTAGCATCATTCCAGGGGTGGCGTGCGAGAATGTCCGTCCAAATTTAGATTTTTTCTTTTTCTTTTGTAATTAATATTATTTATAATTTTATAAAGTTTAAATTGTAGGGGTGCGAAGCAGAGCAAAACTCTTTATAGGGTGCAGGAATAGAAAAAGGTTGGGAACAACTGGTCTAAAAAAAAAAAAAACTAAAAAAAAAACTTAGAAATTCTCTGCAACCTCTCTGTATAGGGAACAATTTCCTAGCCGCTAGAATCTTGCCCAACTTTCTAATTGTGTTCTAATATTAAATCTTTGCTTAATGTACTTAATGAACCTTCTCAGATTATATTTCTACTTCTATCATGGATACGTAATATTTCTCCTTTTCTTTAAGATACATTAACTAAATTTAAGACTTCCTAAACTATGGGGAGTATTTTGTTTGACAAAGTGACTCTAATAGAGTGACCAGGTCACCGGTTGTCCCTAATACAAGGCGGATTGCGTTGAAACGAACTTGCTGATTTTAGGAAACGGCTATCTGGCGACAGTCACACCGAATATAGAGATCTTAACAGCTAGAATTATTTCTGGGTGCTTTATGATATTTACGAAACTTAAACTGCGTCTTAACACAGAGCTACAAGTATGGGGCTCTCGGCTAATGCGCCTGTAAACTAGCCTTAGACGACGATGAGGGGTTCTTGTTGAAAAAAAAATATATATAAAAAATTTAAAAATAAGCAACATTATAAAAATATCCTGGGAGTGGCCAAAAGCGAAATATATAATTGGAAGACCAAAGAATATATCGGTTAAAACGTTGCGATAAAAACAATAAGAATTAAGCAGTCATAATAAGACGTCATCTCAAAACTTCAGATAAACTGGATTCATTTTCAACCAAGAAAACTTTTTGCGGCTTTTAGCGCTGGGATAAAAGTATAGCAACTTGTTCAATTTCAAATGTGTTTAGTCTTCGGCCAGGACGCCAGAAAAGGAGTAAGCATCGTGCCAGCAATTCTAATCCTATGACAGCAACAACTCTTTCATTGGCATCAAAGTTAGGAAGGTCAGATGAGGTAATCTGAACATTTAGCTACATAAATGAGAGTAACCTCCCCTTGTTTATTTCACTTTGAGGAAGCCATATGTTTTGGTAGCCATTTTCATTTTTCACTGTAAATCTACACTGAAAATTACGAATTGTTCGAAGCAAAACTGCATGTTTTAACACGGAAAATGCTTGCTGCCATTATTTGAAATGAACTTAATTGTTATTAAGAACACATTTTATGATATTTTTCGTGCTAAAAACATGCAGTTGTATTGATTTCCGGTGAAATGAGAAATGGCCGACCAAACCACATAGGCTTCCTCAAAGTGAAATAAACAAAGGGAAGTTACTCTCATTTATGTAGCTAATGTTCAGATTACCGCAGATTAGTTCGACGTCTATTGTGACTCTGGTCGTGGAGACCAAGGTTATTTTGTGCCTTGCTTATTTGCACACATATAACCCCCCTCATTAAACTGACTATATGTCGCAAAACTACGCCAGAGGGGATGTGGCTTAAATACTGACAAGTAAACAGTGTAATGGTTAGCGCGCTTTTTAAAGAAGTCTGCTAATGCCAGGTGGGTATTTTTTGTTGTCTACTTTATTTTCAAATCTATATGGAAATTAATAAATAAGGCACCCCTTTTTATCTCAATTATAGAAGACATGTTTTTCATTTACACCGTCAATATCCGGTTGTTTTAACAGACGATTTTAGATTTAAAAAAATTATAAACCAAACCTAACCCTAATCCATAACCCTAACCTAACAAACAACCGGATATTGACGGTGTAACTGAAAAACATTCCTTTCTTAATCGAGATAAAAAGGGTGCCTAAAGGTAATATGGTCCATAAAATACTTTTTAATGACTAACAAGACCAAATTCTACTATATTTATATGACTATGAATTTAAATCCGTTTCTCTCTTGAGAAGTTAAAGCGACAATTTCTTCCAAAGCCGTGCCAGTGCTACTGTACAGCTGAATCACTTGGACTCTTACGAAGTGCCAAGAGAATAAGCTAGATAGGAGTTGCACAAGAATCTGAGTGCAATTTTAAACAACTCGTGGAAACAACACCCACAAGAAAGCAACTGTACAGTCACTTGCCTCCTATCACACAAAACCATCCGAGTAAGACGAATAAGACATTTCTGGACACTGCTAGGAGAGCAAGGACGAACTCATAAAATGACGTTCTACTAGAGAAACAAGCACGCGACATTTCAGTGTAGCGTCCAGCAAAGACCTACATTGATTCATCTCTGTGCGGATACTGGATGCCTGCCACAGAGGACCTCCCACGAGAGCAATGAATGATAGGTTATGGTGGCGACAGATTGTCATGGATATCCGTACTACTAGCGCGACATGATGATGATGGATGATGATGATGATGATTTACTTGGATAGAACAACATCGTGAAGTCCCGATTGAATATTATTAAGAGATAAAAATCCTTTCGACTCCAAAATAAATGCGATCTTTTTACTTGAGAAGGTTTAATAACGAGCTTCATTACATGGTTGTGAATCAAAACCAAATATATCAACCAATACATTAGACTTTATTAAGAATTCTGAGGTAGGGGTTATCGTCCTTGTCTACGAGCCTCTATATCGAACCAAACAATCACGAGCCAGCATACTTTGGTGGCAAAGCCGAAAAGGCAAATTCTTCCACTCTTTCTGATTCAGCCCTCAACGGAGACAGACTAAAAAAAAGGGTCGCTCTCGCTCTTTCTGATCAACCAGCACCGGAGTCAGACGTCAAAGGAGAACGTCTATCATATCCGAGCAAACTATCAGATGCGCCGTAGCTAAGGGGCTTCGATAACCAATTCCTACCGTCAGGATTTCAGTTAAGTGAACAAATTGTAAAACATTTGTGCAGATATAACCAAAATGTCTGCAGACCTATGTTATGTCTGCTAATACATATCTTTTATTCGAATTTCTAGTTGTTGGTTTATTCATTAACCTCTTAACCTGCCTGCCACACTCGTGGTTATCTTCATACTTTGCAAACTCTGAGTACAGTCAACATTCGTCTTTCTTTTATAACTTCACAGTCACAGGAGGCTACTATAACTTATGGGACAGATGAAGTTTGGGGATGTTTTATGGTTTAAAGGTAGCTGGGATATTTCTTGGTTGTGCGTTCTTAGGTTTTTTTTCTCTTTTTACCCCATTCATTTTGGTGGTTGCGCTGAAAAGAAAGAAATTTAAGGAATGAAAAGAAAGAGACAGAGACAGAAGGTGTTTATTATGATTTAGGCTTTATTGGCCAGCCATAGTCGCCTGTGGCAAGGGATACCCCCTGGCTAGTAGTGAGCGACCGAACACCAGTTAAGGCCCTTAAAAACGAAATAGCGGAGATATTCGTTTTGGTCGGGGGGCGACAGTCCTTTTTGCTTGGACATGCGCGGAGGGTTCTTCCGGTGAAGGAGTTTTAAAAAAAATTATTCTAATTTTATTTCGTTTATTTTTTAATCCTATGAACTTCAGGGACACAAGAATTATAAGTCTTCCGAGACTGCAATGCCGATATAAGATATGTATCAAACCGAATAATTTGTTGCTGTGGACGAGCTATGGTTTTGACGCTTGAATGTTATATTCGTATTATTTTGGTAGTTCTGATAACACAACTTGCCGTTAACATTTTGTTTAAATTGAACAAATATGACATTTTGTTGTTTAAGCCTGTTTGTAGTATGTAATATATTCTCGTTATATATATAATAATGTACACATTGGATAAATCCTTGACCAAAACACGTGTAAGTAAAATTATTAAAATATCCTATTTTATGCCATTCAATACTTCTTTTCTTTATTTCTTTTTTCAACATACCGTCGGATTCACTTCCATGTTTCATTGTACACACACACACACACAAATATAGATATATATATATATAATATATAATATATATATATATATAATATATATATGTGTGTGTGTGTGTGTGTGTGTGTTGTGTGTATAAAAACAATTCACTTAACAGAAACATTTTTTTAATTGCCTGTGCAAACTTAATAGAAGAGAAATAGAGAAATTACCGAGGATACAATTAAGTGCTTATACAAATCTGTATAAGAGAAATATTCTAATGTGATGATAATCTTTGTGTATTGAAAATATTAGGCAGTGTTGGTAAAAGACGAAATTTAAACACTTACATGTTGAGCCAATGTTCTCGTGTGACAAAGCGACATGAGGTTGCAGGGACACAAAGCACCCTATCACGTAGACACGAGATAAGCTGTTAGCGCTGTCGATTGTTGGGTTTGTTTTACGGCATAATCAACCTCGCGTGGGTCATTTAATGCCGACTAAGTTTTGGGTTCATAGCGGTAGTTTGTAGAAAACAAATGTATTTATGTATTAGATTTTAACAATTGTTTAATTGTTCATATTTTTGAGTACAAACCCACTTTTTTTTTAGGAAATGCTTAAAATACCTGGATGGTCATTATTTTCGTGAAAAAGTAGCTCTTACCACTGAGCCCAAATTTGCTTTGGTAGTATTTTGTTCGCGCACTAGATCAAAGTCTACACACTCTAGCAGGATATATGCTTCAACTGTAAATCTCTTCTTGGCATGTAGCGCATATTGGGGATTCTGTGCCTCTAGTAAATAGAGAAAGGAAAGAGGATTTTGAACTTTGCCGCTTCTGGTTTTGTAAGGCTCCTCGCTACGCCACCTAGCACAGCTGGAAGAAACGTGGAAAGTAAAGAATGTAGTAAGTAGTAAGTCGTCAGGTCGGCCTAATGTCGGTATCAGCCATGCGCGAGGGAGTCTATCCCCTTTTCACTAGAGCTAGACCAAGGAGATTTATTTTAGCGTCTGATGTGGAGCGCCACACTACCATCAGCCTCCTTACTTTACGCCACAGATCCCTGTGCTACTCATACGTCCTGAGTTGGCCGAGGACCAAGTATTCCGAATAGGAACCTTGTGCGTTTCTAGACCGAACGCTAAATTTACCGCTTTTCACAAGTAATCACGCATGTAAGAGCAGGAGCATGGTTTTTATAAAAAAATATCAAGGCGTACCGATAAGAATTTTTTTCAAATACAAGCGTTTGCTAGCATGTATGTATCTACTAATACTTACTTAATCGTGTACTAGCCCGCCTAAAAATGCGCAAAAGTCGGGCTTTTATGCCGGCGCACATGACGACGCTCCAGGATGGGGGGAATGCCGACGGGGGACTACGCCTTTTTTTTTTTCACTGGCCACACATGAGCTTCGGTTTCGCGTGTCTCCCTACGGTAAACGACTTCATGTCAATCCTGAACCAGGTGGCGGCAGTGGGGGAGGTCTGGCCAAATAAATACTTACTTACTTACAAATGTGGCGTACACAGCAAGAATCGAACTAACTATCTAACTAACCGTTGTTCCCAAGTGAAATGCTCAAATGCAAGCCTTCGGTAATTAATTTTTTTTTTATGACGGATTTTAAATAATGAGCACTTCTTTTATATCTCGTACTCTCCATTGCTAAGCTGACAAGATTCACCGTATTTCTAATTCCCACTGCCCTCTTATCACGAGTCGCTAGCTCTACCACTGAGCCAAAACAAAGTTAAGTGTCCCGTTTGATTTTACTTGTCTTCAATGCATGCATCATGACTGCTATGCCAAAACCCGAAACAAAATTAATAGTTATGGAACATGAAGGTGACAAGGATACCAATCAAAGTTGGCGCCCTAGGAACAATCTCAAAAATCACAGGAGAGAGATTGGGTGAATAGGAGATCCGAGAAAGAATTGAGACCGTTCAGACCAAAGTACTTCTGCGATCGGCTACTGTGGTATATTGGTTAATAAGAAACGGAAGCACCGTTTCAACCATTGTTTTTGATAAGAAACGGAAGTACCGTTTCGGTTATCTTTCAGTTGTGATAATAGAAAGGCGGAAGTGGTTACTCCACCAGATGACGTTCAACTGGATCACTTGTTGTGTTGGTTATTCGATAAGCAAGCTGTGACAGATACAATACTTCGAAAGGTCCTGGAGAGCAGAGGAGCTTTCTTGTTACTTAGACCTCCAATTACAGACCAATAACGTGTTTACCTATGATGTGGAAAATCCTAACCGCACACATGAGAGCAGAAAATATATTACTTGCTTGCCGCGAATTATTTCCAGAACAGAAACATGTCACAAGGGATCAAAAGAAATTGATTGACCTAGGGCCGGGTTAGCTCAGTCGGTAGAACGTTCGGCTAGAAACCACAAGGTTCCTAGTTCGATACTGGCCCTCGCCAACTCAACGTATGAGTAGCACAGGGATCTGTGCAGTAAAGTAAGGAGCTGATGGTAGGTGTGGCGCTCCATCTCAGACGCATAAACAATCTCCTTGGTCTAGCAGTAGTGAAAAGGGGATAGACTCCCTCGCTGATTGGCTGATACCGACTTTGGGTCTCCCCGATGACTGACTACTATGTATAGATCAGCACATTCACAAAGAGGTAAAAACAAGGCGGAAATATATAGTCATAGCATGGTTATACAAAAAAGCCTATGATATGGCCTTGAACATCTCTATTAATAATAGAGATTCGCTTCCGGTTTTTGTCTGTAACAAAAACGACGTCACTGATTACGTCACACTACTTAAAACGTCATAACACTCAAAATTTGAGCATGCAATGAGTCCTCATTGGTTTTTTAAACAAGTTTTAATAAATACATACCTGGTATTATCTATCTATATATAGTTTGTTTTATTTTAATATATATTTAAAGTTATCAGAACTAAGTTTCCATTTCAATTTTTTTTATTTTTTACTCCTTTAATGAATTTATTTTATTTTTTACTCCTTTAATAAATTTGATGATTTTACTTTACTTATGATACAAACTCTCTGATATTAAATTTTCAACTCCCATCCCCTCAGGCAATATTTATTTTACGCCGCCCAGAGGGCGTTTTTTTTTTAATTTTGCTAGTTTAGATAATAGAATATTCGAAAATGTTCATAAACTTGGCCACGAAAGTGGTGGAAAACTAGAAAGTAGAATTAACAGCAAAAACTTAGAAAAAGTTAAAATCCAAAGAGGCATCTTCTAGGGAGACTTAGTCTCACCATTACTACTTTTTTATAGCAATGATGCCACTTAATTATATACTTATTGTTATAAATTTAGTGGACATCCTTTAGGCTTCAATCAAGAGCGCTTGTCCAGTGGAGATCCTTATGTTAAGCCGAACATAGTTTCAATCTACGGGTAAAGAATCCTTTGGTTGTTCCTTCGTGCTCCTCAGTCTTACAAGTCCTTCGTCAATGATTGCAAATGGATGTCTCTCAGTATCAGTGATTAAGTAGTCAACCAGCCACGCATTCGGGCTGTTGATTGGTTGAGGTTTAAACCACTTGACCTCGCTTAGTCTATAAATCTAAGTGGTGTATTGTAGCACACCTTATATACCCAAAAATTCCAACACTTATGAAATGCACTGGATGATACAAATTTACAAAGTCGCAGGAAAAGATAAACCACCTCATGGATATGGATATTAAGATAGTTGCAAAAAACGTTAAAAGAACTAAAAACCTTTATACAAACTATAAGAATATATAGCCATACTATAATTTGAGGTTGAAGAAAAATGTGCTATGCTGATAATAAAAAGAGTGGGGGGAATAACGGAAAATAACTACCAAACAAGGAAAGCATCCGTATGCTCGGAGAAAAAGATTACAAGTACCTGGAAATATTAGAAGTGGGCACCAGATTAAAGAAAAAGTAAGGAGTAACCCAAAAGAAAAAGGAAAGTTCTCGAAACCAAGCTCTGCAGCAGAAATCTCATCAAAAAAAATAAACACCAGTAGAGTCCCCCTTGTAAGATACTCTGTCCCGTTCTTAAAATGGACACGGGAAGAAGAAGGTCAAGGAAATTGATGACGATGCACAAGACATTACACCTGAGAGATGATATGTAGGTTATATGGGGCAAGAAAAAAAGGGGAAAAGAGGACTCGCCAGTTTTGAGGATTGTGTCAATCCAACAATTAAAGGACTCGATGAATATATCAAAAAGAGCAAGGAAAGACTAATTACAGCAATCAATAACAGCAATGTCATCATATGAAAACAACACAATCTAGAAAACAAAAATGGGAAAGAAAAACAACTGCTGGGATACTTCAAGCGACAAACTGGAGAGATTGCTCATGAGATTGCCTGAATATGGCTATGAAGGGGAAACCTCAATAGAGAATCTGAATCTCTAATAATAGCAGCACAAAATAATGTCATAGGAACCAATTATATCAAAGTGAAAATATAAAAGACCCAACAAAATAACAAGTGTAGAATATGTTGAGACAGAAACGAAACGGTTAATCATATCATAAGCGAATGCAGCAAACTATCACAAAGGGATTACATGTCTAGGCATGGTTGAATGGGAAAGATGATCCACTGGGAATTATAAAAGGAATTAAATTTTGTCCATGCTACCAAATGGTATGTGCACAAATCAGAATCCGTCGCAGAAAATGAGACTCATAAAATTCTCTGGGATTTTGAGATATAAAAGAATCACCCAGTCTCGGACAAAAGGTCAGACCAAGAGATAATTAACAAGGGAGAGAGAACTTGTCATCGTTTGGTTTTTTGCTGTTCTAGCGAACTGCTGAGTGAAAAAGAAAAAGAAAGAAAAATCGAAAACAAATACTTGGATTTTGCCAGAGTGCTGAAAAAGTTGTGGAATACGAAGATGATTCAGATACCAAATGTAATTGGTACGCTTAAAACAGTCCCCAAAGATTTGGAAAGGAGACTTTAGGAATTGGAGATTAAAAGAAGAATCGATACCATCCAATCCACGGTACTGCTAAGATCAACTAGAATACATAGAGGAATCATGGAGACCCGAGGAAACTTGTTGTCTCACAGACTTCAATGCAAAACTACCAGTTCAAACTAGTGTAAAAAAAAATAAAAACTCGCAAGAATTCATTGTTTCAACAGAGCATAGAGTAAAATTCAAAGAAAATGAGAAATTGAAAAAATGTCTGGAGTTTGCCAAAAGAATTCAAAACAATTTGGAATATGAAGGTGACAGTTGTAGTCCCAATTATTAACGCTGTTGGAACAGTTCCAATAATCCTTGCAAATACGTTTGAAGAACAGGAAATCCGTGGGAGGGTCTTGACCATTCAGACAATAGAAGTATAATCAGCTAGAATACTAAAGAGAGTTCTGGAGAATTGGTCTGGTTGGAAGCAAGAATAAGAAAAGCTTTCAAATCAAAAATATGGTTGTCCTAGCAGATCACAGAGTTAAGATGATAAAAAAGAAAAAGAAAATACCTAGATTTCATTCCAGAACTGAAGTAGCTGTATAATGAGAACCGGGTTTTGTTCATAATAACTTGCACACTTGTAACAATCCCCAAAACTCCAGGGGTGAGACTCAAGGAATTGCTGATTCGAGAAATGATTAAGACTGACCCCATAGACTTTGATGGAATTGTACATTTGTATTTGTTGTGTCAGCTATGAATCAAATAGTTTTTACACATAGACCAGATAAATGAGAAAAAATTACTTAGTCGCTACAAATGTATTATTATCCGATAAAAAGAGAAACAAAAATATCTGCTAAAAATTCGATATAAAGAGATAAAAAAAAATAGAGTGCTCGAAATACTTTAATCGAAGAATTATTTTGGTAAAGAATTTTTCTCCGACAAATATCGAAATATGTTTTGTATTGAATATTGATTAAAGAAAAATTCAGATTTACTTAAATGTTTTGATTTTTTTTTTTTTTTTTTTTAGAAAGTTGCAAAAATAATTTTTTAAAGTATTTACTAATACAGACTTAGAAAAGGAAAAGAATTTCCGAAAGTTGTTCTCTGATTTGCATTCAGTACGGTTTACGATAAATTGTTAAACTAATTAAGCAACTCCGACTGTTGATCACGAAGTGATCATTTTATTTGTGCAATTTTCTTCAAAGTAAGGAATACGATATTGCCATTTTTAAACAAAATGTAATCCTGTTATGTGACTTTAATAATAAATAAACAAAGTTCTTTATTTCGCACACGACTAAAATATTTTTTTCTGGTAGAACAACAGACTTCTGTAGATGATTGTTTAAGTCAGACGAGAAGAGTATTCACCAAAGATGATTCCAAAATTGGACCACGACTTTCCATGCTAATGGATGACTGCTCCGACTATAGTTCAGTTTTAACCAATCCTATCAACTTAGTTCCTCCCCGCCCCACGCCTCCACACCACCTCTTGAATGTCTTCATGCATCCTGGAATCTACACCAGACTGACACTGGTTATTACCCCTTCTTCATATACAAACAGGATTTCTCATATTTCGCAAGTCATTCATCATCACTGCACAAAATTTCACCGCTTGTCCTGATGAAGGTGGCATAAACTGAAACATTATAACGTCTACTTTACCATCAAGAATACACTCATTTTTGGAATATTTCATGTTTTTCTAATTTTTTTTCCTGCATACTGTCGGTTTTAATTCCATTTTTTACTCCTATACTGTGATGTGTAAGGATAAATTGCAAATCGTCGTCAAAATTAAAACCGAAGAATTTGACTTGGGCATAGATTTTACTGAATTTAATTATTACTAAAAACATGATTCATGTTATTTTTTACTTAAATTTTAACCGTTAGTTGTGTTTTTAACCGTTTTTCATCGAGCATTATTTTCCTACAGACGGCCGTAAGAGAACTAATTTTTAAGGGAGATAAATATTTTCCAAGAATTTATTAACATAAAAACAGGGATTATTACACTTTTTGTCATCCATACTTAAGAAAAACACACGTCGCCTGTAATATTGAAATAGAAAGTACGTGTTTGTACATGTTTATTAATTCTGACTAGTCTTATCATTCATCTGTTTTATTTTATCTATTTTTTTTCTTAAACACAACTAACAGTTAAAATTTAAGTTAAAAATAACATAAATAGTGTCCTTAGTAATGATTAAATTCATTAAAATCTATGTCCAAGCCAAATTTTTCCGTTTTAATTTTGACGACGATTTGCAATTTTGACCATCTGTAAAAGGTTGTGTGACATGATTTTTAAAAGGGAAAAATCTGATGATATATTGTGCTACAGCGAAATCTATATTCACATATTCACGTCTTATCCTCTATCCATCCAGGAATTACATTCCTTACATGTCACAGTTTTTTGTGGCGTTAGGGGACACAAAAGGTAATTACCTCCCATTCCGGCTAATAGCCACTAGGTGGCGTGGTCAAGGTAGTATAGAAATGGATAAAAAAACAAGAACTCCGAAGACGTATCTCAATAGACGATGAAACTATTTTCAAGGAAACGGGTTTCATTTGTCGTCAACCTGGAGAATACATCCGTGAAGCGATCGCCCCAGACCATCCTCTGGACTACAAGAAAAATCGTGGTGGTCAACAAAAAACGGGGCTAATGATGTAAAGGGCTAATCTTGAACGAAATATCGGCCCTCGTGTCCATGGATTGCGTCGATGGAACCGTGACTGGCTGGAGATCTCCATTCGCTCCCATCGGATCGCCAGGCATGGTCGGCCTTCGTGAGGGACTCAACAAATTCTATAGATGGAGCCGGCATAAGCTATCTCAGGTGAATGCTGCCACAACCAACCAACCAACCAGCCAACAAAGTTTCATTAAGTTGTGGGTAAATCAATAGATTTGATTTTTGAAAAATCTCACATTCTTTTGAAGCATTGTATATTACGATAATTTGAGAAACTCTAATTATCGATACGGAATTATTTTATGTCAGGATTTGTCTAATGCCTAACGATTTTCCTATGTAAGTTTATCAATTTTGCTGTTAAAAAAAACAAAAAACAAATTTAATCATTTGTGTGCGTATTTACATAGGAACATCAATCAGTCTCTAGATTAATGATGAAAAAGAAAGAACAAACATTTACATTACACAACGAATATCTAGTTTTCAACATAATCTTCTTCGCTGAATTCACTAATGAATATAAATCACATAAATCGAATACGGTGATTTCAGATCAAAATTCAGCTACTAACTACAAGTGAGGCTACGAACTTATTGACTTAATCTTGTAAATGAATACTTTTTAAAAAATTCCATTTCATTATCAGACAATTAATCCCCATTTCCCATAAATTAAAAAGAAAGAAAGAAAAAAAAAGAGTTTAATTTAAAAATTCTTTGTGGCTGAAATAGTTGTATTTTCCTCACCCGGTGAAATCGGAGGAGTTCAAATTCAGATGAAAAGCTAGAATTTCGAATACTGATTTTCAAAGAAGCTTCCTATTTGAAAGGTTGACACGAGATAACCGGTAATCTGAACATTAGCTACATAAATGAGAGTCACCTCCCATTGTTTCTTTCACTTTGAGGAAACTGTCTGTTTTGGTAGGCCATTTTCATTTCACCATAAATCTACACTGAAAATACGAATTTGTTCGAATCAATACAACTGAATGTTTTAACACGAAAATGTCATAAAACATGTTCTTAATTGTGCTTGTGCATTATTTGAAATGAACTTAATTGTTATTAAGAACACATTTTAGGATATTTTCGTGATGAAACATGCACTTGTATTGATTTCCGGTGAAATGAAAATGGCCTACCAAAACAGACGGCTTCCCCAAAGTGAAAGAAACAAGGGGAAGTTACTCTCATTTATGCAGCGAATGTTCAGATGACCAGATAACCTCCTACCCCTTGTAGGTATTCCTCTTTTTGGGGTGACTTAAGTATCGGGAAATGAACTTAATTTTGCCCTTACAGAAGACTAGAAGCGGATACCTGGCGTTGCCTTGGTAGAGGGGTGAATAAAAAGAAGTTAGTCTTATAGATCCATTGATTTTTTGGTCTTACATTATCGATTTATGTTTTAATTACGAACACCACCAATGACTTTCCCTTCTCTTACTATTCAAATTCTAATTTTTAAATATCTTCATGAATATAAATAAAATCTTCATTATTTTTTTAATAAAAAGAAAGCTCTGGTGATAGTGAATGTGTATATATATTTACTTTGTCATTAATTGTTTTATTTCCGTAGTTTCCTCCGTACATACATAGCAATAGCATAATCTTTACACTGCCGTCCCTTACAATCCTATAATCACACCACCAGAACCCTTCCTCTCATGAGTCCTCAAATGACTCATCAAACGTACATACATACATACATACGTACTCACGCACCGACTGTCCTGTATGTAGGTATAAATAGAAAGGTAGGTGCAGTCTGGGGGACGACTTTCCTGAAGTTAAGCTCTTTATCTATTTCATTCGGCTGCCAAGGAAATAACTCTATTGTAGTTGGCATGATAAAAACTTTGTGTTTCTGTTGACAGAAGAGTGTGTGTGGTAAAGGTTGGTGGGGGAGGAATGTCATAATATAAAGTTTGGTTTGGTTTGTTTTGTTTTACGGCATATCAACCTCAGTGGGTCATTTAATGTCGATAAAGTTTTGAAATAAATCAATTCTTAATGGATGATACAATTTTTTTATTAATACATTTTTCTATTTAACCCATAAATGGGACCCTAACAGGTACTACCACTCCGGGTCAGAGTGGACCAGGGAGCAATGGTGATGAAGGAGTGCTCCACATTCCCCAAACCTCCAAAACTGGAACCTCACCATCAGATAGAGTTTAACGTCATTCCCTGGACATGTAGATCCTCAGCCACTGCCTTCTAGCACACATACGATAAAAAGGGGTTGGGGCTTACCATAAGGGCAATAGGGTTGGGGCAATCATATAGGTGCTAGGGCTTGACGTGACCAGCCGATTGATCATAATATAAAGCAAGAGGTTAATAAGTGAAATAGAAAAAGAGAAAAGAGATAAGATTTAATGTTTTGGAATAAAAATTTGAATTTATCCAAATTGTCCATTGATGATGAAGTTTATACATTTTTCATTCTTATTAGATAATTTAAAGTTCATATTTATGATTAAATGTTCTACACTTTAATGTGAAAAATAAGAATTGTTTATTTTTAAATTTGTTATTATTGATTATCTATTAATAATTGAGATAAGGTCTCTACTTGTCTTTAATCCAAACTACGTCACTACTTACGTCACATTACCCAAAATTGTCATAACATAGAATAAATACACTCAAAATTTGAGCATGCAATCTTAGACGATCGTCATTGTTTTTTTTAAAAACAAGTCTTAATAAATACATGCCCGGTATCATATATTTATCTATAGTTTATTTTATTCTGATATATATTTAAAGTTATCAGAACTAAGTTTCCATTTCAAATGTTTGTTTTTTTACTCCTTTAATAAATTTGATGATTTTTATTTGCTTATAGTACAAATTCTCTAATATTGAATTTTTTAACTCCCACCCCATCAGGCAATATTTTTCAAAAAATAATACTTTACACCGCCCGGAGGGTGTTTTTTTCCTTCTTTCTTTTTCTAGTATTATTAATTAAACATATGACGTGTAGTCAAAAAGTATCGAGACTAAAAAAAAAAGGATGCAGATTAGAATTAATTTTTTTCTTTAAATCTTAGATTTAAACGAAAACGTGTATACAGGTGAGCTAGTTATATCACACTAGACACTATTGAGAAACAAGGAAAAACTCGTAAATGATGTTATCCTGTGGACATCTACACATGGACACACCAGTGTAGGTCGACCAGCAAAAACCTACATCATTCAGCTATATACGGATATTTGATACCACGTGGAAGACCTACAAGGAGCAATGACCGATAGGGACGGGTGGCGAGATATTGAGAGTCATGAGAATCCGTGTTGTCAGCACGACCTGATGATAATAGAGAAATAGGATTTCGAACCCGTCCGTCATTTGACTTCTGGTCTTCATGTTGTGAAGATGTACGTAAAATTTAGTTATGCTTTGTAAATTTATGTGCATATATTTTTCTGAATGATTTGAATATTTAGGTTTATGTCCTGGGAATGACGTCAAACTCTATCTGATGGTGAGGTTCCAGTTCTGGAGGTTTGGGGAATGTGGAGCACCCCTCCATCACCTTTGCTCCCTGGTCCACTCTGACCCGGAGTGGTAGTACCTGTTAGGGTCCCATCTATGGGTTAAATAGGAAAATATATTTATAAAAAAAAATGAATATCCATTAAGAATGACTTTATTTCAAAACTTTATCGGCATTAAATGACCCACTGAGGTTGATATGCCGTAAACCAAACCAAACCAAACCAAACCAAACCAAACTTATATACTGAAGGGGATACACTACTTTGACTTATTTATCCACGATGAGCTAGCAACATCATTCTAATAAATGATATTTAAAACTTCGAAGAGTTTTTTGGTTTCGTTTTTGTGTCACGTTTCATTATTTCAAACATGATTTTAACCAATATCTTTATTTTGGTTGTAATCGCAATAATTTTTGCCTCCCCACACCCGCCATCGTTATGACTTTCTAGTGTTCTCTATCGTAGTTCTTCTTCCTGTGGTAATCCTCTGATGAGACTGAGGTGAAAACAAAGAATTCTTGTTAAACTTGAATCCACTTATGGTTGCGATTCTCAAATGTTTATATCTTTGTTGTTTTTATCATAATTGTTCTCCCGATACTTTCTTCATTTTTCAGGTGTACATTGCATCCAGTGTTCTTTAGAAATCATTCCGTCCTTTTTTTTTTGTAATCACTAGGTATCACCAATTTTCCCTGTGAAATTTACCCCCCCCCCCCACCATCTATATTTAACGCAACTTGCATAATGATTAATATTATCTTGAAAATTGTTTGTCCATTCGAAAGAAGAAAACATTTAAAAAACTCATGATGATTTAAAAAAATATTTTTCAGCTTACGGAAATAATGAAAATTATAAACGAAAAACAATGTTTACATTTTTGCACCGTTAAATCAATTGAAATTTAACGTAGCCAAAAACAAGTTATGACTAGAGGATTTTTTTTTAATTCTATGAAAAATCAATTAATGGTCCGATTTTCACGAAAATTTCCATAATTACTTACCTTTTGATGAAAATATGTCCGAAATAGTTTTTTCCTAAAATATATTAGGGGATCTTTTTATGGGGTCTACCCCCTATTTTATTTTATGAAATATGAAAAAATGAACCGACAAAAAACGATTTTTTACTTTTTTTAATAAAAAGATAAGAGTCTGAATAATTATATTAGAAAATTTTTATAAGTTTCAATGCCAGAGTTCTTTTTTAGTAAAAGAACCACGAATACATAATTCTGCTAAAAAAAAATCAATAAAGAAACTGACCGTATTGTAAAAAAAACGGACTGTTTTACTTATTTTTCAAAATAACGGGTAGTAATTTTCCCAATCGGATAATTTGATCTTTGAATTAACAGTTTTTCTTTGTAACAACTCTATCTTCGTTATTTCTTTTTTGCGAGATTTTTAAAGTAAATTATAAAAAAACAAACATCTACGTTTCTTCCTTCAATATGGTCTAAACTGGTCACGTGACATATTTGGTGGGTACCTAGTAATCACCCTTGATAAAGGATCTTGTCTTAAGAAAGAGACTGAAATTTCGAATGTTTACATGATAACTCCTGTGCGAATTTTGAAGAACCGCGTCCATTTTCATGAGAAAATTGTTACTTCTCGTCCTTCCAATGTAATCGCCTTTCGTCCCGTGAAGTTACATATATCAGACCATATGACCGTTAGGCACCCCTTTTGCGATCTCGATTTGTGGGGACACTTTTCTCATTTACACCGTCAAAATCCGGTTGTTTGTTAGGAGTTAGGGTTAGGGGTTATGGTTAGGGTCAAGGGTTAGGGTTAGGGTTAGGGGTTAGTCTTATGATTTTTTTAAATCTCTAAAAATCGTCTGTTAACAATTAACCGGATTTTGACGGTGTAAATGGAAAAAAATGTCCCCACGAATCGAAATCACAAAAGGGGTGCCTAAAGGTCATATAGTCCCATATATCTTTTGATGGAATAAAATATTCTTCAACGTAATTCGCGCGGTTTGTCAATTCTCTCACTCGTTCATACAGGACGAAAGTGATTACAGAGAAAACTCCTTGGTATTTGGGTTTCTTAGGTGATTTGAATTTATCACTTCAGTTGTTGAATGTACTGAGTTCAATAAACACGGTGTGGCCTCTTCACTGCCTCCGTCTAAAACAGGGGTTACCGACCAGGGGTGCTAGCACCTCCTAGCATCATTCCAGGGGGTGCGAGAAGTGTCCGTCCAAATTTAGATTTTTTCTTTTTCTTTTGTAATTAATATTATTTATATTTTATAAAGTATAAATTGTAGGGGTGCGAAGTTAGAGCGAAACTCTTTTAAGGGTGCAGGAATAGAAAAAGGTTGGGAACCACTGGTCTAAAAACAACAACAACAAAAAAAAAACTTAGAAATTTCTCTGTAAATCTCTTGTATAGGGACCAATTTCCTAGCTGCTAGAATCTTGCCAACTTTCTAATTGTTTCAATTATTAAATCTTTGTAATGTACTTAATGAACCTTTCTCAGATTATATTTCTACTTCTATCATGATTACGTAATATTTCTCCTTTTTCTTTAAGATACATTAACTATTTAAGACTTCCTAAACTATGGGGAGTATTTTGTTTGACAAAGTGACTCTAAGAGTGACCAGGTCACCGGTTGTCCCTAATACAAGGCGGGGTTGGTGAAACGAACTTGCTGATTTTAGCAAACGGCTATCTGGCGACAGTCACACCGAATATAGGAGATCTTAACAACTAGAATTATTTCTGGGTGCTTATTGATATTTACGAAACTTAAAACTGTTTAACACAGAGCTACAAGTATGAGGCTCTCGGTAATGGCCTGTAAAACTAGCCTTAGACGACGAACGGGAGTTCTTGTTGAATATATATATATATATATATTATATATATATATATATATATATATATATAAAGAACAAGTACTAAAATATCTGGAGGTTGCCAAGTGAAATATATAATTGGAAGACCAAAGAATATATCGGTTAAAACGTTGCGATAAAAACAATAAGAATTAAGCAGTCATAATAAAGACGTCATCTCAAAACTTCAGATAAACTGGATTCATTTTTCAAACAAAGAAAACTTTTGCGGCTTTTAGGCTGGGATAAAAGTATAGTACCAGTTCAATTTCAAATGTGTTTTGTCTTCGGCCAGGACGCAGAAAAGGGGTAAGCCTGGTGCCAGCAATTCTAATCCTATGACAGCAACAACCCTTTCATCGCATCAAAGTTAGGGAAGGTCAGATTAAGGTAATCTGTACATTAGCTACATAAATGAGAGTAACCTCCCCTTGTTTATTTCACTTTGAGGAAGCCATATGTTTTGGTACGCCATTTTCATTTCACTGTAAATCTACACTGAAAATACGAATTTGTTCGAAGCAATACAACTGCATGTTTTAACAGGAAAATATCATAAAATGTATTCTTAATTGTGCTTGTGCATTATTTGAAATGAACTTAATTGTTATTAAGAACACATTTTATGATATTTTCGTGCTAAAACATGCAGTTGTATTGATTTCCGGTGAAATGAAAATGGCCGACCAAAACATATGGCTTCCTCAAAGTGAAATAAACAAGGGGAGGTTACTCTCATTTATGTAGCTAATGTTCAGATTACCCAGATTAGTTCGACGTCTATGTGACTCTGGTCGTGGAGACCAAGGTTATTTTGTGCCTTGCTTATTTGCACACACATAACCCCCTCATTAAACTGACTATATGTCGTAAACTACACCAGAAGGGATGTGGCTAAATACTGACAAGTAAACAGTGTAATGGTTAGCGCGCTTTTAAAGAATCTGCTAATGCCAGGTAGGGGTATTTTTTGTTGTCTACTTTATTTTCAAAATCTATATGGAAATTAATAAATAAGGCACCCCTTTTTATCTCAATTAAGAAATGACATGTTTTTCATTTACACCGTCAATATCCGGTTGTTTTAACAGACGATTTTTAGATTTAAAAAAAATTATAAAACCAAACCCTAACCCTAAGCCCTAACCATAGGCCCTAAGCCTAACCCCTGGTAAACAACCGGATATTGACGGTGAAAATGAAAAACATGTCCTTTCTTAATCGAGATCAAAAAGGGGTGCCTAAAGGTAATATGGTCCATAAATACTTTTCAATTGACTAACAGACCCAAATTGTATATATTTATTGACTACGGTTTTAAAAAGCAACATCGGCCCTCCTCACTCATGTGAGGACCCTCGCAATATCTGCATCGGCCGCACGTGGATCGGTCTTCAACAAAAGCAGCGTTCTGTTTTGCTAACGGTCATTTCTTCCCGTCTTATTTTTGTTGAAGACCGATCCACGTGCGGTCGATGCAGATATTGCGAGTGTCCTCACATCAGTGAGGAGGACCGATGTTGCTTTTTAAAACCGTAGGGAGGAAGGCCCCGAAACGGTTTGCACATTCTCTCCTGATGAGCCCATGCATTTGTAAACATCCTTTGTTTTTTCAATATATCATATTCACACTGTCGGATTAAGTTCCATTTTATTTCACACACACACACACACACACACACACACATATATATATATATATATATATATATGTGTGTGTGTGTGTGTGTGTGTGTGTAAAAACAATTCACTTAACAGAAACAATTTTTTATTTGCCTGTGCAAACTTAATAGAAGAGAAATAGAAAAATTACTGAAGATACAATTAAGTGCTTATACAAATCTGTACAAGAGAAATATTCTAATGTGATGATAGTCTTTTGTGTATTGAAAATCTTGGGAGTGTTGGTAAAAGATGAAATTTAAACACTTATATGTTGAGCAATGTTCTCGTGTGACAAAGCGACATGAGGTTGCAGGGACACAAAGCACCCTATCACGTAGACAAGAGATAAGCTGTTAGCTCTGTCGATTGGTTGGGTTTGTTTTACGGCATATCAACCTCGGTGGGTCATTTAATGCCGACTAAATTTTGGGTTCATAGCGGTAGTTTGGTAGAAAACAAATGTATTTATGTATAGATTTTAACAATTGTTTAATTGTTCATATTTTTGAGTACAATCCCACTTCTTTTAGGAAATGTAAAATCCTGGATGGTCTTATTTTCGTGAAAAGTAGCTCTACCACTGAGCCAAATTTGCTTGGTAGTATTTTGTTCGCACTAGATCAAAGTCTACACACTCGAGCAGTATATGCTTCACTGTAAATCTCTTTTGGCATGTAGCGCATATTGGGGATTCTGTGCCCTCTAGTAAATGAGAGAAAGGGAAAGAGGATTTTGACTTTGCCGCTTCTGGTTTTTAAGGCTCCTCGCTACGCCACCTAGCCCCAGCTGGAAGAAACGTGGAAAGTAAAGAATGTAGTAAGTAGTAAGTCGTCAGGGCAGCCTAATGTCGGTATCAGCCATGCAGCGAGGGAGTCTATCCCCTTTTCACTAGTGCTAGACCAAGGAGATTGTTTTTAGCGTCTGAGGTGGAGCGCCACACCTACCATCAGCTCCTTACTTTACCGCATAGATCCCTGTACTACTCTTACGCTGAGTTGGCGAGGGCGGGTATCGAACTAGGAACCTTGTGGTTTCTAGCCGAACGCTAAATTTACCGCTTTCACAAGTAATCACGCATGCAAGAGCAGGATGATGGATTTTTGAAAAAAAAGTATCAAGGTACCGATAAGAATTTTTTCAAATACAAGCGTTTATAGTCTGTATGTATCTACTAAACTTTACTTAATCGTGTACTCACCCGCCTAAATATGGCAAGAGTCGGCTTTATTGTCCGGCGCATGAGGCGCTCCAGGATGGGGGAATGCCGACGGGACTACGCCTTTTTTTTTTCACTGGCCACACATGAGCTTCGGTTTGTGCGTGTCTCCCTACGGTAAACGACTTCATGTCAATCCTGACCAGGTGGCGAGGGGGGAGGGTCTGGCAAATAAATACTTACTTACTTACAAATGTGGCGTACACAGCAAGAATCGAACTAACTATCTAACTAACCGTTGTTCCCTAGTGAAATGCTCCAATGCAAGCCTCGGTAATTAATTTTTTTTTAATGACGGATTTTAAATAATGAGCTTCATTATCTCGCTACTTGCCATTGTAAGTGACAACGTTTTTAATTCCCCTGCTCCTTACCACGAGTTCGTAGCTCTACCACTGAGCCAAACAAGTTAATGTCCCGTTTGATTTTACTTGTTCAATGATGCATCATGACTGCTATGCCAAACCCGAAACATTAAATTCCATCCTTAACAGTCACATGTAGGGAATAATGATTAAAACAATATTCCTTTGTCATCGAATTTTTCTCTCTCCTTCTCTAAGACATTGTTTTTGTTTTTAATTATTTTTTTTTTTAGATAGATATATTTTTAAAAATTCTTTAAGTCTCTCCCTTCTTTTTATTTGGTTTTATTTTACTTTTTTATTTGAAGATGTTGAGTATTCATTGATGATGAGCGAACAACATTAACAGCATTCTGTTGTTTATCAATAGCAATACTGTTAGTGTTACTTCTTCCATTTATTTAGATTTTTAGAGCCTCACATTCCTCGTCCGTCATAGTTATCTGTTTCCGAGTAAAAAAATTCATTTAATAATATTTCGAAGATAATAATTATTATCTTTGAAATATTTGTTGATTTTCCATTTCTGTCAAATCATTCAGAAAACTTTAATGCGAGCTTTAAAAAAAAATAAAAATAAAAATAAAAAAGCCGTTTTTTCAATTAATCCTTATAAAACCGTTCTTGTATAAAAGAAAAAGAAAAAGAAAAAGAAAGAGAAAAAGGAAGGAAAGAATGTTTAAGTAAATGGTTTATTGTTGGTTTTATTATTTTTTTTAATATCATAAACAAATAAATAAAATGATATAAATTCTAAAAAATTGAATATTTATAAGAAAACATAGAGGAGAGGAAGATGAACATAAACATAAGAGAAAGAGATGAAGATGAACAGAGGAAAATAGAGAGAAAAAAGAGATGATAAAAAAAGAATGAGAGGGGGTAGAGGGAGAGAAAGAGAAGAGAAAAGAATGTAAAATGCAAAGAAAGAAAGAAAGAAAGAAAGAAAGAAAGAAAGAAAGAAAGAAAGAAAGAAAAAAGAACAAAAGTGAATTTAGTTGAAGAAAAAATAAAGGAAAAAATACCATTACAAAAGAAATGAAAATGAAAATAAAAAAAACGAATGATCAGTTGTGGTGTAAACAAGAGGCCATGTGATAAAACGAAATAGACAAGCTTATAACAACATGGCTAAAATGAAATATTAAATAAATAAACTATTTTTGACCGACTTTTTTTTTTGTTAATAAACAGACAAAACATGAAGTGGGAAATTTAAAAGCTTTGCAAATGCAAGACGAAGTTAAAAGTTAAGAGGAAAGAAGAAAAAAAACGAATTAAAAAAATTAACTTAGGAAACAACAAAAACACGTAGAAAATTAATTACACGTGCCAACACAACATACAAAAATATACAAAAAAAGCATTTCTCTTGGTATTTTCAGTTCCTTCTTTACAGTTTGTTTTTACTCTTGAGTTTTTCTTCTTTATTTGGTTATTCACGTATCTTTTTGGCTCACCTATTCTCCAACCATCCCTGGGCACCTGGCTGCTGCTGCTGCTGCTGCCTAGGATGTACATCCGGGTTCTTGTAGCAGACGGTTCACGCAACAACCCGGATGTAGACACAGCAACATGGCAGACGATAAGAGAAGTAACTTTGTTGTGATGTTATTGTGAAGTGCGCTTTTTTCTCCTACTTGGTTCCCTCACGCCGATTCAAACAACTCAATTTTATTCTTATTGGTAAGTCGTTCACTGATTTCTCTTAATTTTTCACACATTTTGGATCATTTTTTTCTGTGTCTGTTTAAAAAAAGAAAGAAAAGAAGATCGACAGCGTTTTTGATGCTGAATTTGAATGGAGATTCCGATGTCCGCATGAGTTTTGCTGCTGCATGTCATTCAACAAGATGAAGAAGAAAAAAAAAATGGGCAACTAAAAACATTTTTCGATTTTTCTGGAGTCAATCTCTCACTTTCTCACTCACTCACACACACGCACAAATTATGAACAATATAAGTTTTCTATTTTTTAAATTGAATATTTAATATTTTTACCGGGTATCATATTGTGAAATTTTTCTTTCTGAATTTATTTTTCTAAAAGAAAAACAAACAAAATAAATAAATACATAAATAAGTAATTTTAGGATTTTAAATAATTTTGTGAAATTTTTTCTCTAAATTTCTTTTTCTTAAAAGAAAACAAACAAAATAGATAAATAAATTTTTGGATTTTTAATAATTATAAAAAGCTTCTTAAATTTTCAATAATTTTTTAAGGTTTGTTTCTTCAGAAAAAAAAGTTCATACATTTTTATAAATGTTTTTTTTTATTTAAACTTTTGACTACTAAAAAAAAAAAAAGGCTCATAAAAGACAAAAAATTAAAATAGATAAATCAACGTTATTATTCTTTCACCTCAATAATCTGATTGTTTAGTTTTCTTTTTACCTTATCGTAAGTAGTTCTGTTGACATGCCATTTCACAAAAAGGGAATCACTTTTCTTTTAGACGACTTTCGTAAAAAAAAAAGAATATTTGCTAAGACTTCGAAAAGGTTTTTTTTTTTTTTTTTTTTTTTTTTCATAAACATTTTAAAATTATTTTCCTTCGAATAACAGAATTATTAAAAGAAAAATACTTGAAAGAAAATGACATTTTTATTTGTCACTTTAAGAATGAAAGAAAACAAATGATTTAATTTTTTTTTTATTTGTGGGAATTCTCATCTTATGTCGCATTATTATTATTATCATCATTTTTTTTTTTCATTTTGGTATAAATTAGATTTTCTTTTAATTCATGAGAACATAACCATTTATCGTATTCCGTACTGAATACAAAAAGGGAAAATTCACACCCTCGACCTTTTGGGTAATAAAGCAATAAGAACTAATATTAAAAAATGTGAATACATCTTCATCTCATAAATTCACATTTATTTTAATGCTTTTAAAATAAATTCCTTTTTTTTTTTTTTGTGGTTGCTAAATACAAAGTTAATTCTTTCAATCTTATTTATTTTATTTTATTTTTGGTTCTGAATGAACTTTCATGGAATTAGTTTTAATTTTTTTAATCGTTTTTATTTTTATTTTTTTCATTTATTGTATTGTAAGAAGTTGCACTGTACACTGTTATTTCAAAGTTATTAGTCTAATTATTAGACTAATAAAAAAAATGAAGATGTATTTTTTAATATTAGTTCTTATTGCTTTATTACCCAAAAGGTCGAGGGTGTGATTTTCCCTTTTTGTATTCAGTACGGAATACGATAAATCGTACACTGTTATTTCAAAGTTATTAGTCTAATTATTAGACTAATAACTTAAAATAACAGTGTACAGTGCAACTCTAATAACATCATTTTTTTTTATTAAAAAATAAAATCCAGGTAAGATGAAATTAATGATTTAAAAGATTTTTTTCTTTTCTTCTAACAATATTAAAGTTCCTTTTATGTCTACACTCTACCACTATAAAAAGAAATATTCTAGCAAGTAATAAATAAATCAATCTTGCCTCATGTTTTTCCATCAGCATCAAATAACTGTGTACATTGTATGTGTGAGTGTGTATTGTGTGTGCGATGTATGTATTGATTATCGACTTTTCACCTTTTTTTTATTATTTTGTACATGCGACTCTGTGCAGGTTTGGGACAAAAACATTTTTTTTTCTCGATGGGATAATGCTTTTACTAATAAACATGTTAGTGTTCATTCTATTTATATAAAAATTTAAAGAAAATATTTAAAATTTATCTTTTTAAGTAAATTCGTGTTACCCTCTACTTTAAAGGGGGTGGGGGAGGGTTTTCAATTTGCCGGGAATTTCTTTTTAATAGCATTTATGGTCTATTTATAGTCTAAAAAAAAAAAAGAAGGAAAATTATATTTATTGTAAAAGAAATTTTTATTTTCAATCAAACAACAAGAAAAGAAAAATAGTTTATTTTAACTTTGCTTTTAGTCACAAAAGATTCCAGGAAGAAAGATTTAATCGATTGATTTGATTGATCTAGTTTATTTTTGTTGACAATAAATCTTAGTCTTTCACTTTTTTCATTAGATAACAATAACAAGGACCTACAAAAATATACATAATCTTTACCCTACCCCGATACAAACAAAGATAAGGGAATATGTTTATTTTTTAAAAATCCTCCATTTCATTGCGGTGTGGGTGTGAATATTCTTAATTTCGTGGAATGACCGTCGCACATTATTATTAGCAATGTGATGATGATGATGATGATATTGATTAACAACGTTTTTAATTCCTTTTTTTTTATTTTCTTCTTTTTTTCTTATCAATTTGTTTATTTTTTCCCCTTCTTTTTCTTAAATCTTTCGCATTGATTATTTTTCTCCGTTTACAGACCTTTTTTTTTTTCTTTTTTTTCACACCCTCTAATTTTTATTTCTTCATCGCAACACATTTGCTCACCTGTACTAGAACTTACCATCCCTTGGCAGCATCAATTTGTTATTCCACCACAGATTCCACAAATTCCTTACAAATCCTGCAGAGAAAGAGAGAGGGAGAGAGAAGGAGAAATAGTGAGGTGTTTGTGTGTGTGTGAGAGAGAGAGAGAGAGTGTGTGTATAGGGCGATGTATTGTAGTATTGCAATTCACGCTACAGGCGATTATACCCTCTTCTTCCTTCATCGCTTTTTTTCTTCTCCAAATTCATCCCTTCCCTCTTCTTCTTTTTTTATTTCTAAAGACAAACTGTTTTATATTTGCAAGCTATCAGTAACCAACGAAAATACATGTGTTGTAAACTGTATAAATAAAAATCTTTAAACTAAAATATACTACTATGTACTTTTTATATATATCATCAAGTAAGATAAAATTAGTAGCCACTGCAGTATAAAGTGCATGACTGGTGCATTGAAGAAAAATAGAAAAAAAACTCGGCCTCCTTGTTTTTATTTTCACATAATGTTTTTCTTGGACCAAGAAGAAACATCGCGGGCAGGGAAATTTATTGGCTGTTGATGATAGTGGGGGGTGTTAGTGGTAATATTTTATGATTTTTGACTTGTCCCTAGCCACTATTTGCTGGTGGTATGCATAGGATGTGGCCGTGGGAGGCTGATAAAATGATCTGCTGGTTAAAAGGAAGCTTTGCATCTATGGCAGTGAATAGTAGTCTTAATAGTATTTAAGTACTGGTAAATGTGTAGGTGGAAAAGACAAGAGAAAATACCCCCTTGCTAGAGACTAGATATCTTGTTGTCAGAAATAGCTTTAACTGCTGCTAATAGCCAACAACAACCAATACACACCTTTTTTTTCTTCTTCTTCTTTCGTTTGCTTCATCATCTGGAAATGTTATTGTAGATCTGATGTGAGATTTTCTAAACAAACTATAGAAATAAACTCGAAGTAACTGGAAATTATTATTTTGATTTTAGATTTAAGTACCTTTTTTTTTCTTCTTTTTAAAAAAATTATTTTTTAGTTAAGGTGTGAATGTAGTGTACCCTTATTCACCCAATTAGCACTTTCTTTAAATTTCATGTGACAGGAAAGGTGTATTGTGAAATTGAAACCTTAATTTTAGTGTACATATATCCATCAATTAATTCCCTGATTACCCCCTTTCCAGTATATATTCATCACAAACAATTGATTTTAAAGCAAGGTAGTAGTAAGGGTCAGTATGTGTGTGTACAATACGCGCAATTTTTCGTCATAAAAAAATTGCATTTTTTAGATTTATTTTGTAGTGTCATTTTCTTTATTTTTAGAACCTGAGAAGATGGTGGCTTTTTTTCATCAACTAAGAATTTATATTTTGTTTTGATTTTGAAAATAAATACAGGTTTTTTTTTAATTTAAATTTGAAACATTTTCAATTTACCCTCCTCAAAAACGTTTTTAAACAGTATTTTTATTTTTTTAGTATTTCAAATTTTAGTATTCCCCTATTATTGTTTATTTGTTTATTTTGAATATTTTCTCTTTCTTCAAATAAATGTTTATTTCTGGAGTTTCTCGCAATTATCAACACTTTACTTTTTAAATGTTACAAAGTCAGTTAATTTTTATGAAGCAAGTTTTATACAAAAAACGAGGGTGAAAAATAAAAGCCCCCCCCCAACACACACCCACAAACAACCAAAAGAGCCAAAACATGTTGCACAATAAACGTTAGAAAATAAATCTGTATTGACCTGAGATTGCACCTGTCATGCTGGTTTATTGTTTTTTATTCTATTGATATTGCTGTCTCATTGATGTAGTCTTTTATTTCTATTAAAACTCAATTTATTTGTTGTGATTAAGTCGACATATGTATCAATAAATTATTACACCTATAGGTAGAACTTTAAAAGAATATATTAAAAAAATATATTTGTGTAATGTGCAAGCTAGTTATAAGGCTTTGAGAAGAAAAAAAATAGGTAATAAACTTGTCTGTTATTTATATTTTATTTATCTTGTTTACTTTATAAACTAAACAAGATAAATAAAATATAAATAACAGACAAGATTATTACCTTTTTCCTCAAAACCGTATAACTAACTTGCACATTACACAAATATATATTTTTTAAATATATTCTTTTTAAAGAAAAATCCTCAATAGTTAAATGTTACTTTATATAAACATTTAACTATTGAGGATCCTTCATTTAATAGATATTTCAACAAAGTTAAAAATATATTAGTTTTTGTTACTTTTGAAAAGATCATCAGAAATATATTCAATAGACTCCATTGTTTTCATCTTTTGAATTATGTTAGTTGTGGCTATTTTTTTATTTGGTCTAGTAAGCTAATCACTTTGTGTTAGGTATTTCAATGGGACAGGTGACATAATTACTTTTTCAGTAACTAAACCTTCGTTGAAATCACAAAAGTTAGTGACTACTAAAATCATTTGAATGTTTTTAATAAACAAAATATAATTTCAAGATCAGAAAATTATTAATTTAGTAAAAGCCTAAAATTTTATTTTAAGATAAAACCCCTTTTCTTTTCCTTATTTTTCAATGATTTGGTTACATTTAAAATATCCCTGTTTTTAAAATTCATTTATATTCAAAATTCCTTGAAAATCTCTCTCTCTTTAGTCTCATATTGCCTTTTTGCTAGTTTGTTTGTAAACATTAAAACTCCATTAAAATTCACAACTGCAGTCAAACTCTGTTTACTTCAAGCATTTATTAATACTGCATTAGAATTTACTCGACTAAGTAACTTGTTGGGGTAAGAATTACTGTTATTTTTTTGTTGTTTCTTTTTATTTCTCTTTCTTTTTACTAAGTTTTAATTTCTTAAATATTTTAAACTGATCTCAAGGTAATATCAAATTTCTAAAACTTCCTGATGATAGTAAATATTTCAATAATTACAAAAATTAATTAAAAATTTTTTTTTTTAAATTCCAATGCTTTTCCCAATCCTGGTTCACTGTGTTCAGGTACTTGCTTTTTTGAGGGCCTTCATCTTTGAGAACCACTTATCACTCAAGCGTATGGTTTAAATGAATTGATTTTATTAGTTTTAATTTTGATATACTTAAATGTTTAAAAAATTTTTTATGTGACAAAAGCATTATATTATTATTGAAAGAATTTCAATATTCATGTATGAAAACCAGACAAGTTAGAGTTAAAGAGCAAAAACAAAATCGTGCATTTAGTGATTGCTTTATTCATTAAGATTTTTTTTTTCTGCCCTTAAAATTCAGTATACAAATATTTAGAGGACATTCTATTAGACCAATAGTGACAGGGAGTGCCTAGAGATTTCATTAAAAAATGTTTGTTATAAAAGATCTACAATGTTTTAAATGCTTCTTCAACCACATTGCTATTTAAAATAGTCAAACTCTATTAAATGAAAGGAGCATTTAAAAAAACTCTTGGTCCAACCAAAAAGGGAATGACTTATTTTTATTTAATATATATATATATATATATACATAATTTGTTGTAGTGTACTATACAATTAAAAGGCAATTGTTACCATTGGTTTCAAATCAGCGTATTAGCCACTTATCCTTAGGACAAGTGCCCATGTAAAACATTACAACCCATAAATATAACTCTTGCATCTGTAATCAAACACTTTACTTTAGTTTCTCGGTAATTTATAAGGAAGTGCGTCCCGGTCTCCTGCCTCAAGAGTTGCTGCCCGGTGACTATTAAAATAACGAACCAGCTCAGTCTATTCAAAACTATCCATCTATCTATCTCAATTTGTTCATATTTATCTATATTACTTTAAATACTAAGATTTTTTTATTCATGTTTGTTTAATGTCTTGTTTTTAGTTTAAATAAACAAGAATTACGACAAAAAAAAAGAAGCGATACATTTACTTGTCGAAAATATCTATCTATCTATCTCCATTTGTTCGTATCTATCTATATTATTTTTGTTTATCTATCTATCTATCTATCTATCTATCTCAGTCTATTCAAAACTATATATCCATCTTCATATCTAAACAAGAATTATGACAAATTACGATAAATAAACAAGAATTACGACAAGCTGGGGTTGTTATTTTGATAGTCACCGGTAGCAATTTTTGAGGCAGGAGACCAGGACGCACTTCCTCATAAATTACCAATTTTTCAAATACAAAATACATATATATATATATATATATATATATATATAATTTTAGAAGGGTTAAATAAACTTGAGAAACAATGTACCAGGTATATTGAACTGTAAGAAGATGCATATGTGGAATAGAATGTAAGTTTCATTCGTTTCTTGGTCTGAATGAGAACTTCACAGCATCTTGTATATTTGATTTAATTTTTTTTTTTTTTCAAGTGCCAAAATCTAGAGATAAGTCTCAAATTAGAGATAAGCAGTTTACTGGATCATTGGATTGTGGAATGTTCATTGGGGGCGAGAAATATAAGACACTCTATCTCCAAGGTGGCAACTGCTCAAGGTTTTTTTTTCGCAGGCAAGTGTATACCAGATATATCAGTGGCACATGAAAATTACAGATGCCCACAGGTAATCCAAGAATTTGACTGACAAGTATGGTAAGCACGTAACGAAGGGAAGCGTTGTATTGAATTGCATTCCAATTCAATGCTGGTTCCACTTAATCCATCAGACAATACACTGTACACCATACACCTTGGAATTTCATAGTTGTTGACCAAAATTCTATCATGAAGGTTGGTCTTCATCATCACCTAATGAAATGAATAATACTTCCAGCTTTTAAAAAATTTTTTTAAGTTTGGCCAGGCAGAGACATATATTTGGTTTTTAACATCTCAACCATTTCACGACTGGGATCTCATCTGATGATTGGATTACCATGAAACTCCGAGTTATGATAAAACCATAATATACCATTGATTATATATATATATATATACACACCAACTCCTCCGCACGAGCAGGATGTGACACAAGGTCATTTTTAAGCTGAGTTTAACAGGTTTGAATTTAGAGTTTTCCTTCTCCTAGACAGGTTACCTATCCATGATTAAAGAGCCCAGTCTGCCCTGCTATTTACCCATAGCTGGAGGGAGAATTGGATTCATACCTTTCCCAAAGGTATTAGCGTTATGTGAAATGCAAACAGGTTTGTCCAGGAATTGAACTCTGGTCGACAAATCCATTTCCCACGACTCTAACCATTAGACCCCGTGCCACCACGCAGAGACTGTATAAAGCTATGGATCCAGCCAGTCTGTGTTGTACAAACTGGTGGTGGTTGTGTAATGGTATGTTCTATTGAAGTTTACAAGAACCATAAATAAAACTGTAGTTTATCTTGTCAGCTATGACATAAACATATATTGTTCCAAATAATTTGAACCCTTTTATGCTTGTCATATTTCCTGGTGGTGTTAATGTGTTCCAGAAATGTAATAAGCACCCCCTCCCAATTATGCACAGGTGACTTGAAACTGGTATTCAGGTAAATGAAGATGCTATACATTATTTGTTAGCTGTTTCAAATTTATTTCTACTTTAGTTTATTATTCAATGATTCAAAAAATATTTGCTGTGCTTCTTTCATGACATTTAAACTGTTCATTCTTCAATCTTTGAAACTTTACATTGTGAAGGAAAAACAGAAAAGCCCTTTCCCACAAATAATTGAGTAGTAATCACATCCTCTTTACCCACACATTTAGGCTGGCCATTTGAATATCACCCCTGCATAAATTTTGTTAGTTGGCTATGTCCCTTATCCACTCTTAAAGCAGTCTAAAGGAAATGATGCTTTATTGTAAACCACCATCATTTAGAAAACATTAAGGAAACTAATGAAAACATAAGAATTAATTATTTTTATCTATAAAGTTAAAGAAGATCTCATTCACTAATATGAATACATAAATTTTTAAATGCATTGCAGTGATGCTGATAGTTATTTTTAGTTGATAGTTATAATTTAGAGCATCCTGGGACACATGTATTTGATTTGAATGAGTCCCTTGGAAATTTGCTGGGTCCCAACTAAAGTTTCTTAAAAATTGTAGAGTTTTTATTTATGAACAACTGAAGCTATCTAACCCTACCTTGTGTCCCATAGCGTGTAATTTATTTCCAAGAAAATATTGAAATATATTTACAGTTAGCTGGAAATGGTGGAAGAAGAAAAGAAAAACACTGGGATGCATAGATACAATTTCATTGTGTCCTTTTAGATTTTTATTGTCAGTAATGCAGAACGCATACCTATCAGCAACTCTGGCATTGTTATCAAATCTGCTAAGCCACATAAATTTTTATTAGAAGTTCTTTGAAAAGATTTTTATGGTTATACTTATATTTTAAATGGTTGTTGAGTATTGGATTGCTATCAATGGGTGTTCAACAATCAGCATTTTATTTTGGTGGAAGGGCCTCCCTGGGTGGTCATCATTTTCAACTGATGTACTTTCTTAAAGACCCTGGAATGGCTCGGTGCATTATACTCATAATCTTTTTTTTTAGCATTTCAAAAGGTTCACAGCCAGTTTTGCCAAAATTTAATGGAGATTCCTTTTTCAATATTTTCTGCCGTGAGAAAATGTGATACACTGAATTAAAATTAGATGAAGATATGTCTACAGCTGAGCAACTTCTATAATAAAGGGATGTGCCAAAGTTTTTGAACTCACCTTTACTGTCTGAAAGTAAAGATTGAACTCTCAAACATTATAATCATTTGATTGGCACAATATATATATTTACCAACCCCTCCGCACGAGCTGGATGTGACACAAGGTCAATTTCTTAAGCAGAGTTCAACAGGTTTGAATTCGGAGTTTTCCTTCTAAACTGGTTGCCTAACCAAGATTAAAGAGCCCGGTCTGCCCTACTATTTACCCATAGCTGGAGGGAAAGTAGGATTCATACCTTTCCCAAGGGTATTAGCGCTAAGTGAAATGTAATTACCACGTCCAGGATTTGAACTCAGGATGGCGAGTGATTGGCACAATATAAGGAACATTATTTAAAATTCTTGACAAATTTTCTTTCTTCTTCCTTCCTCTTTTCCAAATTAATTTCTTTTCCCAAGTCTTCTGCTCGCAGCAGCAACAACAACCGGTTATATATCATGAAATGTAGCATCATTATGTTGCACCTTTGCTAACTAGTTTGTCACCTTGACTTTTAATCAAGTCATTTTATTAAAGTGGCTAAAATCAGTTGATCATCAAGACAAGTGCCAGTCAAGTCTGAAATTAAATGTCACCTCTCATGGTCAATTAAAATAACAAAATGACTTGACTGGTAAGTTTAGGTATATGTTTGTAGCATTGTGTGCACATAAATTTAGCTGAACCAAATGATTGCATATTTATAAATCTATACATTCAAATCGTTCAAATAGGACAGTTGTTGATATTTCTACATCTCTCAACTAGGACAATTGTTGATATTTCTACATCTCTCAACTAGGACAATTGTTGATATTTCTACATCTCTCAACTAGGACAATTGTTGATATTTCTACATATCTCAGATAGGACAATTGTTGATATTTCTACATCTCTTAAATAGGACAATTGTTGATATTTCTACATCTCTCACTAGGACAATTGTTGATATTTCTACTTGTAACTATGAAAGTTTTTGTAGTCATTGCTGCAATTAAAAACTATTTAAGCTTCAAAATAGACCTTGTTTTGCTAATAGAATGAGATATAGACTGCACGAGATTATATATTTTTAAAATTCTTTTGTTCAGTGAAGATGTTTGCTTTTAAAATAGCCATGAAATAAGGATTATCTTTGAAATGATTCTATTTAAAACAGAGCAACAACTAGTTCCAAAAACAAATAGCAAATATTTTCAAGATAAAAAGTTTTAATTTAAGAAAAAAAAAAAAATTAATATAGATTTTCTAACATATCAATGTAATGAATGAATTATTTGGGACATTTTCCTGGATATATTATGTGCTCGTAAAATTTGGTTAGCATTGAGAATTGAATGTCATCTTTGAAATGTTCATTAGAACATTTCAAAGATGACGAAGATAAATATTGGTTGACAGTATATGATGACATCCTTTAAAAGATGATTAACTTTCAATTCTGAGAGGTTTTCATTCTTCCAAGTGATGTGCTGAGGAGAAAAATTATAAGTTCATCCATTGTTGTAAGAAAATAGGGAACTCATATTCATTTTGTTAATTTATTTTTTTTATTTTTATCTATTTTTTAATTTAAAAATTTTTTTTAAACGTCAACTGGGATATGTCAGGAAAACTGCATTGCTGTATATGCTAATTCTAGGAATTGATAAAACACTGAAACGACAATTTAGTTATTCTTTTACAAAAAAAAGATTAACTAAAATATCATTTCTTTGTAGTTAGTTGAAGTGATATCCTGTGTGGTTTTTCTAAATGAAGAAATTTTTTTAGATGTTTGTTTATTGCCTTTTTTTTTTTTTTTTATACAATCATAAAGGCTAGTTTTTATATTGTTTTTTTATTTATTTTTTTTTTTTTTTTATACACTTTAATTTTCTTGTTTGATAAAATGTTCTACTTAAAAACTATTGTCTCATCTTGATTAGACAGAAAGCTGCATTTATTTGTTGATTTTTAGAGAAAAATAGCATTAAAAATAAGCAATACAAGTTTGTATAATCTGGATTATTCAGACTATTGTCTTCATCTTTATTGTTATCTGTACAACGTTCCAACCTTCTTCAGCAGGAACCTTCTTTTCAAACTTGGGAACCTTCTTTTCAAACTTGGGAACCTTCTTTTCAAACTCGGGAACCTTCTTTTCAAACTCGGGAACTTCTTTTCAAACTCTTTTTCAAACTCGGGAACCTTCTTTTCAAACTCGGGAACCTTCTTTTCAAACTCGGGAACCTTCTTTTCAAAACTCGGAACCTTCTTAATTGGGAGACATCGTGGAACTTTGAACCCAACCTTTTATTAAATCCACAAATAATCCAGATTATATAAATTATCAAACCTCATCTCAAAAATTCAGAGAAACAATACAAGTTATATAGGTAAAAAGATTCTAGTTATTTTTAATGATATTGTATTTAAGTTGGTGTTTAGAAATAAAATTTCTCAGCAGAACGTGGGGAAACCTACTTTAGATATACTAGTTAATATAAGTAATGGATATTTGTGGGTTGTAAGTGTTGCCCTAACTCTCATGAAGTAAGTAAATTTTAAAGACTGAAAGGAAAACAAAATTTTATCCTTTAGGTTGATGTGAGTAGAAATGATTGATGTTATGACAGGTTAATCACCTAAAATCAACATTAAAATGTCAATTTTTTTATTATCTATGGATGTTAATTTTATATAATAAAGCAAACATTTATTTAAGCAGCTGGGCAAGACAAGTTTCCAAGCTATGGGTTAATTAATGTTTGGGGTTTTTCAAAGAAAATGATGCATGTTAGTTGGATCTTAAACCTTTCTGCTATGTGTCTGACAATATAGTGGTCATTTTTCTTATGTTCTCCTGTATGAAAATACATTTTTTTATTCATTTTTCTTTTGTCATTTCTGTTTTAGGCTCTTTAACTGTAGATAGTATTATTGGTATAGATTTAAACTTCTAATTAAAATTTATATTGAAAATATAATTATTTAATGTTGACAACATTCTATTTATAATTTAGTTTGGTTTATAAATATCCAATAGTGATATATTGTGGTGTATCAAAATACTTTCTTTTTTTATTGACTCCTTATTGTACAATTACAATAAAAATAATCAAAGTCATCAGGGTGGCTGTTGTAATCTGCTTAGCGAAATAATAACATGGGTAGTCCAGCTGACGTTAACCACGAGAAGTGATCACTTCCGCCTTTTATTTACAACTCAAAAAGATGGCTGAAACGGTGCTTCCGTTTCATAACAAAAACAATGGCAGAAACGGTGCTTCCGTTTCTTAGTATACCACAGTGGCCTTAAGTCACTATCCCCTTTTCACTTCTGCTAGACCAAGGAGTTTGTTTTTGGTATCTGAGACAGAACGCCACACCTACCATCAGCTCCCCACTTTACTGCACACATCCCTGTGCTACTCATATGCTGAGTTGGCAAAGTCCTGTATCAAACCCAAAACCTTGCGGTTCCTAGTCAGACACTCTACTGACTGAGCTAAATTGAACCTATACAATTACAATAGAAACATGTTAAAACACAATCCATCATGTTCTATGGTTCGATCCATCGTTTTGCTAGTTATTTCATTTTCTGGCAAAATACGCTTTTGGATTTGAAACAAAAAATCTCATGACATCTCCTGTTTAAAGTCTTCAACATTTGCAAAAGTCTTTCCTCAGAATAATGATTCCATAGACCAGAACATTTGACAGGAACAATATCTGGACTATACAGGGGTTAAAAGTAGGAAGCGCATGGTGCGATGGTTAAAGTCATGGGAAATGGACTCGTCGCCCTGAGTTCAAATCCTGGATGTGATAATTGCATTTCACTTAGCGCTAATACCCTTGGTAAAGGTATGAATCCTACTCTCCCTCCAGCTATGGATAAATAGTAGGGCAGACTGGGCTCTTTAATCTTGGTTAGGCAACCAGTCTAGGAGAAGGAAAACTCTGAATTCAAACCTGTTGAACTCCGCTTAAGAAATTGACCTTGTGTCACATCCTGCTTGTGCGGGGGGGGGGGGGGTTGGTAAATATATATACAGGGGTTAAAACAAAAACTCCAAATCCTTTACATTTTTTGCTGAGTCATCCTAGAAGTATGAGGTTATTATAAGAGCTTTTTCTCTATTGATCAAAGTTTTTTTTTTTTTTCTCCCTTCTAAGCTAAATATATTCTGCCCAGCTGTTCACAATAGACAACTGTATTAATGGCTTGACCATATGGTACTGTTTCAAAGTGTATGATTAAAATTCTATCAAACTCTAATCATAAACTTTTTTTTTCTTCTTTAAAAAAAAACTCTTCCTTGTTTTGCTACAAGTTCTGCAGATAGTCCACAATTCAACCATTGTTTGCTATTTTTAAGTAAACCCACTTCCCATTGCATGTCACTATATGTTTCTCCAAACATTTATCTAAAGGACTTTCATGTTGAACTTTGCATATATACACCTGATAATAAACTTACATTTTTATGAATTCATGGGTTACTTCTTAAAATGCTCCAAATATGTTATCTTTCGATAATCCTAGCTCTTTTGAAAGTTTTCAAGTGCTTTTTAATCAGGTATTCTTTTTACTTTGTGTTCTAAAGTATCATAATTGACAACTGATGCTCAGTCACTTCCGCACTTTATTTCAAAAGACATGTCATCACCTTTTTAAAATGTTTATATCAATTTTGAGTTGTAATTTTTGTTTCATTTCTTTCCACTTTCTGGATTCTATGAACAGCTTCAGCAGTTTTGAGGCCTAGTTTAAAATAATGCCCCAGAATTGCCAGAATATCAATACTTGTATCTGTCATTATAACATCTGCAACAAAGACTTTGAATAGTATTGATAATGATATATAAGGGTCAGCGCATGGTGTAATGGTTAAAGTCATAGGAAATGGACTCGTCGCCCCGAGTTCAAATCCTGGACGTGGTAATTGCATTTCACTTAGCGCTAATACCCTTGGGAAAGGTATGAATTCCACTCTCCCTCCAGCTATGGGTAAATAGTAGGGCAGACTGGGCTCTTTAACCTTGATTAGGCAACCGGTCTAGGAGAAGGAAAACTCTGAATTCAAACCTGTTGAACTCCACTTAAGAAATTGACCTTGTGTCACATCCTGCTTGTGCGGAGGGGTTGATATATATATATATATATATATATATAAGGGTCAGCTGAAAAGTTCATGGGCTAACCAAGATGCTCTCATGGAATGTAACCAAATAAGGTTTATTTTTCAATATAGTGCCTCTTGTAGTCCACACACTTCTTCCATCAGTGTTACGGTGCTTGGATCCCATTGGTGAAAAAAGTCATCATCAGCAGATATGACATCATATGAACTTTTCAGCCTACGCTCATATATATATAATATACAATGATGCTGATAGCTTTTTGATTTAGTGCATCCTGGGGCACACATATTTGCTTTGAATGAGTCCCCGGGAAAATTAATGGGTTCCTACTACATTTTCTTAATAGATTGTAGGGTTTTTAGTTATGATCTCGGGAACAACTAAAGCTGTCTAACTCCTACCTTGTAACCTATCCTGTGTAATTCATTTCTAAGAAACTATTGAAATGTATTTACAGTTAGCTTGAAATGATGAGGGAAGAAAAAAGAAAAACGCTGGGATGCATGAATATGATCTTACTGCATCCTTTTAGAATTTTGTGCATCAGGGACACAGGACGTGTATCTATCAGTATTTCTCTATATATATATATATATATATATATACATGAAATAAACCTTGTAAAATTGTAGAAAAAAAAACCTTTTAATACAGTCTAATGATTTAGCAGCTGTTGCAAATTAAACTATTCTTATAAACTAATAATAAAATTACCTAAGTGTTTACTTCCTATTTCTCTGTTATCCCCCCCAAAAAATAAGAAAATTCTTTTACATTTTTCTTGCATTTGAAAGACATATTTTTAGTGCTAAAATTTTTATCGCTAAAGCTGAAATATTCTCTTAGCAGGAAGAGCCTATAGAAAATGTGTTATAAAAATTAGTGTTATCTTTGTTTTGGTAATTTAATAGATTCTTAAATAAGTTTTTCTTTTCATGCACACAAAAATGGGTTACTTCAGTCTTCATGAAACTTGAGTTTTTTGCTTTATGTAAACACCTTTTATTTATTCAAGTATATAGTTTGCTGTTGGTTACTCCTAGTTTATTCACTCATAAAAAAAAAATCTTGCTACTTACTAACTGGGTTATGGCATGTTAATAATTTCTATTTTATTAAATGCTATTTGCTTTTATTTACTTGGATAATTTCTAAAAACTTGGGAGGCACGTGGTGTACTGGTTAGTGTCTTAGGAAATGGACTCGTCGACCTGAGTTTGAATCCTGGACATAGCAACAGTTCACATAGTGCTAATACCCTTGGGAAAGATATGAATCCAACTACTCTCCTTCCATCTATGGGTAAATAGTAGGGCAGACTGGGCTCTTTAACCTTGGTCAGGCAACCAGTCTAGGAGAAGGAAAACTCTAAATTCAAACCTCTTAAATCTCCACTTGGGGTGGTCACTACTAGAATAGGCTTAATCCTTCTGAGTGATCTATTTCAATTTATGAAATGTATGAATCCAATAATTCTTCCCCCAGCTATGGGTAAATAGTAGGACAGACTGGGCACTTTAACCTTGGTTAAGCAACCTGTCTAGGAGAAGGAAAGCTGTTAATTCAAACCTCTTAAATCTCCACTTGGGGTGGTCACTACTAGAATAGGCTCAGTTCTACTTGGTAATCTATTTCAATTTATTTGTCTTACACTGTTGCAAAAAAGAGAGAAAAAAAGGAGGTAATTTGGTTGCATTTTAAAGCCTTTTTGCCATGAAAGCAAATAATGATGATCAAAATAAAAATCAATGGCCAGAATTATTAGTTCAGTTGGTAGATCATCCTCCTCAGAATCACAAGGTTTCAGGTTTGATACCAGCCCTCACCAACTCAGCGCATGAGTAGCACAGGTTGGATCCATGTAGTAAAGTGGGGAACTGATGGTAGGTGTGTGCTCCATCTCGGAATGCAAAAATAATCTCCTTGTTTAAGTGCTAGTGAAAATGGGATAGACTCCCTCGCTGTCCGACTGATACTGACAATAGGCCACTCTGCCTACTTAACATTTTAAAAGTTAAGTAGAATCCTTGTTTACATCAAGTTGATATGAAAAAAGCTATTTCTGTTTTTATATTTTTTTAAGTTTAAGATTTAAGTAAAGTCGTTGGGGCAGCCTAATGTTGGTATCAGCCAGACAGTGAGGGAGTCTATACCCTTTTCAATAGTGCTAGACCAAGGAGATTATTTTTCTTAGCGTCTGAGGTGGAGTGCCACACCTACCATCAGCTCCTCACTTTACCGCACAGATCCCTGTGTTACTCATACGCTGAGTTGGCAAGGGCCAGTATTGAACCAGGAACCTTGTGATTCCTAGCAGAACGCTCTACCGACTTAGCTAAACCGGCCCCTTAATTAAGTTTATATCTAAGTCAATTTTACAATTTAAAAAAAATTACTTAACCCTTTAATCAAACCTTATTTTAGTTTCTTTTTATTTGGGAAGTGAGAATTGTATTAGTTAAGAAAAAGATTTTCAAATCATTCCATAAAAAAAAAATGAAAATTGTTTGAAAGATTTTAAATGCTTATGCACAAAGAAATTATTATCAATTTTCTTTCAAAAGTCCCAAAACTTTTTCTTAAATTTGCTTTAATATCTTTTATGAAATTAATACAAATTTAATTTAGCGATAAATATTTTGCTTTTGTTAAGAATTTGAATAACAACCATAGAGATTATTTAAAAAGTCATAAATGAATTTCTGCTATCATGCAGTCTTCATAATCAACACAACTCTTTATAATTAAATTTTTAATCACATTACCCTATACATTTCTTTTTCAGTCATCAACTTCATGCACTGCTTCATCCGCTATACTGCATTAAGTCTCTTCTCAAATATACATGACCAACCTTCTATTTATCTTATTTATTTTTTATTTTTTCCTAGAAGTGTACAATTAACAACATTATAAATTTCAGAAATGTTTATAATTAAGTCAGTTTCTGGTCAAACTCATAAACCTTACATATATTGATGATTTGATATGTAGAAGTTGTTTTCTTCTTTTTTTTTTTTTTCTCTCTAAATAGCTACTACTTTTGGTAGCTACTGCAGACAATATTACCATTATTGTACCTCTTCACATTACTACTACTACTACTATAGCTACTACTACTACTACTTATTGTTCCTCCAAATAAGCTCTGCTGACAAGGTTTGTATAGGTATCATGTTGAAAACTTTAACAAACCTACCAGCAATGAGTCATAAATAGATTAGTTTTTGACATTTAAAGCTTTTAGTAGTCCATTTTAGTGTCTATTTTGATTTAAACTACAATTTAAAAAAAAATTGTTTTTAAGAATAAAAGTGAGCACATGAATATCTCATCAAAGGTAGTTTTTATAAAGATGAGTTTTATTTTTTACTTAAAAAATTTTTTTTAATCATTGGAGTGTGTTTGAGTTTTCTTTTTTTTTTTTTTTTTTTTTTTTGTATATATATATATGGTCATCCACAGACACGTGTTTCGACTTATCAAGTCTCTTCAGTGTGGCTAGACATTTTGTAAGTTACCTACAGCCGGAATTGAAATCCGATCGGTTGGGTGTCAGTCCAGCACCTTAACCATTAGGTTGTCTTCACTTACAGAATGGGAAGGGGATTTTAACTGTTTTAATACACACATCACTTTGTGTGTAAAGGCTGTCACAGAGTGCTCCTTTCCTTATATAGAAGAGATATATATATATTGTAGATAATATGGGTGCTATATTTTCTAAATAGATATTGCTCAATATTATTGATAGAGCATTTATATTTGAGTTAAGTTAGTGTGGACATGGAGTCAATACCTGGTTACTGACAGTTTCTTGCCTATGCAATCTTGGTCTGAAGATCGCATAGGCAAGAAACTGTCAGTAACCAGGTATTGACTCCATGTCCACGCTAACTTAACTCAAAATAATAATATATATATATATATATATATATATATATATATATATAAAAAAGCATTATTCTTCAATCTTTCAAAAGTCATCCGCCTTCACTCAAACAACATTCTTTCTATCTTAAGTCCTGATGAAGGTTTACTAAAACTGAAACATCATAATGGCTATTTCGCCATCAAGATTATTATATACTTTTTTGATAAAACAAAATTTTAAATCTTTATTTCTGAATTAATAATTATTAACCAATTGTATAAGCAAATTATTTTTTTATTTCTCATCATATTAGTTAAGATACATGATAAAATGATTTCCTAATAAAGCATATTTCTTTTTTTTTTTTAAGTAGTTATTAACACTTAGTTAATTTGAAGCACAGAAAATTATGAATTGTATCTGTAATTGATACAAACCTCATTATATTGTCAGAATAAATGATTGATTACACTTCAATGAATTTATAAATGCATTCAATTGCAGAAAAATTGAATTGATTTTTCTTCTATTATTTCAATTAAAAAAAGAAACAAACTTTATACAAATGCCTTGATAGATCATATTGCATGTTTAATCAAAAGTAAAAGATATTTATTTTAAGTAGAAAAAAATCATAAGAAATTTTCATATGATGTTTTAATGAAATCTTTTTCTTTTTATCATGTCAATATTTCTTCTGCTTTGTTACCTAGAATTTTAGTTTATTTTATGCCTTGTGATGGGCAGGGTTAGCTCAGTCGGTAGAGCGTTCGGCTAGAAACCACAAGGTATCTAGTTTGATACCGGCCCTCGCCAACTTAGTGTATGAGTAGCACAGGGATCTGTGCGTAAAGTAAGGAGCTGATGGTAGGTGTGGCACTCTACCTCAGATGCAAAAACAATCTCCTTGGCCTAGTGCTAGTAAAAAGGGGATAGACTCCCTGCTGATTGGCTGATACCGACTTTAGGCCACCCGGCGACTTATTACTTTATGCCTTGTTGCTAAAAATCCATTTCCAATTAAAACTGTTTTGTTCTTTTTTAAATAAAAAACAAGACCTTACTTCTTATCTAAATGTTTTGAGTATCTATATTTTATCAAAAAATGAAAGGTAAGCCTTATACACATGGAATAATTTTGTAAGGTTGAAATTTAAACGTAATATGCTTACGGTCAGGTTACGTTCAAAGCACTGGTTTCCATTAGATCATGGAAGTTAAGCAGCGATGAGCCTGTTTAATACTTAGACGAGATACCATTTAAGCAACAGTAGGTACTGTAAGCAACCTGATGTCAAAATGACTTGATTCGGTATTAAATGACCCAAAAAGGGTTGATATGCCGTAAAACAACCAACCCAACCAATCAACATATAACCAACTATTTAACGGAAGTTAAGCAGTGATGAACCTGTTCAATATTTAGATGGGTGACCATTTAAGCAACAGTAGGTACTGTAAGCAACCTAATATCAAAATGTCCGATTTGGCATCAAATGACCCAGAAAGGATTGGTATGCCATGAAGCAAAATAATCAACAAAACCAATCAAACATAATGATATTAACTTTTTTCTATGAACTCATTGCACATTCAGTTTTCCGGTTAACGCCGGGGTCCAGCGAGCTTCGTCCGCTGGACTTGCCGAGAGTTTAATAATAGCGTCGATCCCTTTATCATATGGGTGCTAAAGGCGGTGGCTGCGGGTCTACATGTCCTGGGAATGACGTTAAACTCTATTGATGGTTTCCAGTTTTGGAGGTTTGGGAATGTGGAGCACCCCTTCATCACCATTGCTCCCTGGTCCACTCTGACCCGGAGTGGTATACCTGTCAGGGTCCCATCTATGGGTTAAATAGAAAAATGTATTTATAAAAAAATTGTATTATCCATTAAGAATTGATTTATTTCAAAACTTTATTGGCATTAAATGACCCACTGAGGTTGATATGCCGTAAAACAAAACAAACCAAACCAAACCAAACCAAACCTGGTTAGGTTGCAAATTCAATGTAATTTTTGTTTTATATAACTCTTCTATATCTTATAAGGTACAATAAGATACAATTCTAACTTTAATAAAAACACCCATTTTTGTAGTATTTAAAAAAACAAACAAAAACAAACTTTTGTAAAAAATTTATACTAAAAAGAAAATTCAAGTTTTAAAAGTATAAATGTTTTCCTACAAATTTGTTTTGGTTGTCACAAGATATTTTAAAAATTGATTTCATATGGTTATAACAAATTTATTTAATAGTTCAAGGTTAATAGGTGAAATCCTTGGTTTGAAATGAAGACATTCTCTCTATAGTAATTAGTATTTGTTTTCATTTATTTGCATACTATTTAAAGCTTATTTGTGATGAATTTAGACTTAGTTATTTCTATTAAGGATAAAATTGAAAAAAAGTTACATGATAATCTATGAATAAAATGATTAAAAAAAGATTTTGGATCATTTGTTAAAGAAAGATATCTATTATTTTCTCACTCATGAATTTTTATGTTTTAGATTCACTGTACATTCACAAGATGTTTGTTTTTTTTCCTATCCAAATTTAATAAATATTTACTTAAGCCTAATTGTTGATATTCTTTTAATATCAAAAAGTGAAGGAACAACAGCAACCTTGAGCACCTTTTTGATGGGCATGCCTTACAAAGTCAGAAAACAGCATAGCTCACATGACTTTCGGAAACATTTTTTCATGCTCAGAGTTGCCGAGGCATGGAATAAGCGGCCTGCATCCGTTGTGGGTTGCCGAAACACTGCATCTTTTAAAGCCTCCATGCTTCCTGTAGTCCGCCAACATTATACCTGATACCCCATCCACACACGCGCACACATACATATATATTATTACTGTACGCTGTTCATGTTCCTGACACTAATACATTATTCTATGTACTAGACATGAGACTTTGATGAGTTGTGGTGCACCTGAGCACTGTACACAATAAATTTCATTATTATTATTATTAAAAATGTTAAAGTTGTATGTTTATAGGTTTCAATTTTAAACTAATTTTTACTGTATCTTCAACAGAACTGTTCATCATATTTGTAGATTTTGCAAGAATTATGAATAAATTTTAAATATTTAATATTAAGAATCTGAAATTTTCCCTTTCTTAATATTGGTTGGAAGTTAGTTCCTTTTTTTCTTCATTTTTTTGTAATTTATATGGAGACTTTAAAAAAAAAAAACATGTAATTTAATACAACTTTAAGAGCTAAGTTAGCATGACTTTGTGTCTGGTTTAAAACTTAAAGATACTTTCATTTTATACAAGAAATGCATTTTAATTTTCAATTTTACATTTAAAGAAACATTTTATTAATATCTTTGTTTTTTTTAGCCTTGAATAAATACAAGATTTACACTTTAATATTTAAAGAGAAATAGTATATATTTCAGTGCATAATATTTTTCTGGGTTATTTCAGGCTAAAAATGAACAACTATGGGAATAAGTCTTGCACCAGTAAAATGGAGAGAGATAAAAACACAAGTAGTTGGAAGTACAGAGAGAGAGAGAGAGACTTTATTAACAAACCGTTACTAAGGACGCCAGAGTCCAGACGCCAAGAACTTGTTTTTTTGTTCTGTGCATGCCCGGAAGGCTCTTCCTGTCCTAAGCCCTCTGGGAGATTGTTATTTTTGTGTCTTATTTATTTATTTATTTTATTTAATTTTGTTTTATTTATTTTTACTTTTATTAATCCCCACACAACTCCATAAATAATTAGTATGACGGCATTAGTTTTGAGTTACTATCATTGGTATATTCATAAGTAGTGGTTTTTATTACAAAAATCTTTTAAACATATTTTCTATTCTTGACATATAAAACTTAGTAGGTTATTAGATATCATTTTGTCCTTATTAGAATATAAATCTCGTATAACTGCACAAACACATGATACTGAGACTACAGTAATAACTGTAATTAATATTATCATGAGTTTTAGAATTTCATATATAATATATCCTCCTCTTCTTAAAATATAAAAACAAAAATGTTTAATTCTATCTGCAACCACTTGGGATTTTTCTGTTGCAGATTTGTAACATATATTTTTGCTTAAATATTATTTTGGTTTGGTTTTTTGGTTTGTTTTGTTTTACGGCATATCAACCTCAGTGGGTCATTTAATGCTGATAAAGTTTTGAAATAAATCAATTCTTAATGGATAATACAATTTTGTTTATCAACTCATGTTTTTCTATTTAACCCATAGATAGGACCCTAACAGGTACTACCACTCTGGGTCAGAGTGGACCAGGGAGCAATGGTGATGAAGGGGTGCTCCACATTCCCCAAACCTCCAAAACTGGAACCTCACCATCAGATAGAGTTTAACATCATTCCCAGGACATGTAGACCCGCAGCCACAAATATTATTTTAACAATTAGAACTGAGTCACTGACCATTTAAGAATTTGGGAATTTTAGGATCAGATACATATTGAAATATCCCTGGCTTATTTTTAAGTAAGATGTTTTTTTTGTTTGTTTTTTTTTTTTATTTTTATTTCAGTAGTATCGTTTATCATTCTTTACAAGTCATTCACTTAATGAAAATCTTTTTAGAGGATTTCTACCCAGAATCATTATATTTTTTAAATATGTCATATTAATTTACACAAATAATTCTATGATAAACTTATTTCTTTTGGTTCCAAATTTTAATGTATATTTTCTAAAATGTTATAAATTAGAATAAAATTGAATATTAGACTAAGGTTATTTTGTAAAAAGAGCTTTTCACTTATCTTGACTATAAAATAATTTTAATTTTAGCAAAATTACTTATCTAGCCCATGAATAAATTTGACTAGAAATATATTTTTGTTGCTATGATTTAAAAAAAAAAAAAAAAAAATGTTAAATGTTGTCCCACTAAATGAAAGAGATGAATACAAAATATTATAATATAAAAAATAAGCTGCACTTATAAGACTAAGATGTGCTTTCTTATAATTTTGAATTATATTAAGAATAATAAAATAATGAAAATTTATTGTGTACAGTGCTCAGGTGCACCACAACTCATCAAAGTCTCATGTATAGTACATAGAATAATGTACTAATGTTAGGAACATGAATAGCATACAGTAATGACATACATGTGTGTGGATATCAGTGTTAACTGTAAAAAAGAAAAAAATGTTTATAGCAAAAATCTCTATTCAATGCACACAAAAAACTCAATGAATATATTCAAAAATGCATTAATACCGTTTCCATCTGAATTTTATTGGCAACCATAATTTAAAAAAAAAAACTAAAAAAACAAAAACTTCCTCTGTTAATCATCCTGAATTATTTTTTAATTCATAAACTTTTATGATTTTCATTATTAACTAAATTATGGTCTTTATTGTTATTTATTCTGAAAATCCTGAGAATCCCTCTGACAAGAAAAAAAAAATTCTTTTTCAATAGTTTCATATCATTAGCAACCATCAGAATTCTTTTAAATATATTTGCTTTTACACATATACTAACTAAATGTGTAGAGTGTCAAAAGCTTTCCTGCTAAATAATATTCTACATATATATTATGACATTAACTGATTCTAGAAGTAAACACTCAGTGATGCTGAGAGCTTTTTGATTTAGTGTATCCTGGGATGCACATTATTTGCTTTGAATGAGTCCCCGGGAAAATTAATGGGTTCCAACTAAAGTTTCTTAATAGATTGTAGAGTTTTTATTTATGATCTGGGAAAATAACTAAAGCTGTCTAACTCTTACATTGTAACCTATCCTGTGTAATTCATTTCTAAGAAACTATTGAAATGTATTTACAGTTAGCTTGAAATGGTGGGTGAAGAAAAAAGAAAAACACTGGGATATGATTTTACTGCGTCCTTTTAGATTTTTGTGCATCAGGGATGCAGGGGGTGTCCCTATCAGCATCTCTGAACACTGGAGAGGCTATGAATTATTTATAAGCAAAAAGTCAAACCATTAGTGAAATTCCTTGAACAATAATTGAAATGCTGATGTGAAATGTAAGAAAGTCTTGGGACAAATAATCAAAGACGGTTCTTCAATTCTTCCCTGGAGAATCTTTTGGAGATTCAAGTATATTTTTGGTAACTTCTGAAGCAATTGCATTTTAGGCGTCCTCTCGAGCAGAACAACGTTTGGATTGAAGTAACGTGTAATAATATTCACTCAACTGTGTAAGATCAAACTGATTGCCATTGCAGGATTAAGCAATGATCTTCCTACCTTTTCTTTGTGCTTGGTCTGCTGTGTGTAGATAATGAAAATAGCACTGGTTCACAGCCAATGATTTACTTTTAATATTGATATCAAAAGATAAATTCTTCTTGTCTATTGCTCTGTAATGATTGTTCTTGGCATATATCTGTATAACCTTTTCTCTTGCATTAGCTAACCAGTTCCTCAGGTCTTCAGATTTAACCTCATCTCTTAGTGAGCAAACAGTTTAGTCATGTAAAGATGGAATGCTGCTGTTGGTATCTGCAGAGATTTATGTAGCCTTTGCTTTAGAAATGGATGTTTCTAAGATAAACTTAGGCAGTTTATTGCTAGCAGCATTATTTCTACTTCTGAGTCACTATTAGTTTATGGACTAGAAGGCTGGCTTTTTTTATGCTGCCTAAATGAAGACAGGAAATGAAATGAATCTTCTTTATTTTCTATGATTTAGATGTCTGTATTTACCCAACCCATCCACTGAGTAGGATGCAATACAAAATGAATTTTTAAGTGGAGTACAAATGGTTTAGATTCAAAGTGTTTTTTTTCCAGACCAGTTGGCATACCAAGATTAAAGAGCCCTATTTGCCCTACTATTTACCCATAGCTGAGTGGGGAGAATATGTGGATTCATACCTTTCCCAAGGGTATTAGCTCTATGGGAAATGCAAACAGCCTCATCCAGGATTTTATTGAGATATTGAAGTTATCACTAACCATAATATTTAGGTAAATGTTGTCTGTCTGTCTGTCTGTCTCTCTCTCTCTCACACAGAGAAGAGAGAGACAGACAGACAGTGTAGAATAAACCTGCTATTGACCAAAGTAAGCATATCTCTAAGTATTTCCTCATAAACTTCTTTGCAGAAAACTTTTATACTAGTTTTAATTTATATGACATCACAAGTATCTTATTATTTATTTATTTGATCTTAGATAGCATTAAGTAGTTGTGATAAAGAACTTATATTTTCTGCCAGTAAATAATTTTCATTATTAACTAATTTTAGATTTAAATAATTTATCTGTGTCAATATATTTTCCATTTCTAGAAAAACATCACAACATTGGTCAATTCGATTATTTTCCTCTTTAATAAATATGTACATTAATCCTTAGTTAATGTTGACTAATTATTAACCATGAAATTCTTAGAAAGTACATTTGTGCTCTGTGAGCACTTTTGAATTGCTGTCATCTAATGTTAAAGAATTCAATCTGATATAAAAGCAAAATGTCCCAGGTTAGCTCAGTCGGTAGAGCGTTCGGCTAGAAACCACAAAGTTCCTAGTTTGATACCCGCCCTCGCCAACTCAGGGAACTGTGCGGTAAAGTAAGGAGCTGATGGTAGGTGTGGCGCACCACCTCAGATGCTAAAATAATCTCCTTGGTCTAGCGCTAGTGAAAAGGGGATAGACTCCCTCGCTGCATGGCTGATACCGACATTAGGCCGCCCCGACGAATTTACTTTTTTACTTTATATACATGAATGAGGATATATACAGAATATGAAGATAGGAGGGTTGGAGTAAATCCGATAGAATGTGGTAAAGAATAGAGGGAAAAAGTGGACAAAAAGAGCAACTCAAACAAGTAGATGTAGGAGATATATTTCATTCCGCTTTAAGCGGTTTTAATAAATTCACTGAAGAAGTACTGCTTAAAGTGGAACAAAATGCATCTCTCCACACCTATTTGTTTTGAGTTATTCCTTTTTGTCCACTTTTCCTTTATCCTTTCCACATACAGAATATGTGTGTAAAATATTGTGTAGATACAAAAAATATTGTTCCGCCATTCATTGGGAAAATTCTTTTGGTCATGACCATTTGTTTATGTTTTTATGACATGTCAATAATGTTGAAAATGTTTTTAATTCTTAACGTCCTATACCACCTCATTCCGCTCATCCAGAAGAAATATTCATGTTCCTAATCTACCCCAAACAATAACCTTTGTTTAAATGTAATATTAAACATATTTAGAAGTCTTTGATTTAAAGAAAATAACCGGTAACTTTAAATGAAAAGGCCATTTTTAGCCATTTTTTAATTTTTTATAAATCTTTATAGGAACGCAGCTCTGGACTTGGAAAATTCTCAACAGGATGTTAAGAGTTAAAAGACACAGGTCCATTTAGCTTATAGAAGATATACCAACATTGATAATGCCAATTTTGAACTTTTATCATAGAAGTAACTGGGTTTGGAAGTAACATTTTAATGTGGCAAGGCTTAAGCCATGATGACCTCTAGTGTCCAAGTAGAAAATTAGAATAGACATCTTGTCATCAGTGTATCTTGACCTGTTTCTATAGCAATCACAGGGTGGTCAAAAATGACTCTGAAGGAAGGGCAGATAATCAAGAATCTTGTATAAATTGCATTTTTTTTTTTTCTTTATTTCATTTAATAAATGTTCAGTGGATTATATTTATATTAACATTACTTAATTTATAAATATCACAAAACAGAAATGTCAAATACTCAAGTTAAATTTATCTTTTTTGTTGATTATTCTTATAATTTATTTTATTGCATTCTACTAAGATCTGTATTTATTAAATTTCTCATTATTTCTGCATGTTTTTCCCTCTTATCATTTTCTTTTCTTGGCAACACCGTCTCCCTCTCCTTATGTTCCCTCTTTTAGAATAAGTTAAACTTTTGGATTTAGACTGCTTTAATGTGTTTTTTTATTGTTTATAAACTAAAGTTTTCCTCCAAGTTAGCCAAGATGTGAATACCTGCAATTTTACTGATTGCCTAAGCAAAAAGAAACAGATTCCAATGTCAAGGCTGCTTAAATCTTAATCACAGCTTACATCTTTATTTACCTAAAGTCTTGTTCCTCTTACTTAAACTTGATTAGATGTCTGACAAAACAAGCAAAGCTGCACTAGTTTCACTAATTGAGCAAAGTACGTCTCTCAACACTTCCTCTTCTACAACACTTAAAATCAGACTTTAAAAATGTTTGGCTTAATGCCCAAAACAAAATCTATTAAAATTAAACTTTAAATTTAAAAAAAGTTTATGCTTAGAGGATGAGCCAGACCTGGAAAGATAACCAGACACTGTTGAACAGACCCCCCCCCCAACACACACACGCAGAGAGTTTAGAAGACATGAGACAAAACCAAATGGACAGCTATTAGCAACAACTTCAGTTTTCGGAGATCTTCTGTAGAAGAGATTTTTATCTCGAAAATATTAAGAATTATTAAAAAAATTACAGGTTAACAAACAACACCATAGTTACCTTATTTTTCTTTACACTTTCATTGTGATAGCCTTCAAAACCAACGACTAAACCAAACTTTAAATTGTTTTATTTAATACAGTGCCCTTGTTACTTCTTTCCCCCCCCCCACTACATACCTTTGCAGTTCTGATCCTTTGAGGTATCTAAGATATCTTAGAATTACTCTTGAATATCTATCATAAGTGTCATAAATGATAAACTGTCAGATCTTTTTTCCCCTTGGTATTATTTTTAGTATAATAATTATTTATGGATATGATACAGCTGTTATTTGCCATTATCTACAGTTAGATGGATTCTATGAAGAAACAAAAAAATATTTCATAGGTTTTAAGAATTTTACTGAAAATAAATTTTTCCAAGGATTTCACTATTAATACCTAAGTCATCCAGAGACACCGTGTTTCGACATTTCACGTCTCTTCATTATGGCTAGACACAACAACTACCTCTGACCAGGAGTGAAATCCAACTGACTTTTCCTCAGCCCGATCTGTTAACCTCTCAGCCATTTGACAGCTGCCGTTTAAGGAGCAGTGTTTAAACTATTTAATACATTTTGTTTATATATTTTTTACAATCACCAGAGAGATCCAGTCTGTAAGCAGATGATCAGTGCTGGTGGTGAAAGCTAATCTAAGTCGCCCCTAGAGAGCTCTACCGGATTATATAGATATATATTAGTAGAGGAACAGAGTTAAGGGTATACCATGGTTTCAATATAAATGATTTCATCAGGACCCTATGTCATCCAGAGACACCGTGTTTTGACATTTCACATCTCTTCATTATGGCTAGACACAACAACTACCTCTGACCAGGAGTGAAATCCAACTGACTTTTCCTCAGCCCAATCTGTTAACCTCTCAGCCATTTGAGGAGCAGTGTTTAAACTATTTAATACATACATTTGTTTATATATTTTTTACGATCACCAGAGAGATCCAGTCTGTAAGCAGACGATCAGTGCTGGTGGTGAAAGCTAATCTAAGTCGCCCCTAGAGAGCTCTACCGGATTATATATATAATATTAGTAAAGGAAAAGAGTTAAGGGTATACCATGGTTTCAATATAAATGATTTCATCAAGACCCTATCCTACGCTTAACTAAGTCGATGTAATTCCTTAGTTAAACTGAGATAGATTTCTTTTCGGATAATAACGGTTGAATGCTCTGTTAGTTGATATTTTTCTCTCAGTTTTCGTGTGCGTCTTATTCTATTTGTGCATTCATTCCTTACTTTTCATTTCTGTATTGTTATTAATTTAATTTTAATTGTAAATAATAGCTAGTAAAAATTTAAATCTAATTATATTTTAGGGTTTGAATATTACTAATTTATAGTTTTTCATTGTTCTTTTCAGTATTTATCCTATTTAAAATTAATAACTATATATATATATATATATATATGAATATAAGACATGTTTCACTAAATTAAAGAGCTTTGAAGAAAATAGATTGAAACATCGTGATCAACTCCATCAACTTTAAAGCAAAAGTATCTGACTTCCGCTTTAGAAAATTTCATCTGCCAGTGTAGCTTTGTAGCAAGGCTGAGCTAGTATCACACTCAAGAAAACACAAAATGTCTTCTTGATAGCATAAACAATGTGGGAGGAAACGAATCACTCACTGCTGACCCTCATTTATCGTTTATGATAGGAGAGTTCACCATATATGAGGAGCTGATGGTAGTGTGGTGCTACATCTCAGATGCTAAAATAATCTCCTTGGTCTGGCGCTAGTGAAAATGGGATAGATTCCCTCGCTGTATGGCTGATACAGACATTAGGCCACCCCACTGACTTTACTTATATGTTAGTAACTGGTTTAATGTTGTTGTTTATTGATTTTAACAGCATATCAACCTGTCTGGGGTATGTCATGCCTAATGGTTAGGAAGTTATACATATCGTGTATTTATATTTATACTTTTTAGTAATTGGTTTTAAAAATGTGTTAGCATTATTTGGGATTATGTTGTATGGTATTGATTTGTTTCATGTCTATATTCTATGGTATAATTTTATTTCCCTCAAAAAAAAAAGAGAATATCCTCCATGTTGACATTTTCAAACACATCTTTCATATTGTTTGCTTTAACTGGTTTAAGTAGATTATTGTATGACGATATGAATTATGTAATAGTTCTTATGGCTTTCTGTTAATTATTTCAGTTATTAAATTTCTACATTATACTATAATCATACATTTAAATATAAATTAGGCATATCATGAAGCTATTAGGTTTCTGTTGTTGATGTTTCTATTTAGGAATGATTGTAATTAGCATTTCATAGTCACCTATTATATTAAGAATTAGGTTGGTTAAAAAATGAGGGGCAGCATGAATACAAACTCCACAAATAATCATTCAGTTGTAAATGACACTAGAAATTGTATTCTTTATTTCTTGTTATAGTATTTTAAGTGAATTGCTGTAATAAAAATAAATAAATTAATTAGCTGTAAAATTTGAATAGATGAGCAAATAAAAATATATAGCTCACATTTATTATTTCTATTAATGATTTATTTTTTCCTGTTTGACATACCTGTTTAAATTATATAATGATTAATAATAATAATAATAAGTAAAAGTAGTAAAGGCTGGCCTAAAGTCGGTATCAGCCAATCAGCGAGGAGTCTATCCCCTTTCACTAGCGCTAGACCAAGGAGATTGTTTTTGCGTCTGGGGTGGAGCACCACACCTACCATCAGCTCCTTACTTTACTGCACAGATCCCTGTGCTACTCATACGCTGAGTTGGCGGGGACCAGTATCGAACTAGGTACCTTGTGGTTTCTAGCCGAACGCTCTACCGACTGGGCTAAACCGGCCCCAATAATAATGAAATTTATTGTGTACAGTGCTCAGTGCACCACAACTCATCAAAGTCTCATGTCTAGTACATAGAATAATGTACTAATGTTGGGAACATTAATAGCGTACAGTAATAATATACATGTATGTGCGTGTGCGTGCGTGTGTGGGGGGTATCTGGTATAGTGTTGGCAGATTACAGGAAGCATGGAGGCTTTGAAAGATGCAGTTTTCAGCAGCCTACAATGGATGCAGGCAGTTTATTCCATGCCTCGGCAACTCTAAGTGTGAAAAAATATTTTGGAAAGTCATGTGAGCTATGCTAAATCAAATAATTTAGATTAAGAACCAGAACATACATTTTATAAGTGTAATGTGTTAAATATGCAAATTTATTTGTATATTTTTAAATTTTTCCTCTACTTTGTCCTTAAATTATCTCCTGATATGTAGATAAATGTTCTAATATTCATGTATTTTGAAACTGTTTATTAAATAACTTATAAAAATTGAAATTAGACATAAAATGAACTATTGTAAACATGAATATTTGAATTCTGTCTTTCCTTCTTATGTTCCCTAAAAATGGTTTGTTATTCAAATGAAAATCAAAATCTATAGAAAATTTGGTGCTATCCGCAGAATTGCATCCCGGCCTCCTGCCTGAAAAAAATGCTAGGTGGTGATAGCTGAAAAAACAACCCACCCTACGAATGAAGTCCCTAGCTGAAGCGGTGCCTGCTGAAAAAATATTTTAACCCTCCCCCTCTTTAAAATATTTTATGGGGGATAAATATTTACATTTACTTGTCGATAAAAATATGCTTATTTTTAACACCTTTAAACCACTAAGAAAAAAAAAAAGAATTTGTTGATAAAAACGCCTTCAATCCGCTAAAAATTTTTTTTTTTTTTTTTTTTTTTTTTTTTTTTTTGACAATCAATTACAAATAAAAAATCAAAACATTTTTTCTATATTTTTTATTTTATTTTAATATATTTATTTCCAACAATCAATTACAAATTAAAAAAAATCTAAATATTTAGATATTCTTCATTTGTAGGGTGGGTTGTTTTTTCAGCTATCACCGCCTAGCGTTTTTTAAAGCAGAAGGCCGGGACGCAATCCTGCGAATAGTACCAAAAAATTTATTACCTTGTTGTCCTACTCTCAATTGCATATACAGCCATTAGGCTTTAAAGGACAACCGAACCCTCAAGTGAGTTAATATGGGAATTGTTATTCAATTACTTTGATTTAAGTGACTTGTTGCATTTACAAGTGTTGATCAATCAATCTGTCTCACATAAATGTTTTTTTTTCTTCTGATGGATTAATAAGTTGATCATATAAAATGATTTTTCTCTTCCTCAAATTACAGGAAGGGAATTTTATTGAATCCCTTTACAACAAATCTAGAAAACAATCATCAATAAATGTGCAACGATTATAACTATGGAGGCGCGTGGCATAATGGTTAGTCGTTGGAAATGGACTCGTCTTCCCGAATTCAAATCCTAGACGAGGCTGTTTGCATTTCACAGCAGTTATACCTACGATCTCCCTCATCGGAGGGAGATCGTAGGTATACACTGCTGATGCATATTCAAAAATATAAATAATACACTTTACTTAACAATGCTTCAAAAGCAAATTATCAAATACTAATAATAAACCAACACATTCCATCATATATCTGTAACAACAACTTTGACCACTCTTCTCCACCAAGTAATTCATATTCACCCTTTACCATTGGGCGACACCTGTCGGACAATCCTGTTTGTGCTGCAGCTTATAAGCCCGAAACGTTCTCGATTTTGGCATCCTCTTCCAATGAATTGCAACTGGCTATACTCGAAGCCCTCCTCATTAACAGATTCTGTCCCGCTCTTTGCATACAAAAACAATTTTATACTTTACTCCTTTTTCGGACATACCATTTTTGATCCAACCAGCATGATGAAGGTCACTTAACTTTGCCCCCCACCACCATTATGGGGGGGGGGGCGCAAAATATATATATATATTGCAGTGTATATATATATGTATAATAATAAGCTTAATATTTGCACAAAAGTTGTAGAAATGTCAACTTTTGATCTTTCTATATAAATACGTTTTTTTTTTTTTTTGTCTGGTTTTAATTGATAATCTTCAGCTCAGGTTGCTTCTATCTCCTATCAGTTTTTTGTTTACCTAGTCTGAATATTTTTTGAGTCTTAAAAAAAAAAAATGAGGCCAAGAATATTAAGGTGTTATAGGATTCTTTTTATACAAGAAAATATTGATTCTTCTACTCTTCTTTTTTTTTTTTTTTTTTTTTTAATTTTTTTTTATTCAGTTGCGTACTCAATTGATTTCCTCAAAGTTCTGGTTGATGCCAATGTAAAATTTTAATAAGCAATAATATGATATTATCAAAACATTCACTATGTAAAATAGATTATAATTTCATAGTTATTTTCACACCATCAAAATTTCCTTTCTCATTCAATGAGAACAAGGTTCTTTTATAAATTCTCGCCAAAGTGTATGAGTAGCACAGGGATCTGTGCGGTAAAGTAAGGAGCTGACGGTAGGTGTGGCACTCCAATGTCATTTGTATTCTGAGATTAAATATTTTCATGGTTATATATTGTTTTGTTATTTTTAACTAGTTTCTTTTTTGTTAATTTTCATCAACATTTTAACAGCCATTGAAGATGCAGATATTTTAAATAAAGAGCTAACTTTCGAAGAGTCTTAAACTTGCATCCCTTACCCCAAAAGATTATCTTTTGTGAAGATTACCAACACCAATTAGTCAGAATTAATCTAAGGGTTCACACATCTGTAGACCTTAATACTACTTACTCTTTTTATTTCAGTTTTAATCCCTATTACCTAATAATAATAATTGTATTCAGAGATTAAGTATTTGGATTATTGTATTTTTTTTTTTTAAAGGGTTTTTAGATCATCATGAAATCCTTGCTTCCATATTGACCCCCCCCCCCATATGGTATTTCTTGTCGGAGTCGGGAACCTTCTTGTCGTAATCGGGAGTCATCACAGAACTTTGAACCTAACCCATTATTCAGTCCACAGGGGTATCTGGTTCTCATTCCGCTCCCGATTACGACCAGAAGGTTCCCGAGTCTGACAAGAAATACCTGAAGAAGGCCAGAGGGTGCATCGTCCGAAACATTGTACTGATAACAATGAAGATGAGGACAATAGTCTGAATAATTCAAATAATACTAATCATCAAGCCTCATCTCAAAAATTCAGAGAAATAAAGTTATTATTGGCATGATTGCTTGTCCTTGATCAGATTAAATCATACTTACAATCTTATGAAGATATTTTCGAGCAAAGGAAAATAAAACAGTATTCGGATTTCTAGAGAAAGAGTGAAAAAAGAAATAAGAACAAAAGAGGTTAAAGTTTGAACTCAACTGGCCGACCAATGACCCTGGAAATAGATTTAAAAACAGAAATGGAAGTTCCGGGTTTTGAAAGGAAACGGATGTGATGCCGGGATGAGAAATGGAAGAGGAGAAAAAAATCTTTCCTTTTTCGGCTGGGTTCTGGTGGGAGCAGACGTGGCCCACGGTTCCCCCATATGGGTTTTGGGGATAGTAGTACAGAACATGATACTATGTTAGAAGATAGAATAATGTGACCCTATACTCTCTCTCTCTCTCTCTCTCTCTCTCTCTCTGAAAAAGAACCCATGAGCCTGGAAGGAATAAACAGCCCCCTGTGACTATACAACCTACGTGTGTTGTTTCTGAACTAACGATGACTACTACTACTAATGACGGCTGCTGCTGCAGCTTGACCCTATGCGACATATAAAGTTCTGGTACAGATAGTTTTTATTAAAATTGCTGAAATGTTTTGTTTCTCGCATTAATTACAGCAGTTGTTGAACAAAGTTAAAAGAGTAGAAATATCAACTTTAGAAAAAGAATTATTTTCAATTGTCTCTAAGTTATAAAATTCCATTCTGTGTATTTGGTTGTTCTTACTTTACTAGTTTTGGCTGGAGAGTAAACACCTTTGACAGCACCAAAAGAGATACAGTCAGGTATTTTCATTTATTTTTGTTAAGTATCTAGCCGCCATACTTGGCCAGTTGAAAAGGACTTAAAGTAAGTAAGTCCTGAACTATAGAATCCTTTGGTAAGTGAATAAGTCCTAAGTTTTGGAATCCTATGTAGTGTCAAGGGTCCAGTGATATAATCCTATGATCTGTCGTCCATGAAGGTTCAAAGCAATATGTGCAGGTATGACCAGAACAGCCAGTATAAATAATAATATCAGCAGCAGAATACTGCCAGTGGTTGGTCAATAGGTTGGTCACATGGTTATCAGCGAGTCTATAAGTAGAAGTGAACATCTGGCACACGCCTTATAACCAAAAATTCCAACAATGAATAAGAAATATCTGATCAATAGGCTTAAACACATCCATTTTGTATGATTCCTTCAATTTATTAAAAGGAATCATTATTTAATAGAATTATAACCCGTCAGCCCAATGAGCTAAAGGGCTCACTGAATATCCAAAAAATGGCCGCCAAGATCAGATTCTCTCCATCAATTATGGGTTGCAGTGTTTTTTACACTTCTTGTTAAAAGTCTGGTTGAATGCCCACATTGTTTCTGATCTCAAATGACGGAAATTCTACTGCAGAAGCTGATACACCACGGGTAACAGCAGCTTAATGGTTATATGATAAAACAACAACTCTTTTTCTTTCAAATTCAACAAAAATCATTTATATACAAGAAGAAAATATAGAAGTCAATCTTACTCAAAGCTGTGGGAGTGATGGACGTCTAATCAATGGATTTTGGTCAGAATACAACCATGGGTTCTGAAAAATGTTGATCAGGCAGTTCTTAAAGTACTTTATTGTCTGTCGGCTCCTCGTTCACTGACCATCCACTGTCGGCCTCTGTCTTTGCTGCTCGCTTAGCCTCTGTCTGTTGAAGTGTCAAAAAAGATCCAGCTTAAATAATTTCTAAATCCGGAACTGCTTAAGTTTCAACTGGACATCCCAACTTTGGGCAAAAGTCCAGCCCTCCTAGTGCTAATCCGCCAATAGAATCCAACTTCCGTTTGTCCATAGCACTGATCTCCATCACTTAAGTACCACCCCTTTTTCTCTCCTATTAACTCTTGAATCAATTGGTCACCTCTTTCGGCCACCCAAGCAGTTTTCAACAAAGAATTAAGTCTAAAAAAAACAAACATCTGGTTTGATTTTTATCTAAGTTTCCTTTTTATTTTTTATTTTATTTGAATTCCGTTTATGTGGAAAAATCTTTTCCCTTTTATTCCCAAAATAAATTCTGACCAAAACAATAAAAAAAAATTTCTAAGTACTTCCAGCAGGTTGCAGTTTGGCTGACCAAGTGGAATCATCACGGGGGTTGGGGGGGGGGCTTCCTTATCCACTTAAAGTCCAGACCTTGTGTCACCTCTGGAGTATTTTGTTCTATTGCTAGTTTCTCAAGCCATATCCAGGTCACAGAATAATATATGCAGAAAATATTTTCTTAATTTGAATGTAATCAAATTGAAACATTTTGAAGTATCTGAGTGTATTTAACAACTTATATTTCTAAAACTTTAGTGTCTTTTGCATTTAAGTCTATTGAATTGATATTGTTGCGTTTGGGCTTTTCATATAAAATGTGTAATAGTTGCTAACTTATGAGTATTTCCAATTTGCAAGATTGTACTTAAATCATGTAAAGAAAGATGTTATACTTAAAAAAAAAAAGCAACACAAAAAAATGGGCCAATATTTCATTCATAATTCTTATAGAATTTGAAATTCTATAAGAATTATGAATGAAATATTGAAATTCACCCAAACAGTTATAAGATTTCTTTCATAAAAATATTTGATGTACTCTTCAAGAATCTTCAGTGTGATCTTATTTCTAAGTGTAAGTAATTTTTCTTTTTAATTTTTCTTTTTAATAAGCATCTTTTTCTTTTCTTGACTAGTTTAAATATTCTAAAGGTATAAGGAATCTCAATTGGTATGTCCGGTTTGCTATTTGTTGTAAATTCAAATACCATGACAATGAAAATTGTCATGGTATTTGAATATATATTCAAAAAAATTTGAATATAATCCCATCATGACTGTCCCTAAAACAACATTTACTTGAATTGGTATTATGGCTCATAAGGTAAAGACTTTTATTCATTTGATTGATTTTTTTCAATGATATATTGGAGAGGATTTAAGCTTTGAAATAACTATATAGACTTTCTTTGGATCTCTTCTTTTACATATATAAATCACTCATATGAGTTAATAAACATAGATGATTGGTAGCTGTTATTTGGTCATCTTATGTAATATCATGTTTTTTTCTAACCTGTTAAGTTAACAGACCATTATTAGTTTAATTCTCAGTAGGTGCCCTATACTTCTGGTCTTCATGCTAAGCTTAATAAATGACTATTATCCCAAATATTGAATTAATTTCATAAAATTCATGAAATTAAAATGGTGGTAAAAACAAAGAAACTGTTAGTCTTACAAACAAATGAACTGATATCTCAAAATCATGAATGCCAATTTATACATTCTATTTTATAAATCACATTTTAATTGTTTATATATTTCTAAATAGGCTTTGTTTTTTTGTTTCTTTTTTTTCAATGTAAAATAATTGTGGTCATACATTTCATATCAATACAGAAAAAATATTTTGCATTAAGTCCATTGAAATACAGAATGAAAGTACTTAATGCAAAGTAAAAATACATCAAAATTGTTTAAAATTTAAATAAAACAATTTTAATTTTTTTTTTTCAAATTTCAAATCGATCAATCTTTCAACATGTTTAGATTTCAAGACATTGCTTTTTTTTTTTTTTTTTTTTTCTTGCAAAGAATAACTTTTTTTTCTTCCCTATATCCATCTTTTTAAGATCGACTGACCCAGTCCCATCAATGTCAATCTCAATTAATTGCATTGGCCAAGGCAATGGTAAAAAAGAGAAATACTAGTTGATTGTAAAGAAAAGAAAAAACCCAACATATTGATCTGTTGCCTGAAGCTGATCT
>CM042156.1:35673308-35895808 GCA_023376005.1 Doryteuthis pealeii
CTAGCAGTGGCTACCTGGCATCGTCTGGGTAAAGGGGAATTTTTTAAGTTAGTCCCGCAGATCCATTATTACTAAATCATGAGTTGAATCCTTGTGGGATTTCCCATTTAAATCGCTATGTAAAAAAAATAGACTTTGTATTGATCCAACTACTCTGAAAAGAAATGTTAATGTCTACTATCTAAAATATTAAATGGAAAAAAATCCATGCTGTTATCATTTAAATTTTATTTTTCAATTATCTTCACAAATATAAATCAAATCTCTATTATTTTTGCTCAAAAACCAAGCCCTGGTGATATTTAATGTGTATATATATTTACTTTGTTGTTAATTGTTTTATTTTCGAAGTTTCCTCAGGACATACATATACACACAACTACCTTTTATATGTGTATAAATAGATAAATAGATAAACAATATAATGCACCAGTTATTTTATTTGAAAACTCATACATTTTTTTAGGTCATTTAACTTTGAACCACGTATCTTTGAGGCGTAACACAGATTCACAAACATACGTGGTTCAAAGTTAATTGACCTGAAAGAATGTAAAAGTTTTTAAATAAAATAACTGGTGCATTATATATTTTATTCATTAATATATCAACACTGAAAATTTCATTAAATTCGTTTAATTCCTTGATTTTTAGTATTTTTTTTCTTTCGGCAGGGTGACATATGATGGTTGAATTTATGTCCGTTAAGTAGGATTTAACCATTTTGTCTTATCAGAAAGTTAGGAAATTTCATTTGATATTTTCCAATTTTTAGTCTATTTTTATTTATGTTATTGACATTGATAATTTTGATCTGGTGCCAACCCAATAATTAAGAATTGACTGCAAATGTATTCCAGATGCATTTCTATTGATTTAGAGTGGCATCAAATAAATGCCAGTAATAACCAATGATACTTTGAAGCCTTATATGTCATTGTTAGATGTTTTATTTTTATTTTATTTTAATATTATTTCTACTCTGTCCTTGTAAATTAGCAAATAAAGTGAATTTTTAAAAATTTTTTAAAAATCTAGTTGATGAATATCATTTATATTATTTTGTAAAGCAAATGACACAAACATAATTCAGTTTAATCTTTTTTTTTTTTTCCTCCGTGCTAAGCAATTGTACAAAATGGTTTTACAAAATCGTTTCATGATCTGAAATTCTGTACTTCTTTTCAATTTCCTATGTTAAGTAGAAATTTCTCAGCTTTTCCAAATTAGTTATAATAACTGTACATTATCAAAATTACTTTACACTATTTCAATTACTGTATTTGACGGCATATAGGACACACATTTTCCACAAAAATTTTGGCTAAAAAAAATTGCCCTGTGTCTTATACATCGTAGGTGAAGTTTGAGACCTCCCGTAGGCCTAGGCTAATCTTCTCTATGATGCTCACTAACCCAACTTAGGCTCAGTATTTTTTTTTACCTACCCTAAACTCCATGCATCCTTATTTTATTACTGGTATTGTTATAATCAAGGTTAACAGGAGTGTATGGTGGCAAAGAAAAAACAATATATGTTTAAATACACTAAAAACTTTTTTTCCTGACTCTGACCTGCTGAAATGGGGGAGCGTCTTATATGCCATCAAATATGGTAGATTTTAGCTCAGTCGGTAGAGCGTTCGGCTAGAAACCACAAAGTTCCTAGTTCGATACCAGCGCTCGCCAACTCAGCGTATGAGTAGCACAGGTTATCTGTATGGTGAATTAAGGAGTTGATGGTAGGTGTGGTGCTCCACCTCAGATGTAAAAACAATCTCCTTGGTCTAGCGCTAGTAAAAAGGGGATAGACTCCCTCACTGATTGGCTGATACCGACTTTAGGCCACCCCTGATGACTTTACTTTTACTTTTTTTTATAACTTATTTAAATTATGTTAGTATTGGCCATTCAATTCCAAATTGTGAGACAACATTCAGCATAAATGTCATTTTTATATTGATTTTCATCTTCTTTAAATTGTTAGTTTTACTATTTTCTGTTTCTCTTTTGATAACAACAAATACAATTTACATTCAACAAAGTTTTGTCTAATTAAGCAAGGACAAATATCACTTCAGACAGTTCAACTCTTGAAATTATAATTTAAAATTTTTTTTTTTTTCCACTGAAATTTCTACTCTTGTAAATTTTATATTGATTTTAATGATGTCCTTTTGATTGAATGTCTCACTACAAATCTGATAGGACTTACATTCTGTATCATTAGTACCAGGGTGAGTTAAAAAGTAATGCCATTTTGTTTAGGACAGGTATAATTACCAACACAGGAACCTGTATCATGCATCAAAATTTAAGCTGGTCCTATGTGGTTCACATCCCTACTTCTCCACATAGTAACCATTTCTCTCAATAGCAATTTTCCACCTTCGAATGAAAGCATGTATCCCTGCCCCGTTAAATTCTGTTGAGTGCTCTTTGAGCCACTCTACAGATTTCACTTCCTCATCACTGGGATAATGTTTGCTTCTCTTCGGCCCCATGAAAGAGGGTTTGAAAGGCAAACATTATTCCAGTGACAAGCACGGCCTACTAATATATACGGCCCTATATGTGACATAAGCAGGCAGAATTCTAACAGGACTATTCATTTTATAGTCAATTTATGACTGTTTTGAAAAAAATGTTAAAAATATACAAACTTGTCTTATAAACAAACAAACAAACAAACAAAAAAAGTCAAAAAATCACGTAGTTATACAAAACAAACACACCAACAATTTATCTATGATTTCAGGTTATATCAGAAAAAAATGAAATGTGAAATGTATTCCCTGGTCATAGTCGGCATGTAATGATACTACAGAGAAACAGTATTTCTCGAGGAGAACTTACGGTTCCATCTAGCCATATGTTTGTGCTTTAAGATTTTTCAAAACAGACATAAATTGACTATAAAATGAATAAGCCTGTTAGAATTACCACAAGGTTCCTAGTTCGATACCGGTCCCCGCCAACTCAGCGTATGAGAAGCACAGGGATCTGTGCGGTAAAGTAAGGAGCTGATGGTAGGTGTGGCGCTCCACCTCAGATGCTAAAACAATCTCCTTGGTCTGGTCTAGCGCTATTGAAAAGGGGATAGACTCCCTCGCTGACTGGCTGATACCGACTTTAGGCCGCCCCGTCAACTTTACTTTTATATGACATATGGGGCCATATATATTAGTAGGCTGTGTGACAAGGAAGTGAAATCTGATTACAAATCAATAGGTTTCTTCTTTGTGTATACTATATCTATCTGATTTATTTCATTAAAAACATTTTTCAATAAAATATTTAGGACAATTCTAAAAAAAACAAAAACATGTTTAATTTTAGCAATATTTCATCATCATCATTATCATGTCGCGCAATTAATGCAGATATCTATGACAATCTCTCGCCAACCTTCTCTATCATTCATTGCCCCTGGTAGGTCCTCTGCACAGCATCCAGTATCCTTGCAGAGTTGTAGGTCCTTGCTGGACGGCACACACTAGCATATGTCCATGTGTTGGCTTCCACAGGAGAACGTCGCTTATGAGTTTGTTCTTGCTCCTCCAGCAGTGTCCAGCATGCCTTGTTCGTCTCACTCGGATGGTTTGTGAGATTGGTGGCAGGTGGCCATACAGCTGCTCCCTTGTGGGTTGCTGTTTCCACGACTTGTTCAAGACCGCACGTAGCATTTTTGTGCAGCTCCCATCTAGCTTATTCTCAAGGCACATCGTTACAGCAGTAGTAATACAACCACAGCCTGGAAGAATATCTACAGAAAGTGATATTAATACACGAATAGGGAAGGCATGGTTGGCTATAAACAGATTATCGGTCATATGGAAATCTGATCTCCCTGACAAGAGCAATATTTAATGACTTCAATTTTTCTGTGGATCAACAAGTTATAAGCCAAATTTTGATTTGAATGTTTCACTTATTAAGATTCACCATTAAATTAAAAGAATTGAAAAAAAAGGAAACAATTTTTTTGTTGTGTAAAATAAATGATTTTTTTTTTCTTCGTCTTTAGTCTTATCTAATTGACATACCCCTTTATATCTCTACCCCATTTAATATTAAATGGTATTCACCAAACTGCTGTTTTCAATTTCTTTAGATAAACTAAAATTTTTTTTTTTTTTTTAGTGAATAACTGCTGATGTTTTTGTATGAACTTAAAAATGAAAATGTCAACGAAAATCTCAAATGTAAAGTCAAAATGTCACATGTTCTTTGAAGTAAGAAGATGATTTTATTGGTTAATCCTAGAAATTAGTCAGAACTAGTAAGTAAAGTAAAGTCGTCGGGCAGCCTAATGTTGGTATCGGCCAGACAGCGAGGGAGTCTATCCCCTTTTCAATAGCACTAGACCAAGGAGATTATTTTAGCATCTGAGGTGGAGCGCCACACCTACCATCAGCTCCTCACTTTACTGCACAGATCCCTGTGCTACTCATTCGCTGAGTTGGCAAGGGCCGTTATCGAACCAAAGACCTTGTGATTCCTAGCCGAACACTCTACCGACTGAGCTAAACCGGCCCTAACTAGTATCTTATTATTAAACCTATCCCTTCTTCATAATTGTTTGAACCAATGCAAGTTGGTAAACAAAATTATGAAGTAAGTTATGATAATAATTAATTCTGCCTGATAATCTTTCTGTATTTTTATATTGGTCACAAATAGAAGTAACTTGGTTAGTCATCAACACAATATTCCAATTAAAATCTTTGTTAAAACCTTCTAAGAGAAAAATATATTTGTTGTAGAGTAGTTAACACCCCTTCAGCACTCTACCAGATGGACTGGCTCATAGCCATAAAATAGCCTACGATTAAAGTAGATTAACTAGCTGAATAATATATAAACTGACTTTGCTGCATCGGCTATACAGAACTGACCCTCCTCTTTTAGTGTAAGTTTGTCTTGTTAATTGTTTGTACTTATTTATTCTATGTTTGTATGTATTCATTTGGCACCGGATGCTGGTGCCTAATAAATGTGTTAAGCACAACATTCATCAGTGTATCTTTCCACCTCGCGATACAACATATACATTTTAAGAATTTTTATTTAGAAAGTTAATATTTTTCCAGGAATAGATTACATTTATAAGATTCTATTTTTGTGTCCTTTCTTTTTCTTTAATTTTTAAAAATTTTGTTTATTTTTTATACACTTTTTTTTCTTACTAATGAAAAACACCAAATAACTAATTAACATTTGGAATTTAACTATTGTTTAAAACCTTGATGTGGACTTCAAAAAATCTTTTTTTTTTTAATAAGTGCACATGTCTAATAAAACATTGTATACTTAACATTCTACATTTTACAAATTAAAAACCTGTTTTATTTGGGTAAATATCAATAAATTAACATAAAATATCTTGGTTTCTTTTTGTTTATTTTTGTAAAAAAAAAACTTTCCTTTGGATTATCTGATAGACTAAAAGTGTCTTAAAAGTACAATTATATGCCTTGATTAGTATTATCTGCATTATTCAGAATATTATCCTCATCTTCATTGTTATCTGTATAACGTTTCGGCCAATGTACCCTCTGGCCTTCTTCAGGTATTTCTTGTCGGACTCGAGGACCTTCTCGGATTCAGGAACCTTTTTTTCGTAATCTGGAGCCATCACAGAACTTTGAACCTAACCCTTTATTCAGTACACGGGGTTATCCTGTTCTCATTCCGCTAACCATAGCTGGGGTAGAGGCATTAAGCTGTGTTAATTATTATTGATGACTCCCGATTATGACAAGAAGGTTCCCGAATCTGAGATGGTTCCCAAGTCTGACAAGGTTCCAGAGTCCGACAAGAAATACCTGAAGAAGGCCGGAGGGTACATCGGCCAAAACGTTATACAAATAACAATGAAGATGAGATCAATAGTCCGAATAAAGCAGATTAATACTAATCATCAAGCCTCGTCTCAAAAATTCAGAGAAATAGCCTTAGTAATGGTTTTAATATATATATATCAATAAAGTATATAAGACTAATCATCAGGATAATTTAACATTCCTACTGATTCAACTAATATAATTACATAACTTCATAATACAATTTGAAAGATTGACTAGTTAGTATAAAGTCTGGTAATTTATGAGGAAGTGCGTCCCGATCTCCTGCCTCAAGAGTTGCTGCCCGGTGACTATTAAAATAACAACCCAGCTCAGTCTATTCAAAACTATCCATCTATCTATCTATCTCAATTTGTTCATATTTATCTATATTACTTTAAATACTAAGATTTTTTTTATTCATGTTTGTTTTAATGTCTTGTTTTTAGTTTAAATAAACAAGAATTAGGACAAAAAAAAGTGACCCCCCCCCAATACATTTACTTGTCGAAAATATCTATCTCCATTTGTTCATATCTATCTATATTATTTTGTTTATTTATCTATCTATCTATCTCAGTCTATTCAAAACTATATATCCATCTTCATATCTAAACATTAACAAGAATTACAACAAATTACGATAAATAAACAAGAATTACGACGAGCTGGGGTTGTTATTTTGATAGTGGCTTTTGATGCGGGAGACTGAGACGCACTTCCTCATAAATTACCTAAAGTCTTATTACAAATGGTAAAATGTGTTGGGTCTTGAAATTGTTATTAGTCTATGACCAATGGTAATCCATTGGTTGATCTTTTTATTGGTTGAATAATAAAGACATAAGTATTGATATATCTGGAATTATATAATGACTGTCTTCATTTTAGTTATGTTGCAGTTATATTGTTAATGTTGATAAATTCCGAGAAATTGATAAATTTTGTTTTTGAAAATTTTATCTTTTGAATTAGTGGACATTTATCTGTTAAATTCCACATGTTAGGAAATGTAAATATCTAATAAAATATTAATCAAGTGTTATAAGAAATATTTATACAATTTTAGATAACCTTACAAATAACCAGTCATTGAATATTGATTTATTTAATGATTAAAAAAAATCATTTTCTGTTTAGTAATATATTTTCTTTTTCTTTTCTTTTTTTCTAGGTGCTAATGAGAATTCAAATCTTTTGTCTGCATGAACTTGTTGCATGCTATAACTACTAAACGGGAGACTTCACCGGCTCTCCAAAAACTCCAAACATCATGCGAAGACGCTGCCAGCGGTACGTGCCCTGTCACGTACTCCAGAGAAGAACTGAAGGAAAAGTTAAACCCTGTACAATATCATGTTACTCAGGAGAAAGGGACGGAGAAGTATGTATATTTATAAATTTCTCTTCACCAATTTTTTTGTCTTTTTAAATTTCTTAGAATTATGTGGTTGCTGGGAATCTCTGTTGTAATATATATATATATATATATATATATATATATATATATATTTGAGTTCAATTCCTAGATGAAGCTGTTGGCATTTAACATAGCGCTAATACCCTTGGGAAAGGTATGAATCCATATATTCTCCCTCCAGCTATGGGTTGAATAGTAGGGCAGACTGGGTCCTTCAGTCTAGGAGAGGGATAACTCTGAATTCAAAATTCCTGAGGTCGGTCGTTGATTGGGTTTGTGGCAACCCTTGATGCACCAATTCTTTCCTATCGACTGTGCCAAAAAGTGTGGATGGTCCAACACAAGCCTTCACCACTATAAACAAATCCCTGTGTGGATGTTCATTGTGTGTATGAACCCTCATATGTCAAATTGACGGGAGAGTCCATTTAAAAATATATATATATATATATATATATAGGTTAAATAGAAAAAATGAGTTAAAAAATGTTGAATACCCATAAGAAATTAAATAATTAAAATGTAACAGAAACAATATCTTATTATAATGGAGATTGTGGGTTTGTCTGTCTGTAACAGAAACTATATTACTATACAAGTCACAATTCCTTTAGTTATTTACATCATATTCTCCATGATTTTATTTTTATTTAAACCTCAATTATTAATAAAATTGTTTTGCATTACTTACACTGTTGACCATATCTACATACTAATAACATGCAATTATATTTATATATACAACAAAATAGAGGTTTACAGTATGAATGGGAAGGCTAATTTGCATATTGATCTTAAAAAATTGATTTTAATAAATATATGCTTAGTATTATTGATTTCTAATTGTTTGGTTTTATCTTATTGAATATGAGCAAAAATCTCGGGAATAAATCTTAAAAGAAATCCCTTAACAAGAAGAAATAACTGTAATATTATTCTTTACTTCCTATTTTAACTAAACAGTTTAATTAGGAAGATTTACCAATGAAAGACGGGAGTAACGGAAAATGATGGAAGAGTTAGTTTCAAAGCTGTTCTATTTTTCAATCATACCCCCTCTGTTCAAAATCTTTTTATCTACATTCTTATTTAGTTTCATTAGCCTTTCTAATTTAATATCATATTTTATAATAAAATTTAACTAAAATACTTGCACCCGGAGGGTGCATATATTTGCTAGTATTTTTAATATGATTTGCATGATGTAATTTTTTTCTTAGATGTTCTTTTTCCAAATTGCCCTATATTTTGTCCTGCTAGGGCACCTCATGTGGTGTAATGGTTAGCAAGCTGAATTCACAGACCATTGCCAGTGAGTTCAATTCTCATTGGGCACCCATACTTTTGGCCTTGTGCCATATTTAAGATAAGCTTAGTATATAAATATATTCTATCTTGCTACTAAATAAAATCAATATCTTATTTTGTCATTGATAAGAAAAAAAGGAGAAAAGTGAAAGTGATACTGCATAAATCTTTCACATCAACAATTGCTCAGAGAATTATTAAATTCTTGGAGTCAGTACTTGTCAGAGGCCTCCTCTGATCAATCAGCTGGTCACATCAAGCCCTAACACCTATATGATTACCCCAACCATATTGCTCTTATGGCAAACTCCTAAACTGCATCTAATGGTGAGATTCCAATTCTGAGAAATGTGGAGTGCGCTTTCATAGCCATTACTCACCCAGAGTGGTAGTACCTGTTAGTGTCCCATCTATTGGTTAAACATATAAAAAAGTGTTTTAAAAAAAAATTGAATACCCAACAAGAATGAATAAAACATTAGCCATTACTCACCCAGTGTGGTAGTACCTGTTAGTGTCCCATCTATTGGTTAAACATAAAAAAAATTAGTTAAAAAAAATTGAATACCCAACAAGAATGAATAAAACAAAAACAACATAAGCATAAAATAACCCAACAAAGATTGACATACCGTAAAACCCAACCAGTCAACCATTTTTATTTTCTCTCATACATTTGTTAACTTTCAATTTAGTCATAAGTAGAACAACTACAGGTCAGATTGCTTGTGCTTGATGCACTGGTAATGATATTTTGTAATCAATATGTTCTCCTGATGTTTATCAAATTATTTGTAAATATATATGCAATGCTGGAAATGCAGCTTCGTCACATTTTCTTTACCATTCTGTCTGCAAATTTTGTTTTTTTTACTTCCAGACAGAAATTTTCTTTAATGAATTTTGTTACCTATGAAAAAAACATAATTACTCGTGTGTTTCTTTTTCATTAAAGCCAGCTACTCTTTTTTAGTAAATTATCTTGCTTTCTCCAAAATGCTCAAAGTTTTGTACCATTTTTTTTGTATTGCTCAAATCCATTAAAGGCAAAACTAGATTTATCAAATTATTCATGAGCGGTAAAAGGACATATTTTTAGATTTCTTACATCAGAAGGAAATGTAGATGCCCTTATATCAAAAATTTACTTTCTGTGATAAAATTGTCACAAGATGCTAAATTTCATATACTTTTACTTTAAATATATGCTCCTACATTTGGGGCGCTGGTGGTTGTCATCAGTGATGTAATCCGCCGGGTTCATTGGGAAGTTTCAGGTCTTCCAACATCAGACTTCCCTCGCCCTGCTGACCCTATCAGAGGTGATCAAACTCTGGTACAACCACCAACAATAACTGCTACAAGACGTTTGACTTTTGAGAAATTTTTTTTTATTATTAGTGTTAATGAAACACTTTTTATTATTTCCTTTCTAAGAATTAAAAAAGTCATCGGGGGCAGCCCAGCAAGGGAGTCTATCCCCTTTTCATTAGCGCTAGACCAAGGAGATTGTTTTTGCATCTGGGTGGAGCGCCACACCTACCATCAGCTCCTTACTTTACTGCACAGATCCCTGTACTACTCATATGCTGAGTTGGCGAAGGCCAGTATCAACTAGGAACCTTATGATTTCTAGCCAAACACTCTACCTACTGAGCTAAAATTTCAAAATCAGATTGAAGAAAAAAAAAAAAAAAAGATCTGTTGCATTTGTAAAAATCAATGGTGCCACATGGTATTAATAACATTTACATTTCACATCATGTAAGTAAAAAAAAGTAAAGTCATCAGGGTGGCCTAAAGTCGGTATCAGCCAGACAACGAGAGATTCTATCCCCTTTTCACTAGTGCTAGACCAAGAAGATTATTTTTGCATCTGAGGTGGAGCACAACACCTATCATCAGCTCGTTGTTTTACTGTACTACTCATATGCTGAGTTGGAGAGGGCTGGTATCAAACCAGGAACCTTGTGGTTCCTAAATGAAATAAATGGTTATATCAATTTCATAAATGTATATTCTTTACTAAGAATTAGTAGATAAACTTGTTTTTGATTGAAGCTGCTACTGTGGTTAGATATTTTAAATATCATAGAAATTCTATAGATACCAAATAAAAATTCTTTACTCTATTTCAATTGGTAGATCCCTATCCTCCTCCTCTTCCTCCTCCTCCTCCTTTTCTGTTTTTCTTTAACCTTGTACTTTATATGATTATTATCTCTGCTTGGATTATTTCACATTTAGTAAATACACCTGCCAGTCCAAAGTTATTCAAATGTTATGATTAACAAGTCTTTCTCTCATAGATACTGAAGATAATTTTGGACTGGAAGCCATTTTTCTCTAATTCCTAAGTTTATCACTTTAGAGCTCTTACAGCTATTTATATAATGATGGAAAATAAATTTGCAACACCATGAAAGATGATGCCAGTGTACATATAGGATCTGAATATTTTTTAGACACCCCTTTTGGGACATGTGCCTGTATTGATTGGTATATGATCATTTATAATAATCCAGGTATATTATGTTAAGTAAATTGAAACACACATTCAGGGTTTGGATTTTTTTCACTTTCACTCAGTATGTATTTCATTCATTCCTTCATACAAAATGGCAACAATGCTGGAATAACAACATCCACAATAAACTCTTCCTAATCAAACCCACTTTGGGAAACTGGAGACCAGCTTTAAAGAAGTCTAGAAAGGAATAAGTCATTGTGTTCCGATTACGCATTGGTCATACAAGACTAACGCACTCCTATATACTCAAACAAGAATAACAACCACAATGTGGAACATGTCAAACACCTTTTGACAGTTAAACACTTATTCATGGAATGCAGATTTTTGCTCACATCAGAAACTGTTATTTTAATGCAAACAATGAAAGATCTATTTGAAAATGTCAACATGGAGGATATTCTCTCTTTTTTGAGGGAAATAAAATTATACCATAGAATATAGACATGAAACAAATCAATACCATACAACATGATCCCCAATGGTGCTAACACATTGTTAAAACCAATTACTAAAAAGTATAAATATAAATATACAACATATACTACTTCCTAACCGTTAGGTATGAAATAACCGCAGACGGGTTGATATGCCATTAAAATCAATAAACCAACCAACCTATAATGTAGTTTTTGTGCCCCTGAAGTTACAGCGCTGCCCGTGACTGTAAAGTCCAAATTCTCAACCACAGATGTCGATGTTCGCATGTGAAGGGTGTCTCTGCTGAAGATGTTGATGTGCTGGTGTTTTGTTATCGCTGATTTTCTTCTGGACCTCTTGGCTTTATGGTGTTGTGCCAGGGTGACTTCAGCATGAACAGTCCACTACGGAGAGCCTGCTGCCAACGAGGGCAGTCCTGAGCCAAATTTTCCCAGCTGGAGGGACATATGCCAAAGCCACCTGAGATCATTCTTGCAGACATCCTTGAAACGCAGTGTGAGGGGTGGCGACCAATCTGTCTCTTAGCAGTATGTATTTATATGTGTGTAATATTTATATATGAAGCAGCTACCCAAAATAACTGTAATTATTTGTTCATTCTTTGTTACAACTTTGAAAAGAACTTGTTCCCTGTTCTAACAATGTTCTAACAAATGTTACTAAATGAGAAATAACCAAATGGAGAGGGTTGAAATGAAATGAATCTTTATAATTAACAAATACAATACTTACCAGCTGCGTGAAGAAAGGTACACCACCGCTTGTGATATAAGACTCCTCTGTCAGCATAATACTTCTGTATTTATGAGGATTGGAACATACCCATTATTGTTCATAGGTAGGGTATATAACATATATCATGACATACATTCAAATAATTATTTTTCTTTTATCCTCTGTGAGTAAATCTTCTGTTAATATTTACTTGCATGAACTCTAGACAAATGGGCCGGGTTAGCTCAGTCGGTAGAGCGTTCGGTTAGAAACCACAAGGTTCCTAGTTCGATACCGGCCTATCGCTAACTCAGCGTATGAGTAGCACATGGATCTGTGCGGTAAGTAAGGAGCTGACGGTAGGTGTGGCGCTCCACTCAGGCGCTAAAATAACCTTCTTGTTTAGCGCAAGAGAAAAGGGATAGACTCCCTCGCTGATTGGCTGATACCGACTTTAGGCCGCCCGACGAATTTACTTACTCTAGACAAACCAGTTAACTCATCATGTGTACCAATGATGAGAGCTTCATTGATTGTATGCTAAACTTTTTCATGTTTTCATTTTGGTTTGTTGAAATTCGTTGGATCGTAATTAGCATCAAAAATAACATTTCATCATGTTTGAAGTGTGAATACTATTCATACATTTGTGTGTTTTACTACCTCAAGCTTCTTTTCCCTTAAAAGCTTCTGAACAAAGTATTACAGCAGTTTCAGCAGCAGCAGCAGTTTCCCCTAAAACAAAACCTCATGCACATTTTTTTTTTTTATACCAAGCATGTTTGCAACCAGAAAAAAAAAACCCAAAGAACAAATGAGTCAATCCAGAATCACACCATATGGCAGATTGGCTCAGAATGATGTTCACTTGTAACACAATGTATAACTAGCTTCCCTGTGACAAGCCCCAACCCCTTTTTATCATATGGGTGCTGAAAGGCGTGGGCTGCGGGTCTACATGTCCTGGAATGACGTTAAACTCTATCTGATTGTGAAGTTCCAGTTTTGGAGGTTTGGGGAATGTGGAGCACCCTTCATCACCATTGCTCCCTGGTCCACTCTGACCCGGAGTGGTATACCTGTTAAGGTCCCATCTATGGGTTAAATAGAAAAATATATTTATAAAAAATTGTATTATCCATTAAGAATTGATTTATTTCAAACTTTATTGGCATTAAATGACCCACTGAGTTGATATGCCGTAAAACAAAACAAACCAAAAACCAAAACCTTCCCTGTGACATTTAGTCCTGGCTTGGTTCTTTTCTTTTTCTTTTTAGAGGTATCTTATCATATATAATTATATTTTAGGTAGTGCAGGGTGTAATGAATTATACTAGTCATAGGAAATGAAGTCGTCAACTCAAGTTCAAATCCTGGACGAGGCTGNAGAGAGGATGACCTCACCGTAGGCCTAGGCTAATCTTCTCCTATGATGCTCACAACCAACTTAGTTCAGTATTTTTTTTTTACCTACCCTAAACTCCATGCATCTTATTTTATTACTGGTATGTTATAATCAAGGTTAACGGATGTATGGTGGCAAAGAAAAAACAACATATAGTTTTAAATACACTAAAACTTTTTTTCGCTGACTCTGACCTGCTGAAAGGGGGTGTCTTATATGCCATCAAATATGGTAATTTTAGCTCACTAGTCGTAACTTCGGCTAGTAAACCACAAATTCCTAGTTCATCCAGCGCTCGCCAACTCAGCGTATGAGTTAGCAAGTATCTGTAATGGTGAATTAAGGAAGTTGATGTAGTGTTGCTCACACTCAGATGTAAAAAACACATCTCTGGTCTAGCGTAGTAAAAAAGGGATAGACTCCCCTCACTGATTGGCTGATACCGACTTTAGTCCACCGCTGATGACTTTCTATTTTTTTATAACTTATTTAAATTATGTTAGTATTGGCCATTCAATTCCAAATTGTGAGACAACATTCAGCTAATAAGTCAATTTTTATTGATTTTCATCTTTTTAAATTGTTAGTTTTACTATTTTCTGTTTCTCTTTGATAACAACAAATACAATTTACATTCAACAAAGTTTTGTCTAATTAAGCAAGGACAAATATCACTTCAGACAGTTCAACCTTGAAATTATAATTTAAAATTTTTTTTTTTTCCACTGAAAAATTTCTACTCTTGTAAATTTTATATTGATTTAATGATGTCCTTTTGATTGAATGTCTCACTACAAATCTGATAGGACTTACATTCTGTATCATTAGTAACAGGGTGAGTTAAAAAGTAATGCCATTTGTTTAGGACAGGTATAATTACCAACACAGGACCTGTATCATGCATCAACCAAATAAGCTGGTCCTATGTGGTTCACATCCCTACTTCTCCACATAGTAACCATTTCTCTCAATAGCAAATTTTCCACCTTCGAATGAAAGCATGTATCCTGCCCGTTAAATTCTGTTTGAGTGCTCTTTGAGCCACTCTACAGATTTCACTCCTCATCACTGGGATAATATGTTGCTCTCTTCGGCCCCATGACAGAGGGTTTGAAAGGCAACATTATTCCAGTGCAGCACGGCCTACTAATAATACGGCCCTATATGTGACATAAGCCAGGCAGAATTCTAACAGGACTATTCATTTATAGTCAATTTAATGACTGTTTTGAAAAAAATGTTAAAAATATACAAACTTTGTCTTATAAACAAACAACAAACAAACAAAAAAAGTCAAAAAATCACGTATTATACAAAAAAACACACCAACAATTTATCTATGATTTCAGGTTATATCAGAAAAAAATGAAATGTGAAATGTATTCCCTGGTCATAGTCGGCATGTAATGATACTCAGAGAAACAGTATTTCTCGAGGAGAACTTACGTTCCATCTAGCCATATGTTTGTGCTTTAAGATTTTTCAAAACAGACATAAATTGACTATAAAATGAATAAGCCTGTAAGAATTACCACAAGGTTCCTAGTTCGATACCGTCCCCGCCAACCAGCGTATGAGAAGCACAGGGATCTGTGCGGTAAGTAAAGGAGCTGATGTAGTGTGGCGCTCCACCTCAGAATCTAAACATAATCTCCTTGGTCTGGTCTACGCGCTATTGAAAAGGGGATAGACTCCCTCGCTGACTGACTGATACCGACTTAAGGCCGCCCCGTCAACTTTACTTTTATATGACATATGGGCCATATATATTAGTAGGCTGTGTGACAAGAAGTGAAATCTGATTACAAATCAATAGGTTTTCTTCTTTGTGTATACTATAACTATCTGATTTATTTCATTAAAAACATTTTTTCAATAAAATATTTAGGACAATTCTAAAAAAAACAAAAACATGTTTAATTTTAGCAATATTTCATCATCATCATTATCATGTCGCGCAATTAATGCAGATATCTATACAATCTTCTCCCAACCTCTCTATTCATTCATTGCCCGTGGTAGGTCCTCTGCACAGCATCCAGTATCCTTGCAGAGTTGTAGGTCCTTGCTGACGGCACACACTAGCATATGTCCATGTGTTGGCTTCCACAGGAGAACGTCGCTTATGAGTTTGTTCTTGCTCTCCAGCAGTGTCCAGCATGCCTGTTTCGTCTCACTCGGATGGTTTGTGAGATTGGTGGCAGGTGGCCATACAGCTGCTCCCTTGTGGGTTGCTGTTCCACGACTTGTTCAAGACCCGCACGTAGCATTTTTGTGCAGCTCCCATCTAGCTTATTCTCAAGGCACATCGTTACAGCAGTAGTAATACAACCACAGCCTGGAAGAATAATCTACAGAAAGTGATATTAATACACGAATAATGGGAAGGCATGGTTGGCTATAAACATTATCGGTCATATGGAAATCTGATCTCCCTGACAAGAGCAATATTTAATGACTTCAATTTTTCTTGGATCAACAAGTTATAAGCCAAAATTTTGATTTGATGTTTCACTTATTAGATTCACCATTAAATTAAAAGAATTGAAAAAGGAAACAATTTTTTGTTGTGTAAAATAAATGATTTTTTTTTCTTTCAGTCTTTAGTCTTTATCTAATTGACATACCCTTTATATCTCTCTAACCCCCATTTAATATTAATGGTATTCACCAAACTGCTGTTTCCAATTTCTTTAGATAAACTAAAATTTTTTTTTTTTTTTAGTGAATAACTGCTGATGTTTTTGTATGACTTAAATAAATGTCAACGAAAAACTCAAATGTAAAGTCAAAATGTCACATGTTCTTGAAGTAAGAAGATGATTTTATTGGTTAATCCTAGAAATTAGTCAGAACTAGTAAGTAAAGTAAAGTCGTCGGCAGACTAATGTGGTATCGGCCAGAAGCGAGGGAGTCTATCCCCTTTTCATAGCCTAGACCAAGGAAGATTATTTTAAGCATCTGAGGTGGAGCGCCACACCTACCATCAGCTCCTCACTTTACGCACAGACCCTGTGCTACTCATTCGCTGAATTGGCAGGGCTGTATCGAACCAAAGACCTTGTGATTCTAGCCGAACACTCTACCGACTGAGCTAAACCGGCCCTAACTAGTATCTTATTATTAAACCTATCCTTCTTCATAATTGTTTGAACAATGCAATTGGTAAACAAAATTATGAAGTAAGTTATATAATATTAAATTCTGCCTGATAATCTTTCCCTTGTATTTTTTATTTTGTCACAAAAATAGAAGTAACTTGTTTAGTCATCAAACACATAATTCCCAATTAAAATCTTTGTTAAAAACCTTCTAAGAGAAAAATATATTGTTTAGAGTAGTAACACCCCTTCAGCACTCTACCAGATGGACTGCTCATAGCCCATAAATAGGCCTAACGATTAAGTAGATTAACTAGCTGAATAATAATATAGACCCTGGACTTTGCTGCATTCGGCTATGACAGAACTGACCCTTCCTCTTTTAGTGTAAGTTGTCTTGTTAAATTGTTTGTAACTATATTTATTCTATGTTTGTATGTATTCGATTTGGCACCGGATTGCTGGTGCCATAATAAATGTGTTAAGGCAAACATTCATGTGTATCGCTTTCCACCTCCGATACAACATATACATTTTAAGAATATTTTTATTTAAGAAAAGTTAATATTTTTCTCAAGGAATAGATTACATTTATAAGATTCTATTTTGTGTCCTTTCTTTTCTTAATTTATAAATTTTGTTTATTTTTTATAACACTTTTTTCTTGCTTAACTAAATGAAAACACCAAAATAATAAATTAACACATTTGAATTTAACTATTGTTTAAAACCTTGATGTGGACTTTCAAAAAAATCTTTTTTTTTGTTTAATAAGTGCACATGTCTAATAAAACATTGTATACTAATACATTCTACATTTTACAAATTAAAAACCTGTTTTATTTGGGTAAATATCAGTAAATTAACAAAATATCTTGGTTTCTTTTTTGTTTATTTTTTGTAAAAAAAAAACTTTCCTTTGATATCCTGATAGACTAAATGTGTCTTAAAAAGTACAATTATTGCCTTGATTAATATAGTATTATCTGCATTATTCGGACATTTATCTGTTTAAATTCCACATGTTAGGAAATGTAAATGATCTAATAAAATTAATCAAAGTGTTATAAGAAATTTTATCACAATTTTAGATAACCTTACAAATAACCAGTCATTGAATATTGAATTTATTTAATGATTAAAAAAAATCATTTTCTGTTTAGTAAATATTTCTTTTTCTTTTCTTTTTTTCAGTGCTAATGAGAATTCAAATCTTTGTCTGCATGAACTTGTTGCATGCTATAACTACTAAAACGGGAGACTTCACCGGCTCTCCAAAACTCCAAACATCATGCGAAGACGCTGCCAGCGGTACGTGCCCTGTCACGTACTCCAGAGAAGAACTGAAGGAAAAGTTAAACCCTTGTACAATATCATGTTACTCAGGAGAAAGACGGAAGTAATGTATATTTATAAATTTCTTCACGCAATTTTTTTGTCTTTTAAATTTCTTGAATTATGTGGTTGCTGGGAAAAATCTCTGTTGATAATATATATATATATAATATATATATATAATATATATTTGAGTTCAATTCCTAGATCGAAGCTGTTGGCATTATACATAGCGCTAATACCCTTGGAAAGGTATGAATCCATATTTCTCCCTCCAGCTATGGGTTGAATAGTAGGCAGACTGGGCTACCTTGTAGTCCAGTCTAGGAGAAGGGAATAACTCTGAATTCAAAATTCCTGAGGTCGGTCGTTGAATGGGTTTGTGCAACCCTTGATGCACCAATTCTTTCCTATCGACTGTGCCAAAAAGTGTGGATGGTCCAACACAAGCCTTCACCACTATAAACAAATCCCGTGTGGATGTTCATTGTGTGTAGAACCGTCAATATATAGTCGAAAATATGTACATTTGGAGTGAGTCCATTAAATAATATGATTATATATATTATATATATTATTGGATATAAATAATGAAATAATATGTATTGATGTTGTAATAAAAAAATTGTATTAGAATACCATCTATATATAATTGAATTAGTTAAAAATAACATAATTAGTATTAATACTAGTTTTAAAAACGAAACATAGTATTATTTTTAGTTAAATATACTGTATGTTAGCATTGAAATTGCATAAATTTATTTTGCTTATGAATGTTCTTTTTCAAATTGCCCTAAATAATTTGTCTCTGCCTAGGGCACCTCATGTGTGTAATGGTTAGCAAGCTAATTACAAGACCATTGCCAGTGAGTTCAATTCTCATTGGGCACCCAATACTTTCGGCCTTGTGCCATATCTAAGATAAGCTTAGTATATAAATATATTCTAATCTTCTACTAAATAAAATCAATATCTATATTTTGTCTTGATAAGAAAAAAAGGAGAAAAGTGAAAGTGAATACTGCATAAATTTTCACACATCAACTATATTCTTGTTTGAGTCAATACTGTCAGAGCCTCCTCTGATCAATCAGCTGGTCACATCAAGCCCTAACACCTATATGATCACCCAACCATATTGCTCTTATGGCAAACTCCATAAACTGCAATCTAAATGGTGAGATTCCAATTCTGAGAAATGTGGAGTGCGCTTTCATAGCATTACTCACACCAGAGTGGTAGTACCTGTTAGTGTCCATCTATGTTAAACATATAAAAAAGTTTTTAAAAAAAAAAATAGTAAAATGAATACCCAAACAAGAATGAATAAAACATTACCATTACTCACCCAGGTGGTAGTACCTGTTAGTGTCCCATCTATTGGTTAAACATAAAAAATTGTTAAAAAAAATTGAATACCCAACAAGAATGAATAAACAAAAAACATGAGCATAAAATAACCCAACAAAGATTGACATACCGTAAAACCCACCAGTCAACCATTTTATTTTCTCTCATACATTTGTTAACTTTCAATTAGTCATAAGTAGAAACAACTACAGGTCAGATTGCTTTGTGCTTGATGCACTGTAATGATATTTTTAATCAATATGTTCTCCTGATGTTTATCAAAATTATTTGTAAATATATATGCAATGCTGGAAATGCAGCTTCGTCACATTTTTCTTTACCATTCTGTCTGCAAATTTTTTTTTTTACTTCCAGACAGAAATTTTCTTTAATGAATTTTGTTACCTAGAAAAAAACATAATTACTCGTGTGATTTCCTTTTTCATTAAAGCCAGCTACTCTTTTTTTAGTAAATTATCTTGCTTTCTCCAAAATGCTCAAAGTTTTGTACCATTTTTTTTGTATTGCTCAAATCCATTAAAGGCAAAACTAGATTTATCAAATTATTCATGATGCGGTAAAAAGGAACATATTTTTTAGATTTCTTACATCAGAAAAAATGTAGATGCCCTTATATCAAAAATTAACTTTCTGTGATAAAATGTCACAAGATGCTAAATTTCATATACTTTTACTTTAAATATAGCTCTAACTTTGGGCGCTGGTGGTTTGTCTCAGTGATGTAATCCGCCGGGTTCATTGGGAAGTTTCGGTCTTCCAACATCAAGACTTCCCTCGCCCTGCTGACCCTATCAGAGGTGATCAAACTCCTGGTACAACCACCAAAACAATAAACTGCTACAAGACGTTTGACTTTTTGAGAAATTTTTTTTTATTATTAGTGTTAATGAAACACTTTTTATTATTTCCTTCTAAGAATTAAAAAAGTCATCGGGGGGCAGCCCAGCGCAAGGAGTCTATCCCCTTTTTCAATTAGCGCTAGAACCAAGGAGATTGTTTTTCGCTGAGTGAGCCACACCTACCTAATCAGCTTCCTTACTTTATGCATTAGATCCCTGGTCAATCATAGCTGAGTTGGCGAAGGCCGTATCAACTAGGACCTTGGTTTCTAGCCAAGCCTCTACCTTACTGAGCTAAAATTCAAATCAGATTGAAGAAAAAAAAAAAAAAAAAGTCTTTGCATTTGTAAAAATCATGGTGCCATAATGGTTTATAACATTTACAATTCACATCATGTAAGTAAAAAAAGTAGAAGTCAATCAGGTGGCTAAGTCGGTATCACAGACACGAGAGATTCTACCCCTTTTCACTAGTGCTAGACAAGAAGATTTTTTTGCATCTGAGGTGGAGCACCACACCTATCATCAGCTCTTGCTTTACTGTACTACTCATATGTGATTGGAAGGGCTGGATCAAACCAGGACCTTGGGTTCCTAAATGAATAAATGTTAATCAATTTCAATAAATTATATTCTTTACTAAGAATTAGTAATGAACTTGTTTTTGATTGAAGCTGCTAGACTGTGGTTAGATATTTTAAATATCATAGAAATTCCCTATAGATACCATATAAAAATTTCTTACTCTATTTCAATTGGTAGATACCTATCCTCCTCCTCTTCTCCTCCTCCTCCTTTTCTGTTTCTTTAATCTGTACTTTATATGATATTATCTCTGTTGGATTATTTCACACATTTAGTAAATACACTCCAGTCAAAGTTATTCAAATGTTAGATAACAAAGTCTTTCTCTCATAGAACTGAAGATAATTTTGACTGGAAGCCATTTTTCTCTATTCCTAGTTTATCACTTTAGAGCTGTTACAGCTATTTTATATAATGTGGTACAAATAAATTGTCAAACATGAAAATGATCCAAGCTACTTGGTAATTCAATGTAATCTGAATATTTTTTAGACAACTTTTGGACATGTAAGTGTATTGGATTGGTATTAAAATTTGAAATGTCCGATATGGAGGAAATGAATAAAAAAAGGTAGTGTAAATATTTATCAATTTTCACTAACTGTGTTTCGTCAGTTACTGTGTAAAATATTTTCGGCTAACCGAAAATACTCCAGATGAAATTTATAATGATAATTAAAATTTCACTCTATTTCGAAATATTTCCAGAATTACCTAACATGCTGTAAGTATATTGACTAAATTCATCTTTATATCCAACTATATCTTTCTTTTCTTATTCATTCTCTATGATGGTATAATGATCATTTATATAATCCAGGTATATTACTAAGTAAATTGAAAACACACATTCAGGGTTTGGATTTTTTTCACTTTCACTCAGTATGTATTTCATTCATTCCTTCATAACAAAATGGCAACAATGCTGGAATACAACACCACAATAAACTCTTCCTAATCAAACCCACTTGGGAAACTGGAGACAGACTTTAAAGAAGTCTAGAAAGGAAAAGTCATTGTGTTCCGATTACGCATTGGTCATAACAAGACTAACACACTCCTATATTACTCAAACAAGAAAACAACCACAATGTGAAAATGTCAAACACCTTTGACATGTTAAACACTTATTCATGAATGCAAGATTTTTGCTCACATCAGAAAACTGTTATTTTAAATGCACAATAATGAAAGATCTATTTGAAAATGTCAACTGGAGGAATTCTCTCTTTTTGAGGGAAAATAAAATTATTACCATAGAATATAGACATGAAACAAATCATACCATACAACATAATCCCCAATTGCTACACATTGTTAAAACCAATTACTAAAAGTATAAAATATAAATACAACATATACTACTTCCTAACCGTTAGGATGAATAACCGCAGACGGTTGATATGCCATTAAAATCAATAAAACCAACCAACCTATAATGTAGTTTGTGTGCCCCTGAAGTACAGCTGTGGACGTAACCAAATTCTCAGATGCGCATGTGAAGGGTGCCTGAATGAACATGCTATCTTAGGTCTCAGCTACGCGAGAAGCCTGCTGCCAACAAGGGCGTCCTGAGCCAAATTTTCCCAGCTGGAGGAGCAATGCCAAAGCCCTGAGATCATTCTTGCAGACATCCTTGAAACGCAGTGGAGGAGGTGGCAACCAATCTGTCTCTTAGCAGTATTGTATTTATATGTGTGTAATATTTATATAATGCGCAGCTACCCAAAATAACTGTAATTATTTGTTCATTCTTTGTTACAGACTTTGAAAAAAGAACTTGTTCCCTGTTCTAACAAAAATGTTACTAAATGAGAAATAACCAAATGGAGAGGGTTGAAATGAAATGAATCTTTATAATTAACAAATACAATACTTACCAGCTGCGTGAAGAAAGGTACACCACCGCTTGTGATATAAGACTCCTCTGTCAGCATATACTTCTGTATTTATGAGGATTGGAACATACCCATTATTGTTCATAGGTAGGGTATATAACAATATCATGACATACATTCAAATAATTATTTTTCTTTTATCCTCTGTGAGTAAATCTTCTGTTAATATTTACTTGCATGAACTCTAGACAAATGGGCCGGGTTAGCTCAGTCGGTAGAGCGTTCGGTAGAAACCACAAGGTTCCTAGTTCAATACCGGCCTTCGCTAACTCAGCGTATGAGTAGCACATGGATCTGTGCGGTAAAGTAAGGAGCTGACGGTAGGTGTGGCGCTCCACCTCAGGCCTAAATAATCTTCTTGGTTAGCGCAAGAGAAAGGGGATAGACTCCCTCGCTGATTGGCTGATACCGACTTTAGGCCGCCCGACGAATTTACTTACTCTAGACAAACCAGTTAACTCATCAGTGTACCAATGATGAGAGCTTCATTGATTGTATGCTAAACTTTTTCATGTTTTCATTTTGGTTTGTTGAAATTCGTTGGATCGTAATTAGCATCAAAATAACATTTCATCATGTTTGAAGTGTGAATACTATTCATACATTGTGTGTTTTACTACCTCAAGCTTCTTTTCCCTTAAAAGCTTCTGAACAAAGTATTACAGCAGTTTCAGCAGCAGCAGCAGTTTCCCCTAAAACAAAACCTCATGCACATTTTTTTTTTTTACCAAGCATGTTTGCAACCAGAAAAAAAAAACCCAAAAAGAAACAAATGAGTCAATCCAGAATCACACCATATGGCAGGATTGGCTCAGAATGATGTTCACTTGTAACACAATGTATATTAGCTTCCCTGTGACAAGCCCCAACCCTTTTTATCATATGGGTGCTAGAAGGGGTGGCTGCGGGTCTACATGTCCTGGAATGACGTTAAACTCTATCTGATGGTGAGTTCCAGTTTTGGAGGTTTGGGGAATGTGGAGCACCCCTTCATCACCATTGCTCCCTGGTCCACTCTGACCCGGAGTGGTATACCTGTTAGGGTCCCATCTATGGGTTAAATAGAAAAATTTATTTATAAAAAATTGTATTATCCATTAAGAATGATTTATTTCAAAACTTTATTGGCATTAAATGACCCACTGAAGTTGATATGCCGTAAAACAAAACAAACCAAAAAACCAAAACCTTCCCTGTGACATTTAGTCCTGGCTTGGTTTCTTTTTTTTCTTTCTTTAGAGGTATCTTATCATATATAATTATATTTTAGGTAGTGCAGGGTGTAATGAATTATACTAGTCATAGGAAATGAAGTCCTCAACTCAAGTTCAAATCCTGGACGAGGCTGTTTGCATTTCCCAATAGTGGCTAATACACTTGAAAAGCTATGCCATTCAGCTACTCTCCCTCCAGCTATAGCTAAAATAGTAGGACAGATGGGCTCTTTAACCTTGCTAAAGAAACCTGTTTAGGAGAAGGAAACTCTGAATTCAAACCTGTTAAATCTCTCTTAAGAAATTGACCTTGTGTTGCATCCTGCTTGTGTGGAGGGTTGTAATAATATATATATATTATAATTATATTTTTCTCTTGATTTAAAAAACTGTATTGGCTCAAAATTAATTTTTTTAAATTAACAATAATTCTAATTAGGAAGAGTAAGGATTGTAATTAGTATTTCATTAGCATTTCATTTATTTCTAATATGTCAAGATGATTAAAATTGAAGATAAGTGTAAATGCACACCCAATAAAATTATCAGTCAGTTACAGATTAGACCTGGAATTTACTTATCTCTCCAAGAGCATTTCAAGTGTATGGCTCTTATAAAAATCTTTCTATCATGTGCTGTTTTTTTTTTAATAATTAATACATGTATACAAACATGAGAATTTAAGTAATATATATAAATTTGGCTGTATGTTCCAGCCTTGCTCGGGTTATAACTTCATACAATGACTGCTGTTTAAACAGTAAACATTGCATCCAAGAAAGCCTTCATCAGATGATGACTCTGGGTTCAGACATGGTTCTGGGTCTGAAGCATCATTACACTAACCAAGAGCACCAGCCACAGTATCTCATGATACCACAAGACTTTGTGTGGTTTGTTGTCACACTGTGGGATTTCCATAATCCATGCTGATACGGTTAAAGCCTTATCTTGGATCTGTTTTTTATGTATTTCCTCTTGTCTCATGGAGAAAGTCCAAGTTTAGTCAAAAATGCAGAGGTTGAGTTGGGTAATAATCTTCGGCATCTCGACTTCGATAGAAAATACATTTCATTATCCATCCATTCTGACACCTAGTTCTTGGTAGATCTTCATATTTTTCTAACTTACTACTGACGTGTCCAGTCAAGATTTTCCTCAAAATGGACTGTTAACTCAACGATGCCAATTTTTTTAGATTAACAGACTAGATGACAATATCAGGATGCTGTGCTGTTAACATTATTTCAGTTGAAATACGAATTGATGTTCTAAATCACTTACAACATGCCAGTCCATGCAGCTATCAATATTGATGATATGTAATATTAACAAAATGTATTGTTTTGTTGTTGATGTTATTAACAGCTTTATTTGCAGTCTCACAACATTTCCTTTCGACGCCTAGCAAAATCTCAAGGACTTCATTGTGCCTCCAGATGTAGCTTTTTAGAGCATACTTGCATTCAGTGAGAATATGTTTCAGGCTAGCAGTTTTCCAATATGCTCTGCATAGGTCGGATGTAGCTAACCTTCAGACGTCTAGGGTGACTGGTGTTGGTAAGATGTCGTAGACTGCCTTTATAAGGAAACTTATATTTAGGCTCCATATGTTTGAAGTCACTCCATGTGACAACTCTCTTTTGCACTCTCCCACTTGGTCCATGCACCCTGTTTACAGTAAAAGTCGATGGGGCGGCCTAAAGTCGGTTTCAGCCAGTCAGCGAGGGAGTCTATCCCCTTTTTCACTAGCGCTAGACCAAGGAGATTGTTTTAGCATCTGAGGTGGAGCGCCACACCTACCATCAGCTCTTTACTTTACTGCACAGATCCCTGTGCTACTCATACGCTGAGTTGGCGGGGACCGTATCGAAACTAGGAACCTTGTGGTTTCTAGCCGAATGCTCTACCACTGAGCTAACCTGGCCCCCAGTACTCAACTAAATTTACGTAATCACTTATAAATCTCATATTGTTCACCATTGGATAGCATTATCTATTGCTCGCGTGTGCTTATTGTGAATAATTACAAGAGAATTTGTGCATGTTAACTTCCATCTACCTAATACTGCAATAATGATAATTTTGAAAGGGAGTGAGATGTAATATCAACAATGTTATTAATTCAAGTGACTCTAATGAACAGAATGCTCAATATGGAAATTCATTAAATTTGCAAATTTAGAGTTATTCCCATTAGCCTATTTTTTTTCTTTATTTTCTCATAGCACAGCTGGTAATTTTGGTCCATAGTGACTCTAAATTAATCCAATGGTAAATATAATTACCACCAATGGATTCCTCATAAAATTCTACCCAAGAAAAAATTTGTTTGATCCTGATACAGGGCTTTGTTTTGAATTGCATCCTTGGACAGACAGACAGACAGAGACAGAGACACTACAAATATAGTTTTATCTATTATCAGCATTGCAGTCTTGGAAGGCTATATAATTCTTGTGCCCCTGTGAAGTCCAATTGTGAAAAACAGCTTCGACCACAGATTTGCATATGAAGGCTGTCCCTGAAGATGTTGATGTGCCAGTGCTTTTGTTACGCCCCACTTTCTTCTGGACACTCTGGCATCATGGTGTTGTGCCAATGTGACTTCAGACATGAACAGTCCGCTACAGAGAGCCTGCCACTACCAGAAAGGCAGTCCTGACCCAAATTTCCCAGCTGGAAGGGTAATGCCAAAGCACCTGAGATATTCTTGCAGACATCCTTGAAACGCAGCTGGGGGGGAGGGCAATCTGTCTCTTGCCAGATGAAAGCTCTACATAGAGAATGTCTTCGGGATTCGTCCATCATCCATACAAATAAGTATATCAGTCACAAACACCAAGTATTGAATAGCTTTCTTGCTTTTTAAAATTTAAATTCTCTGAAGGTTGTTCCTAGTGACTTTGGATAGAACTGGGCAGAGTACATGTAAGCTCTTCTCATACTGCACTATGATCATCTGCTGATGTCTCTACCTACATCACTTTGTACCGCCTTATCAAGGTGTATCTGTTAACCAAATTTCAACTCTGTAGCTGCTCAGTTAAAAAAGTTATGGGTATATATCATCATTAAGTCAGGCTGGCAGCACAAATATCCATGACAATGTCTTGCCAACCATCCCTATCTGTCATTGCCCCAAGAGGTCGTCTGGTGGCAGCATCCAGAACCCACACAGAGCTGATCGATGTAGGTCCTTTCTGGATGGCCCACACTCGCATGCCCATGTGTAGGTTTTCACAGGAGAACGTCACTTATAAGTTTGTCCTTGCTTGCAAGGTGGGGGTGAGGGCAATAATGGTGGATTCTATACTTTTGTTTTTTTAATTTTGTTTTTGTATTAGCGAAATTTACAATTACCAAGTCCCAGGATTTGAACTTGGGGCGACGAGTCCATTTCCCATGACTTTAACCATTACACCACTTGCTTCCTAAACACCATAGAATATAGACATGAACTTAATCAATACCATACAACATGATCCCTAATGGTGCTAACACATTGTTAAAACCAATTACTAAAAAGTATAAATATGAATACACAACATATACTACTTCCTAACTGTTAGACATGACATAAGCCCAGACGGGTTGATATGCCGTTAAAATCAATAAACCAACCAACCAACATATAAAACCTTTAATGGAGTTTTGTGTCCTCTATACAAAATTGTATTTCTCAAATGATAGAATAGAAACTTTGTCCAAATGTTTTCTATTAGTTTCAAACAGGATCATTCATGATTATTAACTCATACAACTAATTTCCTGTATTTGTGACCTTGTAGCTAACCAATCCCACTAGTTAATTTTAGAATATTACATAATGTTCCAGTTTATTAATAATAGTTACAAGGCAAAACTTATAAAATCATGGGACAAGGAAAATAGAAATTCACAAGCAGTCCCCAAATTCTGCCGCCCTGTCGGCTGAGGCATTAGAATGCACCGACTACACCTCTGCAGAGGGGTAAGATTCCCCCAAATGTGGGCTGTGGGTGGCGACCCGTGATGCTTAAGGACAGAGTCTTGGTGGATGAGCAGTCCATGACCTGCAACACTCCACTTAGAACCTTACTTCGGCTAGATGGGTAGTCGGAGAGGCCCCCTCCGATCAATTGGCTGGTCACGTCAAACCCTAGCACCTATATGATTGCCCCAATCCTATTGCCCTTATGGCAAGCCCCAACCCCTTTTTTATCATATGGGTGCTAGAAGGTGGTGGCTGAGAATCTACATGTCCTGGGAATGACGTTAAACTCTATCTGATGGTGAGGTTCCAGTTTTGGAGGTTTGGGGAATGTGGAGCATCCCTTCATCACCATTGCTAGTACCAGTTCGGGTCCCATCTAAAGGTTAAATAGAAAAATGTATTTATAAAAAAATTGGGTAAAATAACATTTCATCATGTTTGAAGTGTGAATACTATTCATACATTTGTGTGTTTTACTACCTCAAGCTTCTTTTCCCTTAAAAGCTTCTCAAAGTATTACAGCAGTTTCAGCAGCAGCAGCAGTTTCCCCTAAAACAAAACCTCATGCACAATTTTTTTTTTATACCAAGCATGTTTGCAACCAGAAAAAAAAAACCCCAAAAGAAACAAATGAGTCAATCCAGAATCACACCATATGGCGGATTGGCTCAGAATGATGTTCACTTGTAACACAATGTATAACTAGCTTCCCTGTGACAAGCCCCAACCCCTTTTTATCATATGGGTGCTAGAAGGTGGTGGCTGCGGGTCTACATGTCCTGCGAATGACGTTAAACTCTATCTGATGGTGAGGTTCCAGTTTTGGAGGTTTGGGAATGTGGAGCACCCCTTCATCACCATTGCTCCCTGGTCCACTCTGACCCGGAGTGGTAGTACCTGTTAGGGTCCCATTATGGGTTAAATAGAAAAATATTTATAAAAAAAATTGTATTATCCATTAAGAATTGATTTATTTCAAAACTTTATCGGCATTAAATGACCCACTGAGGTTGATATGTCGTAAACCAAACCAAACCAAACCATTCATGCATATATGCAGATTTTATACAGATGCAATGACAAGTATGCCAAAAGCCATTGATTCATGATGATGATGATGATGATGATGGAGAAACCCTTTGGAATTTTTCCAGAGACCCTTTGACCGGGTTGTAGTCCTAATACTACTAGGTGTCAGACCGGTTTGCCTTGGGTGACCCTACTATGAACTTAAGTTCCTGACTGCATGGCTTTGACACTACCAAGTTTACACAGCCCTGCTATCATGATAAGGGGTTGGACTATCTCAGAAAAGGTGAAGGATTCTAATTAACATTTTCTAGTTATCTTCATTATATTGAATTTCAATGATTAAAGAAATGACATTCAGTGTGAATTGTCATTCAGTTACAGATTGAACTGGAAATTGTATTATTCTCTAAGAGCATTTTTAAGTGTATTCCTCCCATAAAAATATTGCTATAATGTGCTGTTTTTGCTGAATTATGATTGCATACATATGATATATTTTCCTCGTACCACACGTGAATAGGCCAGGCACCAGGCCCTATTAATGTGGGACCACCACAAGCCGAGACTCATGGGTGGCGGGTGGAAAAATTGCGTTGATCCTAAGGGGGCGCCTCAGCCACTGGGCAATAAACCCAGCCCTGCCCTTTAAATCGAGGGGGCAGGTGTTGCCTGGAGGGATAGCCCCCTGGGATCAACGCTATTAACTTGTAAAGATCCAGGGCCGAAGCCACAAACATGAAAATTTATGATTTAATCTATTAATAATGGAGATTCGCTCCGGTTTTTGTCTGTAACAAAAACGTCACTGATTACGTCACACTACCTAAAACATCATAACGTAGAACAAATACACTCAAAATTTGAGCATGCAATGTTAGACAGTCCTCATTGGTTTTTTAAACAAGTTTTAATAAATACATACCTGGTATTGTCTATCAATATATAGTTTGTTTTATTTTAATATATATTTAAAGTTATCAGAACTAAGTTTCCATTTCAATTTTTTTATATTTTTTTACTCCTTTAATAAATTTGATGATTTTACTTTACTTATGATACAAACTCTCTGATATTAAATTTTCAACTCCCATCCCCTCAGGCAATATTTATTTTACGTCGCCCAGAGGGCGTTTTTTTATTTTGCTAGTTTTAGTAATGTATGAATTATAAAAATTATTGGTAAAAAAATACCATGAAAAACCTTTTGCCAATAAAGATACATAGAATTTGATTTAATATTTTGTGCATTGGCATTATAAAGCATTATCTATTGTTTATAGATGAAAGTATAACTATCTATTATTTTTCTTCTTCTTTTTTTGATTTGTTTATTCAAAGGCAAAACAAGGCTACAATTTTTATACAAAGGAAAATTAAATACAATTTCTTTTTCCTATATTTCTGTAATATAAATATCCTTTTTGAAGTTTTTTTAATGCACTTTTCCATGAACATTTAATCTTTTTAATCCTTTCATATTTCAGTATTGAACTTTTGTTATTTAATTTTTTTAATCAAAACAAGTGATAGATACTATAATCAGACAGAAGTTTGAGAAATATTTATTGATGGATAAATGTGTTATCTTTTAAATTTATCATAAAATTTATATGTTATCCTTAAATATAGGTAATATACTATGTGTGGTGTTTGTTATTGGTCACAAATGATGTAAATACCCTTATACTTAAAAATGAGCCCATCATGGTATCGTGTAGGTTACTTAAGTAACATCCTCATATAGATATTTGTACCAATTGTGCATTGATACAATACTAACAGGCCTCATGGAAATTCTTTGGAATTAAAAGAATTAAGAGGAACTACAAGGGTAATCGCAAAGGTAAAGTCTCCAATTTTTAGAAATCACAGAAACGTTTATTGTCAATGATTTTTAATCATCTTAAAGTTAGAACATGTATCTATTTTTCTACATAATCACAATTTTGGTCCATACAATTTTGTAGGTTCTGTGGCAGTTTTTATTTGCTCATGTCATACCAGCTTGCGGCCATGTGATTAAGGAAACATTGAACCTCATTTTCATTGCAAACTCTCTATACTACTTGTGGAAATTTTTGAGATCCATGCACGACTCGCCATACACTTCCATTAATTGGCAATGAATTTCAGTCGGTTTAATGTTTTTTGCATTCTAAAAATGAATAACTGTGGGAAGTTCACACTTAGTGGGAGCATCAATTGGGAGCTCCAACTGAAACAACTGCCAAGTCAAGACTGAGTGTAGCAGTGAGGTACGTGCAGGTGCATACACAATAAACACAAGAGTCTTACCAATAGTCGCTCAAACAGTTTCCTTGCATTCCCAGTACTTAGTAGACCTTACTTTGGGGATTTCCCTTGTATTTAAGCAAGAAAGTGTGATTTTCAATTTTATTACATATGAATTCTATTTTTGCCTTTGAAATAAATAATACAAAATTATACAGTAACAATAAAATATTCAATGAACATATCATTTGTTAGTATTTATTGAAGTAAGTCAGTCAGTCTACTATTGGTTTGAACCACAGCAACTGGCCAAGCACAACTGAACCAGTGTCAAGACAACTGGTACTTATGGGAATTCAGAATAGTCCACTCATGCATTTGGGTGATTCCATTCCTTGAGTCCTGATTGGCTGCTTGGTTTCTATGAGGTTTCATAAATAACCTGCCATTTTGCAGTAGTCTTTGCAGCAATTCAGGTTCGTATTAAGTTACGACTGCTTGCTGCCTTGTCTTACCAATTCGATGGTAATTGGAACTAATATGATTATTCTACAGTATTTAATTCTATTGAAACTATAAGATCAGTATATTGTTGCATATTCCTTATTATACAATATTTTCATCTATAAGAAGATTGCTGGACGATTTCTCCTAAGACACTCATTCTGCATTTTATTCTCTCTAGAGCCGGGTCAGCTCAATCGGTAGAGTGTTTGACTAGAAATCCACAAAGTTCCTAGTTCGATACCAGCCCTCGCCAACTCAGGAATCTGTGCAGTAAAGTAAGGAGATGATGGCAGGTGTGGCGCTCCACCTCAGATGCAAAAACAATCTCCTAGGTCTAGTGCTAGTGAAAAAGGGATAGACTCCCTCACTGATTGGCTGATACAGACTTTAGGCTGCCCCCGATGACTTTTTTAATTCTTAGAAAGGAAATAATAATAAAGTGTTTCATTAACACTAATATGAAATTTAGCATCTTGTGACCCTTTTTGAGCACTCTTCTAATAACACTGTACATTGGATTACTAAGTATAATAGTACCAACCATACACATTGATAAGCAGCAGAATATTGAGTTTATGGAATTACTAACAAATCAATTTACATCACATAGGTATGACGTCTTTTTTTTAATTCTTTTTTTTAAATTGATCATTATTGACTGAGTTGAAAATCCATTTTGTTCTTTGTCATTAAGTATAGTGTAAGAAGTCATTACTAATTGTGATATTTGTTTTTAAAAGTTAGACTTCTAAGAGATGATTAAACCTTTTTGAGTGGACGGGGTGCCCCATCATGGTGTAATGGTTAGCAAGCTAGTCTCACAGCTCATTACTACTGAATAGTGAGTATAATCCTCTCGATACCCCATACATATGACCTTGCACCCCATCCTACCCATGATGAACAGGTTGGGTATGATGCACAAAAATTTAAAAGGATGCAGTAAAATCATATCCATGCATCAATAGTTTCTTAGAAATGAATTACACAGGATAGGTTACAAGGTAGGGGTTAGACGGCTTTAGTTATAAATAAAAACCCTACAATCTATTAAGAAACTTTAGTTGGGACCCATAGATTTGCCTTGGGAATCATTCAAAGCAAATATGTGCGTCCCAGGACGCACTAAATCGAAAGACTTTTAGGAGATCATTTAGTTTTTTAAACTAGAGAAATTATTTGGTTAAATCCTACTTAACAGACATAAATTCCACCATCGTATGTCACAAATAAAAATACTAAAAATCAAGGAATTAACCGAATTTAATGAAATTTTTAGTGTTGATACATTAGTGAATAAAAGATATAATGCATCAGTTATTTTATTTAAAAACTTTTACATTCTTTTCAGTTCAATTAACTTTGAACCACATATGTTTGTAAATCTGTGTTACGCCTCAAAGATACATTGTTTAAAGTTAACTGACCTGAAAAAATGTAAGAGTTTTCAAATAAAATAACTGGTGTATTATATTGTTTATTCATTAATGTATCAACACTGAAAATTTCATTAAATTTGGTTAATTCCTTGATTTTTCTTTTTTTTTTCTTTCGGCGGGGTGACATACAATGGTGGTATTTATGTCCGTTAAGTAGGATTTAACCAATTATTCTTTGCCAGAAAACCTCCAATGTAAATGTTCTTTTATATTATGTCTTGTGTGTAATGGAGAAATTTAAAACAATACTTTGCTAAGAAGATTCACTGATGTAAAATCATCTATTTACTTTTTAGATTTTTATTTATTTATTTATTTTTTTGACAATATGCAAATGAATTGAGACATTTTGTCGATATTTACCATGTACCCAACGAGTACAGGTTAGGCACAAGGCTGTATTAATGTGGGACCACCCACGAACAAAAGCTCATGGGAAGCGGGTGCAAAAAATGTGTTGATCCCGTCAGCATTCCTCCTCAAGGGGGAGGGGGGCCTCTCGGACACTGGGCAATAAACCCAGTCTTGCTCCTTTAAATCGAGGGGTAGGTGTTGCCTGGAGGGATATGGCCCCCTGGGATCAACGATGTTAACTTATACGGTCCAGGGCCGAAGCCACCGGACCTCCCCCCCAATATTAGTCCATTGCTTTTTTAAGAACTGTTGGAATACTTGATGCAGTGGCTTTAAAAAAACAATCCTGTGTTGAATAAAACAAATGGATTCAAAATACTTCTATTTTTATGAAAGTTATTCAATTGTAAAAATAGGTATACTTTTTTAATGAGTCATTGTGTGTGTGTGTGTGTGTGTGTGTGTGTGTGTGTAAGTAAGTAGGTATAATGCTGAGAATTGAACAATTAAACCTTTTATTGATCTGTTCCTGGTTTTTAAGTACATAGCAACTAAACCAGTACATTATCTTAATCTGAGGATTTGGTACTGTTTACAAATTATTCATATCTCCTACAACAAAAAAGAAAGAAAGAACAGATTTATATCTTATTACTTTATAGCCGCTATATAATTATTTAATTGCTACTTAATTTTGTTTTAGTCTACATTCAAATATGGTCATTTCTATTCATGTCTTAAATAAAAAGTTGAATGACACACATTCCTTTTCCAATGTTTATATCACGCCTTTTTAAATATAACAGATTTAGAATTGTTGTTTCTTATGATTGTTGACCTATCATTAAAAATGTATGTTACCCATTTCATTCTTTTGTTGATATAGTGAAAATAAAATGAATGTATTTCAGTTTACTCAAGATTAAACATACAGGTGATAGTAATACATAATCATATATATATATATATATATATATATATATATACACACACACAGATGCTGATAGGTATGTGTCCTTCGTCCCTGATGCACAAAACTTTAAAAGGACGCAGTAAAATTGTATCCATGCATCCCAGAGTTTTTCCAATTGGACACATGGCCGAGTGGATTAGGCAGTTAGGTTAAAACAGTTCTAAGTGACAGTTATCTCTGGTACCCGAGTTCAATCCTGAGTGAAAGCAGTTAGAAAAATAATTAATTAACACAACTCCTACCCCAGCTATGGTTAGCGGAATGAGAACAGGATACCCCCGTGGAATAAATAAAGGGTTAGGTTCAAAGTTCCGTGATGGCTCCCGAATACGACAAGAAGGTTCCCGAGTTCGACGACAAGAAATACCTGAAGAAGGCCGGAGGGTATATCGACCGAAACGTTGTACAAATAACAATGAAGATGGGGACAATAGTCCGAATAACGCAGATAATACTAAGCTTCAAGCCTCATCTCAAACATTCAGAGAAATAGTCTATTAGTAGTTTAGATTGGTCAGTTACTTTTGCTGTAAGCCATTCTCAAAATGTATCCTTTGTGGTATAGTAACTTTTTATTGTAAAAATTCCTCTCAATCAGAAATGTGTAAAACATACTTTTAAAAATTTTTCATGTATGTTTTTGTAAATTTATGTCCAGTTCAGAATTAACATAAAAATTACAAACTTTTTTGTCCAGTTTTTCCAACTTCAAGTGTTTATATTTCAAAAAGTTATGAATAGATTTTGATGATTCAAAAACCCAAAATTTTATATCAGTTTATATTTTATAAATATCCTATTATAGCAAAATCCCTTTTTAAATTTTTTCATAAGCATTGCTACAACCCAGAAGTACACATACACAAGTGGCTTGAATTCCAGCCAGGAAGTCCCATTTCTAAATCACTATTGCCTATAAAAATGTTGTAATTTATTATTAACAGCCTTACAAGCATAAGAGTTAAGATAATCTATTATTTTAATAAATAAGTTAGTGGCAACTAAATTATTAACCAGACTACAATTTACTTCAGGTGTGCACTGCTATGATGTAGTACTGAACATATAAGAAATATCTTAGATTTCGGTTATACTATCTCTATGTGACCCAATAAATCTTGGCTGTCTGTCAAATTATGAGCAATATCTTTCTTTGATAGTTTCATAGAAAATAAATACAGTGTTGAATATAAAATACCTGAAGCTATTTTAGGGAAAGTTTCACTTTCACAAATTTTTTTTTTTTTTTTGTTTTTTTTTGTTTGTGTGTGTGATTTTTCTCTCTCTCACACAAATCAAAAACCTATTTTACATTATCAGAGGTTTTTACACTCTTTTCAGTCTTTTAGCTGGAACAACTACCTGTAACTATTGACGTTCTTTTTTTTTTTCACATTTCAGCATGTGATTCTGTTTGCAATAATCCATAAGAGTCTCTACCTTCATTTTCCCAATTTTATCAAACAGTAGATAGTTTTTTTTTTCCTTCTTGCTACTTTGAATTGAGTAAAGTCAAAGATGTTTTTTTTTTTTTTTTTTTTTTTTTTCATTATTGATTTTTCGACACATTTGTCCTGCGTATCGAACCTTTTTTTTTTTTCCTACTGTGCCAGAACCTATTTTTATTAGTTTTTGGTTTTCACTGATCATCTACTACTTCAACTCTTCTCTTTTACTTTTATCCCATTTGAATAAACAGATTAGCAAATAGTCAATATGAAATCATCTGCTATGTTTCTCCTCTGATCTCATTTAATTATATTATATATTTGTAATTATTTATTGACTCTATACAACTGACATCATTTTTTTTACTCTATATGTCTATGTGGTTAATGAATATATCTATGCATAGATTTTTTTTATAGATATTCAGTAAGCTTAGCTTAGTTTGGCACATGGCCTTAATAATGAGCACCCAATGAAGATTAGACTTGCTGACAATGATTTGCAATATTAGCTTGTTGACTACACTTTTTATCAATTGTCTAAGGAAAGAAATATCACCAATTGGCAGTAAAGTGTTGAGTTGCTAAAACTTATCAATATGAGAAATGAATGAAGACTTTCCTGCCAACAAGTGCACACCAACAGAAAGTTTATTATTACGCAATTCTTTAATCAAAGATGAAAGAAGGAATAACTGAACACGTCAGAATAACCATAATTGATTACTGAAATTATCAATATTTTAGAATTGCAACAACTGATATCTAACAGGTCCCTTGTATCCTGCTAAAAAAAAAGAAAAAAAAAAATAACTAAAAAAAAAAATGTCATTATATCACATTTATATTTAACTCATCTCAGTATTTTCTTCTTTGACGTTTTTTCTTCCAAAGACAAGTTTCAATTTGCAGTCATGAAATAAAGCTGATTGATTTCTGTTTCAAACTTCTGTATACAAAATGGTCTCCCATTGAACCTGAATGATGGTGTATGAAAAAGAAGACCATTACCATATATTTGTTCAATCGGCTGGTCACGTCAAGCCCTAGCACCTATATGATTTTCCCAACCCTATTGCCCTTATGGCAAGCCCCAATCCCTTTTTATCATATGGGTGCTAGAAGGCGGTGGCTGCGGGTCTACATGTCCTGGGAATGACGTTAAACTCTATCTGATGGTGAGGTTCCAGTTTTTGAGGTTTGGGGAATGTGGAGCACCCCTTCATCACCATTGCTCCCTGGTCCACTCTGACCCGGAGTGGTAGTACCTGTTAGGGTCCCATCTATGGGTTAAATAGAAAAATGTATTTAAAAAAATTGTATTATCCATTAAGAATTGATTTATTTCAAAACTTTATCGGCATGAAATGACCCACTGAGGTTGATATGCCGTAAAACAAAACAAACCAAACCATATATTTGTTTGTGGGGAAGTAGTGTTTATATTTTTGTTTTCATCATAAAGTAGTAAAGTTGGCAGAGTGGCCTACTGTTGGTATCAGCCGAATAGCAAGGGAGTCTATCCCCTTTTCGCTAGAGCTAGACCAGAGAGATTGTTTTCCTTAAGCAAATGCTGTTTACTTGCATATGTGTCTATGTAGGCAATGTATTTTTAAAAGACTTGAAAAACCCTAAACATTAACATACATGGAAATATATCCCTTCATTAAAACTAAATAGAATTAAAATAACTTTTTGGCTTTCTTATAAAAGTTATACAGAAAAATATTGCTTATATATATATATATATATATATATATATTAAATTTTTACTTGAAGGCACTTACAATGCATGTATCGCATAAAATTCGATACTTTTTCTTATAGAAAATGAAATTGACAAGTGTAATCCCGGCAAAGGATCGCTCAGTGTGTAGAATGTCGTACAGACTGTTTCGACTTTATTAAGTCTCATCAGCGACATATACTAACATTTCCCTCCAACAGAAATCGAAACCGGGACCTCAGCGAGCATAGTGAACCACTCTATCGCCTCGACCACAGTACACAGCTAACAATCCTTAGTGAAATTAAGCTTGTCAAATGATACTACACGCCTCTACCATAATAGGTAAGGGGGGCGTTTTTTTTTTTGAGAGAATAATAACAACAAACAGCCGTATGCCCTTCGGCGAAGTGAATAAGATTTTTGGATGTTTGTTTATTTTAGAAATGTTGCTGAATAAAGTATATATTAAATTTTTACTTGAAGGCACTTACAACGCATGTATCGCATAAAATTCGATACTTTTTCTTATAGAAAATGAAATTGACAAGTGTGACATTCTACACACAGAGCGATCCTTTGCCGGGATTACGCTCAATCTGTTGCCTGTTATTCTCTTAGTCTCTTGTATTTTTATTGGTTGCCATTCCTTTGATCTTAATAATAAATACAGCTCTTACAGAAGTAATCGAGCACTTTACTCTCATTTCTCCAATACTAACAAAGGATTAACTATATATATATATATATATATATATATATATATATATATATAGCAATATTTTTCTGTATAACTTTTATATCATCATTCCCGTGTTGTTACGTAATATCTGCAATCGCGTAATCAAGTCAACAACCAAAAATAAACGCGTTTTTAAATAACAAACTGCACTGATACCAAAACTTCTCAGATGAACGGATCTTATAATTTCTTCTCTGCATTATTTCATCTTATTTTTTTTAATACCCTGTCCGGTGGTAAAAGCTGCTTGGTAGCACTAGGAAGTGGCAGTCCTGCCTTAGCTACCGAAACTGTGTTATCACTCCTAGTTGGCAGCTGATGAGGGCAGGGTATTGCACATGCTATCACACATTGTATGACAAAAATAAAATATATATATGAAAATAAAAAAAATACAAACATAGGTTATTTATAAAACCTGCTTTTTAAAATCATTATGCAAATTAGATATTCCATGATTGTGATAAATGCCAATTGTTAGTATATATAATACACATTGACATTTGTATTGATAGATCATTTTGATGTTTAGCATGGAGACAGAAACATGCACATAAATGTGCATTTATTTATAAGTCTTTAAAATCTTTTATCAATTTTTACAAATTATGATTTTTGTTGAAAAAATTCTTCTACTTTTCTAAATAGTGTATTTAATAGGATGAAAATATTTCTGTCTTGATTTATAAAATTGTGAAAATATTTTGTAATATTTTACACTGAAAATCAATTCTCTATTTTTGGATGTATAAGATGCAACCTCCATTCTAAAAGTCTTCATAGTCATAATGTTAATATTAACTTATATGGTATATGTTATTTCTGGAAGAAGGATTTTTATACAAAGGACCCTGTTACGTAGTATGTTATATTATTTGCTTTTAATTTATTCTCTTTTCATAAAGATAACTTTTAGCTTATAAATAATAAGTATTGATCAGTTTTTGAAGAGTAGGAAAATGTGCAAAAGTGAAAAAATATTGTTGTATTTGAAATATTTCCTTTGTAAAAGCAAATTTTTTTTTGTTTTTTGTTTTTTCGAGAGGGGGGGGTTATAAATATGACCTTAGTAATCATATTACAGTTGAATATTCATTGAGATTATGCTTATGTATTTGTGTGTGTATGTATATATATATATATATATATATATATAGGTGTGTCAAAAGAGTATTGAGATTTTTGGTACTTTTTGACACACTTTGTATTCTGAAAAATTAATATTCATTCATTCTTCATTTCTATCTTGTTAAATACAGCTTTAAAATCTGTATTTTTTGACACACCTTGTATTCTGAAAAAAATTAACGTTACATTTATTGTTCATTCCTATCTTGGTAAATACAGCTTCAATCCGATACTTTTTTGACAAAAGTGAAAAAATATTGTTGTACATTAAATATTTCCTTTGTAAAGCAGTTGAAAGTTTTTTTGTTTTTTTTGTGTGGGTATTATAAAGATGACCCTAGTGATCATATTACAGTTGAATATTCATTGAGATTATGCTTATATATATATATATATATAATATAAAGGATCATCTAATTTGTATACTTTGTTTCTTTTTTCAGAGCCTATTCAGGCAAATATGTCAGCTGGAACGAAGAGGGCATATTCACCTGCATTGTATGTGGAAATAAGCTTTTTACGTCTGATGCAAAGTTTCACTCAGGGTGTGGTTGGCCGTCCTTCACAGATGTTATAGAAAAGGGAAATGTCACATTCAAAGAAGACTTTTCATATGGTAAGTGACTTATTTTCTTATGGGATATGTTGAATTTCTCTCTCTCTCTCTCTCTCTCTCTCTCTCTCTCTGTCTTTTTTATTTTTATTTCCCTTCTTTCTTCACGGTCAAAACGGAATGATCCATTATTTATATGAGGTAGGGTGTGACACACAAGTGTATTACATAAGCACTCTCTCTCTCTCTCTCTCTCTCTCTCTCTCTCTCACTCTCTCTCTCTCTCTCTCTCTCTCTCTCTCTCTCACTCTCACTCTCTCTCTCTCTCTCTCTCTCTCTCTCTCTCAACCCCATTAGGTAAAATAGCTACAAACTGAATGTTTCAATTTGCTCAATATTGTAATATAGGTAATATAGCTGGCATACAGTAAATAAAGGGCCCGTTTAGCTCAGTCGGTAGAGTGTCCGCCTAGGAACAACAAAGTTTTGGGTTTGATACCGAACCTCGCCACTCAGCAAATTAGTAGCACAGGGATCTCTATCTCACACTATCCTTTTTGATCTCTATTGTACCCAGGTTTAAATTGGTATTGTCCTTTAGAGTGTTGCAATTTTATTTTACATCAATATATTTGTTGCTCTAGTGGATACATAGAAGAAAGAAAAAAAAACTGTCTTTATTTTTTTTTGTCTAAGTCTTTTGTGGTCATTGTACTTTATGAATCTCATGGATGTGATTTGTAGAGATTTGGGCAAATTTGATTTACTTTGTAAATTGTTTTCTCTCTCTCTCACTTTCACTCTCTCTCTCTCACTTTCACTCTCTCTCTCTCTCTCTCTCTCTCACTTTCACTCTCTCTCTCCCTCTCCCTCTCTCTCCCCCCTCTCTCTTGAGTAAATTGCTATGATAAAGAAACTGATCAGTTTGTAGCTGTATTGTTTGTTGAGTAAATTATTCTGCCACCCACCAATGGAATTTGTCTACAAGTCAATTGGCCTTCATCCCTTGAGTATTTTATTGTTTCAATAACCAGACATATACCTGATTATCTAAAGTAAATATAAGAAAAAAGATTCACAAATTTGGGACCATATTACCTTTTAGGCACCCCTTTTTGATCTCTATTAAGAAAGGACGTTTTTCATTTACACCATCAATATCAGGTTTTTGTTAGGGTTAGGGGTTAGTTTTAAATTTAAAAAAAAATCTAAAAATCGTCTGTTAAAACAACCAGATATTGACAGTGTAAATGAAAAACATGTCCTTTCTTAATTGAGATCAAATAGGGGTGCCTAAAGGTCATATGGTCCCAAATTTGTTACAATGTTACACAGGCTATCATCATCCAGTTTAGCTTAGCTTTCTCAAAGAAAGTATATCAGTTGCTGTGAGTACATTACAGTTAGTTCTTCATTTTAATACCAGCCAATGATATTAAATTTGTTGTTAGGGTTTAAAAGGTTTGTATGCAACTGTTTGTATTGAGTTTATAAAAGTTTGAATTTAAGAAAGCGAAAACATTAACATGAGGATATATACCCTTGGGAAAGCTACGAATCCAATTCTCTCTACAGCTATGGCAGACTGGGGTCTTTAACCATGGCTAGGTATCCAGTCTAGGAGAAGGAAAACTCTGAATTCAAACCTGTTAAACTCCGCTTAAGAAATTGACCTTGTGTTGCATCTGCTATATAATATTATATATATATATATATTAAAAACTCCTAACATGGAAATTGATTGTGGAGGTTATTTATTCTTATGTGTTCTGTTCTCTGTCACTTCAAATAAATTTAATCTTCTTTTAAAAGAGAAACACAATGAATTTGGTTTAATCTCATATACAACACATTAAACAATTCAGATTCAATCTTCTTCTTTAGAGACAAGTATTCCAGCTGTAGATTTTTTTTTCTTTGTCATATAAATTAAAATTTTTGATCAGTCAAGAAGTTGCAAATACCGAAATATAATAAAAGATAAAATTGCAACATTAGTATTATTAGTGTTGTTCGGACTATTGTCCCCATCTTCATTGTTATTTGTACAATGTTTCGGCCGATATACCCTCCGGCCTTCTTCAGGTATTTCTTGTCGGACTCAGGAAAATTCCCGAGTTTGAAAAGAAGGTTCCCAAGTCCGAGAAGGTTCCCGAGTCCGACAAGAAATACCTGAAGAAGGCCTGAGGGTATATCAGCCGAAACGTTGTACAAATAACAATGAAGATGGGGACAATAGTCCGAACAACGCTAATAATACTAAAATTGCAACACTTTGAATATGAATTTCAATTTACTCAAGATTAAACATACAGCTAATATAAATGGATTCAAGTAAATAATATCATATACAGATCAATAATTGCACAGGTTCCAAAATAAGGGGTGTGCTAACAATACTCAGACAGCATGCTGCATATACTTTACACTGGTTAAAATCAGTGGACTGGCAGGTCTTGCAGTTTTATCTTATGTCAATATATTTCAAAACTAAAATCTTTACTCATATTTTGGCTGAATTGTTCATTCATCCAAAATTTTAATTACCCCAAAAATATATTCTTGAACATATTTTTACAATCTTCTATTCAAATAAGTCCATTTATACAATTATAAAATCAGAAAATATCACTGTCTAACAAAGAACTTTTTGAAGCTTTATTAAAGAAAACCTAATTTGATCATGACCCAAACTAATTTATATATTTGTCTATTTTTTTTTCTCAAAATGGTTTAATATAGGAACATATTTAACTAGTTATGTGACCCCCCCCCCAACTGTAAAGGTTTTAAATGCCATCCTTGGCCAGTTGAAAAGGGCTTAAAGAACGTCCTCTGTTATGGAATCCTTTGGTAAGCGTATAAGTCCTATCCTGCGTATTGGTAAAGGTCCAGTGATTTAATCCTATGTCCGTCGTCCACGAATGTCACAGTAATTATGACCAGTAGGGTCAGTTTAAGTATTGTTTCAACCTCAGAGTACTACCAGTGATTGGCCAAAAGTTAGATCATATGATTCCGGCCTAGTCTATAAATAAGAGCGGGTATCTGGCACACACCTTGTATTGAGAAAATTCTCAACACCAACAACAGCAAAACTATTATTCTAATACAGCCAAATATTCTCTTGTATGAAGAAAATCCATATTTACATGTTAGGTATTGCATATATTGATTTCTCCCACCTGTAAATAATATCCCCATTGAAACAATAAAAACAAGTAATAAAACCACTAAATTATTAGTGACCCTTCATTACCACTTAATTAATCATTTCTTTCTACTCTTTTTTCCCCTGAGAAATAATAAATATATTACAAATGTATTCTAAACCTGTTAGTTGCTCAACCTATATATTTTCCTTTTGTTTGTACATCATAAAGGAGCAGAACTAGTGAAATTTTCCTAATGTTTTTGTTTTTATTGGCGTCATGGTCCCCAACAGATAAAAGTCATTTATCATTATATCAAGCAGTTCTTACAGCTATTTATTTAGGTGTGGGCAATAGTTTTCATTATTTGGTGGTTAGGTTTATTTTATATTAGAGTGAGTTAATTATAACTGGTTCATATATTTATTAATCAAAATATTTTCATTAACTTCCTATGAACTTATGCCAATGTTCTAGAAATTTTTTGAATTCCATCTTAAGTAACTTTGGCTTTAAAATTGTCAAATGATACTACTGTGTCAGGTCGCTCAGTGTGCTACTGGTACTATGTAACCCAGTACCAGCTGTTTCATAGTTGGATCATCAGCGACTAAACTGGTTGTTCCTGGTAGGGTGACCCAAGGCGGACAAGTCTGGCAACCCAGCCAAAGGGGCTGTGGCGAAAATCCATCATCATCATCATCCTCAGGAATCAATGGCTTTTGGTGTACTTGTCACTGCGTCTGTGGCAAACAAGGGCATCTCCTTCCCTTGACCAGGTTATGCATGTGGGGTTGCGGGACTGGTTGTGAATTTCCTATTCTCTTGTTACTCCTTCCACAAATTCATCACAGGTGAATTCGTTGGATGGAACTGGCTCAACCAACCCAGGGTGAATGCTGTCACAGAAACAGAAAACAAATGACACTTAAAACATCAAAACCTATGAATATTTTTGAACAGATAAAGTATGATGAATTGATCAAAATAAATGACATATGAAGTCTGGTAAATATTTTGAACATGAGGAAGAATTTCTATTTCTCTGAATGTTTGAGATGAGGCTTGAAGATTAGTATTATCTGCATTATTCGGACTATTGTCCCCATCTTCATTGTTATTTCCTATCTCAACAGCAATTATATTTTCTTTTGGTTAACAAAAACATTTAGACAAGTGTTGTCATACAATAGTTTGATTTTCTCACTTGTAAATTACTTTTTTTTTTTTTTTTTTTTTTTTTTTTCTTCAATTCGTACATTAAACTTTGAAGGTGATAACTAGCATTCTCACTAGGTTTCAGCAATTATTGTATGCCTTTCACCCCCCCCTAAATATGGATTAAAAACTGTAATAAGAATGAAAATGAACTCTGTGGGTGGGGGCACAGTCAAGTCCAACACATATGCTCTCCCAACTGCCAAAGTCTTCAGTCTGCAACAATCTCTCACAAAAGTACTACTCTCTTCTCAATAGCAAGATCCAAATACAGTTTTCTCTTCCACTCGTCTCAACAGCAAAATCGACTACAGTTGTGTCTCCCCCGGTCTGGGAGGGCATGCCCTTAAATACACAGTAACTGTGTACATCCGGGCTACTCACTCTGCATTGCCCGTGCGGGACTTCGACATTCACCAGCACTTCCAAGTACGCATTAATCCTCACGACGAGACTGTTTACATCCAGGTTACTCTGCACTGCCTGTGTGGAATTTTAACGATGAGAGTTCAATTTCCGTGGTCACTCGCCACACTCCTCCCCCTTGCATAGTCCAAACATATCCAGATGTGCTTTGTTCATAGGGGTTGGGAATCTGCTCGTCCACAAAAACTTTTTTTTTCAAAAAGTTTGTTTTGTTGATACTTTCAACTGTCATTGATTTACCTTAAATAACAATAATAAATGAAAACATTTAACGATTAATAATAACTCAACTTTTTTTTATTATTAATTGTTTCATTTTAGAATAAAATATATCCATTTTTAATCAGTATAACTCAAATCTTTATATTCCACCTACAAATAAGGTAATGTTTAGTTGTTACTTTCTTTGTTACTTTTAGGGGTCAAAAAAGGAAATAGATTAAACTGATAAACTTCTCCAATTTGTCGTATGTACAAAAGAGTTTTAGAAAAAAACAAAACACGATTATAAACCAAAAAAAAAAACAAAAAAAAAAAGGACAATTATAAGTATTTGATTCTTAGCATTTTAAATTAAACGAATACATTTCTACCCTGGAAATCAACAGGCAAGGAAGCTCGCTTAAAAAAATAAAATTGTTCAAATAAATGTAAACATTAAATAACAAAAAGAGACTATTCTTAAAATAAATGAATATTATAATATACTAATTCTTAGCTTTGTTTATTGTCAAATCTTTAATAAAGTTTAGGAATGCATTTTTAAAAATAATATCTTAATAGAAAAAAAAATTCATAAAATAAACAAACATTCTACTATACAAATTCTCGATTTTTTTTTTTTTTTAAATTTGGTAAATAATTTTCCTCTTATTTTCTCTCGTCTCATTCACTCTCTGGTGTTACTAAATTTTTTAAATCCGGTCATGGACCGGGTACTTTTGCTAGTAATTTATATAGATCTCATTTTTCTTAGTTTCTAAATATTTCCCCATTTTACAAATGTTGAGCAAATTTTTAGCCAATCTTGATTGAGTGGGATCATCATCACCATCATCATCTAAAAGAGCTTTCAATTTATCACTTGCAAATTCAAACAACTGGAATGGTTCATCCTCCAAATTAGGTTCACCTTTCTTGAACTCTTTTAAACATTCATCATACATACTGATTTGATTTGATTTGTTCTTGTTTTATGGCATATCAACCTCAATGGGTCATTTAATTCCGACTACGTTTTTGAAATGAATTGGTGATAATGTTTAATTTTCTAATTTTTTTTTTTTTACATATTTTCTTTTGTGAATGAAACTTTTAGATGCTTTTGTTAACATATATTTTGTGCTTTCATTTTTTTGGAAGATTTTTAGATTTTGTTGTAGATGTGTGCTTCTTTTATGTATCCAAGTAGTTTTTCTGGGTTTATTTGGTAGAATATCTGTTTTAGATTTGTTGTTTGGTAGTATTTTTTCGTATTTGTTTTAGGTTGCTACATTCTGTTAGTATGTGTTTGATTGTGTAGGGTTTTTGGCATGGTATGCAATGCTTCTAACAAAACTATCTCTATAGACTTCATTAATCTTCTTTGCTTCTTGCTGCTTAGCATAAAGAAGGAACAACATTCACAATTGCATGTTCATCTTGTTCACTACCATTTCCCTTTCCCTCTCCCCCCCTCAATGCATGATAAATGTATACTGAATATAGAACATTCAAACCTGATTTTCAACTGTCTATTCAATCTCCATTTTTCACAAAACAAGGGGTTCTGGGAACTTTTGCACATACCTAATATTAGCTGATGTATCAACAGATTCTTTTTGTTTTGTTTTAATCTGTGTCTATATTGGGTTCATTGTTCCTATTGTTCAGTTTTGTAAAACTAGACTCATTACACTGATAATTAATACATCTCTGATGGATCAAAAACACCTACTCCTATAGGTTGAAACTGAACAGAGAGTTCAGATTCAACCTATAAGAGTAGGTGTTTTCTTTTTCTACTTGATATCTTATTAAAAATTTTACAGAGTTCTATTTTCATTCAATACAGTTAAAATTTGGGACCATATGACCTTTAGGCACCCTTTTTGATCTCAATTCAGAAGGACATGTTTTTCATTTACACCGTCAATATCTGGTTGTTAACAGACGATTTTTAGAGTGTTTTTTTTTTTAATTATAAAAACTAACCCCTAACCTTAATCCCTAACTCTAACCCCTAACTAACAAAACAAAAACAAACAAAACAAATTATTCAATTTCAAGACTAATTTTATTTGTTTATTACCAGAAATAAATTCATTAAACTTCTCCATATTGGGTATAATAAATATGAAATTCAGTCATGGATAATAAAAAATTCTATAAAATTTTGATTTTGCTGCATCCTACTAGCTCAGTCGGTAGAGCGTTCAGCTAGAAACCAAAAGGTTCCTAGTTCGATACCCGCCCTCGCCAACTCAGCGTATGAGTAGCACAGGGATCTGTGCGGGAAAGTAAGGAGCTGATGGTAGGTGTGGCGCTCCACCTCCGACTCTAAAATAATCTCCTTGGTCTAGTGCTATTGAAAAGGGGATAGACTCCCTCGCTGATTGGCTGATACCGACTTTAGGCCGTCCCGACGACTTTACTTTACTTACTGGTAAATTGGTATAATATTTGATTATTTATGTACTTCTAAATATGCAATAAAGTTGTAACATTTTTATGCATAATTTTTACCATTAAAAAGATTGTATGAGAAACAAAATATTCAGTTCTTGTATTTCATATTGTGTTTATATTATTAAATAGGCAAACATCCATTAGGGTTTTTTTTTAAGTATATTCTCTGTCAAATCTTAAATCCTATGCCTGTAGCTATAAATCTATTTGGTTCCTTTTATTTTCCGTTAGATATGTAGATGAAAATCAAATTGGAAAATATCCAAAAAAAAAAAAGATCTTATAAAAAATCTTTGCTATAAATATCATTTGAGGAATTAAGGTTGGTAAATATGAGAACTTAAATCAAGGAAATTATCAAAATTCCTTATGAGAATTTGCAATTTGAGATGAATCTATTAACATCTTTCTCATATAGAATATCAATTCCTAATAACCATTTCATAATTCTGTAAAATCCTCATTTTTTTCCTCCTCTCTCTCTGAAGTTTGTCAGTTTTGATAAAGTCTTTATCTGATAATTTCTATTGATTTGATAGTCATATATCTTCATAATATACCTGTTTTTTTTTGTTTTTTTTAAATAGTTATAAATCTACATGTCCTCCATTATTATCATTTATTCTTTAAGTTTCCCTAAAATATCAATTATGTATTGTATGAAGGCGCGTGGGCTAAGAGTCGTGGAAAATGGACTCGTCGATTTGAGTTCAATTCTAGACAAGCTGTTGGCATTTCACATAGCACTAATACCTTGTGAAAGGTATGAATCCATATATTCTCCCTCCAGCTATGGGTTAAATAGTAGGGCAGACTGGGCCCTTCAGCCTTGGGTAGTCCAGTCTAGGAGAGGGATAACTCTGAATTCAAAATTCCTGAGGTCGGTCGTTGAAACCTTGATGCACCAATTCTTCCTATCGACTGTGCCAAAAGTGTGGATGGTCCAACACAAGCCTTCACCACTATAAACAAATCACTCTGTGGGTATTCATTGTGTGAACCCTCATGTGTCGAAAAATCGACGAGAGAGTCCATAATTTATGCTAACAGCAAGCCTTAAAATTTCTTTTAACAAAACCTTACACTGCAACATCTATACCAATTCTTTTGGTTCTTTTCAATATTTCTACAATGCATATCATTTCCAGTTATCAATATTTCAAATAAGATTGAGTGATATTCTTATATAATAGCTGCATCTTACAGCAAGTATCTTCAAGATATTGGTAATACAGCATGGGTGGCTTGATTTCAAGATTAACATCTTGTTGAAGTAGATGTGATTATCACAAAAAACATTACAAATTTATTTATTTCTTAGAAACACACAGAAAGCAAGAACAAAAGAAATCCCTCTGAATGTTCAATGAGCATGAATGTTTCAACACTCCAATTGTGTCTTAATGGTCACTTTATAAATGTTTAATCACTAAAACCATTTAATCATATATGAAGATTTAAGTGTATTACAAATGAGTCATTTGACTAGATTACATCATTTAACCATGTGTTGCTGATGACATAACCTTTTAGCACATCATTTACAACTTCTCTTTGTGCCAAAAAATCTTGCTTGAATCTATTATGTATAATAATATAAGAACTGATTTATTTTTATCGTAACAAAAACTTTATTTGCTGATCAAAAGTATTTCTAAATTTAAAATGTAATTGGATCTTTTTCTCTGAATGTTTGAGATGAGGCTTAATAATTAGAATTATTTGGACTATTCTGACTATTGTCCTCATCTTTATTATCTGTACAACATTTTGACCAATGTGCCTTCCAGCCTTCTTTAGGTATTTCCGAGTCTGACAAGAAATACCTGAAGAAGGCAGGAGAGCACATCGGCCGAAACATTGTACAGATAACAATAAAGATGAGGACAATAGTCCGAATAATCCAAGTAATTTGATCTGTACAGTTATACAATTACCCCCACCCCCAAGAAGATTTTGATAACAGAGGATTTTTTAATGTGTTATGGACATTTCTGCAAAATAATCTCAAACAGAAAAATGAGATTTTATTTTTGAGAGGAATATATACGTTGCCTGGGTAGAGGTGGGGGTGTAAAAAAAGGTAGTCTCGCAGATCCATTATTGTTGAATCGCAAGATGGATCCTCACAGGATGCCCCATTAAAATCCCTATCTAAAAAAACCTTGCGTTGATCCACTCTGAAAAAAAAATTAATGTCTCCTATTTAAAATATCAAACGCAAAAAAAAAATGACATGCTGTTATCATTTAAATTTCATTTTTTAGTTATCTTCACAAATATAAACCAAAGCTTCATTATTTTTGCTCAAAAAGAAAGATCTGGTGATAGTGAATGTGTATATATATTTACTTTGTTATTAATTATTTTATTTTCATAGTTTCCTCTGGATATACACACAAACTGCCCTTTATATATGTATAGATTACCAATCACTGTTTGCTAAATAAGTAAAATATACAAGAAAGAATAGTAAATATATTTAATAAAAGTAGAAGTATTGAAACAAAGTGCCTGTTCTTTTATTGTATTATTTTATTTTTATTTGTTTTGTTTTTTTAAATCCTTTGATTTTTAAAGGAGGAAATTAGAGAGAAGAGGAATTTCTGAATGTCAGTCTTTGATTTAAATTGAATGAATTTCAATTAGAAATTGATTTCTTTCAGGTATTTGCTTTGATAATTATATTTAATGAGGAACACAATTCATTTAAGATTGGAATTCTTTGCCAAAGAAAAGGGTTTTTTATTTCAAAAGGAAATTTATAATTTGAATAACAAGAAACAAAAGCTATGGTATAGAGCATTAGACTGAAGTTTGAAATCTTAATTTCATTTATTATTATAAACTTATATCAAAAGAGATATTAATTCAAACCAGTACAAAATGACTTTCTCATCTTTGTGGTAATATCAATAAATCAAAGAATTCTGTTGAATTGATTTAGAAGAATTTTAAGTGTAAATTACAACATTCTGAAAACCAGAAACTTAATTGATTAATTAAAAGAACTAGCAAAATAAAAAACGCCCTCCAGGCGATGTAAAAATAAATTTTTGAAACATATTGCTTGAGGAGTGGGAGTTAAAAAATTCAATGCCAGCAAGTTTGTACCCTAAGTAAGTAAAATCATCAAATTCATTAAAGGATTAAAAAATAAAACAATTTGAAATGTAAACTTTAAATATGTATTAAAGTAAAACAAACTATATATAGATATATAATACCAGTCATGTATTTATTAAAACTTGTTTTAAAAAACAATGAGGACCGTCTAATGTTGCATGTTCAAATTTTGAGTGTGTTTATTCTATGTTATGACAATTTTGGGTAATGTGATGTAAGCAGTGACATAGTTTTTGTTACAGACAAAAACCGGAAGTGAATCTCCATTATTAAAAGAATGTAGATTTTGTTTGAAAAATGGAATTCTTGTGTTATTGTATATAACAAGTGAAAGTTAATTGGGAAATATTTTGTGCTTATAAAATCCATGATATGCATGTTATATAAATAATTAATTGATATATAGATATCGTTTTTTTTTTTAATCCAAAATGTTCATACTGTATGCAATGTTTAGTTTTTTAAGTTAACTTTAGCATTTTGATTAGTGAGTCAGAATGTCTGTAATATTGATTTTGATGAATGATAATTTCCATTTTTAGTTCATTAAGGTTAAGAAAATATCTAAATGTTGTAGAGGAGTGAACACCCCTACAAGATGGACTGACCCAGAAGCATTTAAGAGTCGACACAGCAGTGACTGAGGTCGGAATTTATTCGAACAAAACTACTTTGTCAACTCCAACCATTTGAACCTCCTTATTTGTACATTTGTCTTGTGATTTGTACTACTTCTTTGTTCTATGTTAAGTGTTGAATAAATACATATTCACACATCCTGTATTCTCTGTGTATTCTTTTTGCCACCTCAAGGATACAACAGATTGGATCTCATCCTCATCGCCAATCTGTTGTATCCTTGAGGTGGCAAAAAGAATACACAGGATATAGGATGTGGGAATATGTATTTATTCAACACTTAACATAGAACAAAGAAGTACAAATCACAAGACAAACGTACAAATAAGGAGGTTCAAATGGTTGGAGTTGATGCAGTAATTTCGTTCAAATAAATTCCGACCTTAGTCACTGCTGCGTTGACTCTTAAATGTTTCTGGGTCAGTCCATCTTGTAGGGGTGTTCACTCCTCTACAACACTAAATAAAGAAGTGGCTAATTTTACTTTAGATAAAAGTTTTCAGGGGTTGGTTTAGCTCAGTTGGTAGAGCATCTGTCTAGGGACCACAAAATGCTGGGTTTGATACCGGCTCTTGCCAACTTATTGCATGAGTAGCACAGTTTGGATCTGTGTGATAAAGTGGGGAGCTGATGGTAGGTGTGGCACTGCACCTGATATGGAAAAACAATCTTCCTGGTCTAGTGTTAGGGAAAAAGGGATGCCTCCCCTTACTGTCTGGCTGATACCAATAATAGACCATTTCACTGACTTTACTTTTAATTTACTATCTTCAATTATGTTCCAAAGAATTAATATTTCTTTCATTTCTACACTATCTTCCTTGAATAGTGTTTTCATTTAAAAAAATAATATTTTGTAGAATTAACTTTCACAAGTCAATTAACTTGGCTGTATTTTCTTTTAAAAACTGAACAATAACCCCTCTTTATTTTTTTTATCTCTCTCCCCATTTATACTTTTTTTCATCTGAAACCAAAAATTTCTGCACATTAAATGCAATGTGAAGTAAGTACAAAAAAGTAAGTTTAGAAAAGCTAGCTACCTAACAAGGTTAAGTTATTTCCTTTTTCCTAATTCTTTAAATATCTACTTGAATATTTTCACTTGATATGCCTGACTTTTTGCCCCAAGTGCATTCAATAACAAAGCAAAACATTATGTCTAGCCTTGTTTATTAATGCTACCAAATTATTAAAATTCAAACTTGCTAAATTGTGTGACTAGTTGGAAAGAAGGTCATTAACTAGAAAAACTAATGGACAATAGATTTAATCACCATCACTTTTGAATTGTTAACTTTTCCTGAGCAAATGTATCAGATTACTAAATTCATCATTTATGTAATGAGACAGAGTTTGCACTTGTGAATTTTACTTACTGGGAGAGTAGAGTACTAGAAGCCGGAAAGTGGCTTTATAGTAAGGTTAGAGTAGAAGGAAAACCTTAATTTAAAATAAACACTTAATGTTTATACAAGGTTTGGCTATTAAATAACTATATTGGGCTTACATAAGTCATTTCCTCATGTTGGAATTTTCATGTAAAATTTGCTTTACACTCGCTCTCAATTTATGGTTGTTAAAATTTGCTTTACACTCTCAATTTATAGCAATCATCTCAATACTGAGTCATCAATTAATCTGAATGATTTCTTTAAATTAATCTGAATGATTTTTTTTTTTCAGAATAATCTGAACGATTTCTCGTCGAATTAAAAAAAAAAAAATTCTTGATTGTTCTTGACATGCATGAATGTCCACAATGTTCATCTTTAAAATCCTTTTGACCTTCATAAAAGGTCTTGTCTTCAGCAGACACTGCAAGGAGTAGTGAACAAAAAAAATCCTCCAATCAATTCTTCTTGATGTTTTTTTAAAGACAATTATCTCCCCCCAAAAAACAACATTTGCTAATTGTATAGCAAATCCTGTAACATCTTAGTAAGCAAAAGAGGTGGTAGTGAGTAATCCATTTAAGATCATATATTTTGACCTTTAACCTACAGTTACTGGTTTGGTTTGGTTTCCTCGGTGGGTCATTTAATACCAACAAAGTTTTGAAATAAATTCATTTTTAATGGATACTTAATTTTTTTTATAAATAATTTTTTTCTATTTAACCCATAGATGGGATCTAACAGGTACTACCACTCCGGGTCAGTATTGACCAGGGAGCAATGGTTATCAAGGGGTGCTCTACATTCCCCAGACCTCCAGAACTAGAACCTCACCATCAGTTTAACATCATTCCCCAGGACATGAAGACCCTCAGCCACAACCTTCTAGCACATATGATAAAAAGGGTTGAGGCTTGCCATCAGGGTAATAGGGTTGGGGCTAAGGCTTGACTTGACTAGCCACTTGATTGGAGGGGCCCTCTTCAACTGCCCGTCTAGCCTAAGTAAGGGTCTAAGCGTAGTGTTGCATGTCATGGACTGCTCATCCACCAGAATTCCATCCTTAAGCATCATGGGTCACCACCCACGGCCAACAAGTGGCCCTATTGGGGGGGTACCCCTTTGTAGAGGTGCAGTCGGTGTATTCTAAAGCCCCAGATGACAGGGCTAATAGTTACTAGTAACTTATTCTTTAGTGATCTGGTAAAGTTGTTTAGCTTAGGGTTGTTGACTGTCAACTCGTGCACGAGTAAAACCATTTCCTGTTGTTTTTTTCTTTCTTTTTTTTCATACTTGAATGCCAGTAGCATTTGACATTGTATCCTTGTGTTTTCTCAGATGACTCACTAGGCCAGTCCTTAGGGTATAAGGATAGTAACATTTATAAGTGTGCAACAATTGTAAATTTCATCCATTTTTATTTATGATTGTGCATTTAAAATTTACCTTGCATTTTTAGTAATCTTTTGATTACTAAAAATGCAGGAAGGAAAACATTTTAATTTGATAAAAAATTTATTTCTTTGGAACATCATTTGCTAGAAAGTATTAAATATTTTGGGCTTTATTTCTATAATATATATATTTTTTTTTTAAATTATTACCCTTTTTCCTTTTTTTCTTTTTTGCTTCTGTGTATTCATTTAATTGCTCTCATGATAAATAAATAGTTTTCAAAGATGTTGGCTTGAATCCCATAATTTGATACTCACTACTTGTTGGCAAATCTTAGTATAGACATTAAATCTTATCTTATCAAAAGAAAAAAAAAAAATAATATATATATATATATATATATAATATATATTATATTTTACTAATTGCATTAAGGTGAAATGTGCATTTTGTAGAAATAGATAATTCCAAATACCATTGCTTTCTGGAAATGTATATACAGGAAATGATTCGTTAGGAAAAAGTTACTTTTTAACTTTTATCAGGTAAAAATCTATTAGAACAATTTTTTTTAAAACTTTTAATCCATAAAAGTTTGATAATAAAGATCAGTTCTTAAAGGGGTTTAAAAACCAACAGCAAAATAACTTGTTGATTGCCATGGATGTTCAAAGATGAATTAGGTTTAGTAACGACTAGAAGTGGCTACAAGGTCAACACTGGGTAGAGGGGAATAATAAAAAGTTAGTCTCGCAGATCCATTGATTGTTTTGGTCTTACATAATTGACTTCAACTGGGAATCACAAAGTTCTGGGTTCAATACCGGCCCTCGCAAACTCAGTGTATGAGTAGCACAGGGATATGTGTGGTAAAGTGAGGAGCTGATGGTAGGTGTGGCGCTTCACCTCATACCAAGAATGATCTCCTTGGTCTAGCGCTAGTAAAAAGGGGATAGACTCCCTCGCTGTTTGGTTGATACCGACAATAGGCCACCCTGACGACTTTACTATTCAAATCCTAATTTTTCAATATCTTCCCAGATAAAAATAAAATTTTCACTATTTTTGCACAAAAAAAAGCTCTGGTGATAGTAAATGTGTATATATATATTTACTCTGTGGTTATATTTTTTATTTTCGTACTGTCCTCCGGACATACATACACACAACTGCCCTTTATGTATAGATCGATAGATAGATTAGTATTATTTATTCAATCTTATAGTCACCGGTTCTGTGTTATTATGAAATGGAAAATATTCTGATCAGTGAATAAACTCACTACTCTTCTATTTAAAGGACTGGTTGTTTAAATCTTATTCCTGTTTCAGACTTAATATTTTTAAATGTACTATACTCATGAGGGGTAGATCTCCATGTCCTAATGGCTAACGTACAGGACTGCAATATCGTAGTAAGTCACGTTATTACATTCACTTTTGGATTAATACCCTTGGGAAAGGTATAAACGGCTTCATCTCTCTAGCTATTGGTTAAATAGTACCACTACTGTTCTTCTTCAAGGATGGCTTTGCCATTGAATAACCCAATTAATATGCCTGTTACATAATTATTAGATACCTAATATTTATGGCAATAGTGTAGAAATCAAAATGGCCATTATAAGCTACAGCCCACGGCCTTGAAGGATGAGTGACAAGGCTTGACCTCACTCTCACCTTGCCTTCCGGGGATAAATTGTGAGAACCGGAAGGCATAGAAGACACTGTCTTCCGGTTTAAGGATAGTAAGTAAGTCTCAGTTAGAAGTTAGAAGCCGAGGATGTAAGTCTCACTGCGCAGATGTCTGGGTTGGAGATTGAAAATAAAGTAACATCAAAGTAAATCGAGGTCTTGTGTTTATTACCTAAAAACTAACAATGACACAGGGCTTCTGATAAGGAGAAATCCCTAACAGAAACCAGACCCGAAGTCCCCAAGAAAGTCCAGACCTTAGAGAGACCAGACCAAGATAGACGATCAGAATAGCAAAGCTGGCCAGAAGAAAATACGGCCAGAAGTAAGAAGTAAGAAAGGTATACAACATGCCATTAAACAAAGAAACTTATGTACTCTTTACCATAAGCGTCCCATTTTGGTGTAATGGTTAGCAAGCTAATCTTGCAGATCCTTTTCTACTAAATAGTAAGTTCTATCCTCACTGGATGCCCCATACTTGTGTCACATCCTACCTGTGGCTATACACATTACCTAGTTTACCTTGGTATTTGTTGATGAGTTTTACCCCTTAATCTATTGTACTTGAAAACTTGCATAGCGAAACAAAAAGATATATCATCTGATTTGAAATCATCTAGTAAATTCAAATTTAATAGGTACAATTGCATTATATGGTAACTATTATAGTATAATTCTATTCAACTTGTGTGTTTTCAACCACTTATGAGTTACAATGGCTGGATATTAATTAATGCAGTTTTTTTGTTTTGTTATGTTTCTAGTTTTTGTGTGGGTGAAAAGGAGACAGGGGATTCTCTCTCTCTTTCTTTTTTTTTCCCCCATCAACCAATATTGTTAGTGGAAAACTATGTTCATGGACAGGTTGGCTTCTGCACTATTTATTGATAGAGAAAAAAAAGGACATTTTTGCATTTGTTAAAATTATCATCCTCTCTCTCTCCAGTTTACTCTCTCTCTCTCTCTCTCTCTCTCTCTCTCTCTCTTCTCCAGTTTACTCTCTCTCTCTCTCCCTCTCTAGTTTTCTCTCTCTTTCTCCAGTCTTCTCTCTCTCTCTCTCTCCAGTTTACTCTCCCTCTCTCTCTCCAGTTTACTCTCTCTCTCTCTCTCTCTCAGTTTTCTCTCTCTCTCTCCAGTTTTCTCTCTCTCTCTCTCTCTCTCTCTCTCTTTCTCTCAGTTTCTCTCTCTCTCTCTCTCTCTCCCTCTCTCTCTTCTCTCCCCCCTCTCTCTCTCTCCAGTTTTCTCTCTCTCTCTCCAGTTTACTCTCTCTCCCTCTCTCTTTCTCTCCCCCTCTCTCTCTCTCCAGTTTACTCTTGGCACAATGCCCAATTCATGTGATTATTACTTCTATTTCTTGATTTAGGGTTCACTACTTTGCTATATTTATCCAGCTATTAGATTTTTCTTATAAAGGAATATTTAAATGCCGTGTGTATGTTTTGTTTACTGAGAAACTTGTTATCTTCTCTCACTATGTTGATTATGGTTTCCACATCTTATATAGGCAGTGTGGTGTAATGGTTAGAGTCATAGGAAATGGACTCGTCGATCCGAGTTCAATTCCTGGACGAAGCGGTTTGCATTTTCACATGGTGCTAATACCCTTTGGAAAGGTATGAATCCAATTCTCCCTCCAGCTATGGATAAATAGCGGGGTAGACTGGGCTCTTTAACCATGGCTAGGCAACCGGTCTAGGAGAAGGAAAACTCTGAATTCAAACCTCTTAAACTCCGCTTAAGAAATTGACCTTGTGTCACATCCTGCTCGTGCAGAGGGGTTGGTAAATATATATATAGGCAGTATCTATTTACTTCCACACAAACAGGATGCGACACAAGGTCAATTTTTAAGCAGTTATGAAATCAGGATTTACCTATAGCAGAAGGGAGAATAGATTCTTACCTTTCCCAAGGATATTAACACTATATGAAATGCCAACAGCCTTGTCCAGGATTTGAACTTGGGTCATGATGTTCATTTCTTAGGACAATAACCATTACACCATAAGTGCCTCCAAAGAGCTGGTTTAGCTCAGTTGGTAGAGCATCTGCCTAGGAACCACAAGGTTCCTGGTTCGATACTGGCCCTCGCCAACTCAGTTTATGAGTAGCATATCGATCTGTACAGTAAAGTGAGGACCTAATGATAGGTGTGGCATTCCACCTCAGATGCAAAATAATCTCCTTGGTCTAGTGCTAGTGAAAAGAGGATAGACTCCCTCGCTGTCTTTGCTGATACTGATATTAGGCCACCCCGATGACTTTACTTACAACTAATAGTTTCATGCTTTTGAAATCCTCAAGCAATACTACATTTTGAAGAATTACAAGTGTTATGAGAGAGTGGTACATGGAAAGCAAGCAATATATAAAGAAACATTTTAATTAATGATTGTAGTAATAATATCTCATCTACAGAAAGTGATGTTAATGTACGAATAGGGAAGGCATGGTTGGCTATAAACAGATTATCACTCATATGAAAATCATGGAAAGCAAGCAATATATAAAGAAACACTTAATCAAAGAAACATTTTAATCAATGCTTATATCCATGTAATCTTCGTTCACAAAACAAATGCTATCCACTAGGCTATTTTCCTGTCAAACTGTTATTATCAAATAAATCCTTTTTGTTCATAAATCTCAATATTCATTTATGAACACACTTGTAGATTACTTAAATTCTAAAAGGTTAATGTGAATCATAACTGTTTTTGCTTTGCACAAATATAAACGTGGCTGATGTTGGATTTTATCCCATTACAATGAATAATAATTACAAATGATAAACAACTGTTTTTTTTTTTTTTTTGTTTTTTTTTTTAAATCTTTGCTTCTAATACTTCAACAAGTTTGTTGAATCAAAGGGAAAAGAAAGCAAATAGATGAGGTTTTAAATAATACTTAACTTTTCTTCTTCTTCTTTTTATTATTATTATTATTTCAAGTAAATGGATTCTCCATCTTGAAATATGCCAGAACTTTGAAAGCTGCAAACTGTTTTAGTTTACATGTCAGGTGGTTATTTAGGAATTTGTATTTTGGGATTTTTTTTTTTTTTATTTTTTATTGTTTTGTTGAAAACATTTGCCAGGTTAATATTCTGGCTGTGATGTTTTCCTGGAAGACATTAACATCAATTCTCAAAAACACACACAAAAAACAAAACAAGGCTAACCATTTTTTTCCTATTGGCTGGCATTTCTTGTGATCTCCTTTTCCTGGTCTGAAGCCAACTTTTTCCTTAAATGGAGAAATCCTTCTGGCTGTTACTTCATGTGTCAGAAACTTATCTTATCAACAAATGGTGGTGATGATGGGAATAAGCAAATAGGCAGACCACTGGACTTTGCGAGAGAGGGCGGGGGCGAGGGTCTCATGGATGTTGTGGTTTGGTTTAAGCCACATGTAAAAGCAGGTTTATCATTCTGATAGAGAAAAGTACAATTAACATGACCAATAAATAAATGTAGCAATAAAATTACTGGTCACTTAAAATGCTTTACAGAAAAAAGATTTTATCTTTTTTAATAATGTTTGCCTTTCTTCGGCCCCATGAAAGAGGGTTTGAGAGGCAAACATTATTCCAGTGACGAGGAAGTGAAATCTGTAGTGAAGAAGCGGCTCAAAGAAGACTCAACAGAATTTTATGGGACAGAGATACATGCTCTCATTCGAAGGTGGAACATTGCTATTGAGAGAAACGGTAACTAAGTGGAGAAGTAGGGATGTGATCCACAGAGGATCAGATTCATTTTGATGTATGATACATGTTCCTTTGTTGGTAATTATACCTGTCCTAAACAAAATGGCATTACTTTTTGACTCACCCTCGTACAAAATGTTGAACCATAAACCTTATTGCTTGAGGATTTCAAAAGCATGAAACTATTAGTTGTAAGTAAAGTCATCGGGGTGGCCTAATATCAGTATCAGCAAAGACAGCGAGGGAGTCTATCTCCTTTTCACTAGCACTAGACCAAGGAGATTATTTTGCGTCTGAGGTAGAATGTCACACCTATCATTAGGTTCTCACTTTACTGTACTGATCGCTATGCTACTCATAAACTGAGTTAGAGAGGGCCAGTAGAACAATATACATAAAGCACTTTACTGTACAGATCACTATGCTACTCATAAACTGAGTTGGCGAGGGCCAGTAGAACAATATACATAAAGCACTTTACTGTACAGATCGCTATGCTACTCATAAACTGAGTTGGCGAGGGCCAGTAGAACAATATACATAAAGCACTTTACTGTACAGATCGCTATGCTACTCATAAACTGAGTTGGCGAGGGCCAGTAGAACAATATACATAAAGCACTTTACTGTACAGATTGCTATGCTACTCATAAACTGAGTTGGCGAGGGCCAGTAGAACAATATACATAAAGCACTTTACTGTACAGATTGCTATGCTACTCATAAACTGAGTTGGCGAGGGCCAGTAGAACAATATACATAAAGCACTTTACTGTACAGATCTATGCTACTCATAAACTGAGTTGGCGAGGGCCAGTAGAACAATATACATAAAGCATAAAGCACTTTACTGTACAGATTGCTATGCTACTCATAAACTGAGTTGGCGAGGGCCAGTAGAACAATATACATAAAGCAACATAAAGCACTTTACTGTACAGATCGCTATGCTACTCATAAACTGAGTTGACGAAGGCCAGTAGAACAATATACATAAAGCAACATAAAGCACTTTACTGTACAGATCGCTATGCTACTCATAAACTGAGTTGGCGAGGCCAGTAGAACAATATACATAAAGCAACATAATCTATATCTATAGCTCTTCTTATTTGTAAATCTGTTTGCGCTATTCCTGTATATATTAAAGCTAAACATGGCAATTGTTCAACACCAATATTCATAATCCTCTTTATTCCAAACATTGTTAAACCTGTAATCAAACTTTTACTATTTCCATAGTTGTTCACTTGGCCAATTATGAGTGATTACTTTTTAATTTACTATTTTTAGCTTTTAATGTGTTAGGACTTGATTTAGTTTTTTTTTTTTTTTTAAATTACCTGAATTCAGCTAGTTTTATATTTCATCATTTTATTAATCATACATCCAGGGAATTGTTGGCTGTGGGGAATGCCTTCTTTATAGGAGATTAACAGAGGTAAAAGTTAGTTGATAACAAAAATCATTCTTTGTTAGCATTATCCATGTTTTCAGAAGGAAAATTTGATCCTCTAATCAAAAGTTTGGGTGTATATTTGTTACATAATTATTAGGTTCCTAATATTATGTACAGTAGTGTAGAAACCAAAATGGCTGTTATAAGTTCAGCTGGCAGCCTTGAAGAATTGAATGACAAGGCTTGACCTCAGTCCTGATCCTTCTTCCGGTGAATACCGTGAGAATCTGTGGAGAAGACCCTCTTCCGGTTTAGATTAGAAAGAGATTTTTAGTCAGATCGGCCAACACCACGACGGTGGTAGGTAGTGTTATGCACGGTGCCGTCTCAATCTGCTCAGGTAGTCTGGTGGGGATTTCAGAATAAAATATGATCTAAGTTAAATCGAAGTCTTGTGTTATTATCTAAAAACTACCAATGACACAGGGCTTCTGATAAAGAGAAATACCCAATGGAAGACCAGACACAAAGTCCCCAAGACGAAGTCTAGACGCTAGAAGAGACGCTGGAAAAAGAATAATAGAAGTAAGAAAGTAAGGAAAGAGGTATGCAACATATTACTTATCTTGTTAGTTATAAATGTAACAAAAACTTTTTTTTTTACAAAAATTATTAAGATAACTTGGAAACAATGATTATTGTATAAGCATTAAAATTAAGTGATGTAATGAATATGCATACACCTGGGTTCCCTCTCACAGTAATATGATTGGCTGGTGTCAGCCATAAATACAGAGTAATGTAGAGGTACAACGTATACTACTACTTACCTGCTTGATTGTACCACGCTGTTACCATAACCCCACCACTCTGCTACTTCTACTAATATATCCCTTCCAAATCAAGATTTTTGTAGTAAATTTAATAAGTAAGTAAAGTAAAGTCGTCAGGGTGGCCTAAAGTCGGTATCAGCCAGACAGCCTATCCCCTTTTCACTAGTGCTAGATCTAGGAGATTGTTTTTTAGTATCTGGGGTGAAGCAGGACGTGACACAAGGTCAATTTCTTAAGCGGAGTTTAACAGGTTTGAATTCAGAGTTTTCCTTCTCCTAGACTGGTTACCTATCCAAGGTTAAAGAGCCTAGTCTGCGCTGCTATTTACCCATAGCTGGAGAGAGAATTGGATTCATACCTTTCCTAAGGGTATTAACGCTATGTGAAATTCAAACAGCTTCGCCCAGGAATTGAACTCTGATCAACGAGTCCATTTCCTATGACTCTAACCATTAGACCACATGCCTCCACTTATTATACTTATAAATTGATTTTTTTTTATCAGTTCTAATCTGAAAGAGAATTATAAATAGATTGAAAAATGCCTGAAACTTGTAACTTAAAAAATCTAATAAAACATCCATTGGTCTTAAGTTCCAAAACAATTTGTTATATGGCCATTCAGAGAAGAAAATATTGATTAATAACCAATTGGCAATGATAGGATTTGATCTTATCTCTCAATAGGATTAGGGAGAAAACTGTTGAAACCTAATATGATGTCAATCATTTTTATAATTATCAGTAGTGTAAACTGAATAACAATCAACCTAAGTATCTTATTGATTATTGATTGTATCTTCATGTGTGTTATAACTTCAATTTCTTTAGAATAATGACATTTACAAAAAAATGGTTGATGAATGTTGTTATTTACTATACATAACTTTTGCCACAAGGTACCAAGTGAGGTTCAAACTTACTGTAATAATGATCTGCAAGATTAACTTGCTAAACAATACACAATGATGAAACACTTTATTAAATGTAAATAAAAAAAAACATTAGAGGCTAAAAAGAAAGAGAAAAAAAAAGATTCATCTTAGATTTAGACACTTGCAAAAAACAAATAACATTGAAAATTAAAAAAAAATTTTTGTCTTAATTTTTTAGATTAAGAATTATCACTATTATATACACGACCGACCACAAGTTTGGAACCACCCTAAATTGTTTCTCTAAGTTAAAAAAAAAAAAAAGAAGACTAATTTTGCATATTTGGATAAATAAATTTACTTCTTGTGCACATGCAAACCCTTATATAAATTTCAAACAAATTTTTTTCTACAAGAATTATAAATTTAATTGTATAAGGTTTGAAAATTTTGTTAAAACCTGATACCTTTTCTGAACTATATTGTAGAAATTTACAAATATTTTCAGAAACTGTTAAAATGTAAATCAATTACTGAATTTTAGAAGAACTGAAAATGTCTTATATCATTTCCAGCTTTTGAAATGTACAAGGTCAAATAAATTACATTTAGTCTTGCTATTTGTTGTATACCCTTTTCATTACTTTCTTCTATTCTTCTTCTGATGTCTTTTCTATCTTACGTCTTCTAACATCTCTGGACTTCGTCTTGGTGGTCGGTCGCACTTAACTCATTTCTTCATCTAGATCAGTCTTGTTACCAAGACATTCACCAACCACAACACCATGTTATTTTCTTAAGCTTTTTATTTATTTATCTAAACATTTCATGTAACTAACATCTGACTAACATAGCGCGCATATGCAGTGAGTTCCAGTTAGGGCAAGACGTCTTCTCTGCCTGACATCTAAACTGAAACTGAGGACCCAACCAGGTCCCACGTGACTTCACGTATTTCGCGGGCTTTCTGTACTATTCCATGGAAAGTCCCGCCCGTGATATGAAAAGGGCCATCCCTTTAGAAATACAGGGGATTGACAATAATCTTATGCAACTGCATAGATTATGTAACATATTAACATTTCATAAACTTATTTGATGTGAACGAGATTGTTCTTCTATGAAGAATGAAAATTATAAATTAAAATCTAAAAATATATTCTAGAACAATTTCTCTGAATTTTTGAGATGAGGCTTAATAATTTGGACTATTGTTCCCAAGTTCGACAAGAAACACTTGAAGAAGGCCGGAGAGCACATCGGCTGAAACATTATGTACATAACAATGTATTCTAGTACCTTATATTCTACAATGGGCCGGTTTAGTTCAGTCAGTAGTGTGTTCGACTGGGAAACTCATGGTTCATGGTTCGATACCAGCCCTCACCAACTCAGTGTATGAGTAGCATAGGGATCTGTGCGGTAAAGTGAGGAGATGATGGTAGATGTGGCGCTCTGCCTCAGATGCTAAAAAAAAAAAAAAAAACCCAATCTCCTTGGTCTAGCGCTAGTGAAAAGAAGATAGACTCCCTCGCTGATTGGCTGATACCGATTTTAGGCCACCTCGACGACTTTACTTTTTACTTTTATATTCTACAATAAACATTTATCAGTTAATATCTCTTTCTGTTTTCTTGACTGAAATTTTATCATCATTATTATTGTGTTTGATGATGTTTCTTCTTCTTCTTCTTTTACTTAGCATTGATTTTATTTCTGTATTCCACATTAAGACAGCTGTAAATGTTTTTCAATTTTGCCCTGGAACTGTTGGCTGGTAGTTTTGTTAAATTGATAGCCCCCTTGTTGATAAGAGGCAGTAACTGTCTACCCCACTTAGCAGAATGGAAAAGTATATACATTCTACGAATATAATTTTCATTTGTATACACATTTTTGCACACAGGTATATACACATCCTACACATGCACGTGTATTTATCTATACAAATAGGCATGATGTAAGTACACCCACTTGCTCAAAGGGAAACTAAAAATATGTGAAACCCAACTCTTGTTGCTCAGTTCAACTCCAGCCAATTGAAAATATTTAGTTAAAGAATATGAAAATACATTCTGACAACCACTTTCAGTAACAAAATATCTTCTTCCACTTGTTTATTCCTTCCAAATACTTTAGAATTATCTTATTTATTTTAATTATATTTTTCTTAACAGTAAAAGGTAAAAACTGTTTCTGTCTATATTCAACTTCCAACTACAGAGATGCTGATAGGTACACATCCTGCATCCCTGACGTACAAAAATATAAAAAAGATGCTGTAAAATCCATGCATCCCAGGGTTTTCCTTTTTCTTTCCTCAGCATTTCAAGCTACCTGTAAATACATTTCAATAGTTTTTTTTTTTTAGAAATGAATTACACAGAATAGGTTACAAGGTAAAGTTAGACAGCTTTAGTTGTTTCCCCAGATAAATAAAAACCCTACAATTTATTAAGAGACTTTAGTTAGCACCCATCAAATTTCTCGGGGACTCATTCAAAGCAAATATGTGCATCCCAGGATGCACTAAATAAAAAAAAACTTATCAGCATCACTGCAACTACCATTGCCCTCAGTTATTTATTCCGTCTGTTCATTATTATACCTATATACTTATTGGTTTCTCTTAACTCATTAGCTCATAATTGTTTTAATTATACTGCTTCTTCTTATCTGAATATAGTAAATATAAATGTCAATCATAAATGTTAGGATGTATAAGAATTACTTACATAGCTGCTTAAAAGATTTGAAGGAATAGATTTATCCATCAAAGATTAACAATTGCAAAAATCATTTTAAACTCTGCATGGCATTTACTTAGTTTGGCACAAGGCCATAATTATGAATCACTCACTAACAATGGTCTGCAAGAATAGCTTGATAATAATTACATCATATACCCATTATCAGATAGGCTAATAAATAAATGAGCTGAAGATGTTTAATTTCCTAAACATGCAGTATTTTGATTGTCCCTAAAAAATTGACATAATGGCAAACAATCTCTCTCTCTCTCTCTCTCTCTCTCTGTCTCTCAACTTAACTTTGAGATTAATTATATTTCAACTCATATAATATAGACAGTGTGTAATTTGTGGGTGACATAATGGTTAGTGGAACAGAAAATGGAAATGGTAATCAATGTTCAAATTCCCATCAAGGCTGTTAGTGTCCATTTTGCACTCATGTCCTTTGGAAAGTCATGAATCTATCTATCTATCTATATATATATCTATCCCTCTCTATATATCTATCTATCTATCTATGTCTCTCTATCTATGTCTCTCTATCTATGTCTCTCTCTCTCTCTATCTATCTATCTATCTATCTCACACTCACTCACTCACTCATACACAATCTAAAACAAACTTCTAATTGTAATCAACTTATTTGTTATATTTGGAGTATTCTAGATTCTGCTTTACATTTTTATTTCTGTTAATTACAAATATGAAATAAATGTACCATATTTTTTTCTTTCTATGTAAAATAACAATGAAGAATTAGTTTTTGTCATTGGTCCTTTGGCCACTCACAAAAACTAATTCCCAATTGTTATATAAGTATAAGTCATATAAGTAGGTAACACCATTGAGTTTATTCTTCTGGGAAGTGAAATTTGATCATACTAAAAAATTAAACCTAATATTTTGTTTGTGTGTTTCTTATTAATTAAGAATGAACTATGAATGATCTATTTTTTATTTATTCTTTTTAGAATAAATTAATTGTTGGTAATTTTCTTGGTCTCATAATATTGATCTAAAATATTCACCAATTTCTTTTATCTGAAGATATTTCTCATTGATCATCTTTTAAATATCATTTTTTATATATTTTTGTGTTTTAATACAAATACATCAAAGAAAGTGAATTTGGGAACAAGTGCAGTTTTTGGTTATATTGAATTCTTTTTTTTTTTTCTTTCTTTTTTTTCTTTCTTTTTTTTTTTATTTTTTTTTTTTTTTTTTTTTTTTGATAAAAACTTAGAATGAAAATAAACTGATAAAATAATTTTCTAATGTTAAAATGAATTGTTCTTTCAAAATCTTTTACTTCTATGTATTCCTCACTTTTTCTCTGTAGTTTTGCTTTATTTTGATAAGTTTCTTAGTATTGCAACACTATTTTTGGATGGTTATCTCCCTTGTGAAACTATTTTTTATTATTCAATCTTATTCTTCTGATCATAACTTTCTGGTTTCAGTAAGAAAGTATAAGAGTATATAGTTTCATCTTGTTTAAAGGTTTATATATGACAAAATAATTCTTGTTCACTAATTGTATCATCACTTTGTCTTTTACTTATCTGAAGTAGGTAAAGGAATTGGTTGATTTGAGATAGTGTTTGATGTTATAACATATTTGACCAATCTTTATTTTATGTCCCTTGTCTTTCAAAATGGCAAAGATAAAGAAAACTGCTAAGACAAAAGAAATTCAAATGTGCCATTAAGTAATAATTAAAACTTGTAAAACCAGTTTTACTTGATTAACAATATTAAGAAACCAACATATATAGTCAATACCAAATAGGTGACTATTTTGAATTTATTGTGGTTCTCATACACACACAGTTACTTGTAGGTTAAACTATATTTAATACACATTCATATTGATTTATATCTTACTTTAATGCAGTGAAGTTTGGGATCTAATGTTACTTTCATCTCTTCAAAAGCACTTGTTCTTTATTCAATATCAGTTGACTGTTATATATTAGCAACTAGAAGCGGCTACCTGGCATTGCCTGGATAGAGAGGGGGATAATAAAAAGTTAGTCTCGCAGATCCATTGATTGTTTTGGTCTTACATAATTGATTTGTTTTAATCATGAATGCAACCAATGACTTTCCCTTTTCTTAATATTCAAATCCTAATTTTTAATATCTTCCCAGATATAAATAAAATTTTCATTATTTTTCACAAAATGCAAGCTCTTTGATAGTGAATGTGTTTGTGTGTATATTTACTTTGTCATTAATTGTTTTATTTTTGTAGTTTCCTTCGGACATACACACAACTGGTCTTTATATATGTGTAGATTAATATTACTATAACAAATCTGTGTCTCCTTCCAATCAATTTGTTGTTTCATTATAGAATTTTTGTAAAGCAATGAATTAACTAATAATAGAAAAGTGGAATTTTCTTCTACATTTCAGAAAGATGTAAGATTTAGATATTTATTCTTGATTCATTACAGAATAATTCCTTAAATGATGCATTTGTATTCAAATAAGGATATATATATATATATATATATATATTCACCTGTGGATTTAGTCAAAATTGACACAACAATGGATCTTTCAAGTGGATCTATCACTTATTGCAATAGCCAAATCCAAGACTTCAATACCAAAATTCCTGACAAGGATTTTTGAGATGAGGCTTGATAATTTGTATTATTTGTATTATTTGGCCTATTGTCCTCATCTTTATTGTTATATACACAATTTTCAACCGATGTGCTCTCCGGCCTTCTTCAGGTGTTTCTTGTTGAATACTGGAGCCCTCATGGAACTTCAAACTGAACGCTTTATTCAATCCATGGGGGTTGACTATTCTCATGGTTAATGGACTGAGAAGAGTCTACCCCCATGCTTATGGCTTTTCTTGCTAGTTTGTGGTTTCCAAATGATCAAAGAAGAGAAGACTTTATTGGAGCAGTGCCTTCATCTCAACAAACTTGGAAAGGATTTGATGCTGTCTCTAGTTTATATTTTCATAATCAATGAATTAAAAAGATGTAAGTTCCATTGAGTCAAGATGAATGTATAAACAAAAGAATAGGCTGAAGTGTTGTTTGTAAGAAACTTTTTCATATTGCTTGGGTCTTATTCTTTGTGATTGCCTTATGTAAAGTAAGTAGAGTCGTCAGGGTGGCCTAAAGTTATCAGCAAATTATTTATTGACTTTACTATTGAACAAGGACTGAACGCTCTTTTAAGAGTGTTTTTTATACTAGTCCATCTTATTTGCCTTTCTGGGTGTTCAAATCTCCATGACAAGAATGGAGTCAGAGTTTATTTCAGTTTCTGTATAGATAGATTTGGTACGTGTGAAATGGGATAATACAATTTGTTTATGAACTCTTGTTTTCTATTTAACCCATAGATGGTAACAGGTACTACCACTCCGGGTCAGAGTGGACCTGAGCAATGGTGATGAAGGGGTGCTCCACATTCCCCAAACCTCCAAAACTGGAACCTCACCATGTTAGATAGAATTAGAAATGTATTTAATTTTGTCTTCATTAAGGTGAAAACCAACAAATGTAGCATCTTCTTGGAGATCTCTTAAGAGATCTTATGCATTCTCCAAGGAGTCTGCTAGTAAGGCAATGTCATCAGTAGAATTGAGATCAGTAAGGTGTTTAGATGGATGCCTTAGGTTCATTTCTAAATGATAAGTCATTTATTATTGATTTTACAAGGTGAATCTAAGAATATAATATAGGGCAAAGATAAAGATATGTGGAATAAATGTGTCACTTTGCATCACTCCTGAGATACCAAAACATTTAGTAGCATCATCAGGTGGAATGATGAGTTTTAGTTGGAATTGCATGCAAAGGTGGGGGTTTAAAAAATAGAACATCCCTGTTTATTCTGTCAAGGAGAAATACACAGAAATGTGTAATATTAAGTATTACATATGTGTATTTCTCTCTTTTTTTTTTTCTTTTTTCGTTTTCTCAATCATTTTTTACGAGTTAGGCCGACATTGAGAAGCGACGTACTACTGTGGAAGCCAGCACATGTGCACGCTAATGTGGGCCGCCCAGTCAAAACCTACATTGACCAACTATGTAAGGATGCTGGCTGCTGCGCGGAGAGCTCCCAGAGTCGATGAATGATAGGGAAGGTTGGTGAGAGATCGTCATGGATATCCGTGCAAACTGCGTGTCATGATGATGATGATTTCTCTCTTTTACACAGAACTTTTTCTTTTCTACAATATTGTGATGCAAACTAAAGAAAATTAGAAATAATTAGATATTCTTGATACAAAGTTGTTAGGGAGTTATCCCCCCTAACGATTCAAACCGGATACTCTCTAATAAGGAGGGAGACAAAATACTGACAGTCAGGAGAAAAGGACTGGCCCATATGTGACCACACGTATGACACATCAAGTTGAACTGTTATCCAAAACCAACCCACTGTATTCCCTACCAGTGAGAATAAATAAAACAAATATTGTTATTGTTAACATATTCACTGTTTTTATTATCAATTTTGTATATCCTACATCTCGGGATATAACAAAAGGAAAAGTCTTTTAGTCTTCAAAATCTGAGTAAAAATTATTTTTTTCATTTTCTCCAAACCATTTTGTTTATTCCTTTTTAGAATTCTAAAAAAATATAAAAAAGATTGGGTTTTTTTTTTTTTTTTTTTTCTTTCAGAACAATAGAACCTTATTTTTTGTTTTTGTTTTCATTCATCTTTGAACTATTATTTCTTTTCAATAAAACCAAATCTCATTATAGAAGTAAAGGATATATTTGTTTTATTTATTTTTTTTTTTTTTTATGTCATGGCAAATCTATTTTCCTGTAATGTGTCTTCAGCTGACAGTTGCCAGAGTAACCATTTGCTATTGCTGTGAATATTTTTACTTTTGCTATTTTAATTTTTCTGTTAGGATAATCTTTTTGTCTGGAGCTGTTGGCAAACTATTTTACCTTTTTATTTTTTGTCACTTGCCTGCAATTTGCAGCCATAACAGAACCATCTCAAGACATTATAATTTCTCTTCTGTGACATTTCTGTTCCATAATTCTTCTTTTCTCATTGGATCTTGAGAATGATTCCATCTGAGAATTTCCTAAGGATTCTTAGCTTCATTCAGTTCATCTGGAGGTTTCTCTCCATTCATAAATCAATTATCTTTCGTCTTTTTTCCTCATAGAAGATTTCATTGTCAAAAATTAAAAAATGTTACAATTGTTGTTCATTAAAAAAAGAATATATCCTCATATTCATTAATAACTACAAATAATTTATGTTTGTATTGGCCTATTTTCAAAACTGTGTTTCTATGTTTTTTTTTGGTTTTTTTTATTATAAAGTATTCAGTATTTGACTTATTCCATATTTGATAGCACTTATAATCCTTTCTTGATTATAGATAAATAAAGCTAAGCATTTTATAAATTAACAATCAAATTTGTTAAATATATTATTAAAGATTTTGTTAACACATCTTTTCTTTTCTGTGTTTGTGATTACTTTAAGGACTCTAGAGATAAGACCATTTTATGATAAAAGGATTTTTATTTTGTACTATTATTTCCATAGCTCCATATTTCCATTACTATAACTAGTAGTACTTTCCCATATTACATATGGATTGTAAGATGGTAATTATAAAAAATAAAGTATGTAGTCTCTTTTATTAAAGTTTGATATAATTTGTATTTAATTTTTCATTTGAAATCTTTTAAAAAATTATTTGTTTTTAGCATTTATTTACTAAAGGTTACTGCCTTGTGTCCATTATGCATGGCACATATAGAAGACAGCTTCATATTCATTTAGAAATCTCAGATACCTTTGAAACCCCTAAAAATCCATTGATATTTTGAATAATTTTTTAATCTTATTATTTTCTAGACTTGCAGGAATAGAACTCACCTCAATTTTCTTTAAGTGTTTCTAAACCTTTTTTAAGCCAATCAACTGTTGAGATGAAATGTCTTGCCTCTTATTGGCTTGGCAATTGGCCTTGATAGAGAGAGTATAAGTGCATATAAGAAAAGGGCAAAACATTTGTCTTATGTAATGATACTATGAAAGTGGGTAAGTCCTATAAAATAGACACCTTTTTACAACTTGGGGGATTGTAAAACAATAAAAAAAAAAAAAAAAATCTAAGACAGATATTTTAGTATAATTTAAAAATTTTCTAGGTATGACTAAAAATCTCTCAAAAAAACAAAAATAACAGTCCCAAAATAGTGAAAATTTGTTTGGACAGATAGACAGACATTTAGTGAATTATAAGATTTTTTTAATAACTGTTTTATATTTGTCTGAATTTTTGCGATGAGGCTTGATAATTTGTATTATTTGGATTTTTCACACTGTTGTCCTCATCTTTATTTTATATACACAATGTTCCCGGGTTCGACAAGAGACACCTGAAGAAGGCCGGAGGACACATTGACCAAAATGTTGTGTTTATATAACAATAAAGATGAGGACAACAGTCTGAAAAATACAAATAATACAAACTGTTCTATAGTCTTAAAATTTTTAATTCAAAAGGTTTTTTTTCGAGACTTTTTGCAAGATATAAAAAGAACTTAAAATAAAAAAAAATCTAAGATGGAAAAATTATTTTGAAACAAAACAAAAATAGAAATTAGGTCTATTAATAATAAATAAAAGTGCTTTTTCCCCCCCTTTTTTCTTGCTTTCTCATATACTTAACAATATTCAAATCTCTGCAATATGGTCCTAGTAGAACATTAACCAAAATAATATAAACCCTATTTGGTGCTCTTCCAATATGTGATCTACTGAAGGTTTGATCTACTATTGATCTACAATTTATGGCATGTGATCTACTAGGAAAAAAGAAGTTAGGGTTTAGGGTTAGTTTAATGGGAAAATAATGGGTAGATCACATATTGGAATATAAACAACTTGGTAGATCACATATTTGAAGAGCACCCCCTATTTCAATTGGTTGTAAAATGTGTGGTTATCACACGCGAATAGATTTTAGCTATAACCATATGTTGTTGAAAGGAGCATTGAGTACCTCTCCTTGCTTATTTAGACTAACAAGGAACAATCACATTCATCACTTTCTTACTTCTTTACTGTCTATCCAATTTAATCTTTTTCTCTCTCTCTCTTCTCTCTCTCTCTCCCTCTCTCTCTCCTCTCTCCCTCTCTCTCTCTCTCTCTACTTTTCTTCTCTTTGCTGCAGTGAGTGATTGATTGAAACTGTTTATTGATTTGTGAAGGAAAAGCATTTTCTCACTGATGCATAAGAATAGCAATGCTACTCTATAGAAAACAATTTCCCTTGACTGTTCATCCTTGAAATTTTACACATGGGTATTATGAAGGGGGATCATAATAAATATACATAAATTTATTAGATTTCTTTTTTTTTTTTTTTGTGGTTTGTTTGTTTAAAGAGGGATGTTTGTATTGATTTAAAACTTGGTTCAATTGTGTGATGGATTATTGATGCTTTCATTCTCTCTTCTTTAAAAGATCCCTCATACTGTAATACTTAGAGACATTTAGCTGTCAATAATAAAGCTATCAGTCAGAAACGATCCTTGCTTAATATTAAAGATCAAATATCAATTACTTTTAGCTTCATCTTTTTATATAGCTTTGTTTCTATAGAAGTGGGGGGAAATAGATATTTGCTTCAACAAGTTCCTGCTGGGGGGGGGGGGTACCCAAAAAGCGAGTTCACTGTCTTTCGCAGGCCAAACTTTCTTTTGGTCAACACAGTCTTCGACCAGCAGCTGAAAATCCGTTGCCGTCGTCAAAATAATATTTTCTGACTGCCGTCTCACGAAAGCCGAAAGCTTCTCTCCTTGTCACACCACGCTCCCCTCGCTTTGGTTATTTTATGGGCATATTACCCAAACATCCGGCACATCAGTCGAACCTTGTGTCCGTCCAGTGCCTAAATTGCATTTGTTTTCGCATGTGGGAGGACGCGGGTTCGATCCCGGCAGGCAAGACAATGTCTTGCTCTTTTTCCTTTCTCGTTCTCCGTCATAGTTTCTTTTTTATTTTGTGATTTGTAGATAAAGAGTATTAGAAGTGAAAGCCTTCACTAATACGTGAATAAATGATATATTAAGGATTGATATTGTGGTGTTTTATAGGATCGATTGTTGTAAATGAAAGATTTGTAATTTGATTAGCAGAAGGTGGGGATGATGATGATGATGATCAAAAAGAAATAGTTTTGAATGGGGGGGGGGGTTCAATCAGAAATGAACCAATATATAAACTGAGTAGATGACCAACCAAGTCAACTAAAGTCAACAAGAGAAGAACTGAGGCAAGACTGGATTCTATAAAACTGACAAAGGCCAATGAATCGTTATGAAATTATTCACTAAAAATATCAAATATATTTTGTGTAGGTAAGTCATCAGGATGGCCTAAAGTCGGTATCCGCCAATCAGCGAGGAAGTCTATCCCCTTTTCACTAGCGCTAGACCAAGGAGATTGTTTTTGCATCTGAGGTGGATTGCCACACCTAGCATCAGCTCCTTACTTTACCGCCCAGATCCCTGTGCTACTCCTATGTTGAGTTGTCGAGGGCCGGTATCGAACTAGGAACCTTGTGGTTTCTCGCCGAACACTCTACCGACTGAGCTAAACCGGCCCCTCTTATTCCTTAATCTTCCGACCGTCATCATCTTGCAACACCCTCTGGTTAAAAATGAGACCGTCCAAATTGTCCAAGATGAGATGCAAAAATGTAAATCCCGATTATCTAAAAGTTCGACAAATAAGCAATCTTTCGAATTTTTATTTCTTACTAGCAGAGGCTACCCGGCATCACCTGGGTAGAGGGGGGATTTTTTAAAGTTAGTCCCGCAGATTATGGTTTCTAGCTGAATGCTCTACCGACTGAGCTAACCCAGACCCTAACTTGTTTATTGTCCATGAGTAAGTGGCAAAACATAAGTCCTGATCTTAAATACGTGTGTTTGTGTGTGTTTGTGTATCGCTATCATGTGTATTGAAACTGTCAATATTATTAAATAGTTGACATAGAACCAAAAATGATTCTTTTTCATAGTGTGAACCTACATCCAGTGGACCTCCCAAGCAGTCTCTCAAACAATAGACTATCTGCTTAACTTAACTTTTTAAGTTAGAATTCTTAACTTACTAAAAAGCCAAGCTTGAATATCTTATATTCAACCAAACTGGAAAAAAGGCTTTTTTTCACCCACACAAACCATGATTCTTTTAAAAAAAAAAACAAACCACTATTTAAAGCCATGATTAAACATAATTACCTTCTATTGTGCCGGTTTAGCTCAGTCGGTAGAGTGGTGGACTAGGAACCACAAGACTTTGGGTTCAATACCGGCCCTCGCCAACTCAGCGTATGAGTAGCACAGGGATCTGTGCGGTAATGTGAGGAGCTGACGATACGTATGACGCTCCACCTCAGACACCGAAAACAATCTCCTTGGTCTAGCGCTAGTGAAAATGGATGTGACACAAGGTCAATATCTTAAGTATTTCTTATAACTTATCAAATGTCCTCCCTTTGGTGTACTGTACATGTATCCATAGTGTCACCTGGAATAATTACAGACACACCTGAGGTGTGGCTATTAAATAAGAAGACTTGTTGAACCATAATGCATGTATAAACCACACGGTATAAACTGTCAAATAAGCAATAAACAACCTTTTGAAAAAGTTTTGATCTCTTCCACATCACTTGAAGTAGACATGTTTTGTTTATTTACTTGACATGACGAAAAGGTCAATGTAATAATCAAGGTGAAATTGAACAAAACAGCAAGTTGAATAGTTTCTGCATGCTAACTGATTTTTTTTTTGATGGGAAAGAATGCATGCGTGTTTAAGTAGCATAAGAGTTTTTTGTGAAGGTTGAGAAGATTTTCAAGATGATGAAGGTTAATCAGTGAGAATGTTAAAATATTGAACAAATCATTTAAAATTATCAATGACTCTGCAGAAGTGATTGCACAAATGGTCTCCATCAATAAAAAAAATAAAAAAACTGTTAGCAAAGTTTTGTTTAAAGATTTGATCATTCATCATTTTCAATATCCTCTTGTCCTTCCCAAAATCTTGTGCCACTCAAACATATGCGCATATAATATGTATTCAGTATTATTTTTGGGAGAATATGTGCTTAATTGAAGTCGTACCTAATTTTGAAAGTTAATTAATAAATAATTAATTAATTAGGCGGGCATACCTATTTAAATGTAAGGCTAAACAAATCGAGAAAAATCAATCTCTGTATGTACATTTCGGCCTATTAGGCCTCATCAGCAGAGCTATAGATAGGAAGACCGCCTTGTGCATGATTTGAACCTTGACTGTCAAGCTGACAGGCGAGGACCTTAACCCCTACACTAACCGGACTTTCTTAGATTTTTCGTTTTGTTTAGAAGTAGGTTTTTATTCCTCTTATAGTGACTTTTTACATGACAGTATGAGAAGTAAATACACAAGCAATGTGTTTTGATATGGCTTTTCTTTTTTTTTTTTAGCCGACAATTTTTGGGAGAATATGTGCTTAATTGAAGTCGTACCTAATTTTGAAAGTTAATTAATAAATAATTAATTAATTAGGCGGGCATACCTATTTAAATGTAAGGCTAAACAAATCAGTATTATTTGTATTATTCTGACTATTGTCCTCATCTTCATTGTTATTTGTACAACATTTCAGACGATGTGCCCTTTGGCCTTCTTCAGGTATTTTGTGTCAGACTTGGGAACCTTCTTGGACTCGGGAACCTTCTTGTAATAATCGGGAACCCTCTTATCGTAATTGGGAGCCATCACGGAACTTTGAACCTAACCCATTATTCAGTTCATGGGGGTATCCTGTTCTCATTCCGCTAACCACATCTGGGGTACAGGTGTTAAGCTGTGTTAATTATTATTCTATGTTATTGTTGCCCCTGACCAGGATTGAACCTGCAGTCTAGAGATAACTGTCACTTAGAACTGTCTTAACCTAACTCCTTTATCCACTAGGCTATGTGTCCAATGAAGATGAGGACAATAGTCCGAATAATACAAATAATACTAATTATCAAGCCTATGTCATAGCTCTACGTCACAGCTTACGTTACAATATTCTTATGCTATATACACCCAAAATTTGAGTAAGCAATTTTAAAAATTGTTTTTTACTCCCGTTCTTTTTTTTTTCTTTTTTTTTTTTCTTTTTTTTTTTTTACAGTAATAAGAAGTTAACTAAAAAGTTTACAAATAAATAAATACCTACGATTTTTTGGAAAATTGATGTGGAAAATATTCAAAACAATTGTTTCATTATTACATGCATGAAACATTTTATTTGAGAGGGACAGGGCTCAGTTTTCATTTCAAATTGTTTTCTTTTTTTTCTTTTTTTTTCTTTTTTTTTCTTTACTCCTTTAATAAATATGAGGATTTGTCTTACTTACGATACAAACCCTTTGACATTGAATTTTTAACTCCCACCCTCTCGGGCAATGTCTTTCAAAAATTAATTTTTACGACGCCCGGAGGGTGTTTTCTGTTGCTAGTTTCAATAATATTCCTTATACTTTTGTCATGTGCAACTTTATAGATATCTTCATGGAAAATAAATAGAAGTTAATATTTTAATATAATGTTTTAAAGAATAACTGTTGCTATTAAAAAGAGAAACTTTCTTGCTGCACTTTAAATATATTTGCTATGAAAGGAGGCACTCCTGGCGGAATAGTTATTATCATTGGAAATGGTTTTAGTAAACCAAGTTCAAATCCTGTTAGGATTTCACTTCATGCTCATGCCTTTCCCAAAGGCATGAATCCATCCCTTTTGCTCACTTCAGTTATCGGTCAATGGTAGAGCAGACTGGACTCTTTAGTGTTAGTATGCCAACTGATTTAGAATAAGATAAAATCTGAATTCAAACCAGCTGTACTCTGCTTAAAAACTGACCTTGTACTGCATCCTGCCCATAATTGGGTAAATATATACTTGGTCTGAAAGGTTTTATTTTCTAAACATTGGTTTAAGGATGATTAGTGATAGAAGAGATACAAAATGATTGAGAACATTAGTGAACAATACAACAAGGAAATGACTCATGATGGAACTTGAGACTGTCTAATCAAATGGCTCAATTAGCTAAGCAAATCAACTTATTTGACAACTCTATAACTAGTAACAAGTATTATATTATATATATATATATATATATATATATATATATATATATTTCATCTTCATTTTAGTCGGGGTTTTTTTATCAGCTTCTCTGACCATCATTATATGGTCATTGGTAAAGAGTGCATATGGGCAGGGTTACCTCAGATGGTAGAGCGTTCAGCTTAGAAACCACGAGGTTCCTAAATTTTTTAAAGAGTATATTACAAACATGTAATAACAACCCCCCCCCAAAAAAAAAAAAAAAAAACAACCAAAAAAGCCTCTAGCACTTTGTGACTTTGAGAGAAAAGCTTTAGGCCAATGAATAGAAATATTTATTGAATCTAAATATATTGAAGTTCAGCAGTGAGAAAGAGATAAGTATATGACTGGTTTTAATATTTTTTATTCTTATTTCTTAATTTCCTTTGCAGACTGAAAGGCAAACTATAGATTATCCAAAAAAAAGGTCTATCTAAACAATGAATCCAGGTACTATGGGGGTACATATATGGAAGTGTGGGTGGCTTAATAATGAATGGTATGGAAAACTGAATTGGCATGGTGAGTTTAAATCTCATCTGAAATAGTCAGAAATCCATTTCTTCTTCTCTAAGCTATAAATAAAATAGCTTTACACATTGTGCTCTGAAGCCTTGATTGGTAACCAGTCTAGAAGGACCATTCTAAATTTAAAACTAAGAGGGCATAGGAATAGCAGTTCCACTTTGTAAGACATACTTGTTACCGAAACCATAGCAGCATAATGTGGTTGCAGCTCTGAGCACCATAAGGAGGAGTCAACAAGTGTATTCAACAAGAAATGCTGTGGCATATATTTATAATTTTATAGATAAAGCAGCAGTTTGTAAGATTATGAAAATGACTAGATAAATAAATGTTTTATCTATTGGGCACATCTCAGATGAGCATATTAGCAAAGTTGTTAATCATAAGGGATCTTATCTATTGTGTAATTTGTCAATGTATATCTACATTCCATTTATTTGTGATAGGGAATGGACTAAAAAAAAGATATATTTTAATTGCTTATTCTCCTGTTAAGCTTATTTTTAGCTGAACAGTTCTATATATTTTTTTCTTTTTTTAAAATATGAAATAAAATAATTATAATAATAAAATTTATTGTGTACAGTGCTCAGGTGCACTACAACTCATCAAAATCTCATGTCTAGTACATAGAATAATGTACCAGTGTCAGGAACATGAATAGCATACTGTAATAATAATATACATGTATGTGTGTGCGTGCATGCATATGTGTGTGGAGGGGGTATCAAATAATTAAATCCTTTAATCCTAGATTTTTTTTCTCAACTTGTTAGCAATCCCAAATATTTATTTCAAGTTATCATATCAGTTTCTTCATTTTTAATGTCCCACTTACATGTTGTTTATGGTAGGTACTAGAATTTGGCGCTTAGTCAAGTATCTTTTTTCATACTTATATTTTGCTTATGTTTTCTCAGTAAATGTTTTTAAGGAAGGAATGTTTTTGTCAATTTTTTTTTTTTTTTTTTTTTTTTTTTGAATCCAGAAATTCAAAGATTTTATCACTGAATAAAAGATTTGGTAATTTATGAGGAAGTGTGTCCCGGTCTCCTGCCTCAAAAATTGCTACCCGGTGACTATCAAAATAACAACCCCAGCTCGTCGTAATTCTTGTTTATTTATCGTAATTTGTCATAATTCTTGTTTAGATATGAAAATGGATATATAGTTTAGAATAGACTGAGATAGATAGATAAACAAACAAAATAATATAGATAGATATAAACAAATGGAGATAGATAGATATTTTCGACAAGTAAATGTATTGGGGGGGAGTCGCTTCTTTTTTTGTCGTAATTCTTGTTTATCTAAACTAAAAACAAGACATTAAACAAACATGAATAAAAAAAATCTTAGTATTTAAAGTAATATAGATAAATATGAACAAATTGAGATAGATAGATAGAAATATAGATATGAAGATGGATAGTTTTGAATAGACTGAGCTGGGTCGTTATTTTAATAGTCACCGGGTAGCAATATTTGAGGCAGGAGAATATTTAGGTTAAAGCAAACTTTAATAAGTTCCTACTGAAATTCACTAAAAATGAAATATCTTATGTTACTGTTGTATACCCACTTCTTTCTTACTCTATTCTTTTGGCCGTCTTTGACATCTTATAACATCTTGTCTTTGTCTGGAATCTTCTAAGGTCTGGACTTTCTTGCGGACTTCGGGTCTGGTCTTCTATTGGGGATTTCTCTTTATCAGAAGCCCTGTGTCATTGTTAGTTTTTAGATAATAAACACAAGACTTCGATTTACTTGATCTTATTTTATTTTTAAATCCCCAGCCAGACAATCTGCGCAGATTAAGATGGGACGTGCGTATAACGCGACTTACCCCTTCGAGCTCGCTGCTACCTTCTAACTGACTGAAACTTACTTACTATCTAAACCAGAAGAGAGGGTCCTCTCTACTGGTTCTCATGGCTATCCCTGGAAGATAGGGTTAGGACTGAGGTCAAGCTTGTCACTCAATCTTCAAGGCCGTCAGCTGCACTTAAAACGCCATCTTGTTTTCTACACTATTGCACATAAATATTAGGTATCTAATAATTATGTAACATTACATGAATAATGTAAAAAAAATAAAAAATAAATTATGTGAAAAATCTTATACCAGGGGTCATAAATTAAAACTCTTAAAAAAATGTTGTAAAGCAAATGCAAGACAAAATTATTTTAGTCACAAAATGGGGAATACATGGAATAAACTACTATCATAAATAATGAATGCCCCATCTCTAAACTCATTTAAGGCAATTTTAGATAATCTGTGGAAAGATTATAAATATTCTGTGGAATTAAAATGAATGCTTATAAGGAACAGCTGACAGGTCTCAGACCTAATATACTAGCTGAAAGGATATTACTATTATTATTATTATTATTATAAAACCTCATTTTGCTGATTAAAACCCTTGCACATTTGCGTACACACACATCCACACATAATACATATATACATTTATTTCATTTTTTATAAAGTCTATTTAATTTTTCAAAAATAATTTTTTTAAATAACGAAGGGAAAATTTGAATATACTTGATGTAAAAATGAAAACAAAAACTAAATTGCAATACTAGCTGAAAAGATATTATTATTATTGTCATTATTGAAAATCTAAATTCATTTTTAGAGCATTCCAAGTTTTCTAGTTCCAAAATATCTTATCATATCTAATCCCATTTATTTTGTCAATATTGAAATCAACTTTGGATACTAACAATTACTACTTAGCCAAGGTAAACATAGAACTATGTAAAGCAGGAGTTGTGGGGTGATTAGTATTGATATTCTATATTTATCTAGAAATAATAAAACTTTGACTTGTGCTGTATGGCATTGGGGCAATATATTACCTAAAGTGGAAAAACTAATAATTTTATTTCCCCACTTATAAAACTGTTAACTTATAATAACCCAGTATTTGAATAGGCTAAGTTTGTTGAAAAAATAATTTTTTTAATCACCAGTCTGTTATATATCAAACATAACACTTCATTTATATTACAATTAATTATTAATAAGTAAAAGTAAAGTAAAGTCGACGGGGCGGCCTTTAGTCGGTATCAGCCAATCAGCGAGGGAGTCTATCCCCTTTTCAATAGCGCTAGACCAAGGAGATTATTTTAGCATCTGAGGTGGAGCGCCACACCTACCATCAGCTCCTTACTTTACCGCACAGATCCCTGTGCTACTCATAACACTGAGTTGGCGAGGACCAGTATCGAACTAGGAACCTTGTGGTTTCTAGCCGAACGCTCTACCGACTGACAAATAAATTTTTAAGCTTTTCTTTTTGTAATAAGTTTGTATTTTTAAATTCTTTTTAATAGGTTTGATTTGAAACAAAATTAATACTGATACTCGTGCAACAAATACACTAACTATAAAATAATTTCTCTTTTTGGTGGTAGTAGGTCTGCCATGAAGCACTTATAAATGATACTTGTTGAAACATGCTGTATTTTAATTGAATAAATTAACTGTTTTTATGAAAAATAGTTGCTACTATTACTTCAGTTGTACTTGTGAATATATACACATCTACTTTATTATTAAAGCAATAATTTATATCTAAGTAGTTTGAAATTCCATTCCAAATTCTCAAGAGACAATGTCTGTTCCTTTATATTCACTTAAGATTATAGTAAGATTTTAATTCCAAGTTTGAAGGGTGGGAGAAGACCAAGGGCCGGTTTAGCTCAGTCGGTAGCGCGCTTGGCTAGAAAACACAAGGTTCCTGGTTCAATACCGGCCCTCACCAACTCACAAACCATCCATGTGAGGCGAACAAGACACACTGGGCACTGCTGGAGAAGCAAGGATGAACTCATAAATGACATTCTTCTGTCACATTGGCAAGCCATCATATGGGCAGGCTAGAGTAGGCCGTCCAGCTAAGACATACATAGACCAACTCTGCGCGGATACTGGATGCTGCGCAGAGGACCTCCCAGGGGTAATGGATGATAGGGATGGTTGGCGAGAGATTGTCATGGATATCCGTGCTGCTAGTGCAACATGAGGAGGATGATGATGATGATCATATATATATATATATATATATATGTATATGTAAAAATGGAAATTAGAAATAAATCCAACAATATGAGGAAGAATGAATAAAGAAAAGAAAGAATAGAATGGATAATAAAAGAATTTAATCAATATCACTTACACATGTGTTTCGGTCAGTTCATCTGTGTGAAAATATTTCGCACACAGAGAAGATTCACTCTGATGAAGGTCGAATCTTTGTGTACGAAATATTTTCACACAGATGAACTGACCGAAACACATGTGTAAGTGATATTGATTAAATTCTTCTTTTATTATCCATTCTATTCTTTCTTTTCTTTATTCATTCTTCATCATATATATATATATATATATACATATAGACACATACCATAATCAGTACATTTTTTACATCCTTTTAGTTTAAAGTGCAAGAAACAGTTTTTTATTCTTTCTTCTTGTGTAGTTAGTACTACATTATACACTATTCTTAAAATGCATAAAACTATGCAAGCCTATTAATACATCATTATTGTTTTTGTTTGTTTTGTTTTTTAATATATTTTGTGTTGAATGCATTGATATGCATCTTTACAGCTATTAATATGGGTTATGATTATTCTGATATTCCAAGAAAATCAATAGTTGATTCTATGTTGTTATAGTTGACCTTCCTTTTTTAAATAGTTTTTTTGCTCTATTGAAATTACTGAGTATAATTAAAAGTGAAAAGTGAACCATTCACTTATTGATCTTATTTCTATAATCATCAATGATTTCTTTTTCTAGATTTGAAAACACTATGTACATTTAAAAGCTATTTGTCAAAACTTCATTATAGGAAAGAAAATTATTCACACACACAGAGAAATATATATATATATATATGTGTGTGTGTGTGTGTATATGTATATATATATATATTGATGCTGATAGCTTTTTTATTTAGTGTGTTCTGGGACGCATGTACTTGATATGAATGAGTCCCTGGGAAATTTCATGGGTCCCAACTAAAGTTTCTTAATAAATTGTAAAGTTTTTATCTATGAGCAAATAGTCGTCTAACCCCTACCTTGTATCCCATACAGTGTAATTCGTTTCCAAGAAAATATTGAAATGTTTTTACAGTTAGCTGGAAATGGTGGAAGGAAGAAAAAAAACCACTGGGACACATAGATATGATTTTTCTGCATCCTTTTAGATTTTTATGTGTCAATGACGCAGGACAGTACCTATCAGCATCTTTGTATGTGTGTGTGTGTGTGTGTGTATATATATATATATATATATATATATATATATGTGTGTGTGTGTGTGTGGATCTTGTAATGATAACATAGACATGAGCAATTTATGAATTGTAGAAATTAGAGGAAAAGTGTAATGAATACTTAATATATACTAAAACAATTTGATAAAATAAAATTCCACAAACAATTTTAATTTGAAAGAAAATATTTCAAATAAACAATCATCTTTATTTGCTTTGTGATTATTAAGAGGAAACGATACTTTTATTTTTTTCTTCATTGCACACATTCATTTGAAGATTGAATTTATTTTGTTGTTCATCAAATAAGTTTTTTCATTATCTCATTGAATCTCATCTAATAATTACTATAATCTTTTTATCCTGGCAATCAACGCAAAGGTTATTAGATTATAGATTATTACTTTAAAACATAAAACCTGAAATTTCTTAAAAGTACAACATATTGCTAATTATAAATTTGTGAGTCTCATTTTTATTTTGAACTTGCAATTAATTCAAGCATTGCCAAGAAGAAATAAACCATTTGGGTTTTATTTTATAATGCATAGAATATTTTGATGTCTAAAATTATAAACTGCTCCAGAAAAGTATAGAGTTAAATTGACAAGTGAAATCTGGTCTAATAATGAAATTTATTGTGTACAGTGGTCTAATAATGAAATTTATTGTGTACAGTGGTCTAATAATGAAATTTATTGTGTACAGTGGTCTAATAATGAAATTTATTGTGTACAGTGCTCAGGTGCACCACAACTCATCAAAGTCTCATGTCAAGTACACAGAATAATGTATTAGTGTCAGGAACAAGAACAGTTTACAGTAGTAATATGCATGTATGTGTGCGCGTGTGTGCATATGTATGTGGAGAGTGGCATCAGGTATAGTGTCGGCAGACTACAGGAAGCATGGAGGCTTTGAAAGACTCGGCAGCCTACAACAGACGCGGGCAGTTTATTCTATGTCTCCGCAACTCTGAACGTGAAAAAATGTTTCCGAAAGTCATGTGAGCAGTGCTGTTTTCTGACTTTGTAGGCATCCCCACGTGTGTTAGAAAGATGGAGATCAAAAAGGTGCTCACGGTTGCTGTTGTTAAGATGATTAATGACCCTATGAGCGTTTACCATAGGGTTTGAGATTAATGGTGTCCAGTTGTCCTTAGAATATATTCCTTGAGAACATGAAGGCCCTTCATCAGGGACACTCCACAGGACAATCAATTTTTTTTTTTTTTTTTTTTTTTTTTTTTTTAGATTAAAAGGATTAAAATAAGTATAACCGTCTGTTAAAGGATGACAAATTTTAAAGTTTTTTTTTTTTTTTTTTTTTTTTTTTCATTTGATCAGATCTTTTGAATTTTTTTTTTTTACAATGTACTCATCTGTACCAAGACAGCTGGTTGCCTTGCCTTTTTTAATTTCTTTTTATCTGAAAATAAGTAGTAAGAGATAAAAAGAACAGCTTTTTCTTAAAAAAAAATTTGTATCCAAATGATTACATTTCATTTTTTCTTTGATACACTGAACATTCGGGTAAGAAAAGATGACAAACACAATCCCTCACCTACACCTTTTGGTAATCAGCTAAACTTTTAACTGAAAATAGAACTCCTGAAAATGTTATTTCGGAATAGAGGCCACATCGTTTTTTGTATTTTTATTTTTATTTTCATTTTTATTTAAACTTAAAAAGAACAAAAAATAAATAAATAAATTAAAAAATTAAAAAAAACAAAATTAAGAATTAAAAAAAAAAAACCCAACAAAACAGATTGCTATTGATTAGGCATCCTAGATTATGATTATAAAAAAGATTTTTTTAAATTGTTTAATTTTATGAAGAGGGTTTAGTTCAGGATTTTGAAATTGTTACACCGCTTATAAAGTAATTGTCCATTTTTTAAAATGAATTTATAATAGTGAACTGAACCTACTGACCTACTTTATAATTGGTGTAAAACTTTTAAAATCTCAAAGTAAACTATTCTCATAAAACTAAAACAAATAATTTCTAAAATATTTAATTGCATGTGATCCTATTATCAGAAATATAACAAATGTTTTTCATTGTTTTAGTCAAAAGAATAGGGAATTTCAGCTGATTTTTCAATATGAAAAGGGGACACAAAGTTGTGTTTGTTCATTTAAAGCACAAGACAACTAAGTAGAAAAAGGAACAGTGTTATGATTAGGACACAACCTTTTATGTTTGTATGGTAATTATTAAAGGGTAATAATAGAATTTTAATAGTTTGAATACATTGATATTCATCAAGGCATGCCAACAGCACAGATTCCTTTGACTCTCTTTCTCTCTCTCTCCATCTGTCCCTATTGACCATCACATATTGTAAGTCCTCTAAACGACATCCAGTGTCCATACAATGCCAAAACTGAGGTGTCCATGTGTAGGGGTCTATAGGAGAATGTTGTTGCTTATGAGTTCATCCTTTTTTTTCTCCAGCAATGTTTTACTTGATTTCAAGATGGGAGGTGAGTGGCCATACAACCAGTTTTGTAAAGTGCCGTTTCCAGGAATTATCAAAACATCATACAACATCCTTGTGTTGTTCCCATCTAGCCTTTTCTCAAAATGTTCCATTAATCCAAGTGTTGCAACCATACAGTAGTACTGACATGGCTACAGCTTGGAAAAATTGCTATTTTATTTTATCAGAGAGATCAGATTACCATATGGTCCATGATCAGTAGCTGTCCATGTTTTACCTATGCATATATTGATTTCACTTTCAGTAGATGAGATATTGCTACCAAAGAGATACCTAAATGTACATAAAAACATAGTTACGGATACATGACTAAAGGATAGTCATATATCGTATAAGAGATTTACTAGCAGTGAGTGGCCAGTGTTAAGGGCCAAAGCCCCAACAAGAAAGGGGTAGACCGTGTCTAACCCATGTGGTCTCGTAGGTCGGCAGGCAAAAAGAGAGAAGTTCAAATCAGCTGCTTAAATAGACCAGGCCCCTAGCGGAAACCAGCGACACTATACGGGCAGACAACTCTCCAGGCAAATACGAAAATAACCCCACAGGTGTATCTTGAAAAAGTATTAAATCTAAATAATAAGACCTGTTGATTTACAAAGTATGAAGTAGTAAAACCAGTTTCTATTAAAATGTTGTTTTTTTCTTCTACTGCTTGCCATGTCTACATGAAAGTTTGTTTTTTTGTTTTTTTTTAGTTTTTTAACTGCTATAAACAGTGGAACAACCTTTTTCATTCAATTTTTTAGATGTGATATGTTTATTCCTTCTTTTTTTTTCTCCCCCCTAAAATTTGGAGGGTGGGTGATGAAGTGGGTCATGTTGTTTAATTTAAAACTACAAGTCATTTATTTGTCTAGCCTTAGGGTGCAAGAAAGAGTAGCCTTGTTTTGATATTTTGACACCATAAAAAATACTTTTCCTTACATGATTCCAGTTGATGTCAAGTTCAAATATATATTTTTTTGTATTTTTTATAAATTAATGTTTGCAGTTTTGTTTCTCTCATAGTTTATGATAATTCAAATTTGTCCTTAGACTTTTCTTTCTCACTAATCACATTCATAAATAATTCGCTCTGTTTATTAATTGGTTTTAATTAAGAAATTTAAATTGAATCATTTGAATGCACATTACACTTGACATTTGGTGCTAGTTAAATTAATGCTGTGGTTTTGTGTGAAAATGTTTTGAAGAAAGAAAAAAAAGAAAAAGAAAAAAAAAACTAAGTGTAATGAAAATTAATTGCAATTTACATTAAGATAAAGCAAATCTTCATAGAAAATATTTCCTTAAATTCCCTAAATATTACTGTAATAAGTAATTGGGAGTTACCTCCCCTATTTTATGATTATCTCCCCTTTGGAGAACTCTCTAGTGAATACTAGACTATATGAACTATCAATAAGTGTACCAATTATTCAAAGTAGAATAAAGCTTTTGAAAGTCTATCGGTGTTATTGTTTGTCATTACAACAACTTTGTTTTTGTTTTTTTGATTATTCAAAATCACAATTATATATGCATAAAATCTTCAGTATACAGACATATAAGTAAAGTTAAAGTAAAATCATCAGGGTGACCTAAATTCAGTATCAGTCAAACAGCGAAGGAGCCTATACCCATTTCATTAGCACTAGACCAAGGAGATTGTTTTTGGTGTCTGAGGCAGAGCGCCACACCTACTATCAGCTCCTCACTTTACCCTGTGCTACTCATACGCTGAGTTGGTGAGGGCTGGTATCGAAACCAGAACCTTGTGTTTCCTAGTCGGACGTTCTACTGACTGAGCTAATCTTGGCCGTCTTGTAGTCAAAATTATCATTTTAGTCATCTTTAAAAAAATAAAAAATGAAGAAAAAAAGAAGAAAACCAAGAATAGAACAGTCTACTCATTTTAATAAAATTGTATTTCTAATCTTTATTTAATTTAATAATGATCAGTTAAATTTCAGATATTGTAGTTTATGTGAAGATTTCTTTTTTTTATGCTCTTTACTTTAACAATCATTAAATTTCTAGTTTAGTAATTTATTTATTTGTTACCCATTGATATCTTGTATTATTTAGACTTTTTGCACTGTTTTCCTCATCTTTATTGTTATATACACAATGTTTCAGCCAATGTGCTCTCCGACCTTCTTCAGGTGGTATTTCTTATCAAACTTAGGAACCTTCTTGAACTTGGGAACCTTCTCTTCCCAAGTTTAACAAGAAACACCTGAAGAAGGCTGGGAGGAGCACAACAGCTGAAACGTGTATATAAGAAAGATGGAGACAAGTCCAAAAAATACAAATAATACAAATTATCAAGCCTCATCTAAAACAATTCAGACAAATAATACCCTTGATATCACTGTATAAAGTTTTATGTAGTATATTAAGAAAATTGAAAAAACACAGGTTTAAATAAGTTGAGTGGTACATTTATTGGCCAATGCTGCAGTGTTTCGATCTATTAATTAGATCATCTTCAGGGCATTTGTTGGTATAAGGAAGGTGATAAAGTTTTATGTAGTATAATAAGAAAATTGAAAAAACACAGGTTTAAATAAGTTGAGTGGTAAGTTTATTGGCCGACGCTGCAGTGTTTTGATCTATTAATTAGATCATCTTCAGGGCATTTGTTGGTATAAGGAAGGTGATAAAGTTTTATGTAAATTAATGCCAAAAGTTTCTTTTGTATAATTGAGATCATCTATTGAGTATTTGTAATTAGCAGGAATGTTCCTCGGAATCACTTTTTAATTCTATTCCCAAATTGTCTTAGAGAAACAAATATCTATTAAGGATGGAGCCCAGGTGGATGAGCAGTTCATGACTTGCAATACTCCACTTTGGCCCTATCTTAGGCTAGACGGGCGGTCAGAGAGGCCCCCTCCGATCAATCGGCTGGTCACGTCAAGCCCTAGCACCTATATGATTTTCCCAACCCTATTGCCCTTATGGCAAGCCCCAACCCTTTTTATCATATGGGTGCTAGAAGGCGGTGGCTGCGGGTCTACATGTCCTGGGAATGACGTTAAACTATCTGATGGTGAGGTTCCAGTTTTGGAAGTTTAGGGAATGTGGAGCACCCCTTCATCACCATTGCTCCCAGGTCTACTCTGACCCGGAGTGGTAGTACCTGTTAGGGTCCCATCTATGGGTTAAATAGAAAAATGTATTTATAAAAAAAATTGTATTATCCATTAAGAATTGATTTATTTCAAAACTTTATCGGCATTAAATGACCCACTGAGGTTGATATGCCGTAAACCAAAACAAATCAAATTCCAAACAAACAAATATCTATAAATCATGGTTTTTAAGAAATTCAACACAATGATCATTCTCATGGTCATTTCAATTACATTATTGTTGTTCTTTTTTTTCTTCTTTTAAACATATCTATTTGGTGTGTAACATTAAATTGTATTTTTATAGCTGCACATTCATTTCAAATTAAAACATTTTCTATTCAGTTACTTTGTATATTGGTATTTCTTTTGTTGTGTTTGACTCATTCAAATAATTCAACTTCCTATTTCTTTGCTTTTTTCTCTCTTTTCAACAATTCATGTTGGACTGTTTATCTATTAAGTTCATTGGAATGTGAACATAACACTTGGACAATTATTCTTGCTCTATTTATGAAGAATAGACCAATAGAAAACAAATCTTTGCCAAGCCTTAACAACTGAAACTATTAATATTTCTTTGAGTTAACAAACTCTACAAACATTAAGAATATAATTTTCAAGAAAGAAAACCTCTTATAATGTAGATTCAGTGTCTGTCTGTAACTGAAACCACTTCACTGCTTACTTCACAATACTCTCAAGAATTGCATAAGTTTATCAATGAGTATTTAATTTATTAAGAATATAATTTTCAAGAAAGAAAACCTCTTATAATGTAGATTCAGTGTCTGTCTGTAACTGAAACCACTTCACTGCTTACTCACAATACTCTCAAGAATTGCATAAGTTTATCAATGAGTATTTAATTTATAATCAAAATCATTAATACATAGAATTAAAGATGTCTATGAAAATCTGAGTTAGATTTACTTCCAAACATCCCATGTTATTAGTGTGTTTAAAAACCTGCAATATGTCTTATATATCACTAAGAAATAATGGTTTACATAATATATAGTGTGGTTAATTTGCATACTATTATTTTAACAAAACTGGGTTTAAAAAATAATTGGTGTTATTGATCTCTGTTTTATTCTCCAACATATTAAAATCAATCCTAATAATTTTGTATAGAAACTAATATAAAAATATAATTAAAATAAGTGTAATCTTTTTATGTGTTCTTATTTAATTACATTAGTCTTTTAATTTAATATATTTCCTTACATTAAAACTTATGCCAGGAGGGCGCATATTCTTGCTAGTTTTATTAATGAGTCTTCCAATGAACTTTCATTTTTTTTCTTTTTTCTATGATCTTTATTTAACCAGTTTTGAAAGGTTAGAAAAGTAAACAATCTTGGATAAAGAATATCTAGTTAAAGTTCTCTAATCTGTTCAAACATATTAAATTTTATTTTTTTCAACTTTTAGTTTTGAAAGTAGAAATTATCAGTTTTAATCTTAGTAGATCTTGCTGACTTTAGAACCACCCAAGTTTAATAAAGAATTTCTAGAGAGGAAGTCACATTATTAAGATTGTAAAATTAGTTGCTTCTTAATATTCAAAAAGGAATTTTGTGTAAGGTGTGACCGTATAGGGATAGATTTATAGGTGGAATTTATGTTTCTCTAATACCAATGGCTCCTGTTGTCTAAGTGGTAAAACAACTAGTATAGTTAACTACGTTTCTTCAGGGGGAAAATGGATGTATGGGTTATAAGTGGTTTTGAATGTTTTACAGGTTTAAAGTAGTTTGGATATTCTGGTTGCATATTCTTTTTTTTTTAAACTTTAACCCCAACTTATTTGGTGTCGTGCTGAAAACAGAATTAAGTAACGAAAAGGAAAGAGACAAAGGCAAGAAGTAGTTTTATGACTTAGGCTTTATTGACTGGGTCATAGTCGCCTGTGGCAAGGGATATCCCCCTAGCTAGGAAATGACTACACTCAGTTACGGCCTGGCTCGAAAAGGCTGAGAGATTCTTTTGGGGCCGGGGGACAGTCCTTTTTGTCGAACATGTGAAGAGGATTCTTCCGGTGAAGGCCCATGGTTTTTTTTTTTTTTTTTTTTTTTTTAATTCTAATTTTATTTTCGTTTATTTTTTTAATCCCACAAATGTGAATTTGTGTCTGATAAAAGAGCATATCCTTTATTATTGTCTCTCTTCTTATTCTGTTCGCCACTGTCATGAGTCATGAGTGAATTGTCATGAAATTAAAATCAAAAGATGAATGAAAAGTCAGTTTTAAAGTCAAGCTGGACCATATGACCTTAAGGCACCCTTAAGAAAGGACATTTTTTTCATTTACACCGTCAAATTTGGTTGTTTGTTAAGGGTTGTTTTTTTTTTTTTTTTAAACTAAAAATTGTCTGTTAAAAAGATATTGACGGTGTAAATGAAAAATGTCCTTTCTTAATCAAGATCAAAAAGGGTGCCTTAAGGTCATATGGTCCGTCAAATGTCTTGATGTCAGTAAAGTTTTTATGCTAAAAAAATTTCATGGTGATTTTTCTATAAAACTTTAGAAATTTTCTTATGGTTGACAAAGACTAAAACAGAATAGATATGTCTTTTTTTCTTTTCTGCATTTGTAAGAAAATAGTTTTGTTCATTTATATATTTTTAGAACAAGAGATAAAAATATCATCACATCAAGAAAAGATACACATTGTGAAATGTACCATTTATATGTCAATGTGCCCCAAAAGTTTTATACTGATACGCATTTTAATGTTCAGTTTCATGATTCTTCTCTATTAAAGTTTTTATTTGAAAAACTATTTGCATTTCAAGTAGATTTCAATTATTTACTAAAACTGATCTTGTACCATACTAAACTATAATTACTAATATCAATATTAAGTGAGATGATAGTTTTTCTTATCAATTTTATTGTAACATTTTTTATTATCCTTTGCTAAGCCCTGTTGGCTGGGGCGTTAGAATACACCGACTACACCTCTGCAGAGGGGTAAGACTCCCCCAATGAGGCCACCTGTTGCTGTGGGTGGCGACCCGTGATGCTTAAGGATGGAACCCAGGTGGATGAGCAGTGCATGACATGGCAACACTCCACTTAGACCCTTACTTAGGCTAGACAAGCGGTCGGAGTGGGCCCCCTCTAATCAATTTGCTGGTCATGTCAAGCCCTAGCACCTATATGACTCCCCCAACCCTATTGCCCTTATGGCAAGCCCCAACCTTTTTATCATATATGTGCTAGAAGGTGGTGGCTGAGGGTCATCATGTCTGGGAATGACATTAAACTCTATCTGATGGTGAGGTTCCAGTTCTGGAGGTTTGGGGAATGTGGAGTACCCCTTCATCACCATTGCTCTCAGGTACACTCTGACCCGGAGTGGTAGTACCTGTAAGGGTCCCATCTATGGGTTAAATAGTAAAATTTGTTTGTAAAGAAATTGAGCATCCATTAAGAATCAATTTATTTCGTAATTTTGTCAGCATTAAATGACCCACCGAGGTTGATATGCCATAAAACAAACCAAACCAAACCGAACCTTTGCTAAGCTTAAACAATTTTCTTTTGACTGTATCTAAATAAACTTTTTAAGAAAAAATTATTTCTCAAAGTGTTTTAGTAGAAAATAATACTAATTTGTGATCACGAAAATTAAAACTTATTTGTTTTTTTTGTTTTTTTGTCCTTCAAGTATTATTAATTTGTCTATTTATGGACTTCATGAAAAATGCAATCTGAATAAATTTTTAGTTTCCAGCAAATGTTTGAATTTCAACCTTTAGGATTGTACAGACCAAATAAGTCTATTTGTGCGATGTGTTTTAGTGTTGGCTGTAGGCAACATCATATTAGGAGGCTTCCCCTTACTACTGCACTTGAGGTGTGTTTAGATTAGAATCAGGAAAATACTTCCCAAGAATGTCAGTAGATCCAATTGAAGCAGTAAACAACCTGTATTCTCCACCCCACCTCCTCCTCCTCCTCCTAACCACTTCTTCTTCTTCTTCTTCTTAGAAGTACTGATAGGGGTGCTTGAAATCAGCCCTCTTCACTTTTACTACAAGACTTGACTATTTTTGTTAAAAGAACTAAAAGAGTGGATTGGCTGACATTTCCCATATTGCTTTTTCTCTGTTCTACTTAAGTGTCTTGTTACTATAAATCTGCATGAAACAGCTCTAATCCAACCTGTTGGAATAATGCCCAGCTGTAAATAAACAACTTCTACGTGTCATTACTGTTGCTGCTTATTATTCTGCCAGTGACTTTCAAGATGGGAAAACTTGTTGCTAAGAAGAAGAAATAATTTACAGGAGGAAGCAATTTTTCTTTTTTAAGACTTTTTTTTTTTTGGTTAAATCCTATGTAACAGACATAAATTCCGCAATCGTATGTCACCCCGCCGAAAGAAAAAAATACTAAAAATCAAGGGATTAACCGAATTTAATGAAATTTTCAGTGTTGATTTACATTAATGAATAAAAGATATAATGCACCAGTTATTTTGTTTAAAAACTTTTACATTTTTTTCAGGTCAATTAACTTTGAACCATGTATGTTTGTGAATCTGTGTTACGCCTCAAAGATACCTGGTTCAAAGTTAACTGACCTGAAAAAATGTAAGAGTTTTCAAATAAAATAATTGGTGCATTATATTGTTTATTCATTAATATATCAACACTGAAAATTTCATTATTTTCAGTTAAATCCTTGATTATTTTTTATTTTTATTTATTTATTTATTTTTTTTTTTGCAGGCGGGTGACATACGATGGTGGAATTATGTCCGTTAAGTAGGATTTAACCTTTTTTTTTCTTATCTTAAAGTTAGAAACATCATCATTTCAATAAGATAATTCATTCAGTTTTGATTTTTACTTAAATTATATTAATAAATGTAGATATTTACTAAGCACATAATAGTTTAGTAAAAGACAACAGGTGTTGATTTATTGGTTGTCTTGTTTTATGGCATATCAACCTTTCCAGGTCATTTAATGCCGAATCGAGTTATTTTGTTATCAGGTTGGTTACACTACCTACTGTTGCTTAAATGGTTAACCACCTAAGTATTAAACAGGCTCATCATTGCTTAACTTTGGTGATCTAGCAGTAATCGGTATTTTCAAATTGACTCAATTGTAAGCACTACAAATGTGGGGCACTCAGTGAGAATCAAACTCACTCCAGTTGTAATTAGTGTATATGTAAGTCATCGGGGCGGCATAAAGTCAGTATCAGCCAATCAGCAAGGGAGTCTATCTCCTTTTCAATAGCGCTAGACCAAGGAGATTATCTGAGGTGGAGCGCCACACCTACCATCAGCTCCTTACTTTACCGCACAGATCCCTGTGCTACTCATACGCTGAGTTGGCGAGGACCAGTATCGAACTAGGAACCTTGTGGTTTCTAGCCGAACGCTCTACCGACTGAGCTAACCCGTACTTTAATTACATTCATGCCCCCACTCTAATTACTGAAATATCCTAACGGAAAATACATACATTCTGCACAAAGAACAAAATAAACAAAAACTCCAAATGCTAGAAGCTTTATACATAAAACAATACAAACCATCCTTAAACAAAATTAATTTCCAATGCAGTACACACATTTTAAAATGCCTATAGCACCTTTCCCATCAATTCTATGTATATGTAAATATATGTAAATGTTATTATTATTGGGTTGGTTGGTTTTGCAAATAAAAAAGTATAAAACATTTTCTTTTAAACTTTAACTGACTGAATTGTTATTGACATTTGAAAGATTTGCTCAAGATTTACATTACTCTGTATTTTTGAATATCTGTAACTAAAGTAAAGTAGATGGAGTTGCCTATTGTCAGTATCAGCTGGACAGTGAGGAGTCTATCCCCTTCTTAGCTAGCGCTAAACCAGGGAGATAGTTTTTTCGTCTGAGGTGGAGCGCCACACCTACCATCAGCTCCGCAATTTACTGCACAGATACAAGTCGTGCTACTCATATGCTGAGTTGGCGAGGGCTGGTATTGAACCCAAAACCTTGTGGTTTTGAGCCGGATTCCTACTGACTGAGCTAAAATATAAATCAATATTCTATGAATATTGTACTACTGATGAGCATACAAATATTGAACCTTTTGAAGTAGGTCGTACAAACTATGTGCTGTTAAGTTACTTTACAATTTTGACTTTGATACTAATTATATCTTACCGGTCGGTGGGGCGTTTGCACTGACTGCACCTCTGCAGATAAGACTCAACCACCTGTTGGCCGTGGGTGGCAACCCGTGATGCTTAAATAGAGCCGATAGCAGTTCATGAATGCAATACTCCACTTTTATCTTGAATCTCAATTTTCATCAAGCCCTAGCACCTATATTAACCCTATTGCCCTTATGGCAAGCCCAAGCCCTATCATATGGGTGCTAGAAGGCCTGGGGTCTACATGTCCTGAGAATGACGTTAAACTCAGATGGAGCAGTTTTGGTGGGAATGGGGCACCCCACATTCCCCTGGTCCACTCTGATCCGGAGTGGTAACCTCCCATCTATGGGTTAAATAGAAAAATGTATTTATAAAAAATTGTAGACCATTAAGAATTGATTTTTCAAAACTTTATGGCATTAAAAAGAGGTTGATTGCCGTAAAACAAAACAAAACAAAAAAATAATAATTATATCTTAACTTACATAATATAGGCATTTGTGGATGACATAATGGTTAGTGGCACAGAAAATGGAATTGGTAATTGGTGTTCAAATTCTTATCAGGGCTGTTAGTGTCCATTTTGCAATCATTCCCTTTGGAAAGTCATGAATCTCTCTCTCTCTCTCTCTCTCTCTCTCTCTCTCTCATAGTAGAGTATATTGGGCTTTCTAACCTTGGTGGAGTGAGAGTGTCAAGGAGAAAAAGAACTGAGTTCAAACCTCCAGCCAGGCATTATGCATTACACCTCATGTCTTATAGATTTTAAGAAAGGCTTAAATCCCACATGGAATTGAGAGAGAAAAACAGTTGATAACCATGAAATGATGGCAATAATGGATTAATACATAATTAAGAAAATATCTTCTTGGTTTTAAGTGATGTTCATAATTCTCATAGGACTTTACTAACTAAACTGTTATACCATTTATATTTATGTATACATATATAAATTACAGTTGTATGTACATATGTGTGTGTGTGTGTGTGTCCGGAGGCAACTATGAAAATAAAACAATGACATTGTGAATGTATATATACATTTACAATCACCAGAGCTTGCTTTTTGTGCAAAAATAATGATTTTATTTATATCTTGGAAGATATTTAAAAATTATGATTTGAATAGTAAAAAAAGGGAAAGTCATTGGTTACGTTCATGATTAAAAAAATAAATCAATTATGTAAGACCAAAACAATCAATGGATCTGCAAGACTAACTTTTTATTATCCCACCTCTACCCAGGCAACGTCGGGTAGCTGCTTCTAGTATGTATATATGTGTCATACTATAATGATGAAATAATTGTGAATTGGTTTCAATGAAATTTGTATATTGGATTGAATATGGTGTCCTGTTAGATGTAAACTAAAACAAAATAAAAAATAAAATAAATAACTTGGAAATTCTGAAAGTTTTTAAATTTTGCTCATTTCTGTTTGGTTATATTTTACTTAATTATCTCCTTATAGTAGAGTTGCATTTACATGGATATTTTTTCTTTGAATTTTTCAAATATATTTCTTTCAAATAAACAAACAAACTTATAATATTAAAATGAAAGAAAAACTGTTATATACAAAATGTCAAGTTTGAGGCGCGTGGGGTAACAGTTAAGAGTCGTAGGAAATGGACATCCAGCCGAGTTCAAATCCTGGATGAGGCTGTTTACATTTCACATAGCACTAACACCGTTGGAAAAGATACGCACCCAACTTCTGTCCCTCCGACTATGAGTAAAAATAGGGTAGACTGGGCTCTTTAGCCATGGCTAGGTAACCAGTCTAGGCGATGGCAAACTCTGAATTAAACTCCGCTTTAGAAATTGACCTTGTGTCACATCCTGCTCATGCGGAGGTGTTGGTATATACAAAAATTCAATACTAAAAATAAAAGATTGTAATTTCTAGTCATGTCATCTTAAGAGCCAAGACAGGAAATTATAAGACATTGTAAAAACTTGGCAACAAATATTTATTTCAGCTGATACATTAGTCAGTGTCAACAACCACCCACACTTCTTTTATTTCATTTCTATTTATTCTTTTTTTTTTATCTTAATCTGCTTAAAGAGTCTGTGGAATTCCATTGTCACAATAGATTAATTTGTTTTACTTGTAGAAAATTATGTGCTAAAAAATTATGAGCTAAAAAATTATGTGCTAAAAATTATTTTCCAAATGAAATGATTTACCAGATTTCTAGTATCTTTAGTTAAATTCAGAGGCCAAAATATCTCGTTGTTTGACATATAAAATATATTTTATATCACAAATGTATTTTTTCTTTGCAAATTTAATGCCTCCTTTTAATGATTACTACTTTATAAAAACATTAACATGTAGCAGAGTGGGGGTTCATGTATTTTATATGATTACTACTTTATGATAATTGACATGTAGCAGAGTGGGGGTTCATGTATTTCATATGATTACTACTTTATGAAAATTGACATGTAGCATCTCTCTCTCTCTCTCTCTCTCTCTCTCTCTCTCTCTCTCTCTGGGTGAAATAGTAGAGTAGATTGGGCTTTGAAAAACTGGCATAGCAGGAATTATTAACAGGGAAAAAGTGTCACAAATAGTCAGCACATCTTCCTTCAACACTGGACTTAGGGGGGTTACTTTTATGTCTATGTCCATGGCTCTTCATCAACTATGATTCTTATATCACACTTGTTGCATGTGGTTATCATCGTAGAAAATGGACACGTCAACCCAAGTTAAAATCCTGGACAAGGCTGTTTGCATTTTACATAGCGCTAATACACTAGATAAAGGTATGCATCCAACTATTCTCCCTCTAGCTATGGGTATAATAATTGAGCCGACTGAGCTCTTTAACTTTAGTTAAGCAACCAGTCTAGGAGAAGGAAAACTCTGAATTCAAACCTGTTAAACTCTGCTTAAGAAATTGTCCTTGTGTTGCATCCTACTCCTGTGGAGGAGTTGGTAAATATACATATATACACATACATACATACATATACATACATATATATATATATATATATATATATATATATATATATATATATGGGAGAATATGTGCTTAATTGAAGTCATACCTAATTTGAAAATCAATTAGTTGATAATTAATGAATTAGGCAGGCATATCTGTTCAAATGTAAGGCGTAAACAATTAAGCACATATTCTCCTCAAAATTGTCGGCTATCGCCATCTCAAACACATTGTTTGTTTACTTTCATATATATACACACACACACACACACACACACACACATATATATATATACACACCACACTTATGAACCACAACACCCTGTCTTGGTCTATCTGTGATTGGTTACCTATAATATTACTATGCTATCACACCAATTAATTAACATCTTCCATTCAACCATTCAAATAACATTTTCTATTTTGCCAAATAATGTTGAGTGAATGAATTACACATTGACATATTAAAATATTAAAATTTTCCACTTGTTATATTTTAAATTGATGACTATGCACTCATACACCTTTTTTTTTCTTTTCTTTTTTTAAACTAAACCAGGCAGACTTTGATTGACAACTTCTATCAACACGACCTGCATTAGTCTTCTATGACCTTTCAAAATTTCTCTTTATATTTCTACTTGACTTATTGTTCAAACTAAATAAAAATCACTACACTTGTGTACATCTCATATACTTATAAAATCTGTACTAATCTTTTTAGTATCATACATATTGTAATTAAGAAAACCTAAATTAAATTTGTGATCTACCACTGATCATTAATACTCCACACACCTGTAGTATTATATTTCCTTTCTTTACCACCTTGTGTTTTACCTATTTGGTAAATCAGAATATATAAATACACTATCTTAACCTCATAGGATTTTGCATGAAAAAAATTGGTAATTTAAAACCAATATTTTTATTGGTGTATAATTTTACATACATTGCCATTATTCAGTGTTTTGTTTCTGTAAATTGATATTCAAAATAACTACTTATCTGTATGTAAAGTGTATTAATTTACTAAGTTTAGCAAGGCCATAAATATTGAACTCACTGTGATTTGCTTACCTAGTTTGCTAAAAGGATAGATTATATCCTACAGCTTATATACATATTAAAATTGAAATATGATATGTAAAAGTAAAAAGTCGTCGGGGTGGCCTAAAGTCGGTATTAGCCAATCAGTGAGGGAGTCTATCTCCTTTTCACTTGCGCTAGACCAAGGAGATTATTTTAGCGTCTGAGGTGGAGCGCCAAACCTACCATCAGCTCCTTACTTTACCGCACAAATCCCTGTGCTACTCATACGCTGAATTGGCGAGGACCGGTATTGAACTAGGAACCTTGTGGTTTCTAGCTGAACGCTCTACCGACTGAGCTGAGTAAGATGTTATATTTTGGTATATAAAATAAGAATTTCTGTAAATTAATAACTTGGCATGTTTAGAAATGAAAAAAAAAAAGAAGTCATCGGGGTGGCCTAAATGCAGTATCAGCCAGACAGCGAGGGAGTCTGTCCCCTTTTCACTAGTGTTAGACCAAGGAGATTGTTATTTCATCTGAGGTGGAGCACCACGCCTACCAACCAGCTCCTTACTTTACCACACTGATCTCTGTGCTACTCATACACTGAGTTGGCGAGGGCCAGTATCGAACAAAGAACCTTGTGGTTCCTAGGCTGGCACTCTACCGATAGATTCATGCAGTTTTATACTATTAACTCTATTAAAATTACTTTTTCCACAAATTTGCTTTTAGTTTAATAAAATAAGTATATCCTATAATTGTCTTTTGTAAATCCAAGTGATTTAGATTCTTCTTATATGTAACAATTTTAGACATTAAAGAAGATAATTAACTCACATCTCAAAATAAAGTTGCAGTTGATTAATTTTTAATTAGCAATATTTCAGAGGGGGTATGATTGAAAAATAGAACAACTTTGAAACTAACTCTTCCATCATTTTCCATTACTCCCGTCTTTCATTGGTAAATTTTCCTAATTAAACTGTTTAGTTAAAATAGGAAGTAAAGAATATTACAGTTATTTCTTGTTAAGGGATTTCTTTTAAGATTTATTGAAGAGATCTTTGCTCATATTCAATAAGATAAAACCAAACAATTAGAAATCAATAATACTAAGCATATATTTATTAAAATCAATTTTTTAAGATCAATATGCAAATTAGCCTTCCCATTCATACTGTAGACCTCTATTTTTTGTATATATAAACACAATTGCATGTTATCAGTATGTAGATATGGTCAACAGTGTAAGTATGTAAAACAATTTTATATTAATTTGAGGTTTAAATAAAAATAAAATCATGGAGAATATGATCTAAATAACGAAAGGAATTGTGACTTGTATAGTAATATAGTTTCGGTTACAGACAGACAAACCCACAATCTCCATTATAATAATTATTACTAGCAAATATATGCACCTCCTGGGTGCAAGTATTTAAGTCTTAATGTAATGAAATATTATATTAAATTAGAAAGGCTAATGAAACTAAATAAGAACGCAGATAAAAAGATTTAAAACAGAGGCGGGTATAATCGAAAATAGAACAACTGAAACTTACTCTTCCATCACTCTTATCTTTCATTGCTAAATTTTCCTAATTTGATTATTTAGTTAAAATAGGAAGTAAAGAATAAAATTAGTTATTTCTTCTTGTTAATGGATTTATTTTAAGATTTATCCCCGAGATTTTTGCTCATATTTATCAAGATAAAACTAAACAATTAGAAATCAATAATACTAAGCACATATTTATTAAAATCAAAATTTTAAGATCAATATGCAAATTAGCCTTCCCGTTCACACTGTAAACCACTATTTTGTTGTATATATAAATACAATTGCATGTTATTAGCATGTAGATAAGGCCAACAGTATTAAAAATGTAAAACAATTTAATTAATAATTGAGGTTTAAATAAAGATAAAATCATTGAAAAGTGACGTAAATAATTAAGAGATTTGTGACTTGAGTAGTAATATAGTTTTGGCTACAGACAGAAAAACACACAATCTCCATTATAATAAGATTATTCAGATTAAAAATAGATCTCCCTGGCATCTAGAAACACCTTGCTGGTATATACTAACAAGTTCTTAATTATTGGAAACTGTAAAGTATGAAACATTAGAAACTTATTAACTAAATCCCATTTAATTTTAAGACTACTCAACCCAAAAGGTTGATTGTAACTGATTGTCTTTGTATTTATTTCTTGAGAAAAGTATGCAAATTTAATAGATTAGTTAATTAAATTTAGGTTAAAATTAATTATAATAACCTAGGAACACAATGCTATTATTTTAACTTAATGCATTTACTGTATTTACCATATTTGAACATTTTATTTACTCAAACAGGGGATTTCTGTTTTTTCCTATTAGAACATACAAACAAATATTTGTAGTTGGTTCTTTAAATAATTCAGTGGTTTTAGACATGATTTATGTGATATAGAAAAATGTTATGAAAGTTAACACCTTTTATTTTTCAAAAGGGGGCAATAAAAAGCATAATAAATAAAACAAAGATTTTTGGTTATTAGGGGTGGGGGATAATACTAGATACAGTATTATCACTTAGCAGTTGTTGAGATAAACTATCAATAAAAACAATGTACAGCAATCTAATGATTTTTAATTTGAAAGGTAGAAGTAATTAAGAAAGAAACTGTTAGATTTGCTTTTCTTCTTTTTTTCTCTTTTTTTTCTTCTTTTTTTTTTTAGCATTTAAAAAAAAAAACAGTTTCTATTAACTACAACTGCCTATTTGCTACAATTGTAAAATTGTCTGTTGTTTTATGTTAAAAACTAATTAACAATTTGTTTCTATTTGCCTTTGTTTTGTTTTTTTCTCTAATGATTTTGTTCTCTTAGATAAAACAATAACATGCTGTTTGTTTATTTATTTATTAGGAATACAACGCCTGGAGGTCATGTGTTCAGACTGTGGTTCTCATCTGGGCCATGTATTTGACGATGGACCGCTATCTAAGAAACGGACGGGACTGCGCTACTGTGTCAACTCAGCATCGTTGGACTTCAAAAAACATACAACAGTTTAGCATTCATTAATTTCATTCTACATAGACATTTTGCAGAAATCAAGTTTGGTTCTCAAGTTTTTTTTGTTTTTCCTTTTATTTTTATATTAAGTCAAAATCTGAACCTTAAAAAAACATTCAGTGTGATTATATCTCCAACTCCTTAAAGGTCTTTTAAAATATGCATTAATTATTCTTATTAATTAATTGTTTTTGGGGTTTTTTTCATATACTATAAAAGTCAAAACCCGATATAAGGATCACTTTAGTTTTAGCGAGTTAAATGCATTGCATATTCATAATTAAAGATAATCCTAATCATTTAATCATAAAACTTATTTTTAGCCTCAAATTTTATTTCTTTTCTATAGTTTTAAACACACACACACATATTTGCTGTGTATCTGAATTTGATCTGAATTTTTCTCTTTTTTAATTGTCAGTCCATGACTTTAAAAAAGTTTTAATTTATTTTAAAATCAAAACAAAAAGAAATTTGGGAACCACTTTATTGTTTGATGTGAATCTTAAAAAAAAAAAATGTTTTTAGATCTCTTCTGAAATCTAGCTTTAATTTCCAATTGGAAAAATGAAAAGAAAAAAAAATGTATCATAATCTTTAATATCAGAACAAACCCTAAAAAAAGAAATACATTTTTACATAATAATAATAATAATAAAAAAAGCAATCATGTTCTTGGTAAATTTCTTTAATTAAAACCTATTTTGGTACATCGTAAAAAAATAAGACATTTTGATTGCTTTCATGCTAGTCATCCACTCATTCATTCACTCCATATTTGTTAAAACTCAAGTGAACTTTTTATCTTTTTAATAATCTTAGAGATAATAATAATAATAATAATAATAATAATAATGATAATTGACTTTAATTATTACTCATTTAAAAATTATCATTTCAATGTATTCTTTTCTAAAAAACGAATTTCTTTATATATAACTATATTTTCATTTGTTAATTTAAAAGAATATTTTAGCTTCCTTTTTTCTTTTTTAAATATACTTTTTGGTTTTACCTCAAAGGAGAGCACTGACTGTAAATTGCCTTAATAAGAATAATTAAAGTTTTATATTGAAGTATTCTTTCTTTAAGAAAGAATTAAACTTTGTGTTGTGTTCTTTCACTTGTTAGCAACATATACACTAATATCTCTTTCTCTCTCTCTCTCTCTCTCTCTCTCTCTCTCTTAATTTGCTTTCATTTGTTGGTATATTGAAGAAAATTTCTTTAATCTTTGTATATAAAATCAGACAAAGATCATAGACAAAGTAGAATGAATTAGTTGGATTTAAAAAAAAAAATAAATATGTAAATTTTTATATATATATATATATATATATATATATAAATTTTAACGTCCGCATATATATATATATATATATATATATATATATATATTTTCTCCCTCCCAAAAGCAGTATTCTGGACTAGTTAAGGTCGCTCTTAAAATATGAGCACATGGTTAGGCGCTGACTCTGAAACACTAGAAATTGTCTACGGTAAATTCAAATGAAGGGAAATAATTTATATTTTTGTATTAATTTACTGCCTAACTTCAAGAATATTGTCATTAAACCTTCAGCGATATATTAATTTCTGTGTAATTACAGTAGCATTTTGAAGAATTTTAATGTAGAAATATCGAAACAATAATATATGTATTATTACCATATTTCTTTTTAATTATTTAAAAAAAAAAAAAAAAAAAATCCTCCCTCCTATATTAAGTCAGACTAAATATCTGATTAACTTGTTGTTTAAGAATCGCAAAATTCTTGTTCGATACCGGCCCTTGCCAACTCAGCGTATGAGTAGCACAGAGATCTGTGCGATAAAATGAGGAGCTGATGGTAGGTGTGGCGCTCCACCTCAGATGCAAAAATGATCTCCTTGGTCTAGCGCTAGTGAAAAGGGGATTGACTCCCTCGCTGTCTGGCTGATACCGACATTAAGCCACCCCGACGACTTTACTTTTTACTTTTATTAGCCAACCGATAATATAAAAACTTTATCACAATTTGAATTATCTTAAAAAAATAAATAAATAAATAAGAATAAAAATAAAGACTGCAAATATACTTTAACTTTTCAGTTTTACTTAGTAGATTACAAAGAATTTTTTTTTTTTTAGATTTTTGACAAATATATTTTTAAAATAATTTTCAAAAGATATTTTGAAACTTTTAATGTACTTTTAAAATATTTCAGACATTTGGTAGAATTAAACTGAATGGCTTTTAGTTAAGAAACGAATTTGGTTTTAGAATGAATAAAAGACCTTTTTGTTAAAGACATTGATTTTGTGTTTTTGATAAATGAATATTAATTTCTTAGTTTCAAAACAAACTAATCTCTTTTAATTTGTGACTTTATTTTATACTCGTAATTTTTGGGTTGTTTTTGTCAATTTGTCCCTTTTTTAATTTTTCAAATTTGGACAATTTGATTCTTCAGCCTAAAATCCATTCTGACATTTGTCCTTTTAAAAATCATTTTGAACAGTTATAAATTTTTAAAAAAAGAAAGTTTTATTTTATTTTTAGGGAGATTCAGTTATTACCCCTTTTATTGTTAAAGAAAACGAAATCAATTTTTCCCTTAATAATAATAATAATAATAATGATGATAATAATATAACCTAATGTAAATTTTCCCCTTTGAGATTCGAAATGAAACCGGCCATTTGCCTCATTAAAAATAGTTTTAATTATTCTTTTTAATTTTCAGTTCAGTTGTTATTGTATATTAAGGGAGGTAACTAGTGTTAAACACATCATTTTGATGTGAGCACAATGAAGTTATTTTATAAAGTGTGATTTGGAATTTAAAATATTTTTCTTTAAATTTAGTGACAATATGATTATCACTAAATTATTCCTTTCAGTAAAAAAAAAACTTTAAAAAATCAAAAAAAAATCCTAATTTATCAATAGCTTTTGTACAAAGAAAAATATTAAAAAACAAAAAAAAAACTTGTTAACATCTTTAGTAATTAGTATTTTGTTGAACATATAGAAAAGCTTACGTTGAAAAATATTAAGATTATGAAATGTAAGCTTTAAAAAAAAATTAAAAATTGAATATTAGTTTTATTTGTGCTTATTGCATTTTGATCAGCTTAATTTTGTGGTAATTATCTTGAGTTGAATAAAAACTTACGGAATATACATTTAATCAAAGTTGAAATTAATAAAATGCTTTATAATATAATTAAAAACAACCACAAAAAAAGCTTTTATTTCATGTTATCTAAAAGATGTTAGATATTTTGGTGCTATAAATAACTTATAGTTTGATTGTTCTTTGTAGATTTTAGATTGTAAATGTAAGCAACTAATAAGAAATTTAAAAAAAAAAAAAAAGCTTTTTTGTTTTTTTGTTTAAATACACCAGCTGATGACAAAATGTAAACATTTATTCAAATTTGCATTTTAATAATGCTTAGATAATTTTTTTGGGAAATCATTTGAGATTTGAAAAAGAAAAAATAATTACCAATCTGTAAAGAATGCATAAAATAATTAAGTATAAGAAATTAAGAAGAATTGTTGAAAAGTGAATTCTATTAGATTGTTTTATTGGTTTTTAACATTTAAAATTTAACAATTATTCCTTAGAGAAAAACTGTTAACAGTTATTTGCAAAAATTTCAAATTGAACCTTAAACTTTGGCTCATTTTAATTAAAATGCATCATTAGTTGTTTACCAAAACATAAATGAATCTGCTACGTTTTTTTTAACTGATAATTTTCACTATCCAGAATTTCATCCAGATAGTATTTTTCTAAAAATTAAAGCAAAAAATTCTTTGGGAATTTCTACTAATTTTCCTCTCTATAACCAACAATTCTCTTGAGTTTTATTCTTAAAATAATTCAGTTTTCCTTAAATGAATATTTATGCGTGAATGTATGTGTGAATATGTTTTCATATATAACTAAAATTCAGCTTCTTCCTCTGACATTATTATGATGATAAGACTATAAATGCCATTCAATATATTGCATAAATGCTTTTATGCTTATGTTCCTAAAAGATGAAACTAATATTATCTTGTAACAAGAATAAATATGGAACCAACTTTCCCCATATATTTATGTATGTTTGGGTGTTTGAGAAATGAAATTACTCATGAATAAATTTGGTATAGTATCTTCCCTGTATTGAAATGTGAGACACGGTACCATTATTAACCCCCTTCAAATCAGTATTTTATGTTATTGTTTTGGTTCACCCCACCACCACCACCACCACTATTTTGCTCTCATTTTTTTGTCATGCAGTTCATGAATGACATTTTAATGTCTGTAAAAAAAAGTGGGGGGGTTTAAAGAATAACAACAAAGATGAAAATATTGAATCAAACAACAACTTTTAAGTAAATTCTATCATTTCTTTCTATTTTATCCATGTGCGTATAAGATGTGAGAAAATGGGTTTTTACTATCATTTCATTTCTTAACTGATCACCAACTTTGTCATATGAAAAGTTTTCTAAAAAATAAATGGTGGTTAGTATGGTTCAATTATTTGGGAGATGAGGTATAATTTATATTTGTGAATTTCTTCATCTTTGGTTTTCTGTTTACATTTTAACTCGCATGTTTTCCAATCATCTTCAGGTGATAATCAAATGAATCAATATGTTGTCTTTACCTGAAGAAGAATGTGTAAATTGATAATAATAATAATAATAATGAAAGTTTTGTCAATTTCTAAACTTTCATCTTAAAATCTATTTTAATTTTTGTCCCTGTTCTTCTGCTAGCATAATGATGAAAAAAAAAAAAAATAAAGAATAATTCTCTATACTCCAATGTAAGCCGATCTGGCAATTAGAGATGAATCTTTTTTTTCTTTTTTTTTAAACTTGGGTTTGTTACTGGTTGCCAGGGTTGTTTTTTTTTTTTTTTGGTTTGTTTCTTTTTCTCTTGTGGAATATTAACAAGGAGAAAGAAATAATGCAATATTATTTGATTTTTTTTTTTTTTTTTTTTTTAATTACTGAAAAACTCCAATAAAACTGTTATGATTGGGTGATTTGTCACAAACTAAAAGACAAAAAAAAATGCTTACTCCATATCAGAATGTTGTTGCCCAGATATTGAGAGCTAGCAACAAAAACAAAAACATTTTTAAAAACATGAGTCTGTAAAATTACTCATTGGCACTAGTGTTAAATGTTGTATTATTATTATTATTATTATTATTATTATTATTATTATGATGCTGGATGTATTCTCCTATTCACTATGACAACCAAAACTCTACATAATTAATTGTGGCTTTTTTTTTTAGTTTTTATTCTCTAATTAAAATCCAGTTAATTTAGCAAAACTGTTGAATTCTGTTGCAATGTACATAAGCATTTTATTGTCAATTTTAAAACCATATCTGGTGTCTTTTATTAGACACTTTAAAAAGTTATATCCAAAATATACTTATCTATTTCTATTTCTCTATATATATTCACAAAATACCCACAAGCTTAGACTCTTAATTATTCTATTTTGCTCCCTAACTCCATGGCCATTTCTTTTTATTGTGGTTTTTCTTTCTTTTTTTCTTTCTTTTCAATATCTGGACATTTTCTTTATAATTCAAATTTCTGTATTTAAATGTTCTGTGTTGTTGCAGTTCAAATCTATTTTTATTGCAATTGGATTTTTTATTATTATTTTTTTTTTTTTTTTTTTTTAGTTCATTACAAAACAAACAAAAAAATCCCTTTTTTTTTTTTGTAAAGGTAATAAGCAGCATTATAAGTTTTTAAAGTTTTTTTTTCTATAATGGAAGGTTCTAATTCTTGTTTTTATAAACATACCAAATCTTAAAAATCAAATTACTAAGATTTTTTTTCTTTCACTTCACCCCCCTCCTCCTATTATTTCACCATTATCTAGTTTGTTTAACATAGAACAGTTTACTTTTTAAAATGTTTAAAAAAAAAAGAAGGCTAAAATGATTTATATAAAAATGGCAAAAACTTGAAAATCTAGCTTTCCGTTTTGTTCCTTTCTTCTTCTTCTTCTTTTTTTTTTGTAGGGAGCCTATTTAAAAAAAAAATTAAATATGAATATTATGTACAGAATTTAAATTATTTTTAATAAATTTAGTATAGATTATCTCTAGGCAGTTGGTATCTTTTTTTTGTTTTCTGTTAAATATTTTGTAAGATTTTAACACATTACAAAATGTTACTAGCTTTTTGTTCAGTGACAGTGAGTAATTTTTGTGTTGTTGCTGTTTTATATAATATATAACTATATATAGCGATAACTAATTTCTCATTCGTAAAAAAAAAAAAAAATCAAAAAAATTTTTTTTTTTTAATTATTAAAAAAAAAATATTATGAACAAAAAAATGAGTATATTATCATTAGAAAAAAACAACAAAAAACTGCCTATTTTTTAGTTTATTAATTATTTGAAATTTTGACTGGTTGATTTGAAATCAGTTTTTAAATCTTATTTTTTTTGTTTTAGGACAAATGAAAAGTTGTCAAAATCCATCGTAAACCAGTGCAGCTGCCATCGTTAGTAAACTTCTCTTCTCCGTTATCTTTTGTGCCTACATCGTTATGAAGTAACAGAGTTGCACCTTTTAAAAAATCTAATGTTGTTGGGATGTTTGATTCCCTAAGTCCCCCTCCCCCCAAACCCCCACCAGTTGAACTTGAAATCAAAGTGGACACTATTTCAATCTGTTGACTACACACTAATAAATTTTTATTTTGAAAGAGTTAACAAATCTTCAACATGGATTGAACAGAAAAGAGAGAGATCCATGGAGAAGATTTGATAACCAATCCTTTTTTTTTTTCTTTCCAAACACATTTTTTAATCAGAAAATGGTCATGTGTTTTTTTGTCAACCAACCATTTTCTAATACCAGCATGTTGTTGTTGTTAATGATGACATATCTTTCTTTTATTATTTTGAAAACTGATTTTCTTGATAGAGTGGCACATGGACAAGAAAGAATTGACTCCAACTCCATGTGCCATTCCACGTATGAAATTCATTGTAGTCAGTTATCACTTTAAAATGCAGTCATGTTTTTCAAAGTTCCTTGGTTGAAAAGTTGATAACCACTTGTCTGCTCAACAAACTACCACCAACACCTCTATTACTTCTACTACTACTATTATTATTACCGGCATAATCACTACCATCAAGAAGTGTGACTATTGAGTTCATAACACACACACACACACACACACACACACATACTGCATGTTTGTTGGTTTGCCTGATCTACTAACATTGGATCTTGAATTGAATTTAAACATTCATAATCCTCAGATTTAAGGCAATTGGAAAAAAAAAGTTGAATCAAACCTTTTTGAAGTTCTTTTGGGTCTGAGTTGAAATCACTTAAGGAAGGAGAATAAGAAAATATTACTAAGTGAATGGTATGCACACTCTCTTTCTTACTTATCCCCCACCCCCCACAATAAAAAAAACCCTCCTTGAAATTGACTTACTTTTTTTTTCAGCTATAATGCTGTTATTTCTTTTTGTTTTGTTTTGAATTTATTTCCATTATTTTTTAACAATTTCCTGAGAAAAACTGTCAAAGATATTAAGGATTATCTCCCCTTGTGAATTGATCCCTTTTTTTCTTTCTAATCCAACCTAATCCCCCTAAGCTTTAAATATCAATCTTTTTTTTTTTTTTTTTTTCTTTTTGATTGATTTATAGATCCCTGTCTAAGAATTTTAAACTCACTATCAATGTCTTACAAGATCTGTATACTTAATCCCCAGCATTGTTATGGTGGAATTTTTACAGCTTTTATTGAATTATCTTATGATTTTGTTTTTTAAAAAAGGACTTTTTTTATTAGATGATTAAAAAAGTAAACAATTTAGGGTTTGTTATTTTCTTTTAAATAATGTTTTATCAATGTCCATCCATTCATTTTTCTGTACAAATTTAATATCAATTTAAATATATAAGGAAAACAACTATCAATTTGTTTCATTTCAATATTGAAAGAATTCCTGATAAAAATCAAAGTATATTTTAGTTTACTAAAATACTAAAAGGTAATTCTTATTAATTAGATGTGTATATATATATATAAACTATAAGATATTACTATGTTATCTTTAACAAACATTAAAACCTTTTTTGCTTTGTTTCTTGTTTATTTATTAGTTTAGTAATAATAAAATAAATAAACATTCACATATTTTCTCTGTTTCTTTTTATTAACAACTTATTCTTCATAATTTGAAAAAAAAAAAAGTTTTTTTTTTTTTCATTTGTGCATGAAAATTAATCTTGATTCTGTTTTGTTTTAACTGGTGTGTTTCTTTTCTTTCTTTTCTTTTTTTATTGTTTGAACCTTCCTCCCTAGACAAACTCACAACAGACAGTTTTCTTAATATCAAACAAAGAAAAATAACAAAAACAGGCAAATACTCTTTAAAAACTTATTTTGTTTGACTTATTAACCTTTAAAAAAAAGATTAAATTGAAATATAGAATTCTTTTCTTCTTTTTTTTTCTTTTTTTTTTCTTTTCTTTCTTAACCTGCAAGCTGTTGGTATAAAATCTGCAAGAGAAATATTTAATTCAAGGCTTTCTATTTGCTTCTATTCTCAAAGCCTCTTAAGGTCCATGGTTACTTATAAAAATATTTTTTAAATCTAATACTTTTTGACAGCTATTCAAAATTTACTGAGTGCCTAAGTCATTGAGAATTTCTCTCATTGTATTTAAATTTATTGATTATTTTGAAATTATCAGATTAACAATTATTTAAACTATCAATTTTATCACTTACCAACTTTTGTTAGTGTAAATACATGTTTTCATTAAATAGACAATTTTTACTCCTACTTCTACTATCATTACATACCTGTATATGTATGAATTATTTTATACAATTACATACATATATAGATATATAAGTATATATATATTTTCACTTGGTCATATATATATATATATATATACATACCCTTTGCCAGACATATACACTGCTAATAGCACGTATGTAAACATACATAAGTATTTATATACATATAAATACATGCTTGCTTGTGTACATACACTTTTATGCATATTTATGCATACTCTGCTTAAAAACCTTCACCTCCACAAATATATCACATTACACAAACACGCAGACCCTGATTCAATAGCTTGCATTAAAGAAATGTATATGTGCATATATATTATATAATATATTGAAGAAATGGATAAAGGTTTCTATTGTATCCATTTCTTCAATAAATTTGCTCTACTTTGTATTGAGCACTTTGTATTTGTTTTATCACGGGTTTAACCCCTGGATCCTGTGCACCTCCAAAGATCGTGCCCATATTCACCGGTAAGCCATCCTATATATATATATATATATATATATATATGCACATGTCTATGAACATATACACTATGGTGTGTGTTGAAAACATACAAAATCAAAAAAATACATGTATAAAAAATAGTTAAATATTTCTGGTCTTCTCTCAGACTTTTTTTTTAAAGAATCCTTTAGTTTATGGATTTTTTTTTAAAATTTCTTTTTGTCTTTCATTTTAATGAAACTGATTTGTAAAGAAAATTATTTTCTTTGGTTCCATAAAAATTGCAACGAATATTGAATTTTGTATACAAATTTTGGAGAAAAAAAATGTTCAAAGTAAATTGAATTATTTAAATATTAAGCAACAAGTAATGTTTTTTCAATACAGATGATCCTGAGTAAAAAAAAAAAAATTTAAATTTTACTATCAGTAAACTTATTTGAATTCTTGTGATCTGAACTATGTGACCTTTTACACTATCATTCATTGTATTTGCCAAAATTTCCTCTGAACAATTATGATTATCTTTTTATTTTATATAATTTATTTATTTTTGTTTTTTGCTTTTGTTGTTGATATTAAGTGTTTATAGTTTGTTTTTTTTCCCCTCTCCTGTGCACCTGTCTCCTCCCTTACACTACATAATCCCCTTTTGTTAACCCACCACCACCACCACCCCAAACACACTCCTCACACTGCATTAGAGCTTGTGAGATATTGCTTAGTCTTGCCTTCTCTAAACCCCTTAATAACTACCCCAATCAATTCTAAACAGAAAGGGTGACCGAAGGATTCCCCTTTTCAAAAAAAAAAAAAAAAAAAATGAAATAAAATGCGGGGTTTGTGAAGGACAGGATTTGTAGCAAAGTTTGATAGAGAACAACAACAACAACAAAAAAAATCTTTGAATAAACAACTTTGACAATAAAATATTTGCTGCATGAAATTTTTGTCTCATTTTCATTCAATGAATTATGTTTATATACATCAAGTGAAATCTGTTAAAGCTTCTACAGTTTGCCTGGGAGACATCCCTTTTAATTGATATTTGTACATGTGTATATGAAGGACACTCTGAAGAACACTGCTATTGCTGTGGAGGACTGGGAGAAGCTAGCTTGTAATAGACCTGGCTGGAGAGCCACCATCTACCTGTCTGTGGAAGAATTTGAGTCCAACCAAATTAAACACCAAAAAGTGAAACAGGCTATTAGGGTAATTTTCAGCCCACCAACATTCAAAGTGGAGAAGTTCCAACATGTAGTTTATGTGGAAGAGTATGTCTCTCCAGAACTGGTCTGGTGAGTCATCTGAGAAAACACAAGGATACAGTGACAAATGCTACTGGCACCCAACTAAGATTTAAAAAACAAAAACAAAACAAAAAAAAGGAAATGGTCTTACTTGAACACGAGTTGACAGCCATTATCATTATTATATGTGTGTGATAGAGAGACTACAACCATCTAGGCCAGGGTTTCTCAAAGTGGTCTACATAACCCCCCTGGGGTCTATACAACAACTCAGTGGGGTCTGTAAGTATTTGGGTGTCTACAAGGGGTCTATGGAAACTACTAAGCCTTCTTAGTAATTAGAAGAAATTAATTCCACAAGAATCCTGGAGAACATGCTCATGTTGATATATTTTCAAAAGTTTAAGCCCAATATTCATGAATTTATCAAGTCATCAGCTTCACCCATCACAGTAGGGAATGTACTTCCTTGGTAAGTTATTAAGTTAGTATTAAATATTTGCAGTTTTTTTTACATGTTATGCTTGCTTTACTGTTTATCTTACAGTTATTTTACAATTAACAGTTTTACATAAACGTTTGTACAGAATTCATTAATTACATAATGGGTTACAACAAAACAACTGCAAGGTGAACTGGGGTATATAAAGAGGGGGTACATGATAGGTCAATCAAATTTTTGTAGGGGTCAAAGGACTTAAAAGTTTGAGAACCCCCTGATCTAGGCAGATAATTTACTATTACCAACCTTCAGGTTTGGATTAAAATGTAGTATCTATTGTTGCATAATCTATGTGGTTGCATAGATTATTGACAAACACCTGTAGAATAAGGGGTCATTGGCCTTCAAATCAGAATGTAGATGGGCAGGTTTCTGTGGAAAAATACAGACCATTGGTAAAGACGGGAATCTCGCACATCACGTGATTTGACTACTTAGGTAACCAGTTTACAACCAGAAGCCAGGCAAAGCAGACATGCGACTGATGAGGTTGTGACTCAGACCACGTGGTGAAATGGGCAGAAATAAAGCTTTGATCAAAATAATACAAACAAGTCTTGTTAGTTAATTGCATGACTTGAAAAGAAGCCCTTAGAAAAATGAAGCAGCAATAAGTTAAAGACCAGACACACCGACTCAGACTACGTGGTGAAATGGGCAGAAATAAATCTTTGATCAAAGTAATACAAACAAGTCTTGTTAGTTAATTGTATGACTTGAAAAGAAGCCCTTAGTTAGAAAATGAAGCAGCAATAAGTTAGAAGACCAGACACACCGACCGGCCAAAAGAAGGAAGGAATGGAAATGGCAACTAGATGTAGAAAAGAATGAAAAACAAGTAAGTCACAGTCTTAACTCTATCTGTCTCTCTCTCTCACAATCACCCGAAGACTCTCTCTATTACTTTTATTTATAAAATCGCAATGGTAATATAACACTATTCATATTTCAGCTATGTTCTTATCTTTTGGCAAAACATACAAGAAGAATAAATACAGAGTTGAGTCTTGTCCTGCTGGAATTTTGACACCTTTATCTGAAAGACCAAATAACCTTTCACCCCTTACCCAGGGTCTTGCATAGACCATGTGTCAGTTAAATAACCAGGGCAGGGGGGAAGGGCTTTAATTCAATTTGAATCCTAGTTATATTTTATTATACGGATTTTGTTATTCATATATATATATATATATATATATATATATATAAAGATTTTTGGATGTTTGTTTTTAGAAGCATTGTTGGATAAAGTATATATTATTATTTATATTTTTGCTTGAAGGCAATTACAATGCGTATATCGTATAAAATTTGATAATTATAGAAAATAACCATGACAAGTGAATTTGACAAACGATTATGCGATGCTAGAACATTGTACAGTCTGTTTCAACTTTATTAAGTGTCATCAGTGATGTATACTAACGATTTCCCTCCGACAGAAATCGAAACCGGTAGTCCAGCAGGCAAAGTCTGTGACTTTACCGCTCGGCCAACGGTCCGCATCGCACAATCCCTGCGAAATTAACCTGTCAATGATAATTAGTATACATCACTGATGACACTTAATAAAGTTGAAACAGACTGTACAATGTTCTAGCATCGCATAATCGTTTGTCAAATTCACTTGTCATGGTTATTTTCTATAATTATCAAATTTTATACGATATGCGCATTGTAATTGCCTTCAAGCAAAAATATAAATATATATATATATATATATATATATATATATATATATGGGATTTAGAAATTAAATAATATCAACAAATATTCTGCCAAAATATGTGTGTATGTGTGTAAAATGAAAATATTACTATGAAAGGGATGTTTTTTGCCAAAGCTGATTTGGTTAATTTTGTTATAACATGTTGGTAATGTTTTATTTTTTACTTTTTTTATTTATTAAACAATTCCCAAACATTTAAGTTTTCGTAGGTAAAGTGAATAGTTGATTCTCCTTTCTTAACTTTGTCAGTTATTTTCATGACAAGAAAATAAACCTCAGTATAATAATAGGATTCTACCTAAGAGCATTAAGAATATGTAGTCCTGAGTTTCTAGACTTAGAATTTAAATACTAATATATATATATATATATATATATAATTATTATTATTATTATTTATATTTTTGCTTGAAGGCAATTACAATGCGTATATCGCATAAAATTTGATAATTATAGAAGATAATAATGACAAGTGAATTTCGGTAAAGAATTATTCTTTACCGAAATTCACTTGTCATTATTATCTTCTATAATTATCGAATTTTATGCGATATACGCATTGTAATTGCCTTCAAGTAAAAATATAAATAATAATATATACTTTATCCAACAATGCTTCTAAAAAAAAAAAAACATCCAAAAATCTTATATATATATGAATAACGAAATCCGTATAAGAAAATACAGACAGGAAAATGCTCTTCCTTTATAAATCCATTGTTTCCATGGTAATTTTTATTTTTTTTTAATAGATTAAAATGAGAACTTTTCCTGTTTTAAATATTGAAATTGCTAAATTTTCTAACCAATTTCTGGGCCAAATGTTGTTTTTAAAAAAAAAAAAAAAAAAGGATTTTTGGTGCATTTTAGCAGACAATCTTTGATGGTATTTCCTCAAACAATGGTGCAAATAAGAGATCTAATTTTTTTATAAGTATTCATTATACCAACACAGCTTTTGCTGTTCGAGAGAACTTGATGTTTAAAAAAAAAAAAAGTAAAAATCAACCTACAGAGTCTGCTTTCAAGTTTTTATGATCTCAGCTAAAAATTTAAGATCCATCACTTTTATTATCACCATGCCAACTGATCTTTTTGGAATATTTTGTTATTTTCATCTTGAAACTCTCCTGCTAAAATTACCAGGTCATCTACAAGGGACATTTTTTTTTCAGATTTCATCATCTTCTGGAAAACCTTATTTAACCCTGTTGCGTTTAAAGGTATTATAATAAGTTAGAAGGCTTAAAGTGACCTTCCAACATGGGTACATATAAGTACAAGAAATATTCCGACAAAGAAGTTATAAGATATAACAAACATAGACTTTAATAGTAAGCACATAGAAATACATTAAAACAGGAATACATATACAAATTACAAGGTACTAGACAGGTACACAAAGCAGATACATAAAGAACACTTATATAGGTGTGTATAAAGAAAGTAGAACTTTGTCCTACAGAAGTGATGGAGAATCCAGAAGGAATGTCACTTACTTATAGCAGGGTGGGGGAAAAGGGACCCCCCACACACACATAAAAGGTATAGATGCAAATATCTAACCCATGTGTCTTGTTTGCTGTCCTGGAGAAAAGAGAACTCAAACTTTGCGGTTTCCTGATTAAATACCATGGCGCTCCTAGTGACTGACAACCTGCATCAAGGGAAGATAACTCTTCCAGACCAAACAGGGGCAGACAATCGCTACAACCCTTTATCTACCACTGCCTGGATGGTTAACATGGTTAAATGGTTGACAAGCTAATATATTACTGATCCTTTACTACTGAATAGAAATGTATTCATTTAATTCATTCCTCTCTTTTTAGCTCTAAACTATTTTCGGACCATATTACCTTTTCAATTTCGTGCCATTAGTTCATTTACACTGTTAATATCCGTTTGTTTATTAGGGGTTAGGGTTAGGGGTTCTAAGGGGATAGAGGTAATTTTCACCATTAGTTGTTTAAATTCCTAGCATAAAATTGTGCATGCACATTATCTGAAATGCTAGGAATTTAGCCAACTGACTTTCACTTTGAAACAAGCTGGTAGCTATTTTGAAAGTCTTCGTGTGAAATACACAAATCTTAGAAACTTTTCGAAAACAATACAACTGCATGCTTTAACACAAAAATATCATAAAATGTGTTCTTAATAACAATTAAGTTCATTTCAGATAATGTGCACACACAATTTTATGCTAGGAATTTTAACAACCAATGGTGAAAATTACCTCTATCCCCTTTTCCGTAGCGCTAAACCAAGGAGATTGTTTTTTTTGCGTCAGAGGCAGAGCACCACACTTACCATCAGCTCTTTACTTTACTGCATAGATCTCTGTGCTACTCATATGCTGAGTTGGCGATGGCTGGTATCAAACTAGGAACCTTGTGGTTTCTAGCTGAACGCTCTACCTACTGAGCTAACCCTGCCCTATGAATTAAACACTTTCAATTTCCTCTTACTTCCCACAAGTACATGAACATACATATACTAATGTGTTTCTATGACTCCCCCATGTTTAAAAGACCCCTTGATAAGTAGATAAATTGTTTTTCACTTATTATTCTAGTGTCTAACCTCATCATCACTCTTATATTGACCAATGGAGGCGTGTGGTCTAATGGTTAGAGTCGTAGGAAATGGACTTGTCGATCCGAGTTCAATTCTTGGACAAAGCTGTTTGCATTTCACATAGCGCTAATACCTTGGGAAAGGTATGAATCCAATTCTCCCTCCAGCTATGGGTAAATAGCAGAGCAGACTGGGCTCTTAACCATGGCTAGGTAACCAGTCTAGAAGAAGGAAAACTCTGAATTCAAACCTGTTAAACTTTGCTTTAAAAAATTGACCTTGTATTGCATCCTGCTCGTGCAGAGGGGTTGATAAATATATATATATTGACCAAATAGCTAAAATGCAACACATGAAGGTTTCAATACAAAATCTACTCAACAACAAATAAATTAAAACAGAAAAATAATTAAAGACTTAAAACTGATTTGAACATCAATTTCAGAATATTGAAGATGCAATTAAATTATTATATCTCTCAGTCGGTAGAGCGTCCACTTGGGAATCACAAGGTTCTTGGTTCTATACTGGCCCTTGCCAACTCGGTGTATGAGTAGCACAGGGATCTGTGCGGTAAAGTGAGGAGCTGATGGTAGGTATGGCACTCCATCTCAAATGCTAATATAATCTCCTTGGTCTAGCACTAGTGAAAAGGGGATAGAGTCAAGACCATCTGATGTATCAGAAGGCCCGCTCATTGGGTGTGTGACATCGCAAAAGTAGGCAGACTTGAGCCTTCGAAATAGATACCGTTGTCTTGTAAAGACAGTAAATAAACAAAAGTGTTACGTTTCATAATTCGTTCATAAAATAAATTTATTTCAAATTTGAAAACAATTTTTTATAAATTATAACAAACATTGTTTTGATTTGCATGTTTTTTATTTTAATTTAAAAAAAACAACCTGTAAAGGCAGCGTTGAGGTTGTATTATACGTAGGCCTCGATAGACTCCCTTGCTGTCTGGCTGATACCAAAGGTGGAGTAGTTACAATTTTTTTTTTTTTAAATAGAAGGGTGAGTCAAAAGTTTTGCAATATTTTAGTAACATGAGGTACAATACAACAGTTCTTGATGCTTTTGCTGATGTTGTGAAAATAACAGTCCACACTGGACTGGGAGATGCTGAGTTCGCCTGATACTCTCTGAGTGCTACTTGCTGGATTTGCCTCTATGATTTGGAGCACAGCCTCAAAATCCACGGTTTTAGGCCTATCTGACCTTACCTGATCGTCGAGATTTTTGCAACCAAAGCGGTAAAAATTCCTTGAACCATTTGGTTACTTACTGTACTGTGATCCACTCCACCTTCACCCTTCACCCAACAAATGTTTTTGGTTTTATGGTGTTACTAGAAGTGGCTACCCAACATCGACTGGGTAGGGGGTAGCAAAAAATGTTTTTGTTTTTATAGTGTTATGGCCCAATTCACACTCAAAAGAAAAATAAGAGGTAATTTATGAGTTTGTTTAATGTTTTTTCTTTCGAATGGAAAAAATTTTTTCAAGAAAATATTAATTTTTCTGCAAGTTTCATTGTGTTGAATATAGAGGAGGAGGGGTGGGGGTAAATTTCACGGGGTAAAATAGGTAGTACCTATTGGTTATCTATCTATCTATCTATCTATCTATCTATCTCAGTCTATTCAAAACTATCCATCTTCATATCTATCTATTAGATACTAAGATTTTCTTTTATTACTATAAATTATGATAAATAAAGAAGAATTACGACAAATTACGATAAACCAGAATTATGACAAATTACGGTAGATAAACACGAATTACAATAAATTTCTATAAATAAACAAGAATTAAGACAAAAAAGAGAAGCCCCCCACCAAATACATTTAACGCCCTCAGTTGGTTGTTTTCTTTCAAGTAACACCGCAGCGATGACGTAGCTTGGGGTCGTTATTTTAAAATTCACCGGGCAGCAATTACGGAGGCAGGGGACCGGGACGCACTTCCTCATAAATTACCATTTCAAATCATACAAGCAATGCACCTGTTGTGAGCCAAAAGTTAACGCTTTGAAAACAGAAATATAATGACGAAAATAAACAGTCTGTGCATGGGATCAGCGCAGGTAGAGAAAGAAGAAAAAAATAGAAATATTAAAAATGATAATTTTAAACCAATCAGCACCTAAAAATAAGTTTTTCACAAAGACTGATTTCGAGCCTAGGTAAATGCTATAAATAGCAGGGTGTCATGATATTCTGAGATTTCTCAGAATATCATTTAATAATAGCAAGGGGGGGTTGACTATTTGTTAGAAAAGAAAATGAAAAAAATATAAAAAGTTAAATAAATAAAGGGAAAGGTAAGAGTTGCTGCCCTTGGCAGAAAAAAAAGGGGTTAATTCCCTTAGGATTGTTTTGAAAATACCCGGGGAAAAAATTGAAGGGAGACAGACGATAGAATACACAGTCGGCAGTTTGAGACGATAGAATACACAGACGGACGGACATGAGAAGGGAGACGGTTGGAAGAAAAATGGAGTTGAATCGGTAACAAGACAGACGACAGTAGATTGAAGTGACGGTTGGAATAATTAAGAGTGAATTATTATTTATTTATTAACAAAATAAAAAGTTAAAGAAACCGGAGAAAGAGATTTGTTGAAGAAAAACTGAATTAATTTGAATAGGAAAGAAAAACGAAAAGTGATTGTTTTGGAAACGGATTTAAAGGAAAAAAAAAAGAGAAAGGAGGAACTTATATTTAAGGAGAGAAAAGAAATAATAACAAAAGAGAAGAAGGTATTTATTGGACTGTTTCATGAACTTTATAATTTGGCACCCGTCTGTTTAAAAAATAAATAAATAAATAAAATAATAATTATTTTTTATAAAATAAAATAATTATTAATCACTCCAAATTGTCTTATTAACTAATATTTTTTAAATATTTTGTTGAAAGAAAACATTCTATGTTTTTTCCCCTGAAATATCTTTCCTTGGAGAGTCAATTGCCTAGTCACTCAGGATCCACACGACTTAGCGAGAGTGTTTGAAAATATCAAGGACACTTCATGACACAGGGTTTTCAAAGAACAGTTTAGAAAAACAAACTTGTGCCTACATAGTCCATATCACCTGACTCCGAAAATATTTACCTACCACTGAAGGTATTACAAGCTATATCTTTCTCTCTCTAAAAGTTACTTCACTACTGATATTTATATTGAGCATTACCCTTTCTTTCTTAGTTGGAGTTAACTCAACACTTTCTTTCTCTAATTACATGAACTTTTAAAAAAGCATATTCTGCAGGACTTGGATCAGTATTCTTGACTACTGTAATCTATTTGTTTTAATACACATATTACTTGTTGAATTTATGAGTTATTTGTTTTTCTGTCTTAATATATCTGACCTTATGGTGTGTTTGTTATAATATATATATATATATATATATATATATATATATATATTTATACACTTATTACAACCACCATACACCTGTCAGTGCACTAACTACCTCCACCCATAATATTACCAGCCGGTAACTTCCACTGTTTAAACTACTTTGGTCACATGACCTACATGCCACACGTACCAAAATATTACAAAACCTTTTGACTCACTCTTGTACTACAAATTGTAAGGGAGATAACTGTTGCTGAGTTTTTTAATTTTTTTTTTTTTTTTGACACAATGTTAATTTTTGCTTCCCACTGACAAAATGTTGCAATTATTCCATTCGGTTGTTTTTAGGATTTGCTTAAGATTTTTTTTTCTTTTTCTTTTTCTATCTTTTTATCTCATCAGTAAAAAGAAGACTAAAATAATCCAAATGAATTATGGGATTGAAATTGAAGAATTTCACTGATGTGATTAAATTATTTACAATCTTAGAACTTCAGAAAAAAAAATTGGAAATTTTGAATCATTAAACTAAATATTCTGTTGAAAAATAACAAAGAAAAAAAAAGACAGTTCTAAGTGACAGTTATCTCTGGTTCCCAAGTTCAAACCTGAGTGAAAGCAGTTAGAAAAATAATTAATTAGCACAACTCCTACCCTCCAGCTATGGTTAGCGGAATGAGAACAGGATACCCCCGTGGAATGAATAAAGGGTTAGGTTCAAAGTTCCGTGACAGCTCCCGAATACAACAAGAAAATTCCCGAGTTCGAAAAGAAGGTTCCCGAGTCCGACAAGAAATACCTGAAGAAGGACGGAGGGTATACCGGCCGAAACATTGTACAAATAACAATGAAGATGGGGACAATAGTCCGAATAACGCTAATAATACTAAAAAAAAAAGGTGCTATTTGCAGAATTGCATCCCGGCCTTAATATCGCTTGGCAGTGATAGCTGAAAAAACAACCCACCTAGGAATGAAGTCCCTAGCTGAAACACGAAAACCTATCGTTGTGGTATACAAATAAAATAAAAATACTGAAAAAATTGTTGATTGTTGAAAAAAAATTAAAATGAAATGAAAATACTGAAAAAAAAAGATATTTATTTAGCGGATTTAGGGCATTTTTATTGACAAATTATTTATCAAACATTCAGAGAAATTTTTTTTTTTTAGTCGTTTTTTTATCTTTATTTTTAAGTAAGCCATATTTTTATCGACAAGTAAATATAAATATTTAGCCCCCGCCCCCCTTAAAATATTTTAAAGATGGGGAGGGTTAAAATATTTACATTTACTTGTCGAAAAAAGACTGGAAAAAAATATTGCATTAACTTTTCGAGAAAAATGCCTTAAGCGCTGGTTGTTGTTTTTTCAGCTAGGTACTTCATTCGTAGGTGGGGTTGTTTTCCAGCTATCACCGCCTAGCGTTTTTTTAAGGCAGGAGGCCGGCACACAATTCTGTGAATAGCACAAAAAAAATTTATGGAATGATCCAAACATTTTCATCTCATGGAAGATTTTAAGATTGTATTTATCAAACCGTCTGTACGAGTAGGATGTGACAAAAGGTCAATTTCTTTAAATGGAATTTAACAGGTTTAAATCCAGTGTTTTCCTTCTCCGAGAATGGTTGCCATACCAATGGTTAAAGAGCTCAGTCTGCCCTACTATTTTATCCATAGTAGGCAGGAGAATAGTTGGATGCATACCTTTCCCAAGGGTATTGGTGCTATATGAAATGCAAACAGCCTTGTCTCAGAATTGAATTTAGTTGAATGTGTCCATTTCCTATGATGATAACCATTACACTATGAACACCTCCTAAAAGTTTTTCATTAACAAAAAAAATGTTATCAATTTTTTTTTTCTTGCATCATTCCACAATATGCATTCTTTGTAACTAACTTTGGACCATATTACCTTAAGGCACCCCTTTTCAATTTCGTGTCATTAGGTAATTTTTTTCATTTACACCGTCAATATCCGGTTGTTTGTTAGGGGTTAGGGTTAGGGTTACAAACCCCTAACCCCTAACAAACAACCGGATATTGACGGTGTAAATGAAAAAAATGACCTAATGACACAAAATTGAAAAGGGGTGCCTTAAGGTAATATGGTCCCTAACTTTTAATAAATATTTTTGTATCTACAAAATCCACTTTACACATTGGGGCACAGAACATGTCATGCTTTATTTTTGTTCATATTTGGAATATTAGGATTTTTTATTCTTTTTTAAAAAAAGGTAAAATATGATTAAAAAGAAAGAAAAAAAAAAGAAAGAAAGGAAAGATGCTATTTGTCTGAATTTTTGAGAAAGGGATTAATAATTTGTATTATTTGTATTTTTAGACTATTGTCCTCATCTTTATTATTATATACACAACGTTTCAGCTGATGTGCCCTTTGGTCTTCTTCAGGTGTTTCTTGTTGAATTTGGGAGCCTTCATGAAATTTTGAACTGAAATCTTTATTCAACCAGATAAACTTTTCATATTTTGCATATATAAACCCTAAAATATGTCCTTATAAAATGGTATGATTTATTTAATACATATCAACTCAGTAAGCACCAAAAACATTACAAACTAGAGCAAAAAAAAACTTTTTAAATAAAAACTTCAAATATCAAAGTTTGTTGAAAAAAATAATTACATAGCATCATTGTTAGAACTAACAACTTTGACAATTCTTTAAAAAGTTTTATAAATTTCTCATTCACTTAAATTTAAGAAGTATACTCTAAAAACTGTGAATTTTTTGTTTGTTTTCTTTTACAGCATATCAATCTCAGTGGGTCATTTATTGCCAAAATAGTTTTGAAATAAATTCATTCTTAATGGACACTCAATTTTCTTTTATAAACACATTTTTCTATTCAATCCATAGATAGGACCCTAACAGGTACTACCACTCCGGGTCAGAGTGGATTAGGGATCAATGATGATGAAGGGGTGCTCCACATTCCCCAGACCTCCAGAACTGGAACCTCACCATCAGATAGAGTTTAACGTCATTTCCAAGATATGAAGACCCTCAGCCACTGCCTTCCAGCAAATATATGATAAAAAGGGTTGGGGCTTGCTACAAGGGCAATAAGGTTGGGACAATCATTTAGGTGCTAGGGCTTGACATGACCAGCAAATTCATCAGAGGTTGTGAACTTTTTCACTGACCAATATGTAAGTAAAAGTTAAAGTTGGTAGAGTGGCCTATTGTCAGTATCAGCTGGACAGCAAGGGAGTCTATCCACTTTTTGCTAGCACTAGACCAGAAAGATTATTTTTTTGTTGCTAAGATGGAGCGCCACACCTACCATCAGGTCCCCACTTTACAGCACAGATCAGATTACCCAATCTATGCATCGAGCCAGGAACCTTGCGATTCCTGGCCAGGTGCTCTACTGACTGAGCTATTTCTTTACATTTAGTTTAATTATCACACATAAACATATATATATATATATATATATATATATATATATATGGTTTTTTGAAAATACATACATACTTTAACATATGGAATTAATTTTTTTTTTTATTTTTCAAAAGAAAAATTTTCTATTTTTAATGACTAAAGGGAGGTAACTTCGTTAGCATTTTTATAAAAAAATGCGACTTTTTAAAAAATTGAACTTTTTAAAAATCCGAAACGTAATTAGCGTCCACAAAAGCAACCGACGTTATTTACGGTCCAGAATATAACATTAAGAAAGGATCTTCAAATAAACACCATAAGATCTAATTTGACAGCCTGATGATTGCGACTTAGCAAGACAACCTAGGTAGCTGTCTATAATAAGCATTAAAAAAAAAAAAAAAACTCAACAAATTAAATAAATATTAGCTCTCACAATTTGTGATTGAGCACTGTATTTTCTTTGTTTCATAAAAAAAAAAATTGTTTTTATATATATATATATATATATATATATATAATGTGAAATGAAAATGGAAGTGAATCCGACGGTATGTTGAAAAGAGAAATAAAGGAAAGAAAGTATTGAATGGATAAAATAGGATATTTTAATTAATATAACTTACACGTGTTTCGGTCAGGAGTTTATCCATGTGTACATTATTCAATCTATTATTATTTTTAAATAACAAAATGAAATGAAATAATGATAATAGAAAAAATGTATAAATGTTCCGCACACAAAGAAATATTGACCTTCGTCAGATTAAATCCTTTTTTTTTTCTTTTTTTTTTAAACATGCGTAAGTTGAATTAATTAAAACAATCCTATTTTATCCATTCTACACTTTCTTTCCTTTATTTCTCTTTTCAACACACACACACACACACATATATATATATATATACACATCCATCCATCCATTTTGCATTAAGGGAGCTATCTTCTCGTTAGTTAAACTATGTAGAAAGCTCCACCTTATAAGAACAAATCTCATTAAATGAAATTTAGTACAAAATGTATGCATGTGTATATATAATGAATTGATAATGTTGATAATGAAATTTGTTGTGTATACTGCTCAGGTGCACCACATGTCTAGTACACAGAATAATGTATTAGTGTCAGGAACATGAATAGCGTACAGTAATAATATACATGTATGTGTGCGCGTGTGTGTGCATATGTGTGTGGATGGGGGTATCAGGTATAGTGTTGGCGGACTACAGGAAGCATGGAGGCTTTGAAAGATACAGTGTTTCGGCAGCCTACAACATGCAGCTCTATGCCTCAACTCTGAGCGTGAAAAAATGTTTCCGCAAGTCATGTGAGCTATGCTGTTTTCTGACTTTGTAGGCATGCCCACGTGTGTTAGAAACATGTTTATGTTATGTGTAAGAATAAATCTAAATGTATTAATAATCTTAGTAATGAGTTGGTCTGATCAGTGCAGAAGTTGACAACAGGTGTGTGACACTGGGATCAAGCAAGGTAAACCATTCCATTTTTATTATAAAGAAAGGGAAGAAAAGGACATGCTACACAGAAGAAATATAATAAGAAAGAAAAAAGAGAGTAGGGGAAAGATAGAGAGAGGGGGTGAGCGCGTGGAAGTGATAACACTAATCTGTTTCAATTGAACATGATGAAAAGAAGGTAAGGAAAAAAATAGTGAGAGTTAAATGAAGATTATTATACTTATTACATATTGAAGTAATTTGCAATAGCTCTTAAGTAAACATATCAAACATTGTAATAATTAAATTATCATACTGTGGTATACCCACAGGCCCTGCTAGTTATAGAAATATAGATTTGACAAAAATTAGATAATTCAATGATTATTTTTATGGATTTTGAAAAATTCACTTTTTATTTAAATTCGGTGAAAAATAAATTTGTTTACAGTGAATGTCTAGCTAGTTGTTTTGTTTTTACAGCATGTCAACCCATTTTGGGTTATTTAATGCTGAATCAAGACATTTAGATATCAGAGAGATGTTAATCGAATGGGGAACGAGATTCCTAGCATAACGCTCTACCGACTGAGCTAAACAGACCCTTAAAGTAGTGTTACAAAATTAAGGACCATATGACCTTTAGGCACCCCTTTTTGATCTCGATTAAGAAAGGACATATCTGTTTGTTTGGTTAGGGTTAGGGGTTAGTTTTATAATTTTTTTAAAAATCTAAAAATTGTTAAAACAACCGGATATTGACGGTGTAAATGAAAAACATGTCCTTTCTTAATCGAGATCAAAAAGGGGTGCCTAAAGGTCATATGGTCCAAAATTAATGAATAAAAAACTTCTATCTTTATTTCATAAGCCAAATATTCAAACCATTCAACATTTAAATTTCTATTCATTTATTTATTTAGAATTTTGCTTTGTATTTTTCACTCTTAAATAATTTGGTTGCATAACAGGATTTTAAAAAAATTTCCCTTCTTAAATGAGTTCAAATCCTGGACTAAGCTACAGTTCACATATAATACCCTTGGGAAAAGTATGAATCTAACTACTCTCCCTCCAGCTATGGGTAAATAATAGGGCAGACTGGCTCTTTTAACCGGTAATGAACTGAAACATAAATAGAGAGTAACCTCCCCTTGTATGTTTCACTTTGAGGAAGCTGTTTGTTTTGGTCGGCCATTTTCATTTCACTATAAATCTACACTGAAAATACGATTTGTTCAAATCAATACAACTGCATGTTTTAACATGAAAATATCATAAAAATGTGTTCTTAATAACAATTAAGTTCATTTCAAATAATATGCAAGCACAATTAAGATCAAGGAGAAGGAAAACTCTGAATTAAAACCACTTGGGTTGGTCACTACTAGAATAGGCTCAGTCCTAATTAGTGATGTATTTCACTAAGTTAATTCAAATACTTTTATATTTCTTTTTGATTCTTTTTTGCTGAAATTGATTTTGTTTATTTTTCTTTCAGGTCAGTTTTGCCCTCGGCATTTATGCAGGAATTTATTTGGATCAATATTATTCTGTGAGTTTTATTTTTCTTCTGACCAAATATCCAAAATGAGAATTTTTTCCAATTGTTTCTCTGAATTTTTGAGATGAGGCTTGATGATTAGTTGGTTGGGTTTTACGGCATGTCAACCCCTTGGGTTATTTTATGCCGAATACTTCTATGGTAAAAAAATGTTTTAATGCTAAACAAAGTTTTGAAATAATTTCATTTTTAATGGATAATACAATTTTGTTTATAAACTCATGTTTTCTATTTAACCCTAGTGGGACCCTAACAGGTACTACAACTCCGGGTCAGAGTGGACCAGGGAGCAATGGTGATGAAGGGGTGCTCCACATTCCCCAAACCTCCAAAACTGGAACCTCACCATCAGATAGAGTTTAACGTCATTCCCAGGACATGCTGGACCTGCAGCACCGCCTTCTAGCACCCATATGATAAAATTGATGATTAGTATTATTTGAATTATTCGGATACATGGCCTAGTGGATAAAGGAGTTAGGTTAAGATAGTTCTAAGTGACAGTTTATCTCTAGACTGCAGGTTCAATCCTGGTCAGGGACAGCAGTAACATAGAATAATAATTAACACAGCTTAACGCCTCTATCCCAGCTATGGTTAGTGGAATGAGAACAGGATACCCCGTGGACTGAATAAAGGGTTAGGTTCAAAGTTCTGTGATGGCTCCTGATTACAAGAAGGTTCCTAAGTCTGACAAGAAGTACCTGAAGAAAGCTGGAGGAAACATCGGCCAAAACATTGTACAGATAACAATGAAGATGAGGACAATAATACTAATTTTTCAAATTGGTTCTTCCATTTTTTTATTAGATGTTTTCTTACTCCATCAAAAATGGCAGATTAGAGATTATTTATTTTATTTTAGCACAACTTAGAGAATAAAGTAGTTTTCAATTGAATTCGTAATATAATAATAATATTCATCACTGTTGTGTCCTTAAAGGGATACAATCAGACAAGGTTGTAGTTGAGTGGAAGGACCAGTCAACATGTTCGTAGATTTAAGATAGAGGGTTTTATTGCAGAGAGATACAATAAGACAGACAAGGAATACTGAGGCACACTACTAATCCTTGAAGCCAGCCCAATATAATGCCGTGCTCACTGTATATATATAGTCAGACAACATGAGTGAGAAAGAGTGTGGAATGTTCCATTACAACAATTTCTAGATGAGCAGATTTAAGACATGGTTGTTTAAAAGTCTAAAATTCTATTGTTGTCATTTCAATTATTTGTTTATAAGAGATAAAAGGTTACCCCAAAAGATTCTTTCTTTTTTCTTTTTTTGGATTTTATGCATGTGAACCCTTGTTGGGTTATTTTATGCCTAAGATGTTTTGTTCTATTCATTTTGATGGGTATTCAACATTTTCTTTTAACTCAATTTTTTTTAAACACATTTTTGCTAACTCATTTTCTTCTATTTAAGCCATAGATAGAGACCTAACAAGTACTACCACTTGGGTCAAAGTGGACCTGGGAGTAATGGCGATGAAGGGGTAATCCACACTCCTCAGAGCTCCAAAACTGGAACCTCGCCAATACAAGGTTGTAGTCAAGTGAAGGGACCAGTCAACATGTTCTTAGATTTAAGATAGAGGGTTTTATTCAGAGAGATACAATAAGACAGACAAGGAATAGTGAGCACGCTATAATCCCTGACCACTGTTGTGTCCTTAGGATACAATCAGAAAGGTTGTAGTTGAGTGAAAGATTGTCAACATGTTCTTAGATTTAAGATAGAGGTTTTTTGCAGAGAAATACAATAGACAGACAAGGAATAGTGAGGCCACTACTAATCCTCGAAGCCAGCCCAGCATAATGCCATGCTCACTATATATATAGTCAGACCACATGGTGAGAGAGAGAGAGTGTTGTGATAATACCCAGTCTGCACTCGCTGCACCTTTGTTGCACAATGTCTATGACCCCAACGTTGTAATATTCTGTTTTGGCCGATTCGAAGGGCACGAGACAGAGACAGGTTCACAAGGATTAAAAACAAAAAAAAAACACAAAGTCTGATAACATGATAAGTGGATAAAAGGAAGTTGTGACACTCTGTGCAGCTTGTGGTGGAGTAGTGTATACTTAGGTCTATGTCAGTTGGCAAGAAAGTTGTTTTAACTCTAAGTCAATTACTGGCTTCACTGATGTGGGTCCCTGGCTATTTTTTATCTGCTGCTAACCCTGACGACACCATCACCCCGCCTACGGCTTCAAACTAACCCAAGGACTGGAGCTTGCTGAATATATGTAAATTCCACCCCTACTCATCCCCAAGGATTCGATCACCCAGGTGCTCGGTACTTAATNAGGTTGCTTGCTTGCAGTACCTGCTGTTACTTAAATAGTCACCCAATGTGACTTGACCATGAATGTGAATGTTTGTTAGTTGTCAGGTCAAAAGTCAAATGAGTATTGATGATTTGGTCTTTTGTTTAATGGCATATCAACCTTCATAGGTTATTTAATGTCAAATCCATCCTTGTAGAAGAACAGTAGAGTTAATATGTAACCTATAGCTGGGGGATGAGGGGTTCAACCTTTCCCAAGGGTATTAGTCTGAAAGTGAACATAATATCACAATTGGAGTTCAAACTTGCTTACTACAATGTCACAGTCCAACAAATTAGCCACTACACCATTATGACTCCTCCACCCTTGTAGAAGAACAGTAGTGGTACTATTTAATCCTTAGCTGGAGGGATGAGGGGGTTCATACCTTTCCAAGGGTATTAGTCTGAAAGTGAACATAATATCACAATTGGAGTTCAAACTTGCTTACTACAATGTCACAGTCCAGCAAAATTAGCCACTACACCATTATGATTCCTCCACCCTTGTAGAAGAACAGTAGTGGTACTATTTAATCCTTAGCTGGAGGGATGAGGGGGTTCATACCTTTCCCAAGGATTTAGTCTGAAAACTGAACATAATATCACAATTGGAGTTCAAACTTGCTTACTACAATGTCACATCCAGCAAATTAGCCACTACACCATTATGACTCCTCACCCTTGTGATAAGAACAGTAGTGGTACTATTTAATCCTTAGCTGGAGGGATGAGGGGGTTCATACCTTTCCCAAGGGTATTAGTCTGAAAGTGAACATAATATCACAATTTGAGTTCAAACTGCTTACTACAATGTCACAGTCCAGCAAATTAGCCACTACACCATTATGACTCCTCCACCCTTGTAGAAGAACAGTAGTGGTACTATTTAATCCTTAGCTGGAGGGATGAGGGGGTTCATACTTTCCCAAGGGTATTAGTCTGAAATGGAACGTTCAAATTTGGAGTTCGAACTTACTACGATTGTCACATTCAACATGTTATCCACTATGCAACAGGTGGTAATCTGAACATAAAGGAGAGATAACCTCCCCTTGTTTATTTCACTTTGAGGAAGCCAATGATTTAGTCGGCCATTTTCATTTCACCGTAATTCTACACTGAAAATACAAAATTGTGCTGAATCAATACAACTGCATGTTTTAACACGAAAATATCATAAAATGTGTTCTTAATTGTGTTTGCGCATTATTTGAAATTAACTTAATTGTTATTAAGAACACATTTTATAATATTTTCATGTTAAAAACATGCAGTTGTATTGATTTACGGTGAAATGAAAATGGCCGACCAAAATATATGGCTTCCTCAGGCGAAATAAACAGGGGGGGGGTTTACTCTCATTTATGTAGCTAATGTTCAGGTACCCCCCCCCCCCCCAGTGAGTATTGAGTCAATTCTTCTTACGCTAATGTGATGAAAGCCTGCTAAATTTATGAGTGTCTCATGAAACAGCTGAATAATGGTTGACCAAAACTGACAAGACTTGATCTTACCCACAATGTCAAATCTTCCCACACAGCCCACTAATATATACGGTCCCATATATCACATATCAGTGCAGATCTATAGTGAATTTAAAATGGCCGACCAAAACATACAGCTTCCTCAAAGTGAACAAACAAGGGGAAGTTACTTCATTTATGTAGCTAATGTTCAGATTACCAATTAGGATTTGCTAACAGATATGAAATTGGCCACCATCTTCCAAAAGGAACCACAAAAACAAAACAACCGAACAAAAAATATTGACAAATGCAAATTCTTCAAAAGAGACAAGTAAATTTGAATTTCTTATACGAATGATTTTGAAACTGTGTTACGTAGCGCCCTTCTTCACTACTCTAAATCGTGTATGTTAGTACTGGGGTTTTCACTGTACCCAAAGTGATGTATGTTAGTAGTCAGCTACTACCGATTACTGGACTTCAATAAACAACAGATACGTATGTACAAAGAGAGGACCCTTCTTTATTTTCTTCGGTGTGTGGGTAGTGAAGGCACAGTGCTTACAATGAGTGCCCGAGGGGTGGTTGCTGACGGAAGACGTAAAGTGTCCTTTTGGCTGCCGGCTGGCGTCTCTGTGTATAGGCTCGAATCTTCTCACCTTTATATTGATAGATACGCCTCTGGCATCTTTATCTTTTTGATCTGATAACGGACATTTGTTATATATTTCTTTATCTTCTCCCTGCTTCCTTGACCGGAAACCTCTCTTCCGCTTCCTCCTTCTTTTTAAATATATATTTTATCTTTCTCTTTGTCCCTCTGCCGGAAGCTCCGTTTTCCGGGCGAGGACAATACAACAACTGGGGGGGGGTAGTACCTGTTAGGGTCCAATCTATGGGTGAAATAGATCTGTTTGCAAATTATTCATATTAGACAGTAATAATTGAAACCATATAACTGTGTACATATAAATGATTATTATAATAATAATGAAATTTATTGTGTACAGTCTCAGGTGCACCACAACTCATCAAAGTCTCATGTCAAGTACACAGAATAATGTATTAGTGTCAGGAACATGAACAGTTTACAGTAGTAATATGCATATATGTGTGTGCACATGTGCATATGTGTGTGGAGAGGGTCATTAGTTTAGTGTCGGCGGGATTACAGGAAGCATGGAGGCTTTGAAAGATTCAGTGTTTCGGGAGCCTACAACATACGCAAGAAAGCTTATTCCATGCCTGATGGAGGTATTCGTTTGGTTGCACATCTCTGTACAGTTTCTAGAAGGTTAATATTCTGAGGCAAGATAGGGGTTCCAGACCGGTGATGCAAACTCCAAGTGTGGTCGCACCATAGCTTTGTACAGCTTTAAATAGATAGCCAGTGAGCGGGCTGACAAAGGTAAATAGGAATAAGTAAATAAAGTCATTAGAGCGGCATTGTTGGTACACGCTGGACAGCAAGGGAGCCTATCTCCTTTTTGCTAGCGCTAGACCAGGGAGATTGTTGTTTTTTTTAAGTGGAGCGCCACACCTACCGTTAACTTCCTACTTTACTGCAGAGATTGGATTATCCAATCTGTGTTACTCATACATTGAGTTGGCAGGGACAGGTATTGAACCAGGAACCTTGCAATTACCTAAGCAGGTGCTCTTACTGACTGAGCTAAACAAACCATTTGGCATTAAATGACCCACAAAGTGTTGATATGCCGTAGAATAAAAACAAACAAACCAACAATAAATATATAAAACACACCACAAAATTGCTATTATCTATATATTTATTCATATCTCATATAAAAAACAAACACTTAATTGCTTCCTGTAATACGGCAATACTATACCTGATACCCCCTCCACACACACACATATATATATATATATATATATATATATATATATCATTTGCATAATTCTAACAAAATTTCTGGTTTTGTCTTATGCCACACCCAATTCTCTTGAGTTTACCCCAAATATTTTCTCTACATTTCTAGAATATATACATTTAGCAACACCTCTGCACAAGCAGGATGTGACACAAGATCAATTTCTTAAGCAGAGTCCAACAGGTTTGAATTCAGAGTTTTCCTTCTTCTAGACCAGTTGCCTAAACCAAGGTTAAAAGCCCAGTCTGGAGGCAGAGTGGGATTCATACCTTTCCCAAGGGTATTAGTGCTAGGTGAAATGCAATTACCATATCCAGGATTTGAACTCGGGTGACGAGTCCATTTCCCATGACTTTAATCATTACACACGTGCATTTCTAGAAAAATAAAATTTATTTATTAAGTCCAATATATTTTTTCACATTTAGAGTTGCCGAGGCATGGAATAAACTGCCTGCATCCATTGTAGGCTGCCGAAACATTGCATCTTTCAAAGCCTCCATGCTTCGTGTATCCACCAACATTATACCTGATACCCCTCCACACACATATATATCCCAACTCCTCCACACAAGTAGGATGTGACACAAGGTCAATTTCTTAAGTGGAGTTCAGCATTTGTTTCCTTCTCCTAGACCGGTTGCCTAACCAAGGTTAAAGAGCCCAGTCTGCCCTACTATTTATCCATAGCTGGAGGGAGAGTAGGATTCATACCTTTCCAAGGGTATTAGCACTAAGTGAAATGCAATTACCACATCCAGGATTTGAACTGGAGGCGACGAGTCCATCCATGACTTTAACCATTAGACCACGCGCTTCACACACATATGCACGCTCGCACACATACATGTATATCATTACTGTACGCTACTTCATGTTACTGACACTAATGACATTATTCTATGTACTAGACATGAGACTTTGATAAGTTGTGGAGCACCTGAGCACTGTACACAATAAATTTCATTATAATCACTAGCAAAAATATGCACCCTCCGGGTGCAAGTATTTGAATTTTAATGTATAGAAATATGTTAAATTTGAAATACTTTTGAAACTAAATAAAAACAAATAAAATGATTTGAAACAGAGGGGGTATAATCGAAGAATAGAACAACTTTGAAACTAAGTCTCCATCATTTTTCATCACTCCCTCCTTTTATTGCTGAATTTCCTAATTTAACTATTTAGTTAAATTAGAAAGTAAAGAATAAAATTACTGTTATTTCTTTATATTAAAGGATTTCATTTAAGATTTATCCCGAGTTTTTACTCATATTCATTAAGAAAAAAACACAACAATTAGAAATCAATAATACCAAGCGCATATTTAATAACATTTAAACTTTTAATATCAATATGCAAATTAGCTTTTTCCTGTTCACACTGTAACCCGCTATTTTGTATGCATGTATAAATACAATTGCATATTTATTAGAATTCAGATAAAGTCAAAAAGTATTATAATAAGGTATAACAATTTTTATCAATAACTGAGGTTAAATAAAAATAAAATCATGGTGAATGTGACGTCAATAACTAAGCGGAATTGTGACTTGAGTAGTGATTTAGTTTCGGCTTCAGACAGACAAACACACAATCTCCATTATAATAAGATTTTTTCTTTTGACTTTGTTAATCTAATTCCAATCTTGAAACCTGTGACTGACCACTTACCTGAAAAGGAAATTTATTTTCGCACATTAACCATTTTTATTTTGAATAGTTAGGTTATAATGATAGTAGTAGTGCGCGTTAAAACTTTAATTTATTGGTAACTAAAATAAAAGTTAATAAAAACAAGCCAATTCAATAACACCACCCATTTATAATTTTCTAAATTATATTGATGATTGATGGACTGCCCTCATTGAAGAATGAAGGGACCATATTACCTTTAGGCACCCCTTTTTGATCTCGATTAAGAAGGACATGTTTTTCATTTACACCACCAATATCCAGTTGTTTGTTAGGGGTTAGGGGTTGGTTTATATAATTTTTAAAAAAAAATCTTAAAAATCGTCTTGTTAAACCGAATATTGATGGGTGTAAATGAAAAACATGTCCTTCTCTTAATCGAGATCAAAAAGGGGTGCCTAAAGGTCATATGGTCCTAATGAAGTTTATACCTAATATTTCTGCCAAGACTAAACTCATTTTCAGAAATTGGTCTTCCTACAAAACTTATAATCTTAAAAAAAAAAAAGAATGAGCTACTTATGCAGAATTAAAAGCAGAAATTGTAATACTAATATTTCTTATATCCACCCTCATATTTTTAGTTATTCTTGAAAAATGTCGGTTTAGTCAAATTGTGAGTTTTCCCTTGTGAAGTCAATTTTCATAGCAAAAGTATTTAGTGAAAAAAATTTTTTTAAAAATTCACGTTTGACTAATTTCTTGATAAATTCATAAACTGTATACCAAATATTTAACGCTATCTTAGTCTAGAAAAATAAAACACACATACACACACAAAAAAAACACACAAAAAAAACTAATGCTGAAGTAGGAAGATGTGTTGCGTCACTTTCAAAGAAGCCTTTATCAGCATTTCAGAAATCCTGATTTATGGAGCTAGTGAGAAATACTTATCTACCTCAATCACAAATTAGGTTCCTCCCACACTGTATGATTAGCTTCCGTAAATACTACGTTATTATTTTTACAGTAAGTCTATCAAACATTTGTAGAGAGACGTCATTAAATCGAATGGGCATTTAGTGTTATAAGGGAGATAACTCACAAAGCAGAGAGAAAGTTTTTTTAGTTATTTTTTCCTCGCGTGCTGGAAGATTACGGCTCGTTTCTGCTCGGACAGATCAAAACAGAAACTTTAAATATTTTAAAAGAAGAACAATTAAACACCAGTGAGATCTATATCACACATCATGTTCTCTAAACTGGTAAGAAGCAAATTATTTTAATTCTATCCTATTAACTTTGCTAATTAAAAATAATTTCGTTTTTTTGTTTTGTTTAAGTAGTAGTACGACCTTAACGGAATGTAAGAATAAAATGAATGAAAAGAATAATGTTTATTATTGTCAACAAAACTGTTAAATTGGATATTTACCTGGAAGTTTGTAATCTGTCATAATAACTCAAATCAATTCATCTTCATCTGAAAAATATATATATATTCCGAATAAGTCGGTAAAAATAATGAGTAAATATAATATATCAACAATAATTTTTATGGATGCCAAGAATTGCAATTTTTTTTTGTAAATACATTTTGGAAGACAGAAAGACTCAAGGTTAAATTAGGATAATATTTCCTATCGTATAGAAATAGACTTTATACTTGAATGTATCTATAAATACGCATGATAAATAATTGATTTAACACACGTTTGTTTTGGTTTCCTTTGTGAAGAAATAAAAAATAAAAAATTATTATTTTCTTGTGGTGACGTTTAGGTTCAGAAAATAAAAGAAAATATTCAACATTGACTTTCTTAAATTATTGATAAAGTGTTATTATCTTATCTTGAAAAAGGTTTGGGTTTTTTTTTTTTTGTTTCATTGTTCGAATTATTCGTAATAAATGATGCGGATACATTTTCTAGGTGTGCCTGGTTAAGTTAAAAACTAGTTTTTTTTACCTTTCTTTCTTTCTTCCTTCCTGTTGGCGGGGCGGTGGTGAAGGTGGGATGAGACCGGTTTTATTTCTAAATAATCATTAATTCTAATCCTGAAATGACAACAAATTTTATCTGAACTCACATCGCAAAATTTTTTCAAAAAATAATTTCTTCATTAAAAAAACAAAAAAAAAAAACGTGAGGGAAAGGATGTTTTTGAAATTAAGAAAAACCGAAAAAAAAAAAAAAAAAAAGATCCAAAAAATCAACTTTTTGCTCAGTTGTTTTGAGATCAAGCATTTTTGTATAAAAGTTAATTTTATCAGAATTATTTGGGATTTTTTCTTCTTCAAATCTAATTTTTTTTTCTTTCGCTTTGCTTTATTTTATATTTCCTAGTTTGGTGGAGACAAAATTAGGCACCTAGTAAGCACTGAATTTATTATTTATTTATTTATCTGCTGGATGCTCTTAGTTTTTGTCTAAGCAAAATGGCAAAGTTTTTTTTTTATTGTGTGTGAATTGAACTCCCTCATCTAATTATATAATTCTGTGAGTGACCCGTTATGCTTATTGGCGAGTACTTGACTTAATTCCCCCCCCCATTCTGCCAAAAGTTTTCTTGATAAAACCAACTATCGACACATTGAGGTCATTTTCTTCTCTTTTTTTTTTTTTCTCACTACAAGAACAAACAATCATGTTTAGATAAATAAATAAATAAAATAAATGATGATGATGAATTCATCACTGACAGATTTAAAAAAAATTTTGTATAATTTGGCTTCAGACCAACAGTTTTTCGTTTCTTCGTTTGCGTGGTGTGTGGTGTGTCAGTCTAAAAATAAAAAAGATATTCATATCTCTCCCTCTCTCTCTCACAGCTTAATAATTCAATTTGGCAAAAACCAAACGAGAGAAAATTACGGTACAAAGTTTGGGTTATTTCCTATAAGTTTAACATAAACAAAGGGGAACCACTCTTGACTGATAAATCATTTATTTATTTTCCATTAAACTAACCCTAAAACCTAACCCCGTTTTCTTTTTCCTAGTAGTAGAGCAATAAATAAATAAATAATTTATCAGTCAAGATGGTTTCCCTTTGTTTATGTTAGACTTATAGGAAATAACCAAAGTTTGTGTTGGCCTTTATCATTTTTTCTTTTTCTTAAATCGGTCGAAACTTCGTTGCCTTTTAAAAGAACCAAACAAACTTAGATTCGACGAGTGCATTTAGCTACACCGATTCCTGGCACTAGTAGGGCATACGCACCAACCTCACCTATAATCAAGCCCCACCCAACATCTATTCTAGTCTACTGTAATTTTACGTTCTTACTGTAAAAACTATTTAGTACTTTCGGCTGAGAATTAACGTTGAACGAAGCACCACGCAAGATGCGCACGAAGGGAGGTAACTTAGAAACAAAGCAGAAAATGTTTTTCTTAAAGGTGGCCAAAAAAAAAGTAAGTAATGTCGTCGGGAGGCCTAATGTCGGTATGAGCCATACAGCGATGGAGTCTATCCCCTTTTCACTAGCGCTAGAACTAGGAAATTGTTTTTGCGTCTAAGGTGGATCGCCACAGCTCCTTACTTTACCGCACAAATCTCTGTGCTACTCATACGTTGAGTTGGCGAGGGCCGGTATCGAACTAGGAACCTTGTGATTCCTAGTCGAACGCTCTACCAACTGAGCTGTGTAGGGATATTGTATTGTACCAATTAAAAATAAAATGCGGGGGGGGGTCTGCCTTGAAAAAAACACAAGACCATTCCTTTGCTGAGAAAGATAAAATATTGGGGGGGGGGAGAATTAGGAAACTGAAAGAGGACAGAAGGTAAGTAAGTAAGTAAAGTCAACAGTGACCTATTTGTCAGTATCAGCCACACAGCTCATTCCCCTTTTCACTTGTGCTTAGCCAAGAAGATTGTTTTTGCATTGGCTGAACTTGCACAAAGTTGTCAAAATTAAACTAACCTTAAACCCCAACCTTAACCCTAAGCCCAACCCTAACCCCCCCCCCCCTAGTTAAAATGAACAGTTTTATTACAAAATTGTGGGTTCTGTTTTTTCTGGATCACCGGTATACAGGGTGACCCAGAAAAAACAGAACCCATAAATTTTGTAATTTTCAGCAATTATTCATTTATTTAATAATGAAATAATGAAATTTATTGTGTACAGTGCTCAGGTGCACCACAACTCATTCAGTCTCATGTCAAGTACACAGAATAATGTATTAGTGTCAGGAACATGAACAGTTTACAGTAGTTAATATTTGCAGGTCATTGTTATGTGTTGCGCGATCTCTCTCTAAGAGATTAAATCTCCAGACTTTTGTCTGCAATTTCCCCTTAAAATTAAAGCAATTACTTTTTTTTCAGTCTGAACATCCCAAATATTCAGACCATTAATTACCTCAAAAGAGATTTTCTCATAAAAACAGCTTTTTCCTCTTAACACCTAGATACCTAAAGATATTATCTCTAAGTGGCTTAACTTCATTATAATTGTTCCCTGCTTCTAGGTTATTTCCTAGATTACCATATTTGGTCATTTTTATAATTGTTCCCTGCTTCTAGGTTATTTCCTAGATTACCATATTTGGTCATTTTTATATTTGTTCCCTGCTTCTAGGCTATTTCCAAGATTACCATATTTGGTCATTTTTACATTTGTTCCCTGCTTCTAGACTACTTCCAAGATTACCATATTTGGTCATTTTTACATTTGTTCACTGCTTCTAGACTACTTCCAAGATTACCATATTTGGTCATTTTTACATTTGTTCACTGCTTCTAGACTACTTCCAAGATTACCATATTTGGTCATTTTTACATTTGTTCCCTGCTTCTAGACTACTTCCAAGATTACCATATTTGGTTATTTTCACATTTGTTCCCTGCTTCTAGGCTACTTCCAAGATTACTATATTTGGTCATTTTTATATTCGTTCCCTGCTTCTAGGCTATTTCCAAGATTACCATAATTGGTCATTTTTATATTTGTTCCCTGCTTCTAGGCTATTTCCTAGATTACCATATTTGGTCATTTTCATATTTGTTCCCTGCTTCTAGGCTATTTCCTAGATTACCATATTTGGTCATTTTTACATTTGTTCACTGCTTCTAGACTACTTCCAAGATTACCATATTTGGTCATTTTTACATTTGTTCACTGCTTCTAGACTACTTCCAAGATTACCATATTTGGTCATTTTTACATTTATTCACTGCTTCTAGACTACTTCCAAGATTACCATATTTGGTCATTTTTATATTTGTTCCCTGCTTCTAGACTACTTCCAAGATTACCATATTTGGTTATTTTCACATTTGTTCCCTGCTTCTAGGCTACTTCCAAGATTACTATATTTGGTCATTTTTATATTCGTTCCCTGCTTCTAGGCTATTTCCAAGATTACCATAATTGGTCATTTTTATATTTGTTCCTGCTTCTAGGCTATTTCCTAGATTACTATATTTGGTCATTTTCATATTTGTTCCCTGCTTCTAGGCTATTTCCTAGATTACCATATTTGGTCATTTTTACATTTGTTCACTGCTTCTAGACTACTTCCAAGATTACCATATTTGGTCATTTTTACATTTGTTCACTGCTTCTAGACTACTTCCAAGATTACCATATTTGGTCATTTTTACATTTGTTCACTGCTTCTAGACTACTTCCAAGATTACCATATTTGGTCATTTTTACATTTGTTCCCTGCTTCTAGACTACTTCCAAGATTACCATATTTGGTCATTTTCATATTTGTTCCCTGCTTCTAGGCTATTTCCTAGATTACCATATTTGGTCATTTTTACATTTGTTCCTTGCTTCTAGGCTATTTCCAAGATTACAATAATTGGTCATTTTTATATTTGTTCCCTGCTTCTAGGCTATTTCCTAGATTACCATATTTGGTCATTTTCATATTTGTTCCCTGCTTCTAGGCTATTTCCTAGATTACCATATTTGGTCATTTTTACATTTGTTCACTGCTTCTAGACTACTTCCAAGATTACCATATTTGGTCATTTTTACATTTGTTCAATGCTTCTAGGCTATTTCCTAGATTACCATATTTGGTCATTTTTACATTTGTTCACTGCTTCTAGGCTATTTCCTAGATTACCATATTTGGTAATTTTTATAATTGTTCCCTGCTTCTAGACTATTTCCTAGATTACCATATCCGCCCTGTCGGCTGGGGCGTTAGAATGCACCGACTGCATCTCTGCGGAGGGGTAAGACTCCTCCAATAGGGCCACCTGTTGTCCGTGGGTAGCGACCCGTGATGCTTAAGGATAGAGCCCAGGTGGATGAGCAGTTCATGACATGCAATACTCCACTTTGGCCCTATCTTGGGCTAGACTGGCGATCGGAGAGGCCCCCACCGATCAATCGGCTGGTCACGTCAAGCCCTAGCACCTATATGATTGCCCCAACCCTATTGCCATTATGGCAAGCCCCAAACCCTTTTTATCATATGGGTGCTAGAAGGCGGTGGCTGCGGGTCTACATGTCCTGGGAATGACATTAAACTCTATCTGATGGTGAGGTTCCAGTTTTGGAGGTTTGGGGAATGTGGAGCACCCCTTCATCACCATTGCTCCCTGGTCCACTCTGACCCGGAGTGGTAGTACCTGTTAGGGTCCCATCTATGGGTTAAATAGAAAAATGTATTTATAAAAAAATTGTATTATCCATTGAGAATTGATTTATTTCAGAACTTTATCGGCATTAAATGACACACTGAGGTTGATATGCCGTAAAACAAAAAAACAACTAGATTACCATATTTGTTCCCTGCTTCTAGGCTACTTCCAAGATTACCATATTTGGTCATTTTTATAATTGTTTCCTGCTTCTAGGCTATTTTCTAGATTACCATATTTGGTCATTTTTATATTTGTTCCCTGCTTGTAGGCTATTTCCTAGATTACCATATTTGGTCATTTTCATATTTGTTCCCTGCTTCTAGACTACTTCCAAGATTACCATATTTGATCATTTTCATATTTGTTCATTGCTTCTAGGTTATTTGGTCATTTTTATATTTGTTCCCTGCTTCTAGGCTATTTCCTAGATACCATATTTGGACATTTTCATATTTGTTCCCTGCTTCTAGGCTATTTCCTAGATTACCATATTTGGTCATTTCTATCATGTCAGTTCTCAGAGCTTCCTTAGCCATATTGTCATTGGTTGTGTCCTTATTTTCAGTCAATATTTTTATTCCTTCTCATGTTTCCACTCATTTGTTTTTCTTAACTCTGTGAAATCCTGACTTTGTTTTTTGTTTTGTTTTTGTTTCAACTAATCTAACCACTATTATTATTTGTTAGTAAAATTTAGTTTCCTATGGAAGGTTCTACTTTTAACACTTTAATTCTTCCTTCTTTGCTCCAGTTTGAAGGCAATAAAATCTTTCATTTTTTCAACATGAATTCAATTCTAACCACCTACAAGTGTTAAAACCTACAACTTTTTTTCAAAATTGTCTGAAAGAAACAAAAAAACAAAACAAGATTATGAAATTGTCTTTTTATTGTCAACTATAAAGATAGTCAAATTGGGTTTATATAATCCAACAGAACTTTTTACATTGGAAGTTAATCCATGAAAGATGCTACCAAATTTCAAATGATGTCAGTCAAACAGTTTCTCTCTTTCATCCATGATCTACTTGTATATAAAACACATTGTGATATATATATATATATATATATATATATATATATATATATATAAGGGATGGAGCACTCTGTGGCAGCCTTTACATACATAGAGATGTGTGTATTAAAACAGTTAAAATCCCCTTCGCATTCTGTGGGTGACTATATAGCCTAGTGGTTAAGGTGTCTAACTGACACTGAACCAATCGAATTTCAATTCTGGCTGTAGGTAGCTTATAAATGTCTAGCCACACTGAAGAGACTTGATAAGTTAAAAACACGTGGCTGTGGATGACTATATATATATATATATATATATTATATATATATATATAATAATATATATACTAGACAAAACGTGATCCATTAGGTCACCCATTCAGCTCTGAGTAGAAAAGTTAGATTAGGGAAAAGGGAGTTAGCAAAGTGAATAAAAATTTTTTAAAATAAATATGGCTGGACAAAAACTTCAAATCATTTTGTTAGCTTTTTAAGAAAGGAAATGTTTGACCTCATTTAAGCTACAGGTTGCTGGTTGTGAAATTTAACATAGAAATCCATTTCAAATTCTCCCGTCTCTCTCTCTCTCTCTCTCTCTAATCTCCAGTGAAACTAACATTATATAACAAGGAGGTAGTCAAGAGATAAATAGAGGGAAAAAAAGTGATAGACAGAGAGTAAAGTAAGAGATTGGTCGGTTTTTGACTTAATTGCAAATTATGACTAATTAGAACCAATTAAAACAGATTTTTTTTCAAACATAATTCAATCCTAAAAGTAAGGAATAATTTAGTATAATTTTTGTGTCATTAAACTAAACAATAAAAAAGCCTTTAGGAAGCAAAAGTTGATTAACTCGGCTTTAGTATAATAATAATAATAATAATAATATATATATATATATTGATATTATAGTTTGCTATATTTAAAAGATATGTAAAATATCATTGATAGAGCATATATATATATATATATATATATATATATATCTTATTATAATGGAGATTGTGCATTTTTCTGTCTGTAACCGAAACTACATTACTACTCAAGTCACAATTCCCTTAGTTATTTACGTCACATTCTCCATGATTCTATTTCTATTTAAACCTCAATTCATAATAAAACTGTTTGACATTATTAATACTGTTTGCCTTACCTAAATACTAATAACATGCAATTGTATTTATATATACAACAAAATACCAGTTTTCAGTGTAAACATAAAGCTAATTTGCATATTGATATTAAAAAAAAATGATTTTAATAAAAATGTGCTTGGTATTATTGATTTCTAATTGTTTGGTTTTATCTTAATGAATATGAGTAAAAATCTCTTCAATAAATCCTAAAAGAAATTAATTAACAAGAAGAAATAACTGTAATTTTATTCTTTACTTCCTATTTTAACTAAATTGTTAAATTAGGAAAATTTAGCATTGAAAAATGGAAGTGATGAAAGAGTAAGTTTCAGTTGTTCTATTTTCCGATTATACCCCCCTCTGTTTCAAATCTTTTTATTTGAATTCTTAATTAGTTTCATTAGCCTTTCTGATTTAATCTAATATTTTATTACATTTAAACTTAAATACTTGCACCCGGAGGGTGCATATATTTGCTAGTATATATAATATCAGTTTGCTCAGTATTACTGGTACTATGTAATCCAGTAACTAACTGCCAGTGTTGGGGGACTAAACTGATTTGCCCACAAGACTTACCTAATATGGAAGGTGGCTAAGATGACTGGCAAGATGAAAAAAATACCTGTGCAAGGGTGGATGAACCTCCCCTTCTCCTCACACCTTTGTTGGGTCAATGGGCATCTAGCATACATGTGCTGTGAAGCATGAAGACATCCCTTGCATAAAAACTTGCATCTTCCACCAGATGTCCGGGACCAAACCTTGCTGATGCATCCAGATGTCGATGTCTGGAACATTGCAACCTCCATTAGTCACTTCTGGGGAACCATGATCATCCTTTGGTATGAACAGCAAATATATATATATATATATATATATATATATAATATATATATATATATATATATATATATATTATTACCTCCCACTTCTAATTCCTTGCTACTACTCGTTCTCGTTAAAAACGAGACACGAAACCATACCATCGTTTCCTACCTGAGGATGGCAAATTGTATTGCCGAAAGCACTCGTTTTGAAACCTTTGGTGGAATGTTATACCAGTTATATCCCGACACCAGAAAGATGGCCCGAAAATTGGAACGGATCAACCAAAAACTGTACAGTTCAACAAAACTTGTATAAAAGAAAAAATGTTGCCAAAATACACTTATATATAAGGTATCCAAAACTGATAGTAAGGGATGATTCTACTTGGGATCTTCAAAATCTCACTGTATAATTATATTGCATGTTTTAGTAGGTGCAAATACATATTCATACAAGGATTTTTATAAATCCTTGTAGAGAGCTTAATGCATAATAATCAATAATTTAGATTAAATACACAGCAATATTTACATTTGAAAGAAAGGAAAAACTCAATAAACTGTCATTCTGTAATAAATTTATTTCGACCAAAACTCAAAAGGCTTTCAGAAATTTAAAGAAATTTCTAAAACTCCTTAGAAGTCCAGTCTCATCAGACTCCTGTCTATTGAGTTTTACCTTTCTTCCAAAGGTAAATATATATATATATGAAGTTAAATCTAAATCAGTCAGATCTTTGCCCTGATGAGCTACTAAGCGAAACTGTTAGTAGGTATATCTGAATCATTAGGTTTAACTTTATTATTTGCTCTACTTAGGTATTGAGCACTCTTTACTTTTTAGCTTTAGAAAATCCTGGCGGTTTGTATATACATATTTTTCATATATATATAATTTTTTTCTTTTGGCCAAGTATTATAGTATCAACTGATTATTTTCGGTTGGTACGACTATCTTGGTCTTTTCTTTTTTTTCAAATTTTTTTTCCCCAGGTGATGTTTGGTAATATATTTTTACAATCAAACTATTTGCTGGTTTTTTCTTACCACAAGGGTTTGGTATATATATATATATATATATACACACACACACACACACACACACACACACCTTGCATGAGCAGGATGCGGCACAAGGTCAATTTTTAAGCAGAGTTTAAAAAGTTTGAATTCACTTTTCCTTCTCCTAAACTGATTGCCATACCAAGATTAAAGAGCCCAGTCTGCCCAACTATTTACCCATAGCTGGAAGGAGAATAACTGGATTCATACCTTTCCCAAGTGTATTAGCACTATGTGAAATGTAAACAGCCTTGTCGAGGATTACATGTCAAAGATCTCTCTTTACTATAGAACATTCAATTCCAGGCACTTTGGCATTTTTTTTTCTTCTTTACATTCGTAGACTTGTATAGACAACTTAGTATTATTTTATATATCTATTTTTGAATAAAGATTTGTGAATATTGTATGTTTCCTTCTAAGATCTTTTGGTAGCTCCTATATAAACTACTTGACAAAACGTGACCCATTGGGTCACCCATTCAGCTCTGGGTAGATAATTTAGATTAGGGAAAAGGGAGTTAGCTAACCGGATAAAATTTTAAAAAAGAAAAAAAATATGGCTGGCCGAAACCTTCAAATCATTTTGTAAGCTTTTGACTTCATTTAAGCTACAGGGTGCTGGTTGTGAAATGTAACAGAAATACATTTCATATTCCCCCCCCCCCCCGCTCTCTTTCTTTCTACTCTCCAGAGAAAACTAATATTATATAACTAGGAGGTAGTTAAGAGATACATAGAGGGGAAGAAAGAGATAGACACAGAGTAAAGTAAGAGATTGGTCGTTTTTTTTACTTAATTGCTAATTACAACTAATTAGAACCAATTAAAACAGAATTTTTTTCAAACATAATTCAATCCTAAAAGTAAGGAATAATTTAGTATAATTTTCATGTCATTAAACTAAAGAGTAAAAAAGCCTTTAGGAAGCAAAAGTTGATTAACTCAGCTTTAGTATAATAATAGATATCAGTCCCATTTATATTAGAAGCTAAATATTTCACTAAAAATGTGGGGCACAAAGCTACTGTAAAAAATGATAACCAACCAGATATGGTTTGTATAAGATATTATATATATATATATATATATGAGGAAAAATGAGTAAAGAAAAGAAATGTAGATGGATAAAAATGAATTTAATCGATATCACTTACACGTGTTTCGGTCAGTTTATCAGAATGTATACGGATTACGCTATTATTATTATTAAAATAATCAGATGAAATTGAAATAATGATGATAATAATAATAGTAAAAATGTAAAAATATTCCGTACACGGAGAGATTTTTTACGACCTTCATCAGAGTGAACTGTGTACGGAATATTTTTACATTTTTTCTATTATTATTATTATTATCATTATTTCAATTTCATCTGATTATTTTAATAATAATAATAGTGTAATCCGTATACATTCTGATAAACTGACCGAAACACATGTGTAAGTATCGATTAAAGCGATATCGATTAAATTCATTTTTATCCATCTACATTTCATTTCTTTACTCATTTTTCCTCATATTGTCGGATTCAATTCCCTTTCCATTCTTACATATATATATATATATATATATATATATATATATATATATATACTATTTTATTTTGACTGCAGTCAATGAACCAGCTGAAAATCAATGGGGATAACTCTATTAGATGTAAAAGTATTGACAATGTTTATTGATTAGTTTCTTTTCATCTTATTTCGATTGCTTTTTATCACAACTTTCAGAAAATTATTCTATGATTGTTAAAGAAACATCCTTGATTGGGAGGAAAAAAATCAACCTCCATTAAGATTTGAATTTACATCTTTTATCTGTGACAATAAAAGTTAAGGTACAAATACTTTATTGGCAAATTACTATAATTTCTATTTTGTTCTTGTGTTAAAGTTGTCATTTTCTAAGGGCAGAAGTATAAGGGCACCTCTCAAACTCTGCTTGTGTAGCTTTCTGTTAAAATCACACAACACGCCTTACGTTGAAGTCGATTTAGTTTAAACAAACACTGTATAGATAATTCTTTTTAAAAAATTGTTTATTTAATTTTCCGTTTGATTCATTTTATTTTATTTTATTTTTCAGATGCCAAAAATTGTTGGTCCAATGGATTTGTATGATAAAATAAAAGAAGAAATGGAGAAACACAAAAAAGATAATCCTGGTCCGAGCAATGATGATTGACAATGGAACTTCTTTAAATGCAACACAATTTTTCTGGCAATTTTTTTTTTTTTTTATCCAATTCACATTGTTATTTAGTCATGACAAATAAAAAAATCTTTCATGTTCGAGGTTTCTTCAGTTTTATTTATTTTTCCATATATTTTTTATTTTATTTTTTTAATGAAGGACTTTCCAGCCCATAAATGTAAAGAAATCTACGTAAAATCCTACAAACTATAAATTCATCTGCTGATGAGTTACTTCCCTTGTGGATTATGAGTTATTTCCCTTTTGAAGAAGGGGAAAAAAATTAACATTTTTCAATGTCTTATTTACATTATCTTTAATTGTCAAAATTTTATGAGTTTGATCCTCACCGAGTGTCCCATTGTTGCTCCATTGTGTTAGACGGTAATTTATGAGGAAGTGCGTCCCGGTCTCCTGCATCAAAAATTGCTACCCGGTGACTATCAAAATAACAACCCCAGCTCGTCGTAATTCTTGTTTATTTATCGTAATTTGTCGTAATTCTTATTTAGATATGAAGATGGATATATAGTTTGGAATAGACTGAGATAGATAGATAAATAAACAAACAAAATAATATAGATGAATATGAACAAATGAAGATAGATAGATATTTTCGACAAGTAAATGTATTGGGGGGGGGGCATCTTTTTTTTGTCGTAATTCTTGTTTATTTAAATTAAAAACAAGACATTAAACAAACCTGAATAAAAAAAAATCTTAGTATTTAAAGTAATATAGATAAATATGAACAAATTGAGATAGATAGATAGATATTAAGATGGATAGTTTTGAATAGACTGAGCTGGGTTGTTATTTTAATAGTCACCGGGTAGGAATTTTTGAGGCAGGAGACCGGGATGCACTTCCTCATAAATTACCTGTTAGACTAAAATATCCACAATGTTTTAATAATGATTCAAATCTATTCATTTTGTTTTTGCTAAAATAAATAATTAAAAAGTAATATTGTTTATTAATCACTTTGAGTCATGGGTGTCTTGTGTTTTCAAAATTTAAAGCGTTTCACTTTAAATTTTGAAGTTCAGCTTCTTTAAAAAAAAAATTTCTTTTCAAAAAACAATGAATTAGCTTTGAATAAAGAAATTTAGGTTTCAATTGTTGATGACGTTTCTTTGAAAAGAAATAAAAGCATATTTTAAAGTTCTAACTTGCTGATAGATATAAATATATTGATGAAATAGAACTGAAAAATTTCAGATATATTAAAAAAAAAAAAAAAAAAAAAAAGTGTGACGGAGAACGAGAAAGGAAAAAGAGCAAGACATTGTCTTGCCTGCCGGGATCGAACTCGCGTCCTCCCGCATGCAAAAACAAATGCGTTTTGGGCACTGGACGGACGCGAGGTTCGATTGATGTGCCCGGATGTTTGGCTAATATGCCCATAAAATAACAAGTGAGTCGAGCGCTGGGCAGTCAGCAGAAGCAGTCGACGACAAAGCGCTTTTCAGTAAAGAAATGGATTTTAGTTGAACAGAAACAAAACTAAATAGGAAATGTGATTTTGAACTGCTAAAGATTATTTCGACTACGATGACGGATTTTCCAGCTGCTAGACGAAGAATGTGTTGACCAACAGAGGGTCTGGCTTGTGAGAAGACGGAGAACTCACTTGTTTTTGGTTCCCCCTCGGCGGGAGCTTGTTGATTCAAAGGTCTATTTCCCCCCCATATGCCCCCCTTCTATAAAAAGAGTTTGTAATGCTTTTTTTTTTTTTTTTTCAAGAACAGAAGTTAGAAGAAAAGCTGATTATTTTGATTTCTTTCACAAACAGGTTTTTTTTGTGTTTTTTTTTCATTCTGGTCTAAACTCCAAATTTTATGGTTTTACAGATTGATTGTCAGTTTGAAAGGAAATTTATCGGTAATCTGAACATTAGCTACATAAATGAGAGTAACCCTCCCTTGTTTCTTTCACTTTGAGGAAGCTGTCTGTTTTGGTCGACTATTTTCATTTTATCGTAAATCTACACTGAAAATACGAATTTGTTCGAATCAATACAACTGAAAATTTTAACAGGAAAATATCATAAAATGTGTTCTTAATTGGGCTTGTGCATTATTTAAAATGAACTTGATTGTTATTAAGAACACATTTTATGATATTTTCATGTTAAAACATGCAGTTGTATTGATTATGGTGAAATGAAAATGGTCGACCAAAATTAGACGGCTTCCTCAAAGTGAAAGAAACAAGGAGAGGTTACACTCAATTACCAATGGTAATCTGAACATTAGCTACATAAATGAGAGTAACCCCCTTGTTTCTTTCATTTTGAGGAAGGCATGTTTTATTTTGTAAAAAATACGGATTTTTCGACAAATTGCGTATACCTATATTTTTCTAATATACAGGTACTCTCATAGAAAAATTAACATCTTTTTTTTTTTTTTTTTAAATCGATTTAAAAATGTTAACACCCTTATAGGAATACCTTTAATATATTTTCAAACGGTCTCCACATGTTCACCACCCCTGATTAGAATCTCCCACAAGTAATTTAAAAAAAAAAAGATGTTAATATTTTTATGAGAGTACCTACATATTAAAAAAGGATAGGTATACACAATTTGTCGAAAAATCCGTGTTTTTACAAAACAAAACCCACGGCTTCCTCAAAATGAAAGTATAGAATACTAAGTCCAATTATCGTCAAATTGGCAAGACAAGACGGCAAACAGTCGTAACTGAATACGATTCTGAGATGCCGTAAAGACCACTGAAAAGTGGCAGGATTTATGGAGCCTCAAGAGGGCCCTACAAACCAAGCAGCCAATCAGGACTCAGGGAATGGACTCACCCAAATGCATGGGTGGACTGTTCTGAATTCCCATAAATACCAGTTGTCTTGACACTGGTCAAGTTGGGATTGGCCAGTCACATTGCTCAAACCAATTGTTGACTGTCTAACTTCAATAGAAAGAAACAAAGGGAGGTTACTCTCATTTATGTAGCTAATGTTCAGATTATACACATCACTGTAGTTATCTCCCTTGTCTTTCATTCTTTTTGAAATCATGTCAGGACAGAAACAAGTAGTATATTAATATTGCATTGCTAAAAGAATGACAGTTTATATTAATATCTATACTTACCTGTACAACTCACACTCAAGAAACTCATAAACACGGGTTTTACTTTAAAAATCCTCAAATCAGGTGAAAAAGAAAAGAAAGTTTTTTTATTCATAAATAAATATAAATTTGAAAAAAAATTACTATAAAAGAATGATTAGAATTTTTTTTACATCTTAAAACAAAACAAAAAAATTCATTTGGAATTCAATGAATCTTTAGATTTTTTTTTTTTTAAATTACCAATAATTTTAAAAATTGCTGATATCTTATTTTCTTAATAATTGTACCAATTGTTAATTTCATTTTCAAAATTTATTCAGTGATGAATCTTAATTATTTTTTAGATGTTTCTTTTTTTTTTTAAATTTTGTCGAAATACATTTTTTAAGTATGTTGATTTAATTTTTGGAATTTTATATGGGAAAATATTTCTGATAAAATCTTTAAAGATTTAAAATGATTAAAGAAAAACCTTTTTAGTTTTAATACCTTTTTTAATTTTACAGTGAACTGTAAAATTTGCTCTTGAATTGTAAAAAGAAAAATTCATTAAAACTATAAAAAATTTTATGCAAAAAACTTTATTTTAGAAAAAAATTATACATTATATATATATATAGAGAGAGAGACGTCCCAGTATCATTGACAAGTTAATTTCACAGGCATTTCTCGGTGCTGTATCGGTGGCTGAGGCAGTATAGTTTCTGACTATCCTGCTGAAGTCCCGGTTTCGATTTCTGTCAGAGGGAGATCGTTAGTATACATCACTGATGAGACTTAATAAAGTCGAAACAGCTGCTGTACGATGTTCTACATGCCGAGTAATTCTTTGCGAGATTCACTTGTCAATATTATTTATCTTCTATAATTATCGAATTTTATGCGATATGCGCATTGTAATTGCCTTCAAGCAAAAATATATATATATATATATATATATGTGTGAAAATGGAAAAGGAATTGAATCCGACAATATGAGGAAAAATGAGTAAAGAAAAGAAATGTAGATGGATAAAATGAATTTAATCGATATCACATTAATCGATATCACTTACACGTGTTTTCGGTCAGTTCATGTGTGTGAAAATATTTCGCACACATAGAAGAATCGACCTTCATCAGAATGAACATTTATTTTGAATGAAAAAATTTGTTGGGAAAAAACAGAGATTTTTGGAAATATTCGAAAATCAAATTTTTTAAAAATTTGGAACGCTGAAAAATAGAAAGTTTGAGATAGATCGTTATGATTTGGATATTTGGTTTTTCTAGGGGTTATGGTACAAAATAGTTTTTTATTACAAAAAAAAAATAAATAAAATAAAAAATAAAGTGTTATTATTTATCATTAACATGTTGAACATTTTTCTCGGAGCTTAGTTTATGTTTTGAAAAAAATTGGTGAAATGTTAAAACAGTAGTCGATTAAAAAATATCCAAATCATAACGGTCTATCTCAAACGTTCTATTTTCAGGTTCCAAATTTTTTAAAAATTTGATTTTCGAATATTTCCAAAAATCTTTCGATTTTCGAATATTTCCAAAAATCTGTTGTTTTTTCCCAACAAATTTTTTCATTCAAAATAAATGTTCACTCTGATGAAGGTCGATTCTTGTATGTGTGCGAAATATTTTCACACACATAAACTGACCGAAACACATGTGTAAGTGATATCGATTAATGTGATATCGATTAAATTCATTTTATCCATCTACATTTCTTTTCTTTACTCATTTTTCCTCATATATATATATATATATATATTCTAAATTCTGTTAATTAATCTAGTTCTTGGAATTTTCTAAATTCTTAATTAAAGGTATTTTTCTCATATACATTCTTTAAATTTAGTAACAAGACATATCTATTTCACCTTTTAAGTAAAAAAATAGATTTAGATTTAATATATTATAGAATCCATTTCTTACTATACTGTTATCTGTGATGTTATTCCCTCCACCCAGGCAATGCCAGGTAGCCCTTCTAATATATATGAGGGTCATGAATCGGGAGAATCTTTTTGAAAAAAGCAAAATAAACCTTTTTTTAGAATATTTTCCATAAATGTAAACCATGGATTGTTTTAAATTGGTTTATAGCAAAAATTATTTTAATGTGGCAGAAATATTTGTTTTAGGGCTATTAGATTAAAAATGGAAAGAATTCCTGTGAAATTTCAACAGAAAGTGGAGAAAAAAAGAAAAAAAAGGTTTGACTGAAAAAAAAAAAAAAAAAAAAAAAAATTTTAAATTAAGATTAGCGAAAATATGTTGTGCTGGAAAGATAAATATTTGAATTTTTGGTGACGGATAAAAATCTTATTATTATGGAGATTTGGTGTCTGTCTGTAACTGAAACTACATCGTTGCTTACATCACAGTACCCTCAGGAATTGTGTACACTTATTAATGGGTATTTAATTTATAGTTAAAATCATTAATACATAGAATAAATCTTATTTATTAATTATGTCTCTATGAAAATCTGAGTTAGATTTGCCTTAAAACAGCCCATGTTATCAGTGCACTTAAAGTCCTGTGATGTGTCTTATATATCACTAATAAATAAATGTTTACAAAATAAATATATAGTGTGGTTAATTTGCATACTGGTTTTAACAAACTGGGTTTAATAAATAATTATGTGGTGCTATTGATCTTTATTAAACACGCTCTTAAAATACGCGCGCGAATTGTTAAAAAATATTTTAAAACGTCAATAAAAAATGGAAAATTAACTTTTTGATGTTTTCTTTTACGTTTAATATAAAGAACAATTCCAAGTTTATGTGTTAAGAAAAAGAAAAAAATTTCTGTTACATATAACCTAAATTTTTGCATTTTAAATTTAATTGCCGTAAATTCTTAATCTTTGTTGACATAGTTATCACATCTTGACGCAAACAATTAGTCCCAAGTATGATACTATGGAGTATCATACATGGAATAATTTTTTTTATTCCTTTTATTGTTGATTTCAAAAATAATTAATTTCTTCAAACAAACACTGTTTGAGCTCTACAGGTGTCACAGATTTTAACTTATTTGAAATTATTCACAGCAGCAGCAACAACAATGGTTTAAAAAAAAAAAAAGAATAGAATATTATGTCCCCTACATACTTCCATTAATAAAAATGACACCAATTTTTAATTCAAACATTATTTTCAATATTTTTTTATAAAGACTGTACTATATTATGTCATTATTTTTAGCTAAATATTTTTATACAATATTTTCTTTAAGTAAATAAAAATGAATTTGCTATACACTAAACAAAAGTAATTATTTTACATATTATAAATTTTTAAAAATCCCTATAAAAAAAAAAAAAATAGACATCAGGAACTTTGAATATAAAATTCCTTAAAAAATAATCTAACAATTTAGAAAAAAAAAAAGATACATATTTTTTTCTTATTTACGAGATTTAAGTTTCAAAGTTTAATACGCCTATTGCCAAACCTCGTCTAGTATCGATTTATTTATTTTTTTAACATATGTTCCGTCATTGAATTATCTTTCCAAAAATGTAAAATTTATTTTCATACAGAAAAAAAATAACCAAGATATTTGTACGGGGGATCAATGCGCGAAGCAAAAACTAACGAAAAAAATTATTAGCCTTTTCAATTTAGTAAACATTTATTTACAATAAAAGTTTGTCTTTTATTACTTCATATACCGAAAGTTTTATTAAAATCGGATAGTTACTTTATTTTATTTTTAGAAGAATTTCCTGTGATCCCCGCAGTAGCAGGTGCACAAAATTGACCATACCTATTTAATATTATTGTTTTATTCTCTAACATATTAAAATCAATCCTATGAATAATCTTATATAGAAACCAATTAAAATAAATGTAATCTTTTTATATGCATTCTTTCTAATATTTCATTACATTAAAACTTAAATACTTACACCCAGAAGGTGTATATTCTTACTATGTAATTAATATAGTATTATTTTAAATGTTGCCTGACAGTTAAGTTAAATATGTGAACTACTAAATGGTTTATACAAGTGATTTATTTATAGTGATGAAAGTTTATTTAGGATCAGCTCCACAATTTTTGGATGAATTAATAACAAAAGAATGGTGTATCAGTGTACAACAGATTCTCTAAACAACACTCTTTAGGTTTTCAATTCAGACTTTTTTCTTCTCTTAGGTTGGTTAGCTTACCAAGATTAAAGAACCCAGTCTGTTTACTATTTACTCATAACTGGGGAAAGAATAGATGGATTCATGTCTTTCCCAAAACAGCCTTGTCCAGAATTTGAACTCTGATCACCATCTCTTTAACCATTACACCACAACTATGGTAAAATAGCACCCTTTTAAATTGATATTTTTTCATGTTTATTGGTATTTAGTAAACTCTTTTATAGAATAACAAATAATGAATTTTTTTAATAAAAAAAGTTACCACTTTTTATTCTACTAAAAAGTTTACAAATTTTTATCAAAAATGCGTAAAACTTTCTGAACAGAGTAAATTACAAATAAATGAAATGACAAGATAAAGAAAAAGTATAAATTAAAGTGTAGTCATTTAGTAAGTTTAGAATCAAACTCACTACCAATGATAAGTAAAAGTAAAGTTGTTGGGGCGGCGTAATGTCGGTATCAGCCAGACAGTGAGGGAGTCTATCCACTTTTCACTAGCACTAGACCAAGGAGATTATTTTAACATCTGAGGTGGAGTGCCACACCTACCATCAGCTACTCACTTTACCGCACAGATCCCTGTGCTACTCATATGCTGAATTGGCAAGGGCTGGTATCGAACCAGGAACCTTGTGGTTTCTAGCCGAATGCTCTCAAAAAGTGGACAATTTTCTCATTTACTAAACTTATTTGGCACAAGGCCACAAGTTTGGGGGTTTCCTGGTAGAAGCGCTGCCATGTAAACTGAAATAGAGATGATTTGTATAAAAATAAATTTTCTTTTCTTGTTTTCACTTCCAGGATTTAAAAAAAAAAAAAAAAACATTTAATAATTTGATTTTCTTGGTCAAATTAATACTTGACATTACACTAGGTACCACCAAAATAGGTCACATGATCAGTTTAGGCCATATTGAAGGAAGAAACAAAATAATTTTTAACTTTATTTTTTAAAATCTCGCAGAAAAGAAATAACGAACATAAAGAGTTGTTACAAAGAAAAAAAGTTTATTCAAAGATCAAATTATCTGATTGGGGAAAATTTTTTCAGTTATCTTGAAAAATAAGTAAAACAGTCCGTTTTTTATAACAGGGTCAATTTCTTTATTGATATTTTTTAGCAGAATTCTGTATTCATGGTTCTTTTACTAAAAAGCTCTCGTATTGAAACTTATAAAAATTTTCAGATATAATTATTTAGACTCATCTTTATAGAAAAAAGTAAAAATCGTTTTTTGTCGGTTCATTTTTTTCAGATTTCATAAAATAAAACAGGGGTGGGTATACCTCATAAAAATAATATTTCCCCTAATATATTTTAGGAAAAAACTATTTCAGACATATTTTCATCAAAAGGTAAGCAATTATGGAAATTTTCTTGAAAATCGGACCATTAATTGATTTTTCATAGAATTTTAAAAATAAGCCTCTAGTTATAACTTGATTTTGGCTACATTAAATTTCAATTGATTTAACAGTGCAAAAATGTAAACATTGTTTTTCATTCATAATTTTCATTATTTCCTTAGGCTGAAATTTTTTTTAAAAAATCAGCAGTAGTTTTTTTAATGTTTCTTCTTTCAAATGGACAAAAAAATTTCAAGATAATATTAACCTTTATGCAAGTTTCATTGTGTTAAATATAGGGGAGGGGGGTAAATTTCACAGGGAAAATTGGTGGTACCAACATTACACACATGAAAAATATAATGGAAAAAAAGAAAAGAAAGAATAATCAAAAACAAAGATTAAAATTAAAAATATTTTTTCATTTTCAAAATATACTTTTTCCTTTTATTTTCTTGAGGCAAAAAAGTCTCTTGACAAAATGTTATATTTTCTATTATTCATATTTGTTTTCTTTTTCTGTTAATTTTGGTTCAGACTGAATGTTAATTTACATATTTTCTTGATTCTCAGACAATTATTTAAAGACAATGTTTTAAATCCCCTAAAAAAAAATCTTGAAAAATGTTTCCTTATTGGTGATTGTGTTGTAAATGTTATATATATTAAATGTTTTTGTCTCACGTGTCGAATTGTATGTTCATTAATTAACTTTGAATCCTACAGTGCTATTCGCAGAATTGGCCCCCGGCCCCTGCCTTAAAAAACTCTAGGCGGTGATAGCTGAGAAAACAACCCCACCTACGAATAAATATTTAGTCCCCACCCCCAAAAAATTATTTTAAAGAGGGGGAGGGTTAAAATATTTACATTTACTTGTGAAAAAGACTGGAAAAAAATATTGCATTAACTTTTCAGAAAAAACGCCTTAAGCGCTTTTTTTTTTTTTTTTCAGAAGGTACTGCTTCAACTAGGAACTTCATTCGTAGGTGGGGTTGTTTTTTTAAGGCAGGAGGCCAGGACGCAATTCAGCGAATAGCACCGAAAAATCTTTAAAGATTTTTGGATTGATGCCACTTAAATTAAATTTTGTGATGCAAATATTTCACGTTTTATACATTTTGTGTCTTGAACAAATTGCAGATCAATTGAACACGTGACTTTCACAAGAAAAATCAACGTTTGGATTTCGAAATTTTCGAATGACGTTTCTTTACATGTTTTGGGATCTTTTCAGCTCGGACTTTTTGTTTCTCTTCCTTAACCAACTTTTTGCGATTTTTCCGACTGTTTGGAGATTCATTCCGTGGACGATAATGAACATTCTCATTATTCCTCTTACTATCCCCTTCCACCTCCTCATCACTTTCACCATTTGATTCATTATCCGAAGACGAAGCGGATTTCACACTTTCGTTGCAACCAGTTACCTCGGAAGATTCTGTTGCATCTTTTTCCAGTAAAAGTGGGGTAACTTGTGGACCAGATAAATCTAATTTTTGACCCACCACTGTTTGATAAAACACTTGTGCAGTATCACCCTTGTTGGCATTGATTATGTCTCTCTCAAAATTTGCGACGTCTTCAAGATTTCTCGGAATAAAAACTTTCTTAAAAACTTCTTCATCTACTTTATCTTGTTCAGTAATTTCTTCCAATGTTCGATCGGCAGTCATTTCCATTGCTTTCTCTAAATAATCATCAATATTTTCATCGGTAATCGAACTGTCTGTGACAAATTCAAAAAGTTCTTTGACGGTGAGGCCACAAACGGAATTTTTTCGAAAGAAGTTGGTGATATTGGTGCAGTCCTTCCTAAGAAAAAACAAGGCATTTGGATGGTCGTGTTCGACAGATTGTGAGACATCAATAATATGCAGTTTTCCCTCGTGAAATATAATATTGAACTCACTCAGATCAGCGTGTACTAGTTTGCAAACGTGGTACATAGTTCTCATCATAAGTATACAATCAAGATACAATTCGCGAGCTTTTGAATCTGACAATTCAACTTCGTGTAATAAAGGGGCCGGCCATCCATTTGTGCCGATGAATTCCATTAAAAGAACGTGGCTTCGTAATAAAAGTGGTTCAGGGCACTTAATACCAGACTGATGGATACGAATAAGATTCCGCATTTCTTTTTCGGCCCACGTTTGGACCATTTTTCGAGGGTTTCGCTTGCAATAACCGTGCCGAAATCGAAACTCACCCGTCACATATTTATCTCGATCTTTAAAAACAAGAATGGATGTTTTGAAGACTTTAATGGCTACATCTCTGTCATTTTTATCTGTTGCATGATAGACATTAGCCTCTTTTCCTGTGCTGATACAACCATTGACACTGGTAATAAAACCTTTACTCATTAATTTAAATATGATCATATAAGTCCGGGGATCAAGAGCTTGTTCTGTGGTTGCTCTGTCTGATTTGTCTTTACCTCGCATTTCTTTCGCTTGCATTTTACGACAACTACTCGTTCCTACAATAAAGTTATTATTGCTGTTATTGTTAGAGGGACCCTCATATTTCGAAGTTGACACTTTGTTAGAAAACATAGATTGCATAACCTTTTTACTTGGTTGAAATCCCGGTCCTCCAGATTTTGTGCTGTGGGGAGCGCCATTTGTCGAGGTTGTGTTGTTTGTGTTTGGACCACCGACATTTCTTATAATTCCTGAACGAAAAGAATTGTATTTCTTTGTAAAATCCCGGGTTTCTCCTCCCCAATCGTAGCAGTCGTCATCATAATCATCTTCGCTGTCTTCTTCGTTTTCAGAATCGACAGTTTTAAGTTTTCCATCAGATTCAACCGAATTATCTTGATCAAAACATTTTGTTTCAGTTTTAGAATCAACACCGACAGAAGGCGATAGTGTCAAACCTGACACCTCCATTTCTTCGGCATCATCAAACTGTCCGTCAGCCATGGATAATTGTTTAGATTTTTTAAAAGAAAAAAAAAATTAAACTTATAAACAACAATCTTACCAGAACACACAGTCGCGTCGGATCGGATTCTGAAGTGAAGCACGTGTACTGAACACCGGATATTTTGCATAGCATTGTGGGTAATATGAACACTACATATTTTTATTACGTAGCACAATATAAGATAAATTACATAAGATAAACATATTATTGTCAGTTTATTATTTGATTTAAATACTCATATTAAAAAATTATTGTAATTTAGATAAAAAGAAATAATTAAAATTATTTCCTGAATTAACAATAACGGTGATTAAAGCGATTCTGTTCCTGGCTAAATAAACAACGTACTCTATAATATTTCCTACGTAATTTCGAATTGAACAATAATGCCTACGAGATTGTGATGAGATTTTTCATTAATTAAATTTATTTTGATATGTATAAAGTTTATTTCTATAGAGTAAATGTTTTTTTTAACAACAACGTAAAAGTACGTTATGCGTGTATTTTTTGATAGAGGGTATATTTCCTTATGTACCGGTTGAAATAAATTTTTTCGATGATAACGAGACTAATGAAAAGTCACAAATTATTTAAATATCACCGTAAATTTTACACTTTATAAATCTACATAAAATGTTTTTCGTCATATTACCTTAAAAAAATAATTGAATTAACTTTCTATAATTAATTTTTTTTTGTTGGTGGGTTATTGCGCAATATTTGTTAATCGACGCTTGTTAAAAAGCGTCGATTTCTTTCTAACCCTTTTGAGTTACCTCCCTTTATTTTTAAATAACTTTTTGTAAAATGTTTTAAAAAATTAATTCAATTTATTAGAACAAATTTTAATTCAAAATTAACTTCATTTGAAAATTTGTCAAAAAAAAAAAATTTTTTTTTGATATCTATGAAAATTAAAATTAAAAAAAAAAAAATGAAATAGTCGTGGAAAAAAACAGCCCAGCCAAACGAAACGAGTTAAATAAAATTAGACATGGTCACTTTCCGTCAAGGGAGGTAATAAAAAATATAAAAACATTTAAATTTTAAAACAATTATCAAAAAATCAGGGAATTGTTTAATTGTAATGAAATTTTTACCACTATATTCATAATATAATTAAGTCATTAATGAATAAAGTGGTAAAAATTTCATTAAAATTAAACAATTCCCTGATTTTTGATAATTGTTTTAAAATTTAAATGTTTTTGCAAATAAGCGCGTGGTGTAATGGTGTAATGGTTAAAGTCATAGGAAATGGACTTGTCGCCCTGAGTTCAAATCCTGGACATGGTAATTGCATTTCACTTAGCGCTAATACCCTTGGGAAAGGTATGAGTTCTACTCTCCCTCCAGCTATGGGTAAATAGTAGGGCAGATTGGGCTCTTTAACCTTGGTTAGGCAACCGGTCTAGGAGAAGGAAAACTCTGAATTCAAACCTGTTGAACTCCGCTTAAGAACTTGACCTTGTGTCACATCCTGCTTGTGCGGAGGGGTTGGTAAATATATATATTATGAATAGCTTATTTTATTTTATTTTTAAATTATAAAAAAAAAATTGAAAATTTTTTTGTTCATTTCAATAAAAATATTTTCCAGTGCCTAACTTTTACATTTCTAGAAAGATTAAAATACTAAAGAAAACATAAAAAAATTGCTCAACATATTTTCCAAGATTTTTTTTTCTTTAAAAAAATCATTACTAATGATTGTTCTTTTTCATTTCCTTAGATGAAAAAGAACCCTTTCTATTTAAAAATATCCAGATTTTTACTCTGAAGACGCAACAACCATTTTAGAGCATGTGTTCTAGATGTGTTGTTATTGTTTTTCTTACATTCATTGTCTGCACAGTGTAACTATTTTGTATGAAATTTGACACTTTTTTGCTCCCATAGATTTTTTTCTCCATTCTACCTGATGTTTTCTTTTTTTTTTCAAAACGATTGAAACACGAGTTATCCCCCTCTAACACTAAGAATGTCCATCCCGAAATAAAACATACATCATGTGAGCCACATGATTGACAAGTGACTAAAATAGGTAATCTGAACATTAGCTACATAAATGAGAGTAATCTCCCCTTGTTTATTTCACTTTGGGGAAGCAATATGTTTTGGTCGGCCATTTTCATTTAACTGTAATCAATACAACTACATGTTTTAACACAAAAATATCATAAAATGTGTTCTTAATAACAATTAAGTTCATTTCAAACAATGCACAAGCACAATTAAGAACACATTTTATGATATTTTCCTGTTAAAACATGCAGTTGTATTGATTTGAACAAATTCGTAATTTCAGTGTAGATTTACGGTGAAATGAAAAAGTTCCCTGACAAATTCTTTTCCCACCTGCCACAATTTTACAGCAGTCCTTAATCAATCCGTAAAAGCTTACTCGTTAGCAAGATCAACACAACTCTCCTCGGTGTGGGAAGGCAGGCCTTAAATAATAATTAACTGCCCTGACCAAAATCCCACATCCGGGCCAATCATGCCAAGCGCTGCGATTGTAATGTAGAAATTTGCATATGTGTCAACTATGTTCAGTAGTCTGAATTCGAACCATGACTCATGATCAGGAGGTTGCGAGTTCAATCTCTGCTACAAAAGCAAGATTCTTTTCATGTAACTTCAACAAAACACACCAAATGCTCACATAAATAAGTTTTTTATTTTATAAAGATTTTTTCTCTTGCATGAAAATTCTTGTTGACATCAACCAGCACACAAAATAACTTTGGTTAAATCCTACTAAATGGACATAAATTCCACCATCATATGTCATCATGCCGAAAGAAAAAAAAAATACCAAAAATCAGGGAATTAACTGAAATTAATGAAATTTTCAGTGTTGATATGTTAATAAATATATAATATAATGCACCAGTTATTTTATTTGAAAACTCTTACATTTTTTCTGGTCAGTTAACTTTGAACCACATATCTTTGAGGCATAACACAGATTCACAAACATACGTGGTTCAAAGTTAATGACCTGAAAAAATGTAAAAGTTTTAAAATAAAATAACTGGTGCATTATATCTTTTATTCATTAATATATCAACACTGAAAATTTCATTAAATTCGGTTAATTCTTTGATTTTTAGTATTTTTTTCTTTCAGCGGGGGTGACATATGATTGTGGAATTTATGTCCGTTAAGTAGGATTTAACCAAACCTTTTCTTTACAATTTAAATATTCATCCATTTCCTTTCAGATGAGAAATAGATTTTGTAGTGAATAATTCTGAAAGATTTATTTCTTGTGTCCTTCAGCCAAAAAAAAAAACTCATTTTTTCCTTCTTAACAACAAAATCTGATTCCTTCAATGACAATATACATTTCATCATTCTCTTTCTCACAAAGATCCATTCTATGAATGTCAACCATTGTTCATTGGCAATTCAGTCTCGAAAGACTATGATAAAGTTTTTGTGTGCCCCTGAAGTTGCAGCGCCTCCTGTGACTATGAAGTCCGATGTTTGAGAAACATTCTCGACCACAGATTTTGCATTTGTAGGTTGTCCCTGTAGATGATGAATAAGTTTCTGATGCTTTGTTGCCGTTGCTTTCTTATGGACCTCTTAGCTTCATGATGTTGTATCAGGGTGACTTCTGACATGTACAGTCCTCTATGGAGATTCTGCCGCCACCGAGGGCGGTCTTGAGCCAAATTTTCCCAGCTGGAAGGGACAATGCCAAAGCACCCGAGATCATTTTTGCAGACACCCTTGAACTGCAGCAGGGTGCGACCAATCTGTCTTTTACCAGACGTAAGCTCTCCATAGAGGATGTCTTTCGGGATTCGTCCATCATCCATCCGACGTACATGACCCAGCCATCGGAGACGACGTTGTCTCAGTAGAGAGTACAGGCTGGGAGTCAACCAAATGTCACACTTGTTCTGATTTACCGTATTTGACGGCATATAGGACGCACTTTTTTCCCAAAATTTAAGCTCAAAAAATTGCCCTGCGTCTTATACATCATAGGTGAAGTTTGAGACCTCCCGTAGGCCTAGGCTGATCTTCTCTATGATGCTCACTAACCTGATAATACCATTTGTTGGCGAGGAATAAAACTACGGTATGATCGTTGCCAGTGCTGCCAGATGTATTACCGAGTGCCGTACAACCTACAACATTTTGATTTAATTAGCAAATTTGTACGACTTTTTAGTCCATATGTGTTACATAATTATTAGATTCCTAATACATATGTACAGTAGTGTAGAAACTAAAATGGCTGTTATAAGTTCAGCCGGCGGCCTTGAAGGATTGAATGACAAGGCTTGACCTCATCCTGATCCTTCTGGTGGATACCATGAGAATCGGTGGAGAAGACCCTCTTCCGGTTTAGATTAGAGAGAGTTTTAGTTAGATCGGCCAAAGCCACGATGGTGGTAAGTCGTGTTATGCACGGTGCCGACTCAATCTGCACAGGTAGTCTGGTGGGGATTTCAGAAAAAAATATGATCTAAGTTAAATCGAAGTCTTGTGTTATTATCTAAAAACTACCAATGACACAGGGCTTCTGATAAAGAGAAATCCCCAATGGAAGACCAGACACGAAGTCCCCAAGACGAAGTCCAGACGCTAGAAGAGATGTTAGAAGAGACGCTGGAAGAAGAATAATAGAAGTAAGAAAGTAAGGAAAGAGAGTATACAACATATGTACAACATTTTCAATGAATTGTTGATTTTTAATGATTGTACAACATTTTGAAACCTTATTCTACAACAATTGATTACAAAGTACAGTATCTTGTGTATAATTATTGCTTGCCTGTACTGCCAAATTGCTTTTATACAGCTATGTTTCTGCTTGTCTAATGCACAACTAGACTGTTTTCAACAATATATGCTTAAATACACTAAAAACTTTTTTTTCTGAATCTGACCTGCTGAAATGGGGTGCGTCTTATATGCCGTCAAATACGATACTTTGCGCAGTCTCAGTTTTACAAGTGCCGTTTGTCACTTCATATTCGATGGTGATATTAAGAACTCAAATGTGCTCATGTGCACAGATCATATTGCAAATGGATGGCGTGTGGTGTAATGGTTAGAGTCGTGGGAAACGGACTCATCGGCCCGAGTTCAATTCCTGGACAAAGCTGTTTGGATTTCACATGGTGCTAATACCCTTGGAAAGGTATGAATTCAATTCTCCCTCCAGCTATAGGTAAATAGCATGGCAGACTGGGCTCTTTAACCATGCTAGGTAATCAGTCTAGAAGAAGGAAAACTCTGAATTCAACCTGTTAAACTCTGCTTAAGAAATTGACCATGTGTCACATCCTGCTTGTGCAGAGGGGTTAGTAAATATATATAATTGCAAATGGACGGTTATACAAAAAACACATGAAGCATTGTAATCGTTTTGCTTCAGGTAAAGTGAAAATCTCACAATCACCGGTAGCAGCACCACATTCAGATGGAGTATGGATAAGAGACCAGCACCGACTTCTTTTCCCTGGACTCATTTTCTGGACAATTTTTTTATATTTGCTGACTTTGTTGCAGTAGTACCAGTATATCAGGAAAGTTTGGTTTGGTTTGTTTTGTTTTACGGCATATCAACCTCAGTGGGTCATTTAATGCTGATAAAGTTTTGAAATAAATCAATTCTTAATGGATAATACAATTTTTTTATAAATACATTTTTCTATTTAACCCATAGATGGGGCCCTAACAGGTACTACCACTCCGGGTCAGAGTGGACCAAGGAGCAATGGTGATGAAGGGGTGCTCCACATTCCCCAGACCTCCAAAATTGGAACCTCGCCATCAGATAGAGTTTAACGACATTCCCAGGACATGTAGACCCACAGCTACCGCCTTCTAGCACCCATATGATAAAAAGGGGTTGGGGCTTGCCATAAGGGCAATAGGGTTGGGATATATCAGGAAAGCTCTCACCTTTTGGTGTTGAAGGTATGACTCATGACATCTTTAGGTTGGTTGTGCCACTGTCTCAATTGGTTCCTCTGTTGTTGCACAATTCTTAATGATCACTTGGACCCAAGCCAACAGTTGGTTGAGTGACAGTGAGTCCATACTTGAGGATTCATACAGGAGGCATTTCATGTAGCTTGGAAGGTAATCTGAACATTAGCTACATAAATGAGAGTAACCTGCCCTTGTTTCTTTCACTCTGAGGAAGCCATCTGTTTTGGTTGGCCATTTTCATTTCACCATAAATCTACACTGAAATGGCCAACCAAAACAGACGGCTTCCTCAAAGTGAAAGAAACAAGGGGAGGTTACTCTCATTTATGTAGCTAATGTTTAGATTACCAGTAAAGCTTAGTATATGTTTATATCTCTAGTTTTTATTATTTTGTATTTATTTCATTTCATTTCATTTGTATTCATTTTATCCTCTTCAAAATAATTGTTTTCATCTGCAGATTTTATTGTTTCTAGTTTGAACCCCCCCCCCAAAAAAAAACCCTAATAAAACAAGATAATTTTCCATGGATACAGATTATATACAGCAGAAGTCTTAGGGTGTCCCATCATAGTGTAATGGTTGGCAAGCTTGTCTTGCAGATCCATCATTATTACTGAATGACTAAATTTGATCCTCACTGGATGCCCCACACTTGCAGCCTTGCGTCACATCCTACCTGTGACGAACAGGTTGGGTAAATAGCTATGGCAGATGTGTTGGGAAATGATACTTTGATCCTAAGCAGAGTTTACAGATACTACACTTTGATCCTATTAACCTCCTTCCCCTCCACCTATCTGACAGCAGTGTCCAGCGTGTCTCATAGAAGGGGTACGTGCAAAGAATCTTGAGGCAACCCTACTATTTGAAGATTTCTCCAAGGCATTTGATTTCATACACAGAGGGAAAATGGAGCAAATACTACTAGCATACAGTTCTGACTTCTTTGACATTGTCGCTGGAGTCCTACAAGGAGATATGTTAGCGCCATATATATTTATAATATGCCTAGACTATGTACTTCGAACATCATTAGACCCCATAAAAGAAAAAGGCCTCACACTAAAAAAGTACCAATCTAAATGTAAAAATTCTGTCATTTTTCATGGTAACTAAATGAGTTAGATACCGATTGAAATTCCTTTGATCAGGTTAGATGAATGTTCTACTCTAAGATAATAATAAATAATAATGAAATTTATTGCGTACAGTTCTCAGGTACACTATAACTCATCAAAGTCTCATGTATAGTGCATAGAATAATGTACTAATGTCAGGAACATGAATAGCATACAGTAATAATATACATGTATGCATACAGTGCTCAGGTGCACCAAAACTCATCAAAGTCTCATGTATAGTGCATAGAATAATGTACTAATGTTAGGAACAGCGTACAGTAATAATACACATGTATGTGTACATGTGCATGCATATGTGTATGGAGGGGGGATATCAGGTATAGATTTGTCGAAATTACAGGAAGCACGGAGGTTTTGAAAGATGCCGTGTTTCGGCAGCCTTCAACGGTGCAGGCAGTTTATCCCATGCCTCAGCAACTCTGAGTGTGAAAAAATGTTTCCAAAAGTCATGGGAGCTATAATTCATTTATGAAACATTTTCTGGGATCACCGGTTTCAGGTCTGTCAATTCTTGACTAAATGCACATATTATTATTATGAAGATTATGTGCCTGTCTGTAGCAAAAAACATGTCACAATTCCCTTTGTTATTTATGTCACATTCTCCATGATTTTATTTCTTCTTATTTAAATCTCAATTATCAAGAAATTATTTTATATTATTAATACTGTTGGCTTTATCTTCATGCAATTATATTTATATATACAACCAAATATTGGTTTACAGTGTAAACGGGAAGGCTAATTTGCATCATCATCATCATGTAGTGCTGGCAGCATGGATATCCATGACAATCTCTCGCCAACCTTCCCTATCATTCATTGCTCCTGGCAGGTCCTCTGCATGGATGCAGCGCAGAGCTGGTCAATGTATGTCTTTGCTGGTTGGTCCACACTGGTGTGCTCATGTGATGGCTTCCACAGAAGAATGTCACTTATGAGTTCGTCCTTGCTTCTCCAGCAGTGTCCGGCTTAGCAATTTTAATCTTTACTAATTCAGTTGAATTAGGCAAATTTAGCAATGAAAGCCTGGAGTGATGGGAAGAGCAGGCATCAAACTGCTCTATTCTTTGATTATACTTCTGTTTCAAATAAGTTAAATGTAATAATTTAATTTGAAATAACATTAAATGCTATTCTTCATTTTATTAATTTTTTTTTGCTTTATCCAATATTAATATTTAAAAGAAATATTTACACACCTATAGTGTTATTGATTTCTAATATTGTTTCATTTTCAAACAAAATTGTTTTATTTTCAAATAAAATTAAAATAATGTAATTTTTTATATGCATTCTTATTTAGTTTTTATAATTTTATATAATACTAGAGAAAAAAATGATCTAGGTAAATAATTGTGATCAGGAAAAAAGTGAGTTTGCAAAGCAAATTAAATAAATTTTTAAAAAAAATACGTTTGGAGAATTAACAAAAAAAAATTCATTAAGTTTAAGGACACAAGATACATGCTAAAATTTGCAATTAAGTCAGAAACTGACACATCTTACTTCACATTCTGCCTGTCACTTTCCTCCTCTCTCTCTCTATATATATATATCTTGATTAACTACATATATATGTTAGTTTCTCTGTGAGTGTAAAGAGAGAGATTGGAGAGTGTGAGAGAGAAATTGAACTTCCCACTTTATTTGTATGTTGATTTTCATCAGCAGCCAGAAGCTAAGGACTGGTTGATGATGAAAATTAACATACAAATAATGTGGGAAGCTCAATCTCCCTCTCACACTCTCCAATCTCTCTCTTTACACTCACAAAGAAACTAACATATATAAGAATAGTTAATCAAGATTATATATATATATATATATATATATATATATAGAGAGAGAGAGAGATAGATAGATAGAGAGAGAGAGAGAGAGAGGTGGAAAGTGATAGACAGAATGTAAAGTAAAAGACAGGTCAGTTTTTGACTTAATTGCAAATTACGACTAATTAGAACCAATTAAAATGGATTTTTTTTTCAAAAATAACTTCATCCCTGAACTATGGAATATTTATCATGTATTTTGTTTCATTCAACTAAATAGGAAAAAAAGCCTTTAGGAAACTCTTGTAATAACGTTCTCCCAACTGAGTCGTCCACCCGTCGCAAGAGCCAAAATACTACTGCTAGCTGTTACAATTTTCTCGAGAAGGTAATATTGTCCCACGCCTCTAGCCGTTGCTGTATGCTTATATGCACGCCAGAATAACGGAGAGAATTTGCATACGTGCAATCCCACTCTCGCTGGTTCGAGATCGCCCTTCGTTAAATATAGTGCTTACAGCAGCCATATTTCCTTCCCGCGATGCCCCTGCAAGCCAGACTCGTCCACGCACGCTTTGAGCCTCGAGGTATGTCATTTTCATTACATCCACAGAAACAATCATTGATTCACTTGGTTTTAGTATAATAATAGATTTTATTATATTAAAACTTGAATATTATTTTTGCTATTATATATAATAGTATATTTATACAGGGTGTCCACAAAGTCTGGGTACATGGAGATTTCACTATTGTATTTATTTATGTTATTTTTCCGAGAAGGTAGATATGGTAATTTAGCAGAAAATAAAATCATAACATAAACAATTAAGTATAAGAAATAATAATTTTCCTTTTTTACTTTTGTTTAAATTAAATAAAAAATACTTTACTTTTCTAAATTTATTTATGTTATTTTTTTCTAATTAGGCTGAAATTGATGGCAATGTAGACTTATTTAATCAAGTTCACCTGAATTTTGCAAGGTGCATCAAGTTATGCATTGAAAATGATAGAAATCATATTGAAAATATTATTTATTAACATTAAATAAAATTGTTTTGTTTTAAAAGTATGTGTTAATCCCCATGTATCCAGACTTTGTGGACACCCTGTATATAATAGTATATTTACTGCAGTTTTCACATTTGCAATTATATATATATATATATATATATATGTGTGTGTTTGTGTGCGTGCGTATGTATGTATGTAAAGGTTGATTATCTAGCTCATCCTTAATGGGGAACTGATCAAGTTGGTCTATGAAGCTATTATCAATATTAGATGGTCAGTTTAAGAGTTCATTAAAGTGCTCTCTTCAGTGATCACAATTATCTTCTGATTTGGAAAGCAACCTAGAGCCATCCTTTGAGCGAAGTGGGGTGATAGAGGATGACCTCGGGCCATAGATTTCAGACAGAAGACTATAGAAGGTTTTGAGGTCCCGAGAATCAGCAGCATGTTGGATTTCAGCTGATTTGTCCTTCCACCATTGATCTTGAATTTCCCTCAAATGTCTCTGAACCTGGGCTTTTACGGTTTTGAGCTTTAATTGAGCTGCAGATCGTTCAGCGATAGAGATGTTGTTCAGAATCGATCTGTTGACGAGAAGTTGCTTTTGCTCAAGTAACTTTTTTTATGCTGATTTCATTGTCATCAAATCAGTCTTGGTGTTTTTTTATTTATGTGTCCCAGTACATCAATAGAGAAATTTTCCTTAGGTTGCAGAAAGCAACAAGATCCTTTGGTTTGCTTGAGAAGAAGGTTTGGAGCCAACGTAGCATTTAGATCTCCACCAAGCTGGGTATACAGAGTCTGTGTGCTCACTGTCTGGAGAGCCACCATCTACCTGTCTATGGAAGAATTTGAGTCCAACCGAATTAAACATCAAAAATTGAAGTGGGCTATTAGAAAGGATAATTTTCAGCACAGCAACATTCAAAGTGGAGTTCCAACATGTAGTTCATGTGGAAGAGTATGTCTCTCCAGGTCTGGCCTGTTGAGTCATCTAAGAAAACTCAAGGATAGAGTGTCAAATGCTACTGTCACCTAACTATGATGATAAAAAACAAACCAAAAAAACAGGAAATGGTCTTACTTGAACACGAGTTGACAGCCATTATTATTATATTATTATTATTATGTAAAGGATTCTTAAGAATGAATCAGGTGCAAGCAAAAATCACAAAAAAAAAAAAAAATTATAAAAAAAAAAAAGGTTAAAAAAAATAATAAATAAAAATAAACCAGAAACAAAAAAAGTTTTTTTTTCTTTCTTTGATTTTCTTCATTCAAGAATGTCAACATTTTTTTTTCACAGCCTTTTCACAAGTCTCTTTATTATCCTCAAAGAAAAAAACAATTTTTTTTTTTTCAAATGAAGAAATAACTTTTTTTTTTAATACAGGGAAGAAAAGCATAAGAAATAGATAAAATAATAGAATTTTTTTTCATTTTCTTTTTTTAAATAGATCTGTACATACATACATATACATAGGCATATGCAATTTTATGTATGTATTTGCAGACACTACTGGACTTATATATATATTTGTACTTATATAAATAGTTTCATATATGACATTTTAAAGAAAAGGTATCATTAAAATCAAGAAGCTTTTTGAATAATAATTCCATCAAGTGTATAGAATTTTCAGAGGAGGAATTATTTTCTAAAAATGGTTTTGTAGACAATTTTACCCAATATTTGCACGTTATTTCTATTTTTTATATTAAAAATTATCATTAAAAAATACAGGAATTTTACAGATAAAAATCTTAGGATTGGATTCTTTTGAATAATTCTTATTTGGAAATTTACCACTTTAACATTTCTCAATGTCTCTTTATCATTTTCATTAAATCCAATTTTTAACCTCGTCCTTTTTTCCTTTAAAAAAATAAATGAATAAATGGATACATAATTTCCAAGTAACAAAGATGTTTTTTTTTTAATAAATAAAAATCCAGTGCTATTCACAGAATTGCTTCCTGCCTTAAAAAAACGCTAGGCGGTGATAGCTGAGAAAACAACCCGCTCTAAAAAATAAGAATAAAAAATAAAAACATTTTTTTTGGTATTTTTATTTCCAACAATCAATTACAAATAAAAATCAAAAATATTTAGATATTCTTTGTAATTGATTGTTAGAAATAAACATATTAAAATAAAATAAAAATACCGAAAAAATGTTTTGATTTTTTTTATTTGTAATTGATTGTCAAAAAAGAATCGACAAATTATAATTTTTTTTTGTGGTTTGAAGGCGTTAAAAGTAAACCATATTTTTATCAACAAGTAAATGTAAATATTTACCCCCCCCCCCATATTTTAAAGAGGGGGAGCATTAAAATATTTACATTTACTTGTCGAAAAAAACTGGAGGGTTGTAAAATATCGCATAACTACCTAGCGTTTTTTAAGGCAGGAAGTGAATAGCACCAAAAATCCAAAGTTATAACCCTGTCCGTTTTCCAAAGGAATGACAAAACTTCCTAAATCTTAATGATACCCTTTCTCTTCTTTTTTACATTTTGATTAACAAGATCTCCAATCATCGTCAGGTGACATTTGGTCATTCAACAAAATAACAACTTTAATCAGAGGCTGGCTGATTATTAATATGAACATTTGATCACAACAAAAAAGATACACATATACATAAAAGTCTGCTGAAACTGGATGGGAGGGTCCAGATGGGTGTGTAAACAGATAGAAAAAAAATGTAAAGTTCAATAAACTAAAAATATTCAGAGACCTTAGTTATCAAAACATTCTCACAGAGGCACAAGTTTGTTATCATACATATAGGCACATATTCATACATACACATTCATTCCAGCATACATAGGTGTGTATGTATGTACTTTCATGAACATATTTTATAATATCAAAGATTTATTTTTTCAAATGTTTATTACTCCACCCTGGATAAATAATTGGTTTTGTAAAATTTTTTTTTTAGTTGTCCTGAAATTAATACATTTCTTATCAGTTCCCCCCAAATATTTTGATTTAAAAATTATCCCTTATGCCTTCAGGGAAAAGGCAAACAGATTGATGTGACTGGTACCCCCCCCCCCAACTAGTTGCTAAAATGGTTGTTAGATGACCATAGAATGAATAAAATGTTAAACAAAAATTAAGATAAAATAAATAATAGCATAAATTACAATTATCTTCTATAAGTAATATTTCTTTGAGAGATGAGTGTTTTTTTTTTAATAAACAACTTCATTTTTATTGGTTTTGAAATTCAACACTACAGCCATAAACACACACACATTATATATATATATATATATATATATATATATATATATATGAGTTAAGAGTAAGGAAATGAATCAGACGCTATATATATATATATATATATATAGTACTCGGGAAATAAGTTAAGGCAAATACATCAGCCAATTTTCACCAGATATAATCACATCAATCCAGCAACTTGAAAGGACCCGGAACAAGATTTGCAGACAAAAAATGGCTGCGTTGTTCAGCAAAATATGCCTTAAAGAAGAAATGCTGCCTAACTATACATATATATATATATGGTGTTTATAAATAACAGCTTTATTAATTCAGGTCATATATATATTTACTAAGATTATCTGAGGATCGTGTCACCCAGTAAGGATTGAATTCACTTCACAAGAGGATAAACTGTCAGAATAACTAGCAACCATTATTACCCTTGACAGAGATACATTTATTAAACCTGATTTAGTCTGACACAAAATCACAGTAGGAGTGAGGATTGAACTCACTATATTCATGTAAATGTATCCAATTAATTAAATAATCATTACCCTATAACAGGTGCCTACATTATCATAGGTCCAGAGGATGTAATTCATTATATAATAAAGTCGTTGGGGTGGCCTAATGTCGGTATCAGCCAGACAGCGAAGGAGTCTATCCCCTTTTCACTAGCGCTAGACCAAAGAGATTCTTTTTACGTCTGAGGTGGAGCACCACACCTACCATCAGCTCCTTACTTTAACAAACAGATCCCTGTGCTACTCATACGCTGAGTTGGCAAGGGCCGATATCGAACTAGGAACCTTGTGGTTTCTAGCCAAACGCTCTACCGATTGAGCTAAACCGGCCTGAATGACAATCCTTCATTTAAAAATCAAAAGATGTCAATTCAGTTGGCATAGATAATACTTTTGCTAAAGAAAATACTTGGATAAAGATTAGTTTTATTTATTAATTTTCAGCAAGTCTCTTCTTCATCTCGTTGTTGCTTATTACAATGTTCTAAATCAACGTAACCTCAAAACATTCCAGCAATGTGAAAGTATAAATAAGGTGGAAACTCTTAATAGAATTAGAACTCTCATCCTGGTAGTTTGTCAAAAATAAATAATGAAAAAACACTTCATCTTCAAAATCAAGTAATTTAAAACTCTTTACCATTTGGTAAAATGAAACAACGTGATGTGATGATTTTGGGGTAGAGATGGTTGGCAATGTTTAGTCATAGGTTAAGGCATTATCCACAAAAGACAAGCTCTCAGAATAAAATGTTTGAAAATATGAATTCAATAAAATTGCCATTATATAAAAAAAAAAAAATCAGTCATTAGCATTTGTTATGATGACATATAATGTGTTAAAATTCTGTGTTCATTGTTAAGATTAATAAATTATTAATTATTTTGCAAAGTGTTGCATAAATTTGATGTGAAATATTTGACTAAATGATATTCAACCCTGTCACTGCCATATTGAAGTGTCTAAATCACCAATAAGTGCCAAATTCAACTAAACAAGTCAAAATTTGTTTATTATTTTATTTAGAAAATTGTCAATCATTCCAATTTTGAAATTCATAACTTTTTTTTTTCTTCTGTCAACTGAACATTTGTGCATTTGGCAACAACCATTGCACTGATGGTCTTTATATTTTTTAAAATGATAAGTTAAACAATCACATATTTTCTAAACATTTCTTTGGGATTTTTAAAAATATATATAAAAGCCACAGCAAAAAGAGAAGTTTTGATGAATTCATACAAAATTTTGATAAGGAATTTAAGAGAAATGACTCAAATAACAATACATTCAGTGGCAGTGCTAATAATATCTAAGAAGAGCATATATCTTGAAATGTCATAATTTGACAGTGGAAAGATATGAGAGCAGCGGGGGGAGGGGGTTAGTACTAATAAAGGACTTTGGACAATGAAAACATTGAAGTGAGATAAGTTATCAGAATCATGACAACAGTTGTTACTTTAAAACAAAATGGACTTATTTTTGACTAATTATTTACAATTTAAAGTATTTTTTTTTTTTCGACCATGAAATCATTTTGAACAGAGTCCCTCATCAAATAAAATCTGAAAGTACATACACAAATATGGCACCTATAAGAACTTTCACACAGACACACAAATATTAAATACTCTTCTGATTTAGAGATACAATCTTTTCACTTACTTTTCAGATGATACTTTTTTTTTTTTTGAGAAATTTTAAACATTTTTTTCAACAATTTTTTTTCTTTAGATTTGTGGATCTTTCAATGATACAAATATCAAATAATTATAGAGACCAAAATTCAGTTTAATAAAGAAAATTAAGTTCAAAATTTAACTCACATTTAACTGACAAAGCATTTTTACTTAAGTAAAGCTCAATAGATTTACAAAAGAACCAAATTTGAGTGTCTCTAACCTCCTCCCACCCCTGCTTGGTACAAATGATTAACACCAAATCAACTAAGTGGACAAAAAAAAAAAAAAATAAAACCTAAATTTTAGATCCAGAATGGCAGTTATTCCTGAATTGGCTCTTTTTTTAAAACTCTCTATTCATAAGAGTGCAGCAAACTGTCTTGATTCACAAGATAATGACCATGAACCAATACATTTTTGTTTTATAGGCTTTTTAGATTGAAAATAGTTTTTAATCAATTTTAATTAACATTCATGTAAACATTAAATTTAATATTGATTTATAAAAGGCACAAGAGAATTGACATGAAATAAAATGTATGATTATTAACATTAACAGATTTAATAGAAGTAGTTAATTAATCTGAATTTGATTAGTCTGCCATGTTTGGAGGTTAATAATAATAATTATATGCTCATTGGATAGAAATATTTGTGTGTCAATCCTGTTGCTACAAATGTGAATTATTTGTACAAATGTTTTAAATGTCTGTATTTAAAACTTGAAGAATATTTTTTTTAAATAACCTAAATCAAATTAATAAACAAGAAAATAATTAAAATTCATTATAAAACATCAGCAGCAGAAATATTTTATGTTTTAAAACCATAAAATATTTAACATTTTTTGGTCTTTTAGTCTGATTTAATAATGAGCATGTTTTTCAGATATTTTTGTTCTTTAATGAAATTACATCTTACTATAATGGAGCAAGTGTGTTTTGTTCTGTTTCAACTCTGAATTTCATAAGGCAGGTTGGATAGCAGGATATCCATAATTGTATAGCCAGAGATGATATAAAGTCAGACTATTTTTTTCTGAATTTTGTAAAAAGATTCCTTTCAAAATGAATATTGAAAAAATAATTTCTGAACTCCAAATTTTCATTTTTGTTTGAAGAGAAAAGGAAACATTAATGCAATCAGAAAAAAAATCATTTTTGTTTCTCAAAAATTTTCTTAAATTCTTAAATTCCTTCATTGGATCTGAATTATTGAAAAAACATTTAACAATAAATAATTTGTTTTTAATTAATTGACATCTGAATTTTTGAAATTGTATTCTAAAATAAAGAATTTTCATTACTCCATATATTTGAACACCTACAATAAAAAGGTTGCTTTTCTGTTTATGTTGCAGACTTAAAACATTTGATAAAGAATAACTATTAATACTACTGCTACTAAGAGACAAGAATATTATAATGTTTTAATAATCAGGACATTTTTAATGTCTTAGATTAAAAATGATAAGAAAAGGCAGGGTGCAAAAAAAAAAAAAGAAAAAAAGAAAAAAGGATTTTGCTAGCAAATAAATTTCCATAAGGATATTTTCTTAAGATGTGCCCCCAAAAAGTTCTAAGTCCAAAAACCTACACTTATGGATAACAGTCCATGGTTAAAATTGCAAATCGTTGTCAAAATTAAAACAGAAAAATTTGGCTTGGGCATAGATTTTAATGAATCTAATTATTACTAAGGACATGATTTATGTTATTTTTTACTTAAATTTTAACTGTTAGTTGTGTTTTTAACCGTTTTTCATTGGACGTTATTTTCCTACAGAGAGCCGCAAGAGAACTAATTTTTAAGGGAAATAAATATTTTCCGAGAATTTATTAACATAAAAAATACGGATTATTACACTTTTGGTCATCCATACTTAAGAAAAGCATGCGTCGCCTGTAATATTGAAATAGAAAGTAGGTTTTTTGTTTGTACATGTTTAAACATAAGTCGTGTCCTTAGTAATAATTTAATTCATTAAAGTCTATGCCCAAGCCAAATTTTTCCGTTTTAATTTTGACGATGATTTGCAATTTTAACCCAGTCCCTATAAAAGTATAATTCACAAAATAACTCCATCAACAGAAATCCTTGAAGTACCTCTCAATGTCCCTTAATCCATTTTTATCCATTGAAGAGGAGGGGGGGGGTTCAAATAATCTAACTTTGGTTTTGTCTTTCTTTTTGGCATAATGTGTATAAGAAGATTAAATGTTTTGATTGATGGAAGAGGTCATTTGATTTCTGCAGTTGAAGTTAAAAATGTAAAGATATACCAAAGAATATATAAAATATGTTATATAAAAATATATATATATTTTTTTTTTTCGTAGTGAGAAGGAAAGATAATATTTTATAAGTGTTCATCATCAAAATATAGTAGTAACCAATAAAGCACTGTTTTCTAAAAATGTTTTCTTTTTTGGTAGTCATTTACTAAGCTTGGTTTAGTTTGGCACAAGGCCAGAAGTATGGAGCACCCAGTGAGAATCAAACTCACTAGAAGTCATTTACTAAGCTTAGCTTGGCACAAGGCCAGAAGTATGGAGCACCCAGTGAGAATCAAACTCACTAGAAGTCATTTACTAAGCTTAGCTTAGTTTGGCTCAAGGCCAGAATTATGGAGCACCCAGTGAGAATCAAACTCACTAACAATGGTCTGCAAGCTTTGATCAATAACTATATAACACTATGCAAAATGCCCCCTCAAATAAGCTGAGCTTAGATTTGGCACAAAGCCACAAATATGGGGGGCACCCAGTGAGAATTGAATTCAGTTGTAATTGATATTTGAGACTAGCCAGTTAACCATTACACCATGACAAAGTGCCCGAAATGATGTTGATCGTATATGAAAAGTTTTCATTTATCTTTATAAAATAGTTCAGTCAGGTCTCACTGTTTAGTAAAATCTTTTTAACTTAAATTTTTATCATTAAACTGAATTTTGGTCATCAGTGAGATTTATTAGCTTATATTTATTTTTCTAATATTTTCTAAAACAATGATACTAACAACAAGATTGAAAATGGACGAATGTCAAGTTTATTTGTTTTCTATTATTTCATTTTTTGAATTAAACTTATCTTTATTTTGTTTGTGTTTTTTTAATGTCTACGAGGTTAAAATATTATTTGGAAAAAAAAAAAAAAAAAAAAAAAATTGGGTGACAAAAGGCTAATTCAATTTTGCACAACATGGATATTCAGAAAATGTTAAGAAAATAAAATTAATTAAAAAAATTGTTCTCAAATTGAAAACTGGAAAATGGACAGTTCAATTTAATAAATTTGGGGGATTTAAAAAAAAAAATTTTATAGATTAATGCAAAAAGATCTTTTTCTACATAGATAAAAATTCTCCAAAATGGTCTTTGCATGGATAGTAATCACAATAAAAAACAGTTGTATAATTTAAAAGAAATAACTACTTCAATTCTTTACTAGAAATAAAAATGTACAGATATACTTCAATGAGGAATTTAAGAATGATCTAGAGGGCAGTAAAAAGAACAGATAACTCTTGAAATCTTGGTAATTTTAAACAAAAATTGGATAAAACTACGATAGCCTTTAAAAAGACTATAACAGAATATAAAACATTTATTGATAACTTCAAAGTTTATATATATATATATATATATTTATTATCTAAACAAAACAATAGAATAAACAATAGTGTATCATCTGAAAAGTAATCCTTTCTTTCTTTGTTATTCAAAATAAATTTGGGAATCATTTGGTCCAAGGCTAATTTAATTTTTTTGTTTGTGGTTTTGGTTCTATCTTAGAGAATGTAAAAATCATAACTTGCTTAAAAAAAAACAAAAAACAACATTTTAAAAATAACAAAACATTTTTCCAGGCATCAATTAAGTGAGAGGCACAAAGGAAGCATTTTTAATGGACTTTTCAGAATTTGGGAAAAAATTCCAAAGATGAAAATAAGTGACCAGCACTTAAAGCTTACATTTCTGCAAAGGCAATAAAAATAAAGGCCCTGTTTTGTTTTTGATTTTTTTTACCATATTTCATATTGTGACTCTTCTTTATTCAACAACTATGAGAGCATTAATAAACTGTCACATCAAAAAAAGTTGAAAAATCTATTTTTAAGCAAAAAAATTGAAACAATGTTTGCATTTCTAAACTGATATATTCCAGAATAATGAATGAACAAATATTCAAGTTTTTGTCTCCCCAGGGGCCCCACTACAATGTCACGAGGAGACATCTAGAAAAGTTGTAGCCCATCCATATAAATGAAGGACTGGAAAGGATCAAATCCTAATTATGACCACTCTCTCTCTCTGTCTGTCTGTCAAGCAGTCAAAATAAGAATTGGGTTTACTACCAACATGGTCATCAGTTTTCATTTAATATGATTACATAATTTAGTAACAGATACAGAAAAATACAGCATATTCTTGTATGTTCATTACATAGAGTTGAAAATGTTACTTTTTTTATATTTACTGTAAAATTGAAATATTTTAACATATTTTTAACTTTTTATATTCATTTTACAAAATGTTTTATCAAACTGTGCTCAATTATAAAAATATTTTATTTTTCAATTAACAATTTTTTTGGAGAGAGAGAGAGAGAGAGAGAGAGAGAGAGAGAGAGAGAGAGAGAGAGAGAGAGAAGGGTGGATTTGACTTGCAGCTAAGTGAGCTAAACAAGAATAACTCATAGCCACAGAAATTCCTAATGGGATAACATTTCCAGAAAATCCGCAAGCATTCAACAGCCAGGGTATCAGAAACTCCAGGACAAACACAAGTATAACTTGTGGCACAGCAGACCAAGCAGGTAGGCATTTAAAAAATACAAAGGACTTGCTAAGTAATTTAAGTAAAAAAAAAAAAAAGAAAAAGAAAAAGTAACTACATTTTTTGCACCTAGACAACACTAGGTATATCTCTGCTAGTTTGAATAATAAAATTAAAAATTAATATATTTTAACTACCAGCAGATTATTTTCTCTCATGCCTTGAATAAATGATTAGAGTAATAATGTATCTTTCCTCGAAGATTTCATATGAAAATTCTTGAAATTAAAGATGTCAATTTTTTTTCAGATTTAATTTAAATTTATCAGTTTTTGTTTTTATGAATTTGTTTTATGGGACTAGAAAAAGACTTAATACTTTCTCAAATTGTAAATAATATATATTTTCAATATGATATATGGTAAAAAAGTTATATATACACTGACGAAAAACAAAATTGCAATACCCTGAAGGACGATACTGATTTTGAATTAGTTAAAGTAGGTGAATGGTGGCTGGGTATTGTTGATACACCCCTTAGTTTGGTACCTGTGCACATATTTATTTGTAAATGTGACAATTTACTGTTATTTCAGATTTGGTGCAGGTTTTATTTTGAGTAAATTAAAACATATTCAGAGTGTTGTGATTTTATTTTCTATCAGTGTCCCTATATGTGTGTGTGTGTGTGTGTGTGTGTGTGTTCGTGTGCGTGTGTGTCTTAAAGCCCCAAAATTTTTAAAGCATTTTTTTTAGGTCATTTACATTAAATTAAGAATTTTTCCCTCTGGAAATCTGGCACCAGAAAATTTATCGTGCCAGAATTTAAGCATTTAAACAATTTAAAAAAAAAAATGTGTTTTGAACCGGATGCAAAATAATAACTGACTTGCTGTCACAGTTACCATCATTTGGAATGTAATACATTTCAAAGTGGAGGGAAGGAAGAAGTTGGGCAGAAGGGTGGGAGTATTTTATATATATATATATATATATATATAGATAGATAGATAGATATATATATGAGGGCACCTCATATGTAATGGTTATCAAACAAGGTAAGCAAACCATTACTAGTGAGTTTGATTCCTACCAGGTGCCCCATACTGGCCTTGTACTAAGCTTTGTAAATAACCAATGTCAGTGTAGACACATAACTCAACACTCCACGGTGACTATCAGTTTTATACCTTATTCGTCTTCAGATCATCAAAGATCAAATAAGATCTGAAAGTGATTTGTGTCTACATAGTATATATTTACATATGCTCTATACTTGATATTCAAGCACTTTTTTTTTTTTTTTTAAATCATAAATGAGCAAACACATAATATATGTAATATATGTGTGTGTGTGTGTGTGTGTGTGTACTACATTGTGTTTGAATCGCATGGATCCCCAAATAGGTTGAAAGGGACTCTTTAGCCTTGGTCGGCAACCCATCAAAGTCAACGGAAAATCCGACACAAAACCTCTGCTATCTTTCAAGGAAAAGCTAAGGGAGTAAACCCTGAAAACAAATCAGGAGCCGGAGTCCCTAAAGGTGGCGTAATGCTGAAATCCATCAACTCCTGCAACACTACCATTGCCAAACCGCATTAGTACCTTACCTTACTTTTCCTTTGGAAAGCGGCAGTGTGGAGAGGAGGGATTTGCTGCATGGGCAACAGCTTATCCTCCATATGAACCCGCCCAGGCTATGTAGTTCAAAGAGTGGGGAAAAAAAACAAAAAAAAAAAACAAACTTTGACACTACTCCATCGTCTCTTGTAGACGGAAGGCTGCCAACAATGCAATACATATTTGTTTGTGTTTTTTTTTGTTGTTTTTTTTTTAATTTAAAAACTTCTCTTTGTAAAATTCTCACCAAACATGTTTATAGAAATTTCCAGCATCTTGTGATGATAAAATAGTTAAGTGTTTTGACAACAAATTATTTCCTTTCATTTTCATTAGAAAATGAAAGAATGTTTATTGATAGATTGATTGTTTGGAACTAATGTCCTCACATCTTTGGTCTATTTGTCAATTCATTTCAACTGATGGGACTCATTAAGCCACCCCCCCCCCTCAGGTTGAAATTGCCTTTAGTAACTTTTTTGGCAAGATAAAAAGACATTTGAGAAAGACAAGAACAGTTGAAATATTTGTGGATAAAAATAACAAAAATAAAGCTAGTTAGAATCAATGAACAATAGTAACAATAATTCTTCTTGGAAATTCAGGCAGAAAAAAAAAAAAAAAAAAAAGTAATGTTTAATTATAAAAGCGGATATTTCCTATAACTCAAACATAAAAAAAAAAGAGAACCACTCTGATTGACTGATAAATTATTTATTTATTTATTGATTGATCTACTAGGAAAAAAGAAGACAGGGTTAGAGTTAGGGTTTAGGGTTAGTTTAATGGGAAAATAAATAAATAATTTATCAGTCAATCAGAGTGGTTCCCCTTTTTTATGTTTGAGTTATAGGAAATAACCATAAAAGCTTTAAAATAATTAAGAAAGCTTTTATATCTTTTTCACCATGAATTAAATCCAAGGTAATTCTGATGTTTCTTTTTTTTTTTTTTTTTTTTACATTAGTCTCCATTGTAAATAGCTCCACTATGTGATTTTAGTTTCTGTGTTATATGGTCTATATATATAAATATAATGTATAAGTAAGTAAAGTTGATGGAGTGACCTATTGTCGGTATCAGCCAGATGAGGGAGTCTATCCCTTTTTGCAAGCGCTAGACCAGGGAGATTGTTTTTGCTGAGGTGGAGCGCCAGGCCTACCGTCAGCTCCCTACTTTACCGCACAGATCAGATTACCCAGTCTGTGCTACTCATGTGCTGAGTTGGTAGGGATCAATATCAAACCAGAAACCTAGAGATTCCTAGATGGCTGCTCTATCGACGGAATCACACATGATATATATAATGTATCATAATATATATATATATATATATATATATATATATATATATATTATATAATACAATAATCATATATAATAATATAAAAGTCGTGGGAGTGGCCTAAAGTCGGTATCAGCCAGACAGTGAGGGAGTCTATCCCCTTTTCACTAGCACTAGACCAAGGAGATTGTTTTTTGGCCTCTGAGGTGGAGCGCCACACTTACCATCAGCTCCTCACTTTACCGCACAGAGCCCTATGCTACTCATAGACTGAGTTGGCAAGGGCTGGTATCGAACTAGGAACCTTGTGGTTTATAACCGAACGCTCTACCGACTGAGCTAACCTGGCCCTGTAAATGTATTATCATATCATATATATATATATATATATATATATATATTGTATAATGTCTAATCATATAATATATTGGCAAATACCTAGTATTTTTGAATGTAAGTTTTTACAGCTGGTTGTCCACCATGGTCGTGGTTATATTGGATGGAAATTGGTTTCAAATAGGTGACTGATTCTTTAATATTAATGGTAAGATTTTTAATTTAAAGAGATCAACGTGGAAAATGTTACTTTTTCATCTAAATTTCAGAGAAATTATGTTCCTTTAGAAAAAAAAAAAAAAAAAAAAAAAAAAAAAGGATTTTTTTTTCTTTGTGGCATTTTTTTTTTTTTAAATAGAAAAAAAAATCCTACCATCACCAGCAACAGCCATGCACTTCAAGAAAAAAAAAAAAGAAAAAAAAAAAGGGAACCTCTCAAAATTAGAATAGATTAAGAGCACTTTTGGAATCAGTTTGGTCAACAGAAGGTGTGGAAGGTGTCCCTGTGTCATTAATCATGGCTAAACTGATTAGAATTTCTGCAGCTTCATACGTTGCATCCTTTAACTTTTCTTGAGTTTTGAGACCAGATGTCCCACCAGGCTTCCGACGTTTTTTGGTTTGACTCCCTGACGAATTGGACGATTGTCTGGTGGTGTTGAAAACAGTTGGGACATAATCTATGTGACTGGGTTCATCCACTGGACGACCTGCAATTAAATAGAAATACTGTATATTAGCCAGATTACAAATTTGACTAAATATATATATATATATATATATTAATCTACATATATATATATATAGATTAATCTACTCACATTTCTATACACGCACTCTCTCTCTCTCTCTCCCACACCCACACAATGTAAGAGAATGTTTGATGTCATCCTTCAAAACCGTTTATCCCAGCGTTTCATAAATTTCGAACTATTCTAAGAGCGCTAATTTTCCATTCAAAACATTTTTATACAAACTGATCAACAAAAACTATCACAGTCTCCTTATTATTCTGTGATAAATTTTACTTTTCCTTATATCAACAAAAGCCCTGAAGAAGATCTACTAAACAGATTGAAACACTGCAGCGTTGGCTGAATAAATATCACTCATTATATTCGAACCTGTGTTTTTTCAAATTTTTCACCATATTACATATATATATATATTATATATATATATATATTGTCAAGGCAAGTACTGTTAAAAACCACGGAATATTTCTTTTTCATGATCTTCATCTTTAGTTTTTCAAGTCGTCTAGTCATTTTTCATAATTCAGGATCCAGCTAGTAAAAGAACTGTCCCATACTCATTACCCTAGAGCTTTCAACTGTTTTGTCGCTCATCATCAGGGCATTGTAGGTTGTAGTGTGTTTTCTATTATATTTTTTGAGTATTACTAAGATTAATGTGTTAGTTATTGAAAATGGTTAGTATATTGTTGCATATATCAGATATATATATATATATATATATATATATATATATATATATTTATAAAATGCATAATTATACAAATATATATATGGCCAGTTTAGCTCAGTTGGTAGAGCATCTGCCTGGGAACCACAAGGTACCAGGTTCGAAAACGGCCTTTGCCAAGTCAGTGCATGAGTAGCACAGCTTTAATCTGTGTGGTAAGTGTAACATTCCATCTTAGATGCAAAAACAATTTCCCTGGTCTAGTGCTAGTGAAAAGGAGATAGACTACCTCACTGTCTAGACAATAGGCAACTCCACCAACTTTTACTATATATGAAATAGTCTTCATAATTAGTTTCTATCTATGAGCACTTTGAATATGCTGACCACAACACTTAGACAAAGAATTGAAATATATTGATTATTCTCTTAAAACTTTAAAATACCCAAAGTATTTTAAATTAAATGTTAGAAAAAAATCCCTCAATATACACACAAACAAATATATACTCCCTCCACAACACTAATATCAAGGAATCTTCTTGTGAACGTGATCTGGGTATTACTGTCAGCAGTGATTTACGTTGGACAAAACATCTCCAAAATTGCCAAAAAGGCCGAGGTTGTCCTGGCGTCACTCAGCAAGACCTTTGTCAGCCGCACACCGGCTATCTATTTGAAGCTGTACAAAGCTATGGTGCGGCCACACTTGGAGTTTGCATCACTGGTCTGAAACCCCTATCTTGCTCAGAATATTAACCTCCTAGAAACTGTACAGAGACGTGCAACCAGGCGGATACCCTCCATCAGGCATCTACCATACTCTGAACGTCTTGCAGCCCTGGGAATGGATTCGCTGAAACTTCGGCGTCTGGCAACTGACCTAGTAAACGCTCATAAGGTCATTAATCATCTTAACAACAGCAACCTTGAGCACCTTTTTGATCTCCATCTTTCCAACACACATGGGCATGCCTACAAAGTCAGAAAACAGCACTGCTCACGTGACTTTCAGAAACATTTTTTCATGCTCAGAATTGCGGAGACATGGAATAAACTACCCGCGTCTGTTGTAGGCTGCTGAAGCACTGAGTCTTTCAAAGCCTCCATGCTTCCTGTGGTCCGCAAACACTATACCTGATGCCACTCTCCACATACATATGCACACATGCACACACATACATGCATATTACTACTGTAAACTGTTCATGTTCCTGACACTAATACATTATTCTGTGTACTTGACATGAGACTTTGATGAGTTGTGGTGCACCTGAGCACTGTACACAATAAATTTCATTATTATCATTATCAAATTAAAAAAAAAACCTTTCTATGATAAATTAACTAAATTAGGAATCACAATCCTACAAACTAAATCACAAACCAAAGAAAAATTTCTCCAATAACTCTAAATGCAGCAACCACATCTCCTGCTGACATTTATTCTATTCCATACAATAAAAATGTAACAAAAATTACAGAGGTGAAATACAACAAAATTTAAATAAAATGATTTACAAACACAAAAAGGCCATTAAGATAAATGATTATCAAAATGCCCTTTTGGTGCTATTCACAGAATTGTGTCCTGGCCTCCTGCCGTAAAAAAAATGCTAGGCGGTGATAGCTGAAAAAACAACCAGCCTGCTTGAGTTTTGAGACCAGATGTCCCACCAGGCTTCCGACGTTTTTTGGTTTGACTCCCTGACGAATTGGACGATTGTTGTGGTGTTGAAAACAGTTGGGACATAATCTATGTGACTGGGTTCATCCACTGGACGACCTGCAATTAAATAGAAATACTGTATATTAGCCAGATTACAATTTGACTAAATATATATTATATTATATAGTAAGAAAAAAGGTGGAATGAAAAACATCACACAATGCTGTTAAAGAAGAAACACAATTTATAATATAATTTAGCTGATACTGATCAATATTTCGATTTTACAAAAATCATCATCAGAGCTCATTCACTCCCGTAGTTGTTTGGGTCGGAGAGGGAAAGTCAAAATGAGTTTACAAAACAAAAAACCTAATACTGCAAAATTGTTTTGTAACTCATTTGACTTTCCTCTCCGACCCAAACAACTACGGGAGTGAATGAGCTCTGATGATGATTTTTGTAAAATCGAAATATTGATCAGTATCAGCTATGATTATATTTATAAATTGTTTTCTTCTTTACAGCATTGTGTGATGTTTTCATTCCACCTTTTCTTACTCATATCGTCGGATTCATTTCCTTCTTTTAACTTATATATATATATATATATACATATATATATATAATACTAATCTACACTATATTATCTACATATATATATATATAGATTTCTACTCACATTTCTATACACACACTCTCTCTCTCTCTCTCTCCCCACACCACAAATGTAAGAGAATGTTTGATGTCATCCTTCAAAACCGTTTATCCCAGCGTTTCATAAATTTCGAACTATTCTAAGAGCGCTAATTTTCCATTCAAAACATTTTTATACAAACTGATCAACAAAAACTATCACAGTCTCCTTATTATTCTGTGATAAATTTTACTTTTCCTTATATCAACAAAAGCCCTGAAGAAGATCTACTAAACAGATTGAAACACTGCAGCGTTGGCTGAATAAATATCACTCATTATATAAGAACCTGTGTTTTTTCAAATTTTTCACCATATTACATATATATATATATATATATATATATATATATATATATATATATTGTCAAGGCAAGTACTGTTAAAAACCACGGAATATTTCTTTTTCATGATCTTCATCTTTAGTTTTTCAAGTCGTCTAGTCATTTTTCATAATTCAGGATCCAGCTAGTAAAAGAACTGTCCCATACTCATTACCCTAGAGCTTTCAACTGTTTTGTCGCTCATCATCAGGGCATTGTAGGTTGTAGTGTGTTTTCTATTATATTTTTTGAGTATTACTAAGATTAATGTGTTAGTTATTGAAAATGGTTAGTATATTGTTGCATATATCAGATATATATATATATATATATATATATATTTATAAAATGCATAATTATACAAATATATATATGGCCAGTTTTAGCTCAGTTGGTAGAGCATCTGCTTGGGAACCACAAGGTCCAGGTTCGAAACCGGCCTTTGCCAAGTCAGTGCATGAGTAGCACAGCTTTAATCTGTGTGGTAAGTGTAACATTCCATCTTAGATGCAAAAACAATTTCCCTGGTCTAGTGCTAGTGAAAAGGAGATAGACTACCTCGCTGTCTAGACAATAGGCAACTCCACCAACTTTTACTATATATGAAATAGTCTTCATAATTAGTTTCTATCTATGAGCACTTTGAATATGCTGACCACAACACTTAGACAAAGAATTGAAATATATTGATTATTCTCTTAAAACTTTAAAATACCCAAAGTATTTTAAATTAAATGTTAGAAAAAAATCCCTCAATATACACACAAACAAATATATACTCCCTCCACAACACTAATATCAAGGAATCTTCTTGTGAACGTGATCTGGGTATTACTGTCAGCAGTGATTTACGTTGGACGAAACATCTCCAAAATTGCCAAAAAGGCCGAGGGTGTCCTGGCGTCACTCAGCAAGACCTTTGTCAGCCGCACACCGGCTATCTATTTGAAGCTGTACAAAGCTATGGTGCGGCCACACTTGGAGTTTGCATCACTGGTCTGAAACCCCTATCTTGCTCAGAATATTAACCTCCAGAAACTGTACAGAGACGTGCAACCAGGCGGATACCCTCCATCAGGCATCTACCATACTCTGAATGTCTTGCAGCCCTGGGAATGGATTCGCTGAAACTTCGGCGTCTGGCAACTGACCTAGTAAATGCTCATAAGGTCATTAATCATCTTAACAACAGCAACCTTGAGCACCTTTTTGATCTCCATCTTTCCAACACACATGGGCATGCCTACAAAGTCAGAAAACAGCACTGCTCACGTGACTTTCAGAAACATTTTTTCATGCTCAGAATTGCGGAGACATGGAATAAACTACCCGCGTCTGTTGTAGGCTGCTGAAGCACTGAGTCTTTCAAAGCCTCCATGCTTCCTGTGGTCCGCCGACACTATACCTGATGCCACTCTCCATATACATATGCACACACATACATGCATATTACTACTGTAAACTGTTCATGTTCCTGACACTAATACATTATTCTGTGTACTTGACATGAGACTTTGATGAGTTGTGGTGCACCTGAGCACTGTACACAATAAATTTCATTATTATCATTATCAAATTAAAAAAAAAACCTTTCTATGATAAATTAACTAAATTAGGAATCACAATCCTACAAACTAAATCACAAACCAAAGAAAAATTTCTCCAATAACTCTAAATGCAGCAACCACATCTCATGCTGACATTTATTCTATTCCATACAATAAAAATGTAACAAAAATTACAGAGGTGAAATACAACAAAATTTAAATAAAATGATTTACAAACACAAAAAGTCCATTAAGATAAATGATTATCAAAATGCCCTTTTGGTGCTATTCACAGAATTGTGTCCTGGCCTCCTGCCGTAAAAAAATGCTAGGCGGTGATAGCTGAAAAAACAACCAGCTCTATGAATGAAGTGCCTGCTGAAAAAACAACAACCAGCGCTTAAGGCGTTTTTCCCGAAAAGTTAATGTGATATTTTACCCTATCCAGTTTTGTTTTTTTTCAACAAGTAAATGTAAATATTTTAACCCTCCTCCTCTTTAGAATACTTTAAGGCGGGAGGGAGCTAAATATTTACTTTTAACGCCTTCAAACCACTAAAAAAAAATAATTTGTCAATAAAAATGCCTTCTATCCGATAAAAAAGTCTGAATATTTAGATATTCTTTTATATTTTAAACTCAAAGTCCTATACCACCTCATTCCACCCGGCTGGAAGTCTCATTCGTTTTCCTAATCTACCCCAAACGATAGCCTTTGTTTAAATGTAATATTAAACATATTTAGAAGTCTTTCATTTAAGGGAAATAACAGGTAACTTTAGATGCAAAGGTCATTTTTAGCCATTTTTTAAATATATCCTTATAGGAATGCTCTGGACTTAAAAAATTCTCAACAGGATGTTAAAACAAAAATGTCAGGTCGTTTTTTAAAAAAACAAAAAAAACTTTTATTTTATGGTATCACAATTGTACAATAGGCACCGCTTCAGCTAGGGGCTTCATTCGTAAAGTGTGTTGTTTATTTTCAGCTATCACCACCTAGCGTTTTTTAAGGCAGGAGGCCAGGATGCAATTCTGCAAATAGTACCGCCCTTTTCTCCTACAGGTTAGATTTCAACCACACTTTTAATTTTTCCCCACACCACATTAATTAAACCAATCCACTAGAAAAATCTTTGTTGACTTATTGAATCAGCCATTATTTCACATTCTAGCCATATAATGAAACAACAATTAGGTTTTTTCTATATTACACCTAATTTAGCAAAAATCATAATCTGTTAGAATAAAATTAAAATTGACAATGTTAAAGAATGTAGCATAATGGACCTAGGAACACCATATTTGTGGCCTTGTGCCAGACACGGAGAAACCTTAATAGGATGTATCATGATTCTCAGACCTTACGGGAGTGGGGAAGCAATGTAAAACTAATTATCACCTTTGAGTCTATTCGGAGCCATTAAGTCTGGGATTATGCTAGTAAAATTTAGTTTAATCGGTTTGTCAGAAGAAGGGATGGTTGACCCGTCGACCTCTTAAGTGACACGTGTAATTTGGTAAAACAGTTAGTACGTTCGAAAGGTTCTAGAGATTCCACTTCGATTTCTATTTAATGAGGGAACCTTAGATTTTGAATCAGTTGAGTTCCGGGGGACCGAGAGGGTGAGTTGAGTTCCGGGGACGAGGGAGAAAGGTCAGTTGAGTTTGGTTTGACCGAGCTGGTGAGAGGCGAGCGACTGGGGACTGGAATGCAGATGGTGTCGCTGTGTGAAACCTGAGATGTAATTTGTCACTGCACGAAGTAAAAACATACCTAAGCCTGATAATTGGTACTGACCGCTGGATTAAGAGCATCATTAGAAACATATGTAAGGAAGCTGACTATCTCTCTCCCTCAAACTTTCATTAAGGAAATAAAATTCATGAAAACAAGAGGTACTGTTCATCGCCTTTATTTACTACACGCCAAAGAAATCGTAATGGGATTCATGAATGAAAGCCATTAAACAAACAAACGGGAACGGATACTTGACTGGAGATATATCTTGTCAACAAGTCAAATTGGCCGTAACGAGGAGCACGCGGCCTGCGTAAGTGATATCTTTCGCTTGACCATAAACGAAAGGAGTGTGGAAGAATTTTGGGGACTGCTGGAATTCTGTGTGTGCTGATCAACGTGCCAACCCCTAATACACGGCTGTACGAGTCTTAACAGTACCGTGTGTTTTGAAGATGCGGTGAGCCCCACAACATAACGTTACATATTACGAACTGGTACCGTACGTAACATATTCCTAATCGATACTGTGTAACAAACGCCACAACGTTACGTATCGCTAATCGGTACTGTGACTACGAACAACCCCGCTACGTTACATATCGCTAATTGATGCCACAACGTTACAAGAATAATAAATATAATAATAATTTTTTTTTTTTATCTCTCAACCATACTTCCATATTTCTAAATATTTTTCTAACATAAATGTATTTTCATCCACTTTCCCTTATTTTTCCCACTTTTGTTTATTTGCAATTAAGTATTTAATTGGATACATTATTTTCTCTTACTTTAATTTAACCCAGTTTTCTGCTGCAGATGACACCCAGACAGTTTTCTCTTTAAAACAAATATATGTGTTTTATCTTGCAACAATCACTTTTACAAATTTAATCTTCTGTGTTTATCATTCTGTTACATATTGAGGGAGACACCCACCCCCACCCCAAACTTCTTTATTTTTTAAATTTTAAGCAATTTCTAAGTATACATATCCAAGCATCAATTTTTCCAAAAGAAAAGATGTGAAAAAAATGATATATTCTGGAAATTCAAGCACATCATAAAAATCAAGAGGGTAAAAATCACAGACAATTATTCACAAATGAGAAATTAAGGAAGCAAATTGCACTTTCTAAGCAATTCTGGAAACTGAAAGAAAGAAACCTGAAGCGACAAATAAACTGGCAAATTGTCAAAAGATTGACAACACCCACAGGCTTCAGAAATAAAATAAACGCCATCTTTGTTTGGAAGAAAAAATAGCAATAATCCGGTATAAGTACAGGAACAAGTTTCTTAATCAGAGAAATGAGATCATTTTCAAATGCAGACATAAAAAAATGACTGTAAACTTGTATAAAATTTTTTTTTTTTTTACATGTGAGTGTATGATTGAAAATAGATAGAAAAAAACAAATGATAATAGTTGTAAGCTGACAGATATCTGTTTCGACCTTTTATAAAAACGGTCTTCCTCAAGAGCAACTATATTTATGAAAGAAAGAAGGAATAGTTAACCGTTTGGCACGAGAGGCTCAAATAACGCTCATGTTCTGGGTCGGAATGTCTTAAAATTTGTATAGAAATGCGTATTTTGGATTAAAAATAAAATAAATTTTATTTTTAAAACTAAAAGTCTCAACATCAAAGTGTGAGGTAAAAATGTAATAGAAGATAAAAGTTGTATCAAAAGTGTTTAGGATGCAATCCAGCCACAAAAACTAGTTTCAATGGAAGTGTACAGTACAATTAAGAAAGATATGGAATGTTCTGGGAATTTGTATGGTTAACAAATCCATGGTGTTGCGATCTTTGTTATATCGAAAATGAACCTTCAGTGATGAAAAGTTAATCAATTCAGTATTTTGTTTTTCTGTAGACAGTATGTGTATAAACACGAAACCTTGCAAACTGAGACATAACATGCATAAGCATGTGTACAATCACATATATATATATATATACACACACACACACATATATGTATGTATGTGCATGTATGTATTTGTATATGGGATGTGTCTGTGAGGGTATGTGTGTGTGTGTGTGCATATGTATATACTTACAAATAAAGATTTTAAATCTGAAACTTGATTTTTATCGATGTGTGGATGTACTTAACTTATCTATAGAAACCACAAAAAATACACAAAAACCTTAACTGGAAATAAAATTTTCAATAGAGATCTTAACATAAATATCTAATTAAATCACCCACTTACTATCTTATTCCCTCCCTATAAATTCACTCTGAAATCCCATCTGAAGCCGACTTTTTTTTTTATTTGCTTCCAGTAATTTTTTATAGTCTGCTGTAAATAAATGAGAACAATCATTAGTTAAAAAAAAGATTTAAAAAAAAAAATTGAATATATAATAATTCGGAAAAAATGTCTGATTTAACACGATTATTAAACTGTTTTTTTTTTAAATAGATTAGATAAATCTTTAATTAAAAATATTTCAGGTTGAGTAAAGGTAGTTACTGAGTTTTTCTAGATATTTAAAAATTATGGAATTTTATTCAAATGAGCAAATGTTGACTCCCCCCAACCTTTAAGTGAAAAAAGTTTTCTTCGGGCTTTTATTTAACTAAAACAAACTATTCATTATAAAAGAATTAATTGCTGAATAATGTGCTAAAAATCTCATTCAAATTGGATAATTTCCTGATTTTTGATAATTTATCTATCTTAAATCTAAAAAGATACAAGATTTTTTATTACTAAATCATAGGTAAGAAACTATCAGTAACCAGGTGCTGTTGACTTCATGTCTACGCTACCCTAATTTAGATATACATATTCTATGCACAATCTTGGGCAGTATTTATATAGCAAACAATATTATATATATATATATATATATATATATATATATATATATATATATAGTTAAGAATTAATGGAATGAATGAATGGAATAAATGAAAAAATATGTGGGTGTGTGTGTGTGTGTATATATATATGTATATATATATATATATATATATATATATATAAAGTTAGGATACCATGGACATGGAATCAACAGCACTTGGTTACTGACAGACTACATTAGATAGAAATAAAAAAAATTTGAATCATTTCTTAACAGAACCTCATAAAGGTAAGACACATTTTATCTTCTCCAATATCTTATATAATAATTATATTAATTCAATGCTTCAATAAAGAGTCCGGTGGAGGCAAAGAAGGCTTTTCCATTAGGAACCTCTCTTAAAATTTTTTTTCTTTTAAGAGAGGTCCTTTGGAAAAGATTTTTTCATTTATTCCATTCATTTTTTCCATTAATTCTTAACTAAATAATTTAGAAGCATATATATATATATATTTATATTCCCACACACATACACAATATGTAATTTAACTATATTGCTCATCTGTAAAAGTAAAGTAAAGTCATTGGGGCGGTCTAATGTTGGTATCAGCCATACAGCGAGGGAGTCTATCCCCTTTTCACTAGCACTAGACCAAGGAGATTATTTTAGCGTCTAAGGTGGGGCACCACACCTACCATCAGCTCCACACTTTACCCAACAGATCCCTATGCTACTCATACGCAGAGTCGGCGAGGGCTGGTATCAAATCAGTAACCTTGTGATTCCTAGCCGAACGCTTTACCAACTGAGCTAAACCGGCTCATCTGTAGTATGTAACATGTGTTTAGTTTAACAAAGATGTCTATGCTAATATTCATGTGGACCAAAAATAGATCTGGTCCCTGTGACTAGTGTTGTGAGGTCCAACTTCAGCACACTTTGCTTTTTTTGTTGCCTCATCCTGTCTGATGACAAGAACAGGGCTGAAGTAGACACCACACCCCAACCCAAACAGTGTGTGGGGTGAATGTGTGTGTGTGTGTGTAGGGGGGTTCTGTGACACAGGCACACCATACAGAATTCAGGCAAGTCCTGAAAATGATAATAAAAATATATGACAGGCTTAGGAAAAAAAGAAAAAAAGAGCTCTACTGTGATACATAAAACTTAACAGCTCTAAAGTTGGCATTGCCAAAGTTGTGACTGAATGGATGACGATAGAGAGAAAAAAAACTATCAAACTTTAAAACTCTCAAAAGATGTTGCCTATAATTCTGTAGGTACCACCAATTTTCCCTGTGAAATTCCCCCCCCCCCGCTATATTTAACACAATGAACCTTGCATAAAGGTTGATATCTTGAAAATTTTTTGTCCACTCAAAAGAAGAAGCATTAAAAAAACTCCCGATGATTTAAAAAAAATATTTTCAGCTTACAGAAATAATGAAAATTATGAACGAAAAACAATGTTTACATTTTTGCACTGTTAAATCAATTGAAATTTAACGTAGCCAAAAACAAGTTATGACAGTTTTTTTAAAATTCTATAAAAAAATCAATTAATGGTCCGATTTTCACGAAAATTCCCATAATTTCTTACCTTTTGATGAAAATATGTCTGAAATAGTTTTTTTCTAAAATATATTAAGGGAAATATTTTTTTTTACGAGGTCTACCCCCACCTGTACATTTTATTATACGAAATATGAAAAAATAAACCGACAAAAACAATATTTACTTTTTTTCTATAAAGATAAGAGTCTGAATAATTATACCGGAAGATTTTTATAAGATACGATGCGAGAGCTTTTTAGTAAAAGAATCATAAATACAGAATTCTGCTAAAAAAATATCAATAAAGAAATTGACCTGTTTTAAAAAAAACCCAAAAAAAACAGACTGTTTTACATATTTTTCAAGATAACGGTGAGTAATTTTTCCCCAATTGGATAATTTGATCTTTGAGTTAACTGTTTTTCTTTGTAACAACTCTTTATGTTCATTATTCCTTTTTTGCAAGATTTTTTAAAAAAGTTCAAAAATATTTACATTTCTTCCTTCAGACCTAAACTGATCACATACCTATTTTGGTGGTACCTAAAATCAATAATACAACTACTGAGATGGCTACTTGATAGACGATGAAAATGTCATGTAAGCAAAACAAATACAATAAAGGAAAAATATTCTGTCTATGTAGTAAATAAAATACTCAGTTACTACTACACAATAAGGTGTGTTAGTTCCTGTTGATTCAGGAGTGGTTAATCTCTATAAAAACAGACACAAGGCATGAAACAGTCGCAGGAATCAGGGGAGCTGCGGATGGAGGGGGGAGGGGCAAAGTAATTCGACAAGATAACAATCACAGTAAAAAAAAAAAAAAAAATGCAGAATTTTGATAACAACAACAATATGCTCGTGTTTATCATCTGGGCATAAAGTGGGGTTTGTTTTAATTTCAACGGAATGGAATAAGTTTGAACATGAGTGGGTGGGCTGAATGGTAGAGTAGTGAGAAGAATTTCCGGCTAAACTTGCAAAGTCGGTAGAGCGTTCGACTAAAAACCAAAAGGTCTTCGAACTGGCCCTCGCCAACTCAGCGTATGAGTAGCACAGGGATCTGTGTGGTAAAGTGAGGAGCTGATGGTAGGTGTGGCGCTCCACACAATTGAAAAGGGGATAGACATACCGACTTTAGGTCGACTTTACTTACAGGGTGACCCAGAAAAAACAGAACCCAAATTATTTATTTATTTTCCCATTAAACTAACCCTAAACCCCCCTAGTTAAAATTAACAGTTTTATTACAAAATTTGTGGGTTTTGTTTTTTCTGGGTCACCCTAATTTTCCGACCGATTTGCAAGTTTAGTCGAATTTCCATTGTAAGTGAAAAAGAAACCTACTTTGAACTAGGAAAATGTTTACCAAAATTATCTGCTTGTAAAATCTATGACCTAAACCAATATAAAAGTAAGTAAAGTCGTCGGGGTGACCTAAAGTCAGTATCAGCCCATCAGCGAGGGAGTCTATCCCTTTTTCACTAGTGCTAGACCAAGGAGATTTTTTTTTTGGCATCTGAGGTGGATCGCCACACCTACCATCAGCTCTTACTTTACCGCACAGATCCCTGTGCTACTCATACATTGAGTTGGTGAGGGCCGGTATTGGACTAGGAACTTTATCGTTTCTAGCCGAACGCTCTACCAATTGAGCTAATGTAATGTAATATATTATGTTATAGATATAATATCATATTTATTATATATACAGTGATGCTGATAGCTTTTTAATTCAGTGCGTCCTGGGATGCACATATTTGATTTGAATGAGTCCCCAAAAAAATTTATCGGTACCAACTAAAGCTGTCTAGCTCCTACCTTGTAACCTATCCTGTGTAATTGATTTCTAAGAAACTATTGAAATGCATTTACAGTTAGCTTGAAATGGTGAGGGGAGAAAAAAGAAAAACACTGGGACACATGGATATGATTTTACTGCGTACTTTTAGATTTTTGTGTCAGGGATGCAGGACGCAGACCTATCAGCATCTATATAAGTAAGTAAAGTCGTCAGGGCGGCCTAAAGTCGGTATCAGCCAATCAGTGAGGGAGTCTATCCCCTTTTCACTAGCACTAGACTAAGGAGATTGTGTTTGCGTCTGAGGTGGAGCGCCACGCCTACCATCAGCTCCTTACTTGACTGCACAAATCCCTGTGCTACTCATAGGCTGAGTTGGCGAGGGCCGGTATTGAACTAGGAACCTTGTGGTTTCTAACCAAATGCACTACCGACTGATATTATATGTTATATATATAATATTAAATTCATTATATATATATATTATATATATATATATATATATGTTGTCTCAGAGTCTCCGTATGCTTCTAGTAAGTATATATATTTGAGATTATTTTGGTATATGTATCCGTTTGTGGGAGGTACATATATCAGGTTTGGGCATTTGTATGAAGCATTAAAGAAAGAAATATCAGAAACTCGGTTGTTTTTGAGTAGAATTTTGTTTATTTAGTACCACTACTAAATAAATGAAACTCTACTCAAAAACAATAAAAAAGCATTTGTTGGCCATAAGTCTATTGTATTCTACTCATTATGTTGTTTTATATGAAAAGACTGATCATTTATAAGGTATGAAAAGTGGATGAATCTGGCAATGGATACAGGTCAGTTTGTTACATAATTATTAGATTCCTAATACTTGTGTACAGTAGTGTAGAAACCAAAATGGCTGTTATAAGTTGCAGCCCACGGCCTTGAAGGATTGAATGACAAGGCTTGACCTCATCCTGATCCTTCCGGTGGATAATGTGAGAATCGGTGGAGAAGACCCTCTTCCGGTTTAGATTAGAGAGAGTTTTAGTCAGATCGACCAAAGCCACGATGGTGGTAAGTCGTGTTATGCACGCTGCTGACTCAATCTACGCAGGTAGTCTGGTGGGGATTTCAGAATAAAATATGATCTAAGTAAATCAAAGTCTTGTGTTATTATCTAAAAACTACCAATGACACAGGGCTTCTAATAAAGAGAAATCCCCAATGGAAGACCAGACACGAAGTCCCCAAGACGAATGCTAAAAGAACTTAAGATACGAAAGATGACCAGAATAATAGAAGTAAGAAAGTAAGGAAAGAGAGTATACAACAAGTTGATTTTATCATCATCATCATCATGTCGTGCAATTAGTATGGATATCCATGACAATCTCTCGCCAACCTTCCCTATCATTCATTGTCCCAGGGAGGTCCTCTGCACAGCATCCAGCATCCTCACATGGTTGGTTGGTTTGGTTTGGTTTGGTTGGTTGGGTTTTACGGCATGTCAACCCCTTGGGTTATTTTATGCCAATACTTCTATTGGTAAAAAAAAATGTTTAATGCTAACAAAGTTTTGAAATAATTTCATTTTTAATGAACAATACAATTTTGTTTATAAACCCATGTTTTCTATTTAACCCATAGATGGGACCCTAACAGGTACTACCACTCCGGGTCAGAATGGACCAGGAAGCAATGTTGATGAAGGGGTGCTCCACATTCCCCAAACCTCCAAAACTGGAACCTCACCATCAGTTAGAGTTTAACGTCATTCCCAGGACATGTAGACCCACAGCCACAGCCTTCATGCACCCATATGATAAAAAGGGTTGGGGCTTGCCATAAGGGCAATAGGGTTGGGGAAATCATATAGGTGCTAGGGCTTGATGTGACCAGCCGATTGATTGGAGGGGGCCTCTCCGACTGCCCGTCTAGCCCAAATAGGGCCAAAGTGGAGTATTATAAGTCATGGACTGCTCATCCACCCGGGTTCTATCCTTAAGCATCACAGGTCGCCACCCACAGCAAATAGGTGGCCTCATTGGGGGAGTCTTACCCCTCTGCAGAGGTGCAGTCGGTGCATTCTAATGCCCAGCCTTCAGGGCGGCCTCACATAGTTGGTCAATGTAGGTCCTTAGTGGGCGGCCCACATTAGCATATGTCCATGTGATGGCTTCCACAGGAGAATGTCGCTTATGAGCTTCTTGTTTCTTCAGCAGTGTCCTGCATGTCTTGTCCGTCTCACTCGGACGGTTTGTGAGATGGGGGGGAAGTTGACTGTACAGCTGTTTCCTTGTGGGGTGCTGTTTCCACGATTTGTGCAAGACCGCACGCAGCATTCTTGTGCAGGTCCCATCTAGCTTATTCTCAAGGTGCCTCGTTAGAGTCCAAGTGGTGCAGCCATACAGTAGTACTGATATAACCACAGCGTGGAAGAATTGTCGCTTTAACTTGTCAGTGAGATTGGATTTCCATATGACTGATAATTGTTTGTGGCCGACCATGCCTTTCCTATTGTGTATTAACATTGCTTTTTGTGGATGAGATATTACTACCTAGGTATCCCAAATCCCATGAATTACTGGAAGACACTTAAGATATGAAGGGTTAATGTAGATTTCAGGATTGTCTAACTGCATTTCAAAATAATGGAATTTTTCATCCAAGAAAAAATTCAACAACCAGTTATTTTGATTTTTGCTCATCTAACCTCAAAGTTAAAATATTTTAGAAAAGAATTGAACATTTCCCATCAAAAAATATTGCAACCCAGATTTTGGTTAAAGAACTAAAAATTGAAAAATAAGATTTCATTTGGAAATAAACATTTAACAGAAAATGACGTTTAGAAAAAGAGAGACTTGAAGGGGATAGGAATGTTTTTCAAGTCATCTAAAAAGATCTAACCTGGAAATGTGTGTTTATTGGATAAGAGAATTGGACTTGAGATCTATCCGAGACCTAATCTGGAATTGTGTGTCTGTGGGAAAGGGCGGGTGGTTTTGACTAATATGGAACTTAAAATGGGTGTACAAATAGATAGTTCTTTAGATTTACAATAAAATTAATAGTAATTCAATAAAAAACAAACATTCACCATATCATGTTATCCTTTTCCAATACATTTTTTTTCTTTAATCATTATCATTAATAACTAGCAAATTCGTCATGCATAGCATGTTTGGGTGCTTGGCCCTGCAGGTGGCTTGGCCACTTCGTGACAGGCTCATGATGCTCACACCCTTAGCTGCTTCGAGAAGGACACACTCTGCTAACAATACAGTCTTTGAAATATTGTCATATAATCTCATAGACATTTACTGTAACTGCCGCTAAACCGACCAATTAATTATGTCTTATTTTTATAAAGTTATTTTTGTTTATAAAAATTAACTACAACCACAGTATTCAATTTAGAGTAGTTTAATGGGTTTAATACCATCTAGTGCCGACCACTGGTTTCTGCAGTCTATGAACCCTAACCGGAAGTCAGGGACAAGCCTTTAGAGTTCTTAGCCACTGGTCAGGATAGGTGACAACGGTAAGCACTTTCACATTTCTTTGAGGATTTCCTATTTCTTTTGAAAAGTATTTGTTGTTATCTATTTATTTGTTATATGTTATTTGTTATTTATATATGTTATTTGTTTTTCCTTGTACAGTTTCACGGTGTTTATTAAATAAACTTAATGACATCAGTAAAGAAGTGTCATGCCATCCCTTTCTTCGAGACTAATAGGCAGTAAAATTTACTCCTCATAAGATGTGGAGAGGCATACCCAGTATTAATTTTAGCTTAAAAAATTAAGTTTTTTTTCTATAATCAAGGCAGAAAGGAGAGATACTATTGTTTGCTTTTTTTCTTGGTATCTAAAATCTTTTACACAATGTCCTTTACTTTTTAACTTTTCTTTTATTTATCCATTCATTGGGGATGACTGGGTTGTTAAGAGAAAAAAAAAATGTTACAAAATTTCCCCTGACAGAATAAGCAACTTTATATATAGATTCTGATTAGTATTAAACAGACAAATCTGCATCCTATTTTAAATATTTGAGATGAGGCTTGATGATTGGTATTATTTGTATTACTGAAGAAGGCCAGAAGGCACATCGGCCGAAACGTTGTACAGATAACAATGAAGATGAGGACAATAGTCTGAATAATACAAATAATACTAATTATCAAGCCTCAGCTCAAAAATCAAGAGAAATAGTATATAATCAGTACGGACCCGATATAATCCGTCAATGGAAACTCCTAGAGAAGCTAAATCAAAAACTGGCACGAATGACAAACCATCTCACATTCCTATACAGATGCCGGGATCTCAAGCTAGTTCCACCAGGTTTAACACTAAAATTACCATGAAGAAGGCTGGAGGGCCGAAACATTGTATAGATAACAATGAAGATGAGGACAATAGTTCGAATAATACAAATCTGCATCCAAAAGATAAAAGAAAATTTAAAAAAATACACTCTTATTTTTCTTCCTCTTATTTGAACAAGAGCAACAGGTCATCATTTCACTTCTTTTTTTAAAATTTTTCTTTTTTACTTTTATCTTCATAATTTTGTTGCTTTTTATCATATTTTTGCCAAACTATCCTAACACAGTAAAGGAGGAGCAGCAGTAGCAATTTGAATAAAACTTGAATGTACATCCTTATGAAAGGAACTTGCTATGACATGTAGCAACAAGTATACCATTTCAACTAGTGAAGCTGATAATGACTTATGGTGAAAGCACCTGTTCCTGTCACTGAACTTAAACAACAATGAGCCTGACCAGTTCTGAAATGAAGGGTCTACAAAGAAATTTTTAAAAAAGTCCTTGTAAGAAAGCAGAGAAAGTCAGTGTGATAAACTGAGCAAAACTTAGTAAAAAAACAACCACTGAAGCTGATTATATTTAAAAAATCATATTAGAAAAAAGAAACAAAAAATCCAAAAATGTGTGGAATAATGAAATAATTCATCTCTCATAGAGCAACTGGAAATGTTTATACCCAGCCATTCATTTTCCAATATGACCTTACTTCCCACTGATCCAATAATTACAATATCAGGAATATAACAAACCAGAATTAATATTTTTGTGCGTGTCTGAAATCATTGAAAATTATGTTTATTTAATGTCAAAGCAAAAAAAATTGTTTTTAGCCAATATCAAAATGAAACATTTTGACGTTTTTGTAAAATATTCTTTGTTCTTAATGAAGATTCATGTGTGTGTGTGTGTGTGTAGATCTCACTTAGGCCATTTAACACTCTTCACATAGCTAACCAATTTGATATGTTCATTTGGAATGTGAAAGAATTACATGTATTTGCAGAAGATATAAAAACAAAAAATTATTGTACTTTTTCATTATTAGAACATAAATGATTATTTTATAACTAGTTTCTATCATAACACTCAAATCTGTGTGTCTATTCTTTGAAGTGGGATGTTCTATTCTAAAATGATTCACTTATAAAACAATCTTTTCTTCTCCTTTTATCACTGTGTCATATTGAAATCTGTTTAGAGATTGAAATAAAAAATGAAAAAAAAAAAAAAAGAAACCTGACTCCAATTGTCCAAATTCACTGAACTTGAATAAAAAAAAAAAAAAAAAAAAAAAAAAGAATATGTTAATTTCTGAACTGAAAATAAAATTCAAAGAATTTCAAAATATTTACTGAAATTTTTCAACCATCAGAGTCCAAAGGAAAATGTTTGAAAGTAATTGCATTTCAATATTGATGTCCGCTATAAGGCAATGGCTGACATTTTAGTCTAGCAAACTGCTGATAATCAGTTCAATCCTGACTGTCTGCCCTATTATTTATTGTGGTCCTATTGGAGATTCATTTTTTTTATCAAATGTACACAAGTCTGGATCTATTTAAGAATCATAATAAAAACTGAATTTATTTCAGTTGTAATGAAAATGCAAAAAAAAAAAAAAAAAGCTTATGAAGTTTGATTTTATATTACAGACCTGAAGAAAGGCAATTCACATGGTGTTATGGTTAACAAGCTAGGCTAACAGACCATTGTTAGTGAATATCTCAGACTTTGTGGCCTTGTGCTAATCTAAGTTTAGTAAATGACAACAGACCTAAAGAGATAAACAAGAAAAAGAAAAACAAGTACTTTATTTTTTCACTATTTTAAGTCAATATAAAAACTCACTGATTAGATAAAGAAAGGGTTTAATGAGAGACAGAGAGAGAGGGAGACAGAGAGAAGGGACAGAGAGAGAGAGAGAGACAGATACAGGGAGAGAGAGGGGAGAGGATACAGGAGAGAGAGAGAGGGGTAGAGAGAGAGAGAGAGGGAGAGAGAACAGAGAGAGAGAGAGAGAGTAGAGAGACAGATACAGGGAGAGAGAGGAGGGAGAGACAGAGAGGGAGAGAGAGGGGGGAACTGAACTAAAATGGTGAAATGGATTTTATTCCAAGAATGAAAGGTTGAGGTCTTACAAACACTAGACTAACCGCTAATGCAAAGGGCTAGTAGAGAGATTTAGACAGCCCCAAAAGTTACAAAAATTTAATTATTAGAATTTAAGGAGTTTTTTTTTTTTTAGATTACAATTTTAACATTAAGAATATTTTTTAAATTTTACAAATAAATAAAATCTCAGGTGTTAAAAAAAAGGATTGTTTTTTTTTTTTTTTTCGAAAATTCTCACTTTGGGTAAATTTACATTGATTTCTTGGCGGGGAGAGGAGTTTGGGCATCTTTATAAGTGACACCCTGTCATTAAAAAAAAAAAAAAAAGGAAAGGAAATTGTTTTTGTTAAAATGATTAATTTGGGGATTGAGATTTTAAAACAAATTTAAAATGTGCAGAAAGGAAAATGAAGGTTGGATTTTTGGATAAAGTTTACTTCAATTTTTTTTATAAACATTTAAATTAAATTGTGGAGTACAAGATGACCTTTACTGTCGATGAGTTTCAGTGATACAAATAGTTTAAATTAAAAATCTTGTGGTTAGGTTACCACTTATTTTATGATAATTTTAATTGATTTTTAGGCTTAGTAATAGTAACAATTTTTCCTATTATTATTTATTATTATTATTATTATTATTATTTTTACATGTAGTCAAGTAACATAACTAACTAAAATTCATTCAGATGTTCAGCATGTTTTAAAGAAGAAATAGTATTCTAAGAAAAATAATATCACTGTAAAACTTAAATGCCGTCAAATAAGATAGAATTATGAGAAATAGTAAAAAAGAAAGAAAAAAAATTCATTTTTCAGAATACTGTGTGTTGTGACACCTAATTCAATCTACAACACTTCGAAAATTTATTTAACTAAAAAATTTTTTTATAAAATCGTAATGTAAAAATAAATAAATAAATAAATAAAATCTATATAAAACATAATCAAAGTACTCATATTTGTGTGTAACCCTTTTCTTTCACAGAACGCATACTACACTCTGATCCTAAGCAGTAGTCCGACAATCCTGTAATTCTAGTGGGTACTGCTATTATTATTTAAATCATTTGAAGACTACTAGATTAGCATGTTAGTATCATAATTTCCATAGTCTTAAAAGAAGAAAAAAAAACTCCTTAGTACTTTTTTTCTGCCAGTATTTCGTAAAAAGAAATAAAATCAATTTGCACAAATAATCAATATTAAGTTCAGACTTAAACAAAATAAAAAATAAATGAAAAAAAAAAAAATAAAAACTGGTCATAAATTTTTAAGGATCTTCCTTTAAAAAAAAAGTGCTAACGATCCATTTTTTATTTATTTATTTATTTTTTTTAGCCTAGTGGTAAAGACGTTATCGAACGACACTGACGTCAAGGCAGTTGACAATATTTCTCATTTTGATTATTAATAGTCAGATCAATTGACTTTTGAAATCTGGTGTATCTGTATTTCTTATCTCCACCCCCGGGGGATATTTTTTGGTTATATAGTACAAATACTGAATAATAATCTTTAATAATTTTAATTCTAAGAATCAAAACGTATTTAATTTTGACTTGACTTAAATTCTAACTCCAAACGCTCTCAACCAGAAAGTTAGTGTTTTTTTTAACCATATAAATCAAATTAATACATTTTTAATTTCACTCTTTTAATAAAAGAATCCACTGCTCGGATTTACCAGAGTGGATCGTAAGTGCATCTGTTCAAATATTGTGCATAACAATATATATCACTTTTTGATTTTTTTTTTAAAGATGTTTTTACATTTCCCTTCCACAAGTCCGACAGAGAATTCGGTTGTCCATTTATTTCAAGAGTTCAGATTAATGAAGCTTGTTATACAAAGCAATCACTTTAAAAGAAAACTAAATACATTTTATTTTAAGCCAAGAAAAAACAATACAAAAGCAAAGCGGAAATAAAATAAAATTTATCTAAAAAGTGGGAGTTAATTTTTTTTTCTTATTTTATCACTCAGGTAAAAAAAAAAAAAAAAATGTAATTGCATCATATTTAAATTCACTGACTTAAAGTAATTAATTTAAATTAAATTTAGACGTACACATTTTAACCGTATTGTTGTAAATATTTAAAAGCAATAAATGGAAACGTTATTTTGACAATCTAATAAAAGAAAAGAAAAATAACAACCACTAATATTGTTTATATTTTAAGATTTTTCATTTTTATTTGGCTATTTTAATTAACAATTCAGAAATATCAAATTTGGACTATTTCCGTTCACGGTTAAGATTTAAAACCTTTAATTTTGCTTTTTCCTTCTGGTTAAAAACAACAACAAAATAAACTAATTTTTCATTTATTTTTTAAATGAAATTGACAAATGATTTATGAAGTACAATTAGTTTATTTACTTACCAGTAACAAAGTGTTCACTACAGATATATACATATTTTGAGATGGGCAACCACTTGGATCCATCGGGATTTAATCTTTGACAAGCACTGATCCATTGACTTCGTCTGTCCGGTCTTTTAATTGCATTTGGGAATCTGAAAAAAGAAACCTTTTTCTCTTTCATCATATGATGGTTTGAACATCCACGGGCACTGCAACTTTTAGGCATTTTTTTCTTTCCTTACACTTTGTAAAAACGGTAATTTTCCTGGCTTGTTTTGTTTTAAATCCGTTAAAGATTAAGTAAATGCCGTATATCTTTTCTTTTTTGGATATAATTAGATTTAATGTTCATAAAGGTTGTAAAGACTCCGATTCTCTGAAATGACGAGGCCTTGTTAATTTCGTTTTCTTCCTCTCAGCTTTTTTTTTTAACCATGAAAAAAAAACTTAAAGAAAGGAGATTTTGTGTTAAGTTTTTTTTCTCTCCTGATTCTCGTTTCGTAGATTTACTTCCTTATTTTATTATCATTATTTTTTTCAAATTCTTCTTCTTATTAATTTTTATCTTTTTTATTTTTTTACTGGTTCCCTCTTGATGTTTTCACCTCCCTGTTGCTATGTTCAGGGCCGAACTAAACTACACAAAAAAATTTTTTTACGATTATCTCCCGTTGTCAATCCATCGGATTCATTCGGCAATTTCCGTTATTTAAAGATTTCGAAAACTAATGATTCGAGTTTTAAAGAAAAAAAAAAACAACAAACAATTTGTTTTCATTTATACTTTTTATTTTATAAATTGGCATTCATTTATTTTGTTTAATTTAAGGGGAAAATATGGCCAGGTCAACTGTGACTAACATAAAATATATGCGAATACTTAAGGATCCGTATAAAGTTACATTTTCAAACATTACATTTAGTAGTTGCATTTTTAAAATTGCAGGCATTGAAAAACAATGGAAACATGAACAAAATCAAACACAACATAGACACATAAAACAATTGGTAAGTATACTGGTAGGTAATTGATATATAACAAACAAGAGAATATACATAAAAAGTTTAAAGGATATTGTTTATTTTACAAAAAGGTTTAATAGATATAAAAGGTTGATAATTCTGTTAAAAATATAACCAATGCAGATGTGATACAGGTTAGTTAGGTTATGTCCAACATGTCTAACTCCGGTTTCGACCGAGGGGTATATTGGCTTCCGCCCTGGACCTTACAAGTTAACATCGTTGATCCCAGGGGGCCATTCCCCCAGGCAACACCTGCCCCCTTGATTTAAAGGGGTAGGGCTGGGTTTATTGCCCAGTGCCTGAGGCGTCCCCCTTGAGGGGGAATGTCGACGGGATCAACGCATTTTTTGCACCCACCACCCATGAGTCACATCTTGTGGGTGGTCCCACATTAATAGGGTCTTGTGCCTAACCCGTACACGTGGGGTACGTGGTAAATACCTAGTTAGGTTTAAGAGACCCGTCCCACTGGTTGAATAAAAAAAAAAAGAAAGAAGAGAAATTTGTTAAATTATGGATGCCTTCAAGTTAGGGAAGAAAAAATATAAAAATAGAGAACTTTGGCTATGGGTCGCAAAAATTGTCATATATGAACATGATGGTAATGATCTGCATATGTAGTTTGATTTGATTTATTTGTTTTATGGCATATCAACTCCTTATGGGTTATTTAATGCTGAAATTTGATTCATTTGTAAGTGTCATTCATAAACGAATCAAATTTCATAAAAAAAAATGATTGAAATGGAACATTTAAAATATAAATATTTATGAGCATTTACTAAATGATCATAAGTATTTATATTTTAAATGTTCCATTTCAATCATTTTTTAATCATATTTTTATTTGTCTATGATATATAATCATTTGTTTGTACACACTTATATGGTAATAAGTATTCCGATCTAATACAAATAATTTGCATATAGTTATATGGTATTAAGTATTCTAATCTAATACAAAAAATATGCATATAGTTATATGGTATTAAGTATTCCAATCTAATACAAATAATTTGCATATAATTATATGGTATTAAGTATTCCAATCTAATACAAATAATTTGCATATAGTTACATTGTTTTAAGTATTCTTATCCAATACTAATGATTTGCATATAGTTATATGGTATTAAGTATTCCAATCTAATACAAATAATTTGCATATAGTTACATTGTTTTAAGTATTCTTATCCAATACTAATAATTTGCATATAGTTATATGGTATTAAGTATTCCAATCTAATACAAATAATTTGCATATAGTTACATTGTTTTAAGTATTCTTATCCAATACTAATAAATTTCAAACTGATATATTTAACCTATAGATTGGCCTCTGGCAAGTACTACCAGTTCAAGTTAGAGTTAACCTGGGGGTAATGGCAATAAAGGGATGACTCTACACTCCCCAGATTTCCAGAACTGAAACCTCACCATCAGATGCAGGGCACTGTATTATAGTATGGAGGTGTGACATAGCGTAATGGTTATCAACATGAACAATGGAATTGTTGAATTGAGTTTAAATTATCTGAAATTGTTTTCATTCAGTTCAAATTAATGCTTAAGAGAAGGCATGAGTTTACCTCTCCCTGTATTCTGTCACATTATCAGATACTTTGAAAAAATAACACATTACTGGTATGTCACAGTCATTGATAGAAAAGAGAATGTGTGTATGTGAACATTTAGATAAACAATTCTCCTATAGTAGTAAGTAAGGTCTGTGTAGTGGCTTATTGCTGGTATCAGCTGAACAGCACTAGATTAGGGAGATTTTTTTTCTGAGGTGGAGTACCACACATACTGTCAGCTTCCTGATTCTTGACTGCACAGATCAGATTTGTCCTACTCATGTGCTGAGTTAGAGGAAGTCTATCCCCCTTTCACTAGCACTAGATCAGTGAGATTTTTTTCTGAGGTGGAGTACTACACATACTGTCAGCTTCCTGATTCTTTACTGCACAGATCAGATTTGTCCTACTCATGTGCTGAGTTAGAGAGAGTCTATCCCCCTTTCACTAGCACTAGATCAGGGAGATTTTTTTTTCTGAGGTGGAGTACTACACATACTGTCAGCTTCCTGATTCTTTACTGCACAGATCAGATTTGTCCTACTCATGTCGTAATTCTTGTTTAGATATGAAGATGGATATATAGTTTTGAATAGACTGAGATAGATAGATAGATAGATAGATAGATAAACAAACAAAATAATATAGAGAGATACGAACAAATGGAAATAGATAGATAGATAGATAGATATTTTCGACAAGTAAATGTATTGGGGGGGGGGTCGCTTCTTTTTTTGTTGTAATTCTTGTTTATTTAAACTAAAAACAAGACATTAAACAAACATGAATAAAAAAAGCTTAGTATTTAAAGTAATATAGATAAATATGAACAAATTGAGATAGCTAGATGGAGAGATAGATATGAAGATGGATAGTTTTGAATAGACTGAGCTGGGTCGTTATTTTAATAGTCACTGGGTAGCAATTTTTGAGGCAGGAGACCGAGACGCACTTCCTCATAAATTACCCTGGAACCTTGTGATTTCTAGGTGAATGCTCTGCCGACTAAGAATATTATATCTACTATTGACAGAGTCTACTCAAACCTTTTTATACATTGTAGAACCAATGAATATAATTAATTGAGGTTACTGAATATGACAGGTTGTAGAAGTTTAATTGTAAATTAAGCTGGCCCCTGTGATGTAGGGGAGATAATTTATGGGCAACAAATTTGCAGCATGAGATATATGGAGCATGACTCCAGGACCATATATGTATCAGAACAATATGTGTCGCATAGGCCAACTCAAGTTGTTGTAGTAGTAGTCGCTGTTAGTAGTAGTAATAGTTGTCAGTTCAGAAATAACACACGCAGGTTGTATAGTCACAGGGGATGTTTATTTCTTTGATGCACATGGGTTCTTTTTCAGAGAGAGAATGAAGCATAGAGAGAAAGAGAGAGGGAATACGGTCAAATTACTCTGTCATAAATCATGTTTGCTACTACTATATCGAACCCATCGGGGGAGCTGAGAAGGTCTCACCTGCTTCCCACGAGGCCTGGCTGAAAAGAGACTGATTTTCTTCTTCTGTTTCTCGTCCCGGGGGTGGGAGAGCCACATCTGTTTCCGATCAAACCCGGAACTTCCGTTTTTATTTTTAAATCTATTCCCGGGATCATTCGTCGGTCACATTACTGACACCCCGCTTAGTGTTTACTCTTTCAAATTTTAACCTTTGTTTGTTCTTATTTCTTTTTCTTCTCTTTCTCCTTTCAATCCCCGTAGACCACAATAATTACGCAACATATAGGTGGGAAATTCAAAGACAAGGTATGACGACAAATTATGCTACAACATGGGTTTAATAATGGTAAATGTACAACAATACATAGAAAATATATATGTTAGAACAAAAAGGGTTAGTGAATGTTCACTTCCATGTTCGTTAAATTTAGGTCGGATAAGCTACTGGTGATTTGTTTGGTTAGGGGTCTTCAAAAACCGTGGGTGCTTTAGCTTGTAGTTAATTGATTAGTTGTCAAGTTGCAAGAGTTAAATCCTGCGTGGAGTCCTTGTAAGACTTCAGAGTATCACTTCAAATATACGCTCCTACATTTGGGGCGCTGGTGGTTGTCGTCAGTGATGTAATTCGCAGGGTTCATTGGGAAGTTTCGGGTCTTCCAACATCAGACTTCCCTCGCCCTGCTGACCTTATCAGAGGTGATCAAACTCCGGTACAACCACCAACAATCACTGCTAAAAGACGTTTGACTTATGAGAAATTTTCTGGACGGTAGAACTAACCCATTCAAATACAAAGCACCACGCACCCGATTGGTTGTTTGTAACAGCCAATCAGACGCGCGGTACCCTATATTTAAATGGGATATGTAGCCAGGAACACTTTTCTTTGTGTGGATTACGAGGCTTAGATGATTAGGTAAGTCAACCCTTCTTTAATAATGCTTTATTAAAAAATAAAAAGGAAAGTTTTTTGGTGGTCCCCAATGACAGTTTAACTACAGTCTATGAATGAACATTTTGCGAATTAGGTTATGGTTTTAGGGGATTAAGGTTGTTTTTACTACTTATGTATTGGTTAAAAAATATAAACAACAAAAAACCCAAATTATTATACATTTAATGTAAATAAAATGTAATCTTTAAACTAAGTTTAATTGAAATTGTACATTGCAATACTAACACAAACAACTGTCTCAATAATAGATTCAATAATTAATTTCAATGGTTAAATAAATGTATAGTAATTTGTTTTTTTTGTTGTTTATTTTTTTTAAGCAATACATAATTAAAAACAACCTTAATCCCCTAAAACCGTAACCCAAATTCGCAAAATGTTAATTCATAGACTGTAGTTAAACTGTCATTGGGGACCACCAAAAAACTTTCCATTTTAATTTTCCGACCTAAATCAGAAGTCAGCCATATATTGGTAACAAACCTATCTGTGGAAGAATTTGAGTCCAACCAAATTAAACACCAAAAATTGAAGCAGGCTATTAGAAAGGGTAATTTTCAACCCAGCAACAATCAAAATGGAAAAGTTCCAACATGTAGTTTATGTGGAAGAATATGTCTCTCCAGAGCTGGCCTGGTGAGTCATCTGAGAAAACACAAGGATAGAGTGTCAAATGCTACTGGCACCCAACTATAATAAAAAGAAAAAGAACCCCAAAAAACAGGAAATGGTCTTACTTGAACACAAGTTGACAGCCAACACAATATATAAACATCTAATATATTGGTTGACCTTTCCATATTGAAAGTAATATATCTTAGTTTATGGGGCTTTAGGGAGTGTGCAGTCACCACTGAGTTGCCATTACTCACAGTTCCACTGACCCATCATGTTAGTACTTGTTATGGTCTTATCTATGGGTCAAATAGATCTGTTTGAAATAATATGTTTACATATCTGAAATTATTGTGAAGATTGATTTTTGGAGGGCATAATTGTTAAAGTAACTTCAGAATAAAATAATCCAAAGGATAATATGATTTAAAACCAACAAACCAACCAAAATCTATTAATTTTGCTCAGTCTGTTCATAACTATCTATACAAATCTGTTCATATCTATCTATCTATCTATTTATCTATCTACCTATCTATCTATCATAGTCTGTCTATCTATCTATCTATCTATCTATCTATCTATCTATCTATTATCTATCTCAGTTTGTTCATATCTATCTATCTATCTATCTATCTATCTATCTCGGTCCATTCTATATCTATCTATCTATCTCAGTCCGTTCATATCTATCTATCTATCTATCTAGTCCTCTATCATCATCTATCTATCTATCTATTTCAGTCCATTCATATCTATCGATCTATCTATCAATCAATTTATCTATCTCAGTTTGTTTATATCTATCTATCTATCTATTTCAGTCCATTCATATCTATCGATCTATCTATCAATCAATTTATCTATCTCAGTTTGTTTATATCTATCTATCTATATCTATCTATTTCTTATCTCTCAGTCTATTCGTATATATCTTTCTATCTCAGTCTCTTCATATCTATCTATCTATCTATCTATCTATCTATCTATCTCAGTCTATTCATGACACTTAAAACCTTTGACAATGCATAAGTTTATAGACTCAAACTTTGCCAAGGAAACATCCTAACAAACGCATCAGAAAACAATAAATAAATAGAAATCTCCAGGTGAATAACCTACCAATTAATAAATCCTAACATAAACTAAGTACTCCATAAGAACTAATAGTAAATGGAAGAAAATTGGTAGAACAGACATCATTATTAATAATATATCCAGTACTAAATATTCAACCACAGAATATAAAACTGAAAAATTGCTTCTGGTGTAGTATCTCTGATTTTTAGAGAGATTTTTATCTATCTATCTATCTATCTCAGTTTGTTCATATCTATCTATCTATCTATCTATCTATCTCATTTGTTCATATCTATCTATTTATCTATCTATCTATTTATCTATCTATCTATCTCAGTTTGTTCATATCTATCTATCTATCTATCTATCTATCTTAAAATTTGCTTCTGATGTAGTATCTCTGATTTTTAGAGAGATTTTTATCTATCTATCTATGTTTGTTCATATCTATCTATCTATCTATCTATCTATAATTTGCTTCTGGTATAGTATCTCTGATTTTTAGAGAGATTTTTATCTATCTATCTATCTATCTATCTATCTATCTATCTATCTATCTATCTATCTATCTAGTTTGTTCATATCTATCTATCTATCTATCTATCTATCTAGTTTGTTCATATCTATCTATCTATCTATTATCTATCTATCTATCTATCTAGTTTGTTCATATCTATCTATCTATCTATCTATCTATCTATCTGTTCATATCTATCTATCTATCTAATCTATCTATCTGAAATTCTTCTGATAGTATCTCTGATTTTTAGAGAGATTTTTATCTATCTATCTATCTATCTATCTATCTCAGTTTGTCCATATCTATCTATCTATCTATCTATCTATCTCAGTTTGTTCATATCTATCTATCTATCTATCTATCTCAGTTTGTTCATATCTATCTATCTATCTATCTGAAAATTTGCTTCTGGTATAGTATCTCTGATTTTTATTGAGATTTATTTCATACTTGACACCATAGTAAAGAACTCTAACTGGAATCACTGTGACTTTGAGAAAATTTTTTTTTAAATTAACAGATTATTTTTTTTTTAAATTATAAAAGATGAAACCAAAATCATGGTCATATTTGATAGAATTTTACTCCAAGATACACAAATTCTACTGTCTGCCCCAAAAAACCCAAAACCCACCATCTCCATTTAACCTATATTATTGGGTGTCAATAGCACGGATATCCATGACAATCTCTCGCCAACCCTCCCTATCATTCATTGTGCCAGAGAGGTCCTCTGCGCAGCATCCAGATCCTTGCATAGTTGGTCAATGTAGGTCCTTGGTGGCCGGCCCACACTAGCATGTCCATGTGTTGGCTTCCACAGGAGAACATCGCTTATGAGCTCGTCCTTGCTTCTCCAGCAGTGTCCAGCATGTCTTGTCCGTCTCACTCGGATGGTTTGTGAGATGGGGGGCAGGTGGCCATACAACTGCTTCCCTGTGGGGTGCTGCTTAAAACCCTAGCTAAAATGTTACCTTTCCTCCTTGGAATAATAAACCCCATACACATCAAAACATGGAGACCTCTTACATAAATTTAAAAAGTGCAGTGAAACTGTGAAACTTGTGCATGAGATATTTTAAGTGGAAAGAGGCTGCACAGACCCCAGTCCACTATCTTGGGAATCCTGCAGTTGGTCCAGTGGCAGGGGAAAGTCTGAGGAAAAAAATGCAGACATGAAAAATTAACATATCGACAGATTTTAAATCAAATTGGTATCTACCAACATACCAGTTGACAAGGCTTAGACTTTAAAAAAAAAAGATACATTAAGAAAGTTAAAATATACCGCTCCCTACCAGTAAACACAATCATAAAAATCTGCATACTAATTACCAAATAATTTGTTTTTCATTTTTAATAGTATTTTCTGATTTCTGATTTGGTTTGGTTTGTTTTGTTTTATGGCATATCAACCTCAGTGGGTCATTTAATGCCGAAAAAGTTTTGAAATAAATCAATTCTTAATGGATAATACAATTTTTTTATAAATACATTTTTCTATTTAACCCATAGATGGGACCCTAACAGGTACTACCACTACGGGTCAGAGTTGACCAGGGAGCAATGGTGATGAAGGGGTGCTCCACATTCTCCAAACCTCCAAAACTGGAACCTCACCATCAGATAGAGTTTAACGTCATTCCCAGGACATGTAGACCCACAGCCACCGCCTTCTAGCACCCATATGATAAAAAGGGGTTGGGGCTTGCCATAAGGGCAATAGTGTTGGGAAAATCATATAGGTGCTAGGGCTTGTAGTATTTTCTACATACAAAAATTTTGATCTCCCCCCCCCCCCAGTTGGTAGAGCCTCAGACTAATAACCACAAGGTTCCGGGTTCGATAGCGGCCCTCACCAATTCAGCGTATGAGTAGCACAGGGATCTCTGCGGTAAAGTGAGGAGCTGGTGGTAGGTGTGGCGCTCCACCTCAGAACCCAAAACAATCTCCTTGGTCTAGTGCTATTGAAAAGGGGACAGACTCCCTCGTTGTTTTGCTGATACCAACTTTAGGCCGCCCCATTGACTTTTATTTTTACATTGAAAGTGCCGGTTTTCACTAGATCACCGATGTTAAATGACGATGAGCTTGTTCAATATTTAGATTGGTGACCACTTAAGCAACAGCAGGTACTATAAGCAAACTGATATCAAAATGACTTGATTGGAATTAAATGACCCAAAAAGGTTGATATGCCATAAAACAAACCAAACATTTACAAGTAGAAGAAATTTACATTGTAAATACATCCCAAACTTTTTGTCATCTGAATCATTTTATGCAAAATGGGAAAAGAAATGTATACAAAATATACAAAATTAAAATTGATCACATCAAAAAAGATAAGCACAAAAAGCAAATATTACGGTAATTTATGAGGAAGTGTATCCCGGTCTCCTGCCTCAGAAATTGCTACTCGGTGACTATTAAAATAACGACCTAGCTCAGCCTATTCAAAACTATCTATCTTCATATCTATCTATCTCATTTGTTCATATTTATCTATATTACTTTAAATACTAAGATTTTTTTTTCATGTTTGTTTAATGTCTTGTTTTTAGTTTAAATAAACAGAATTACGACAAAAAAGAAGCGACCCCCCAAATACATTTACTTGTCGAAAAATATCTATCTATCTATCTCCATTTGTTCGTATCTATCTATATTATTTTGTTTGTTTATCTATCTATCTATCTCAGTCTATTCCAAACTATATATCCATGTTCATATCTAAACAAGAATTACGAAAAATTATGATAAATAAACAAGAATTACGACGAGCTGGGGTTGTTATTTTTGATAGTCACCGGGTAGCGGTTTTTGATGCGGGAGACCGGGACGCACTTCCTCATAAATTACCAATATTACCAGTGAACATCATAACTAACAAGAAAAAACCTAGTATTATTTGTATTATTCGGACTATTGTCCCCATCTTCATTGTCATCTGTACGTTTCGGCCAATGTGCCCTCCAGCCTTCTTCAAGTATTTCTTGTCAGACTCGGAAACATCGAACTTGGGAAACTTGTTGTAATCAGGAGCCATTACAGAACTTTGAACCTAACACTTTATTCAGTCCACGGGGGTATCCTGTTCTCATTCCGCTAACCATAGCTGGGGTACAGGTGTTTAGCTTGTGTTAATTATTATTCTATGTTACTGCTGCCCCTGACCAGGATTGAACCTGCAGTCTAGAGATAACTGTCACTTAGATGCCTAAAGGTCAAATGGTCCCAGGATATTAAAGAAAGCAGCCTGATTCCCCCCTCCGCTTATCATTCTGCCGGTTCATATCTATCTATCTATCTATCTATCTTAGTCTGTTTCATATCTATCTATCTTAGTCTGTTCATATCTATCTATCTATCTATCTATCTTAGTCTGTTCATATCTATCTATCTATCTATCTATCTTAGTCTGTTCATATCCATCTATCTATCTATCTATCTATCTTAGTCTGTTCATATCTATCTATCATCTATCTATCTTAGTCTGTTCATATCTATCTATCTATCTATCTATCTATCTATCTTAGTCTGTTCATATCTATCTATCTATCTATCTTAGTCTGTTCATATCTATATCTCTATCTCTCTATCTATCTGAGTTTTGTCATAACTATCTATCTATCTATCACTGTTCCTATCTATCTATCTATCTATCTATCTATATCTTATACCTGTTCATATCTATCAATCTATCTATCTTAGTCTGTTCATATCTATCTATCTATTTCTCTATCTGAGTTTCGTCATATCTATCTATCACCATTCCTATCTATCTATCTACCTTAGACCTGCTCATATATATCAATCTATCTATCTATCTATCTATCTATCTGAGCTTCGGCATATTTATCTATCCATCACTGTTCATATCTATCTCTCTCTATCTCTCTCTCTCAATCTATCTGAGTCTTGTCATATCTATCTATCTATCTACCTATCTATCTATCTATTGTGGGGATTAAAATAAAACTTAAGAAATAAAAAAATAAAAGATAACAAACTCTCATGAGCCTTCACTGGAAGAACCCTCCCCGCATGTGTGAGATATAGGATCCACTTCCTACCCCCAAGAAAATATCTTGGCGGTTCGAGTTTAGGCCTGAATTGTGTCTAGTCACACTAGTGACCAGGGAAATATTCCCTTGTCACAGTTGACTATGAGCCTAAGTTATAAAACCACCTTTTGTCTTTGTTTCTTTATTTTGCGTTCCTTGAATTCCTTCCTTTCCAGCGCGACCACCAAATGAGATCGGGTTAAAAGCAAAACCCTAAAAACACGCAACAGGAATAACCAGCTACCTTTAAACTTTAAAATACCAAAACCTCTTGCTAACCCATACTATCTATCTGAGTTTTGTCATATCTATTTATCTATCATTTCCTATCTATCTATCTATCATCTATCTATCATTGTTCCTATCTATCTATCTATCTATCATATCTATCATGTTCTATCTATCTATCTATCATATCTATCGTATCTATATCTATCTATCTATATTCCTATATCATCTATCTATCAATATCTATTTATCTATCATGTATCTAACTATCTATCTATCTATCTATCATCATATCTATTATCTATCATTGTTCCTATTCTATCTATCTATCTATCATCATCATATCTATTTATCTATCATTGTTCCTATCTATCTATCTATCTTCTATCTATCTATCGTCATATCTATCATATTATCTATCTATCATCTATCATATCTATTATCTATCATTGTTCCTATCTATCTATCTATTTATCTATCTATATATCTCAGCCTGTTCCAATCTATCTATCTATCTATCTATCTATCTATCTATTTCAGACCATTCCTATCTATCTATCTATCTCAGTCTGTTCATATCTAACCCTGTTCAATTCTAAGATAGTAATCACTGTATGTATATATACTATATACATATAGATATACATATACAATTTATATACATATATATATACAATTATATATACATATAGATATATAGATATATATCTTATATGATGGACTCTCCCGTCAATTGACGTATGAGTGTTCATACAATGAACATCCACACAGTGATTTTTATAGTGGTGAAGGCTTGTGTTGGACCATCCACACTTTTTGGTACAGTCGATAGGAAAGAATTGTGCATCAAGGGTTGCCACAAACTCAATCAACGACCAACCTCAGGAATTTGAATTCAGAGTTATCCCTCTCCTAGACTGGTTACCTACCAAGCGAAGGGCCCAGTCTGCCCTACTATTTAACCCATAGCTGGAGGAGAATATATGGATCATACCTTTCCCAAGGGTATTAGCGCTATGTGAAATGCCAACAGCTTCGTCTAGGAATTGAACTCGAATCGACGAGTCCATTTTCCACGACTCTAGCCACTAGACCACGCGCCTCCTATATATATTATATATATTAATATAATATATATATATATATCATATATATATACATATTATATATATATTATAATATATATATATAATATATATATTATATATATATATGTATATAATATATAATATATATAATATATATATTATATATATATATATATATATATATATAGATAGATAGATAGATAGATAGATAGATAAATACTATATACATATAGATATGCAAGACTACTAAGATAGTAGTCACTGTATATTAGTAACTGTCATGATAACATAAATATCTAAGCCAGTAGTTCTCAAACAGTGCACATGGGCATAATAATGTGCCCCAGGGCTTTTTCAGGTGCGCCTCGTAGTATTCCTGACAAATCCACTTCATATTTATATGAACTGGGATGTTCAACCCTCGCAACAATTAAGTGTAAAAAGAGAGGAACTCTTCAATGCATTTCATGAGGAAATAAGAGTTTGTCTCTCAAACATAAGACCAAACATTGAAGAAATCACAAGGTCTCATCAAGCTCATGTTTCTCATTAACACAGGAATAATAACTTCATAGAGTATGTTTAAGTTTGCTTTTGTTAAATGTGTTATTTTTTTCATATATTTAACAGTTAACTTAATAACATATTAGTCCTATTTTGTATACAGTGCGCTATCANCCTTACCAGAACACATCATAAAAATCTGCATACTAAATTACCAAATAATTGTTTTTCATTTTAATAGTATTTTCTGATTTCTGATTGTTGGTTTGTTTTGTTTTATGGCATATCAACCTCAGTGGGTCATTTAATGCCGAAAAAGTTTTGAAATAAATCAATTCTTATGGATAATACAATTTTTTATAATACAATTTTTCTATTTAACCCATAGATGGGACCCTAACGCGTACTACCACTACGGGTCAGAGTTGACCAGGGAGCAATGGTGATGAAGGGGTGCTCCCACATTCTCCAACCTCCAAAACTGGACCTCACCATCAGATAGAGTTAACGTCAGTCCCAGGACATGTAGACCCAGCCCACCGCCTTCTAGCACCCATATGATAAAAAGGGGTTGGGGCTTGCCATAAGGCAATAGGTTGTGGAAAAATCATATAGGTGCTAGGGCTTTAGTATTTTGATCTACCCCCCCCCAGTTGGTAGAGCCTCAGACTAATAACCACAAGGTTCCGGGTTCGATAGCGGCCCTCACCAATTTCACGCGTATGAGTAGCACAGGGATCTCTGCGGTAAAGTGAGGGCTGGTGGTAGGTGTGGCGCTCCACCTCAGAACCCAAAACAATCTCCTTGGTCTAGTGCTGATTGAAAGGGGACAGACTCCCTCGTGTTTTGCTGTACCAACTTTAGGTGCGCCCCATTGACTTTTATTTTTACATTGAAAGGCCGGTTTTCACTAGATCACCGATGTTAAATGACGATGAGCTTGTTTCAATATTTAGATTGGTGACCACTTAAGCAACAGCAGGTACTATAAGCAAACTGATATCAAAATGACTTGATTGCGAATTAAATGACCCCAAAAAGGTTGATATGCCTAAAAACAAACCAAACATTTACAAGTAGAAGAAATTTTACATTGTAAATACATCCCAAACTTTTTTGTCATCTGAACAATTTTAATGCAAAATGGAAAAGAATGTATACAAAATAGACTAAATTAAAATTGATCACATCAAAAAAGATAAGCACAAAAAGCAAATATTACGGTAATTTATGAGGAAGTGTATCCCGGTCTCCTGCCTCAGAAATTGCTACTCGGTCACTATTAAAATAACGACCAGCTCAGCCTCTTCAAAACTATCTATCTATCTAATCTATCTCATTTGTTCATATTTATCTATATTATTTAAATACTAAGATTTTTTTTATATCATGTTTGTTTTAATGCTTGTTTTTAGTTTAAAAAACAAGAATTACGACAAAAAAAGAAGCGACCCCCCCAATACAGTTACTTGTCGAAAATATCTATCTATCTATCTCCATTTGTTCGTATCTATCTATATTATTTGTTTGTATCTACTATCTATCTCAGTCTATTCCAAACTATATATCCCATTTCATATCTAACAAGAATTACGAAAAATTATGATAAATAAACAAGAATTACGACGAGCTGGGGTTATTATTTGATAGTCACCGGGTAGCGGTTTTTGAGGGCGGGAGACCGGGACGCACATTCCCCAAAATTACCAATATTACCAGTGAACATCATAACTAACAAGAAAAAACTAGTATTATTTGTATTATTCCGGCACTTTGTCCCCATTTCATTGTCATCTGTACGTTCGGCCAAAATGTGCCTCCAGCCTTCTTCAAGTATTTCTTGTCAGACTGGAAACATCGAACTTGGGAAACTTGTTGTAATCAGGAGCCATTACAGAACTTTGAACCTAACACTTTATTCAGTCCACTGGGGGTATCCTCTATTCCGCTAACCATAGCTGGGGTACAGCGTGGTTTAGCTTGTTTAATTATATTCTATGTTACTGCTGCCCCTGACAGGATTGAACTGCAGTCTAGAGATAACTGTCACTTAGATGCCTAAAGTCCAAATGGGTCCAGGATATTAAAGAAAGCAGCCTGAATTCCCCCCCCGCTTATCATTTTCTGCCGGTTCTAATTACTATCTATCTAATCTATCTTAGCGTTCATATCTATCTTAGTCTGTTCATATCTATCTATCTATCTATCTATCTAGTCTGTTCAATCATCTATTCACTATCTCATTACTTAGTCTGTTCATATTCTATCTATCATCTATCTATCTTAGTCTGTTCATATCTATCTCATCTATCTATCTATCTATCTTAGTCTGTTCATATCTACTATCTATCTATCTTATCTATTAGTCTTTGTCGTTATTATCTAACTTAGTCTGTATATCTTTCTATCTCTCTATCTATCTGAGTTTTGTCATATACTATCTATCTTCTACTATCAACTGTTCCTATCTATTATCTATCTATCTAATCATTATCTATACCTGTTTCATATCTATCAATTCTTCTATCTAGTCTGTTCATATCTATCTATCTATCTCTTATCTTGAGTTTCGTCATATCATCTATACATTCTATCTATCTATCTACCTAGACCTGCTCATTATATTCAACTATCTATCATCTATCTATCATCGAGCATTGTGCTATTATCTATCCAATGCACTGTTCATATCATCTCTCTCTAGTCTTCTCTCTCTCTATCTATCTGAGTCTTGTCATGATCGATCTAACGGATTCTATCTATCCTATCTTCTATTGTGGGATAAATAAATTTAAGAAATAAAAAAATAAAAAGATACAAACTCTCATGAGCCTTCACTGGAAGAACCCTCTCGCATGTGTGAGATATAGGATCCACTTCCTACCCCCAAGAAAATATCTTGGCGGTTCGAGTTTAGGCCTGAATTGTGTCTAGTCACACTAGTGACCAGGGAAATATTCCCTTGTCACAGTTGACTATGAGCCTAAGTTATAAAACCACCTTTTGTCTTTGTTTCTTTATTTTGCGTTCCTTGAATTCCTTCCTTTCCAGCGCGACCACCAAATGAGATCGGGTTAAAAGCAAAACCCTAAAAACACACAACAAGAATAACCAGCTACCTTTAAACTTTAAAATACCAAAACCTCTTGCTACCCCATACTATCTATCTATTTGAGTTTATCTGAGTCTATTTATCTATCATTGTTCCTATCTATCTATCTATCTATCTAAGTCTTATCATATCTATCTATCTATCTAAGTCTTATCATATCTATCTATCTATCATTGTTCCTATCTATCTATCTATCTATCTATCTATCTATCTATCGTCATATCTATTTATCTATCATTGTTCCTATCTATCTATCTATCTATTTATCTATCTATATATCTCAGCCTGTTCCAATCTATCTATCTATCTATCTATCTATCTATCTATTTCAGACCGTTCCTATCTATCTATCTATCTCAGTCTGTTCATATCTAACCCTGTTCAATTCTAAGATAGTAATCACTGTATATATATATTATATACATATAGATATACATATACAATTTATATACATATATATATACATATCATATATACATATAGATATAGATATATATCTTATATGATGGACTCTCCCGTCAATTGACGTATGAGTGTTCATACAATGAACATCCACACAGTGATTTGTTTATAGTGGTGAAGGCTTGTGTTGGACCATCCACACTTTTTGGTACAGTCGATAGGAAAGAATTTGTGCATCAAGGGTTGCCACAAACTCAATCAATGACCAACCTCAGGAATTTTGAATTCAGAGTTATCCCTCTCCTAGACTGGTTACCTACCCAAGGCTGAAGGGCCCAGTCTGCCCTACTATTTAACCCATAGCTTGAGGGAGAATATATGGATTCATACCTTTCCCAAGGGTATTAGCGCTATGTGAAATTCCAACAGCTTCGTCTAGGAATTGAACTCGAATCGACGAGTCCATTTTCCATGACTCTAACCACTAGACCATGCGCCTCCTATATATATTATATATATTATATATAATATATATATATATATCATATATATATATATATTATATATATATATATTATATATATATATATATATATATATATATATAATATATATTATATATATATATATATATATATATATATAATATATATATAGATAGATAGATAGATAGATAAATACTATATATATAGATATGCAAGACTACTAAGATAGTAGTCACTGTAATTAGTAACTGTCACGATAACATGAATATCTAACCCAGTAGTTCTCAAACAGTGCACCTGGGCATAATAATGTGCCCCAGGGCTTTTTCAGGTGCGCTTCGTAGT
>CM042156.1:35900808-35920808 GCA_023376005.1 Doryteuthis pealeii
TTACTTATTACAACATTATCCTACAAAATACCACCAAATTTATTGAAATTGGTCAACCCAAGAGAAGTTATTGGTTTGAGACTATTTCCTATCTTGAAATAAACATTTTTTTAATGAAATTCAAGGGAGATGTTAAAAACTACTGCGTTTAGTGAAATTCAGATAAAGATATTTGGTATTAACATGATTTTATTGTTTAGCAGGACCCAAGGTTATAGGAAAATACCTGACAAGTTTAGTTTTTTGGGGTGGGTGGGTGGTGGGTTGAATGATTTTCTTTGCGATTTTTGCACTTGAAATTAAGATATTTGTTGTTTTTTTTCTGTCTAATCTTACATTATTAAAAAAAAAATTATAATGAAATTTTAGGATAGAATGATCATGACCCTACAAAACGATACCAAATTTACGGAAATTGAACAAAGCAAAGAAAATTATCCAGCCCAATGCAGATTTCATTTTTTTGTTTTTTGTTTTCTGCTTCGAGGCAGAAGTGCTTATCCGTACATGAATAATCCCTTAATTTTTAGGGAATTATGTTGACTCAATTGCAGTAGCCATTAGAAGTTCTTAGTTTAAAGTTTTCGTTATTTTTTTCCTTCTCTCTCTCTCTCTCTCTCTCTCTCTCTCTCTCTCTCTCTCTCTCTCTCTCTCTCTCTCTCTCTCTCTTCTCTGTAGGCAAAATGATCGCCTTTTTCTACAGTTGGTCGTTGACTAACAAAGTCTCTAAGTTTAAGAAAACATGTTGCAAAAAAAGAATAATTGTTTTCATCGCTAAGTTCGCCTTAACAAACCGGAATAGACCCCTCCCCCCCCCCTACACACAAATATTTGTCTAGCTAAAAAACGGAAACCATTTTCCCCTTAAAATTTGTCACAGTTAAAAGACGCTTATGTCGATCTCACTAAGCTGTTTTTATTGTTCCATCTGAATCACAATATCTGTGTGTTTGTAGCGGACTTTTAGTGTGAAATTCATTTTTACTTCTAATTCGTCTATTCACTTCACATTGACTTCTGTGTTGACAAGGCGTTCGTTATTTTCTCTGATTTTAAACGGAACTTTATAGTGAGTAGCGGAAATAAGTCAAGTGTTTGTGGTGTGACAGTAAACAAATAACCTTGACCAATTTGTCCATTTTGTTGATGCTTGTGTGAGACAAGAGATCAGTAGACGACCAACCTCTCTTCTCGATGCTTTGTTCATTCGGACGACGCTTGGACCAAGTCTCATTCCCTCAAATATAAATCTGTGACGGAAACGAGAAAGGAAAGGGAGCAAGACATTGTCTTGCCTGCCGGGATCGAACCCGCGTCCTCCCGCATGTGAAAACAGATGAGATGTAGGAACTGGAAGGACGCGAGGTTTGGCTGACGTGCCCGGATGTTTGGCTAATATGCCCATAAAATAACAAATGAGTCAAGCGCTGGGCAGTCAGCAGTCAGCAGAAGCGGTCGACGACGAAGCGCTTTTCAGTAAAGAAAGGATTTAGTCGAACAGAAACGAAACAAAATCTGAAATGTGATTTTGAACTGCTAAAGATTATTTCGACTACGACGGCGATTTTTCCAACTGCTAGACGAAGAATGTGTTGACCAACAGAGGGTCTGACTTGTGAGAAGACTGAGAACTCGCTTGTTTTTGGTTCCCCCTCGGCGGGAGCTTGTTGATTCGAAGGTCTATTTCGCCCCATATATTCCCCCTTCTATAAAATCTTTGAATGGGGATTAGAAATTCAATGAATCATTATTAGCAGAAAGTCTTACATTTGATAACGTAATTATTTATGCGTGTAAAAGCAAATATTCTCTTCAATTGTATAAAGAAACTAGACACGAAACGACAGTACTCCAAGTTTGCTAATATGGAGTTAACCACGAGTGTGGCAGACAGGTTAAGAGTTAAAAGAAATAACCAAACAACTAGAAATAGGAATAAAAGACGTGTATTACATAAAACAATAGGATTGCAAACTTTAGTTCGTCTGCACAAATGTTTATAATTTGTAATAACTTAGCTGATATCCAAAGATAGGGTATTATCGGAGCCCTTGCTACGGCCTTCTGTAGGTTCGGATATGATAGACGTCCGACTCCGATGCTGGTTGTTGAGGAAGAGGAGCGACCCTTTTTTTTTAAAGGTCTATTCCCATTGAAAGCTGGACCAGAAGAGGGCGAGTTTTGCCGCCAAAATATGCTGGCTCGTGATTGGTTGGTTCGAAATAGAGGCTCGTAGACAAGGACGATAATCCCCATACCTCAGAATTCTCAATAATTGAAAAGAAAAAGATATCTCGTTAAATGTTTCAACACATTTTGTAGGAAAAATTATATTTTAATTATCTCCCCTGGCACCAGAGGGCGAATCGCCAATATAGGATATTGGTGCCAAAATTAAACTCTTTGACGAAAGTCACTTATCGTATGAGCATTCAACCAGGCGAGTCGCGTTTTCAAGCGCTCCCTATCAAAAGCGAATAGAATGATATTCTAGCACTCACATTTACCTTCAACCTCAGCAAGATAAGTTGGCCAGCAAATGCCACAAATTTGCAACCCTTTTGTACCCTTTGAATATATGTTTCTTTACCTTCAACTGTTGTTATCGTCTTCTTTCATCCAAAATTACTTGCTTATCACCGGGGAATTTTTAAAGTCCCCAATACCTCTCTTTTTTCTTAATTTTCTATTTAGATTTGTGTGAATGATACTGTAAAATCAACGCAATAAACCTGTATCTCTTATCACTGTATAAGAATAGTGGGTATTAGGGAAGTCCTTGAAATGCATTCGTTCATCTATAGATACACTAACACTGAACTTTAAAGAAAGACAACTAACTCACTGGAACAATACATATGTTGAAACGAATGTTAGTTGGTGTCCATCATTTCCCCAAACATGGTGTAATAAGTAATTAAGAGTTACTTCCCCTGTTTTATTATTACCTCCCCTTTGTGTAAATCTTTGGCGTTTCTAAAAGTACATAAACTCCCAGTAAATTGTAAAAGTATCCTAATTAGAATAAACTTTCTCAAGCCCAACCGTGGTGTTCGTTTATTATTACACATGGTATAAACTTTGAGAATTATTTTTTAGTTGGAATATGTGTCGAAAGCAGTTCGATATTTATTTTAATTATTGTAAAATTTTTTGTAAAAATCTACGTTTTTCTTTCTAGCAACTTCCATTAAGTTCTGGAATTTTCCTGAGTCGGTCTCTGATTGGCTGATTTTTTTGTTTGTTTTTGAAAACGAAGTTGATTCCCCGATTTGAAAATCTGGGCGCCTGAAATTCGTTAGATGAGAAACCAAACTGATTAAATTTTTTGCATAAGGAAAAGGGCAAAATTTTCTCCAGAGGAAGACAAATTTTATAAATTTTATATTTTTTAGAAGTTGGCATAGAATGCCGACATTTTTTGACTGAAAAAGTGAAATTTGTATTTTTTTGTATCAATGGAAGAAAGCATAAAATGACATCTTTACATGTGTGGGGATTTTAAAAAGACGAGACCCCCCCCCCCCCAAAAAAAAACCAAAATAAAAAATAAAATAAAAAGAACAACAAACTCCCATGGGGCCTTGACCGGAAGAACTCCATTTGCGCATGTCCGACAAAAGGGACTGACTCCCTACCCCCAAATATACCTCGACCATTCGAACTGGGGCCGCAACAGAGTGTTGTCGTTTTCTCTAGCCAGGGGCATGCCCCTTCGCTACAGCCGACTATGCCCCGTTCAATAAAGCCTAGTCGTAAAACTACCTCTTGCCTTTGTCTCTTTCCTCTTTCGTGCCTTTTCGTTCCTAAATTCCATTTCAGCGTACCAGCCCACAAGAACAAAACCAGCTTTTATTGGGGACAAGATACCAGTACCAACGAACATAAGAGAATTTTTGAGACAGAGAAATCCGATCTACCCCCAGAGGTAGTAGCAGGAACCCAGACAGCAGATACTCAGAGGAAACACTAAACACCAGCAACCGGCCTTCAAAGGGTTTGTCTGACAAACCGGCGAAGAAGGAGGAAGATGGGGAAAGGGAAGAACTGGGGTTTTGTATATTATTTTATTTTAAGTTGAATTCATAATTTGTGAATAGTAACTATTTTTTGTACATTGTATTTTTTTCTTTTCGGCCTTGTGCCATAATTGTTAACTTACGGCACAACGGACATGTTATGCAATGCCACAAGGTTTTATTTGTTAATTAAATAAATTCTTTGAATTGCAATCTGTCTCCACCGTAATTCTAATTTTTGATTATTTTATATGACACTAATTCTTTTCAATGGAACGGTGAAGATGGAAAAAAAGCCTTCTAAAACTTTTACCCCTCTTTTTAAATAAATCCGTTCAAAACATAATATGAACAAATCCCGACACAAAGAGTTCAACAAGATATTTTATTGTTAGTTATTTTTCTGAACAAGGACTGAAAACAAGAAGCATATATGTGCAACGTTGAAATAGCTATATATAGTGCGCAGTGATTTGTGCAAAGAACAGGGACCAAATAGATGTCTTAGGAAACAATACAAATCAGGACGGCTCGAAATATTCACTGGGCCACAACCTGAAGGAGTGTGTAGCTCCAACGCTGTAGACTTAGGTGTTCGGTTGAAACCTGCGGGAGCATTCAAGCTAAGAAATAGCTGCCACTCAATCGCCGAGAAAACGACGTTTTTTTCGGCCACAGCTTCGTGCTGTGGACTTAGGATGGTGCTTCGTCGAGCACCTGGATATGCCTCGTCGGCCGCTCCAATGTCTGTTTAAAGCTCCAGTTTCATGATTTTTTTGTGTTTAGCCACTATTCCCAGCTGGCTTTTTGGTATTTCTGGTAAGAGAAAATTTAACAGAAATAAATTCTGTAATGAGAAAGGAATGAAGACAAGTACAAATATATTGTATAATAGGGGGTATTTAATTATGTTCGGTGCGAAGGGTTTGCTAAAACTTAATAGCTTTTAGCGACCTTTGAGTCTCACACACACACACGCACACACACACACACACACACACACACACACACATATATATATATATATATATATATATATATATATATAGTAATGCACTTATCTTTGACTACTTTTGCTGTTCTCGGTACGTCCGACCTCGTCGACTGCTCTTACTATTCTAGGATTTCTAGGTGTCAGCCCCACCCTTCCGGTACCTTACTTTCGGTCCCGATTCGGGGGGGGGGGGGTAACCCATATTTTCCAAAAATTCTCTTCGTCAGGTTCCGAGTGCATTCAACCATAAACAGGTTGTAAGTACTATTCGTTTGTGCATGTTGTCAATACAATTGATTTGTATATTTTATATTAGGTAATCTGAATATTAGCTACATAAATGAGAGTAACCTCCCCTTGTTTTTTTTTCACTTTGAGAAGCCTTATGTTTTAATTTGCCATTTACATTTCACCGTGAATCTACGCTGAAAATACGAATTTGTTCGAATCAATACAACAGCATGTTTTAACACGAAAATATCATAAAATATGTTCTTAATTGTGCTTGTGCATTATTTGAAATGAACTTAATTGTTATTATTATTATTATTATTATTATTATTGTTTATTTTCCTAAAAGTGAAAGAAACAAGGGAAGGTTACTCTCATTTCTGTAGCTAATGTTCAGATTACCTTATATTATTCATAAACTGAATGTTTATCTGTTTTCCAGTCACTAAGTCTTGATTTTTGATGGTAGCGTACAGTCGCTAAAATTGATAGCGTCAGCGTGCTGATGTTGTGGTAGTGTGAAGAATGGTGGAAGGTGAAGGTCACATACATTTTTGATGGTTTGGTTTGTTTTGTTTTACGGCATATCAAATTCGGTAGGTCATATAATGCCGACTAAGTTTTGAAATAAATTATTTTTTAATAGATACTCAATTCTTTTTATAAACTCGCATTTTTCTATTTAATCCATAGATGGGACCCTTACAGGTACTGCCACTCCGGGTCAGAGTGAACCTGGAGCAATGGTGATGAAGGGGTGCTCCACATTCCCCAGACCTCCAGAATTAATTTTACTATCAGTTAGAGTTTGACGTCATACCCCGGACATGAAGACCCTCAGCTACTGCCTTCTAGCACATATATGATAAAAAGGATTGGGGGTTGCCATAAGGGCAATAGGGTCGGGACAATTATATAGGTGTTTGGGCTGACGTGGCCAGCCGATTGATCAGATTTCTCGATCTGTTGTATCCTTGAATTTACTTCGTAAATTTGTGGCTATTAATTTAGCCATAAATTATCGGAAAAATTATTATTGAATTATCTCCCCCTGGCACCAGGGTGAATCGCCAATATACGATATTGGTACCAAAATTAATCTCCTTGATGAAAGTCACTTATCGTATAAGCATTCAACAGGCGAGACGCTTTTTCAAGCGCTCCCTTTACCTTGTCAAACAGCGAGTTGTTTCATCCAGCGCCCTTCACCTTGTCAACCAGCGAGTAGAATAATATTCCTTCGCTCACCTTTACCTTTACCTCACCCTCAGCAAGATAAGTCTGACTAGCAAATGCCACAGATTTGCAACTCTTTTTGTACCTTTTGAATATATGTTTCTTTAACTTTAATTGTTGTTTTCGTCTTCTTTCATCCGAAATTACTTGCTTACCACAAGGAAATTTTAAGAACTCGAAATATCTCTTAAAATTTAGCATTGCAAGAATCTTAAATTTTTTTCCACTTCTCCACCGCATCTTCTTTCAAAAGATATTGGTTGTGGGACATGTATGTCGCCATGATGCTAAGAAAGGGGTTGTAAGGTTTTAGCTTGGATTGGGCTGCTAGAAGTTAGCCAGAATAGAAATGTAACACCGAAAGAATATTTGATACCTTTTATTTTATTTTGTGGTGAACGAGATGATTTACCTCCGGCGAACACATCTGCTTGGCTTGTCAGGTTTTGCTTGAACCAAACTAAAGAAACATGGCTGCCATTAACGGACGACTTTATATGGTGTGGTCTCGTTCTATCTCGTTTGTGGTGTGAGCGTCGGGGCACCTATGCAAATTAGGCCCACAGAAGGGGGCTCGTTGTGTCATTTGAGCGGGGGAAATTTCAGTACGAAGGAAGACTGCTGTAATATTGTTATAGGCAGAAAGACTGTTGGAGGAAAGGGATTACCGGGGTTGATTACAAAGACTCAACTCCAAAAACATTTACAATTTTAGTATTATCTGCATTATTCGGACTATTGTCCTCATCTTTATTGTTATCTATACAACGTTTCGGCCGATGTGCCCTCCGGCTTTTTCAGGTATTTCTTGTCGGACTCGGGAACCTTCTCGGACTCGGGAACCTTCTCGAACTCGGAACCTTTTTTTCGAACTCGGGAACCTTCTTGTCGTGAAACCTTCTTGTCGTAATCAGGAGCCATCACGGAACTTTGAACCTAACCCTTTATTTATTATTTTTCAATTTTATTTTTGTATTATTTTTTCTGAAAAACATAACTTAGAGTAGACACATAAAATAAATTAAGATGTGTAAAAGAATATAAACTTACAACATAAAAAAGATGAGTAAAAGAGAATTAGATGTTCTTGACACTCTGTTTAATGATTTACATCAGTGATTCAGTCTTATTCATTTGAAGTTAAAAAGTTTAAATTTTGTGGTGTATGAGTGGTTTTGGGTGTTTTACAGGTTTAAACGGAGCTGGATATTTTTTTGTTCTTTTTTTTTTTTTTTTTTTTTTGCTTTAACCCTATCTCATTTGGTGGCTGCGCTGATTTAACCCTATCTCATTTGGCTGCGCTGAAACGGAAGGAATTTAAGGAACGAAAAGAAAGAGACAAAGGCAAGAGGTAGTTTTATGACTTAGGCTTTATTGACCGGGTCATAGTTGCCTGTAGCAAGGGAATATCTCCCTGGCTAATAGGAGCAACTACACCCTTTTACTGCCTAAGTTCGAATTGCCGAAAAGATTCTTTCGGGGGTCGGGGTACAGTCCTGTTTGTCGGACACGCGCAGAGGGTTCTTCCGGTGAAGGCCTATATAGGAGTTTTTTTTAATTCTAATTTTATTTTCGTTTTATTTCAATCTCCACAAATTTCTACTTTCGTGGATTTTTCTTGAATTCATCGGCGTGTAAAAATGTTCTCCTTTGTTCTCTTGGTGATTTTTCTTTATTTTTTTTTTCTTTTTTAACTCTGTAGTTCAGTTCTGAACTTGTGAAATTGTCTGGTTTGTTTGTTCGTTTTAGTTATTTGGGCCATATTACCTTTAGGCACCCCTTTTGCGATCTCGATTCGTCATTTTTTCCATTTACACCCTCAAAATACGGTTAATTATTAACAGACGATTTGTAGAGTTTAAAAAAAATTATAACCCTAACCCTAACCCTAACCCCTAATAAACAACTGGTTTTTGACGGTGTAAATGAGAAAAGTGTCCTTGTGAGTCGATATCGCGGAAGGGGTGCCTAAAGGTCATATAGTCCAGTTATTTCATACTGTGAATCTACTACAAGATTTAAATTTTTCATCTTGCAAACAATATTCCGGTGATGAGTTCGTTTCTGTTGTCCTCCATCGCTGCCACTATGTTGTAATGAGAACTTGTGAAAACCATGACTGTTTTTTACAGCTCGTCTCTATGGGCCGAGCTTGTAGTGACGTAGTGCTACGTCACACGCCAAGTCTCATTGTGATTTTAGAACATAACCACTGAATTCTTAACACCCAAACAAAACACAAGATCGACTTTGATCTGAATTGATACATTAATTAACAAATAAAAACAAGACAATTGATATTTCAAAGTATTTTTATATTAGAAAATAATCAGGATATAAATTACAAAATGTCATATTTGTATACATTTCACTTTTAACCGGGTAAACATGATAAATATATGAATAGTTCAACGGACAAGCAAATGAAAGGTCTATTTTTAGGGAGTAAAAACTTTTTTAACGAGTCGCGACTGCGTAGAAAAGTCTGGAAATAGATTTGTTAATAGCGTAGATGATACGACGAGACAATATAAAATTGAAAGTAAATTATGGGTATGAACATTTATTTACATCCCTCTGATCCCATTTGATTTGTGGGTCAGGGTAGTTACAAAACAGGAGGGGCCGGGCTGATGGGGAGAGTTTAGAGGAAACATTTCTTTTTTTTTTTTGTTCTTTTTAAATAACTGACAATTACAGATGAAAATCAAACAAACATAAAAATAATCTTAAAATTCATCAAATGTTTTTTTAATTTGATTAGAAATGGGTTAGATTGAATGATTCCGTTTGTATTTTTAACCAAATGAACAGAACCAAACGTATTGAAGCGAATATAGTAAAAAGTAAAGTTGGCGGTATCACCCGGCAACGAGGGAGTATATCCCCTTTTCGATAGCGCTAGACCAGGGAGATTGTTTATTGCTGGGGTGGAGTGCCACACCTATCATCAGCTTCCCACTTTACCGCACAGATCAGATTACCCAATATGTGCTACTCATATAAATGTATTGAAACGAATATAGTAAATTGTAAAGTTGGCGTATTGGCCTATTGTCGGTATCAACCGACAACGAGGGAGTCTATCCCCTTTTCGATGGCGCTAGACCAGGGAGATTGTTTTTGCTGGGGTGGAGTGCCACACCTATCATCAGCTTCCCACTTTACCGCACAGATCAGATTACCCAATCTGTTGCTACTCATACGCTGAGTTGAGTTGGTGGGGATCAGTATCGAACCCGGAAACTTACGATACCTATGCGGGTGCTCTACCGATTGTGCTAGACCGGTCCCGAAGCGAATATAAAATAAATTATTATTACAAAAATAAATAAATAAATAAAAAATAAAATCTAATAATCCATGTCTTAATACAGTAGTGTATATCGATAAATATATTGATGGAAAAATTTTGACCTGTGTACAATAGTTATGCGAGGGTACGGGCCTGCATTGACGAAGAGGGAGGATACACAATACATTCATACCGAATCTGAGTATTGTTGACAGACCCCTTATTTTGGAACCTGTGCCCGTATTGATCTGTGCATGTGATCATTTGTTGTAATCGACAAAATGGTCAATTGTCGGTATCAGCCAGACTGCGAGGGAGTCTATCCCCTTTTTGCTATCCAGGGAGATTGTTTTTGCGTCCGAGGTGGAGCGCTACACCCACCATCAGCTCCCCACTTTACTGTACAGATCCCTGTGCTACTCATACGCTGAGTTGGCGAGGGCCAGTTTTGAACCCGGAACCTTGTGGTTCCGAACTAGATGCTATCCAACTAATTTATTTGTTATTATTTCTCTGAAATGTTTTATATTATTAGTATGTTTTAATCTTCAGTAAATTGAAAAACATTCTGAGTGGTATAGTTTTTTTTCATTTTTTGTCTGTAATTTATTCATGAATTCTGTAATCAAAGAAATGGATCAGTAGGGTAAAAACAGATTTGATTATATATATATATATATATATATATATATATATATATATATATATGCATGGTTGGCACTATTATACTTGAAGGAGCGGTAGTAATCCAACGTACAGTGTTATTTGAAGAGTGCTCAATATCTGTGATAGAGCGTTAACAGATAAATAAATGCCACCATTTGCTTTCTTGCTCTGTGGCAGTCTTAAGGCAACGAAATTGTTTTTGAAAATGTTTCATTTTCAAAAACAATTTTGTTGCCTGAAGACTGCCACAGAGCAAGAGACCAAATGGTGGCAGTAATCGTTCCAATGATAATAAAAAAAAACTAAATTTATTTATTTATTCATATATATATATATATATATATATATATATATGGAGAAAATTTTAAAAGAAAACAAACACAGGATATCATGAACGATGGATATATATATATATATATACTACCCAGGTTTCACCAAAAGAATCTTCAGGATAGTTCTGACAGAATTATCCTGAAGATCCACTCGGTGAAACCTGAGTAGTTAATTTCTGCCGCTGATTCTCTTCCCTAAACCGGCTTTACAAGTACGTGTTGAATACTTTCCAATATGTATTATATTAACTCATTTGTTTTTTGTTTTTTCTTTTTCCAACAGTCAAAATCCTACTATCTTCACCTTGCCTTACTTCGGTGGGTGATGATGATGGCGGCTGTGTGAGTTTTGTAGATGTCAGCCCCAGAAACACTATGATCACAGCTTCTTGGTAATTACTTTTTTCCCCGGAGCATTGAAGTCCATAATTTTTTTTTTTTTTTCGCTGAGTCAAATATTGCATAATGTCTTCAAAACAGTTTCCGAATAGAATGACGTAGGAATGACGTAGGAATGACGTCATCTTTGATCATTTTTACAGGTGATATATTTTGATGATTTTGATATTAATTAAAAGTTAGATTTCGTTTTTATTTTTTAATTGTTATTTGTGTATGAAGGTTTTTATATTTAAACTTTAATCTTTATTGTGTGTTTCTGTTTTTGGTATTCATCACTGTTTATCTGCTCATGAAAAATTTTCGACAAATTCCTCGCACGCATTGCTTCAAATTGGCATCGTAGATGTATCCAGGTCGACAAGAGGCCAAAATGTACCTTCCAAATATACAGACAGCGTATTTATTGCATTTTTGTTGACATGGGTATTTCTGCATGGTACGACACGAACAGGGAGCTGGGATACTGCATGTACTGCGCACTTTACAAACTGCGGAAATTAAGAAATAAAAATAATTAATAACATGAAACGGTCAAAATAAAAAAGATTATAGAACAGAAAAAAATACCAAAAAAAAAAAAAAAAAAACGAAAACATTAATTTACCCAGAAATAAATGCCGTTTTCAAGTACATTTTCATGCCGAATAAAAAAAATGAATCATAATTTGGCGAAGGTTTTGTTGGTGACACAGCCTTTCTTCTTTGTTAAACTCTTTTTAGCGTGTGGATATAATATTTTGTCTCTAGAAACTGAATGAACAATAAATCGAGTTTTGTCTTAATCCATCGAATTCTCCAAGTCCTTTTTCTTCGCTTATTGAAACTCTTCGGAAATCTTTTGAATAATCAGAGACTACATAATCAGACTACTGCATAAAAATCCTCTGTGATGTAATCGACCCAAGAAATTCTCATTTCTTAAGCAAGAACATAAAAACCATTATGTCGACAGCGGTGGCAGTAGTTTGAATCACTTATGAGTCATTTTGAGTTAATATCTTAATGATTTTTTAATCATTATTTACAGTTTTAAAACGACATTTATTTCTGGACAATTTAAAATTACATTTGATAATTTTAATTTTCATATTGCAAAAGTGTGTTAACCAATAGTTTGTCCATAAAAAAAACACATTGTTTATATTCTTGATAAATCATACAGAGTTGTCATTACGTTTTCTTTATGAAGTTAAATGAAAATTATGATCTCACCACCTCGATTAATGTAGTGTACTTTAAGTTATAAAGTTGTTGGTCTTTTTAACTTCTCATGTTGATTTAAAATTGAATTATTGAGGTTGACTCTTTTGAGTGGACACTAAAGAATTGAAGATAGATATGCACGCTTTATGATAAATATTATGTTCATCAGAATGAAAATTATCTTGCTTAATTTTCATAAACTTGCTTAGAAACGGTAGTTTCCGTAAAAAGTCATTATAATCATAAAAAAAAAAAGAAAAAAAAAAAGGAAAAAAAAAGAAAAAAAAAGAAGAAAAAAAAGAAGAAAAAAAAAGAAAAAATGACAACGGAGTTTTCCTTTTCCAAGCAAACCAGCCTTAACCCCAAATCACACTGAATGCGATTCATATTTTGATGGTAATGGAAAAAAAATACTAATGGGTGAGTAAGAAAGTCTACAGCATTTTAATTGAAATAGAATGGTAGTTTTTTTTTAAAGCATAAGCAAACTAGATACTACAGAGTTTGTTTTTTTTAATTCTAAAAAGGTTAGAAAATATTAATTCTACTTGGCACTGTAAAAACGAGGAATGGATTTAAGAATCAAAAGAAATCCAGACACAAACTTTCACGCACTCACAGTAGAGGAAATCTCTTTGTTTTGAAACACGGAATCTTTGTTTAGAATTTTGTGGCCGATTAGTAACAGAAATATTTTGTTTAAAATTTTTTGAATTTTATTTAGAATGAAGAGAAATTTCAATAATGGATATTTCTAGTAATCTAGTACATAGTCTACAGAGTGGGTTATTGTCAGTATCAACCGAACAGCAAGAGAGCCTATTCCCTTTTCAGCAGCGCTAGACTAGGGAGATTTTTTTTTAGGTGGAGCGCCTCACCTATATATATATATATATATATATATATATATATATATATATATGTTTTATACACTTTGATATTTTCCGTATTAACGAATAAAATGTTACAAATAGAAAAATTAACTTCTACAATTAAAGGGTCGCATAAAAACTTTAATTAGAAAGTGTCTTTGATAGATCATAGATTTAATGAAAAAAACAAACTATTAATTATATTATGTGAATTTCTCTGTTAAATCTTCGTTTTATTGAAAAAATAAGATTACGTAGCTGATGAATATTTTCAAATTCTAAATCCGTAAGAAAATAATGACCGCCTTCACAATGGGAATTACATTAAAAATGTTCCTTGAAGTTTATGGGTATGAGGTGATGGTGTGGGGAGTGGGGGTGTTAAGAGTATCCATTGCAAATATCTCAGATCTATGACCAACCGGAAATGCAGTTTGTAGAAAGGAAGCGAGTTTAAGAACAAGTAAACAAAATGGCGGTGTATTTCAGTTGCCTCAAATTTCTATAAAAGCAGACGAACCGCGACCATTCAACAAAGTTGTTTAATCAGAAAGTTTTTTGTTTTGTTTTTAGAAATAAAACACTTTTTAAAATGTTCTGCTTGCCTTACACACAAAAAGTTAATTCTAAGCATTGTGAAAAGTTTGTCATTAAGACTTTTCCCTACGAGTTGAAACTGAAATGCCTGTTTCGAATAACAATTCATTTTTTACAGTTGTATTTAAAACGTTTATCGCAATGATTTGCGCAGTTCAAGATTAATATTTAACTTTGCGAAAAATGCCTTTTGAGATAGTGTTTCTTTTTCAATATCCGAATTGGATGTTTACCATTTATTCTGAGCTCGAAAATTTAAAGTCTACTTTAGAATAGTTTATTAAAACCATTCGTGCTTAAGTCTTCGACTTTGCATTTCATTTTTACGATACTCGCTTGTTTATGAGAAGAGATAAAATGCGACAAAAATTCATTGTTTCAACACATATTTTGGACCATATGACTTTTAGGCACCCCTTTTTGATCTCGATTAAGAATGGACATGTTTTTCATTTACATCGTCAATATACGGTTGTTTTAACAGACGATGTTTAAATTTTTTTTAAACACCGTTTTTTTTTTAAAACTAACCCCTAACCCTAACCCCTAACCCTAACCCCGTTACAACAACCGGATATTGACGGTGTAAATGAAAAACATGTCCTTTCTTAATCGGGATCACAAAGGGGTACCTAAAGGTAATATGGTCCCATATTTTTATTACTTTCAGCTCAATTAAAGTACAAAGGCGTTTTTTATATAAATTGATTTAAAGTATTAGAGTTAATTTTCTAATCTGAAAATTTTACTTTTTTTTTTTTTCAAAAACCGTTGGATTTAAAAGATTAAAGAAATTTTTAAGTGACTTATTTTGTCTATTAAGATCGAATTCGAACGAATCAACATATCGGAAAAGACGTTGTGGACTTCAGTTTCAACATTGATAATCTTAAGAAACAAACTTTCCCTATTTCTTGTGCAATGCAAATTTTAGTCTAAAATCAAAATTGGTAAGAATTGCGTTATTTCCTTTCAAATCACACCCGATTGGTTATTTCAACCTGAAATTGTACCTGAATAGGGGACAGTGCGAGGAAACACTGGAATCGGAGTCGAACACTGTGCTTCTGTAAAAGAATCAAAATGTTCAATCCATTGTCGAGACAGGGTTGGGAGGGGGTGGGTCACACAATCTTCTCTTCTTTTTCTTCTGGGGGTGGGGGTTCTTTGATTCGGTGTTGAACTTAACTGATCAAAAACACTGCCTAATGATAATCATAAAGATAAATGCATAACAATACAATAATTACATCTGGTGTACACACACACACACAACACACACACACACACACACACACACACACACACACACACACGGGCCGGTTAGCTCAGTCGGTAGAGCGTTCGGCTAGAAATTTTCCTAGTTCGATACCGGCCCTCGCCAACTCTAATGGATGGCGCTAATAAAGCAATGGTAATGTGGCTCCACTCAGGAATCACCTGTGCTACCTATTAAAAGGGATATACTCCTCGCTGCTGATATCGACTTTAGGCCGCCGACACTTGACTTACTTACTTTACATATATATTTATTATAATATATACTTATTTGTAAGAAGCTCTATATTATCCTCGTAGATTGCATATACACATGTCCAAGGCAAATCCTTGCTGCAGAGCCCGGAAAAAAAGAGCCATTGGTCGTCTCTAGGTGAATTCAAATAAAACATCCTATATCAATATCAATAATATAGTTTGCTATATCCATAAATAACAAGTACTCAATATCAGTGATAGAGCATACACAGCAAAGCGAGGACACAGTCAAGGTCCATTGATCGCATACAGCCACCAAGAGAACAATACAACGTATGGATGGATAGTGCTAAAATAACTCAGTTCTGTCGGCATATAGGATAATGGTGAATCCTCTTTCTTTTAAACCAAATTGATTGTTGTTTGAGGCAGTTGTCATTTCCCTGTAGCAAGTCAACATTTTAACAATCTTTAAGATTAATAAACACAATTATTATATAGCGCGCTTGTTACGGTGTAAACATATATTAGTAAATATAAAAAATAGAATATAAAAAAAAAATAAAAAAAATAAGATGAAACTTACTTTAATCTAGTCGAAAAATGAATTGTATTTGTGAACGTTTTATTTTGGATATCGGGATTGGGTCGCAGTTAATCGGATTGAAAGCTATAAAAGTAATGGAAATATTTTCATGTCGCAGTCGGGGTCTGAAAGAATCGCTATAGTCCCAAGCTTTCATGTACGCTTCTTCTAAAGTTCTACCGTAAAAGTGCGGCGGTTCTGATGTTAGTCGTATCCACCCGGTGCAGTTCCTGTATTGGGGTGGGTTTGTACCCGGAATGATACACACCGGACGGCATATCCGACCACACCTTTCCGAAGCTGTTATAAAAACAATGACGCCGCCTTGTGTTGGTTTCTTAATGCCAATGTATGCAATTTCAGACGACACTGCTAATCTTCTGTCGACTATAGTCATCTCTTGGTAATTTCCAAAGTAGCTGATTCCACTTGCCTGGATAGTAACACGGCCGGCTGGTCCACAGCAATCTTTGGACTTACATCTCTTTTGGTCAGTGACGTTTTCAGCCGCGGCTGCTGGCGGAACATTGATTCGATAAATATCACCCAACAGGCTGGCGTGACCTCCTATGACTGGGAAGTTGCCAAAATTCGATGAATCAAAAGAACGTTCATGGATGACCTCCACCGGTAAGAAAGCCCACTCGTTAAGATCACACACACCGTCGATGCAGAATTGGTTTGGTAAGGTATAAGTGACCCACAACCGGTCGTTTTTCGGGTCACGGTCTGACACCTTCTGTTTACACATCTCAAATATGGTGAGTTACATTTACTGGAGTCAATTGAACAATCTCCTTCGAGGGACTCGTAATCATATTTGTAAATGGACGTGTACGATATGGCTTCATTCATTGCTTGCATTATAGTGACGTTCTTTATTCCTATTGTCTTGTGGGGAGCGTATATAGGCGAGCCATAGTCGGTGGGGTAATCAGTTCTTGGATCAATTCCACGTCGCTGCTGCTGTTCGTAAAAACGTGTCCAAATCAAATCGACATAACTGTGGATCAACCAAAACGCTGGATCCAAAGGAGCTGTGGCCAAATATCCAACCTGACCGCCGATGTAGTCGTGCATGTTGTTATGATGGAACTCGAAGTTATAACGTTCGTTGGCGTTGGGTTCGCTGATATCTCGGAGACGAATACGACTGAGCACATCATTGATATTTTCCTTAGTTGGAAGGTTATCGATAAAGGCCACATTTCGAATCAAGGGACCTGAAGGGGTTTTCCATTTCGCAAACGGACCTTCGTAGACGACCCCGTTACTGGTTCCTAGAAAATTCTCAGACCAGATGATTGAATCACGAGAGTTTTCTAAACTGCTGTCTAAAGTTGGATCCCAGTAGGGAAGGGTGACGGTAGGGACCTTTTCGCGAAGAGCTTCTTCCATCCTAAATAGGAAAGAAAGAAAGAAAGAAAGAATTAGGATTGCTAAACAATTTTGTCACAAAACACACACATACAAAGGTGAGAATATATATATAATTGGCGCTGGTAGTCAGTGTTCGAATCCAACTAAAAGGCAGGATATCAAATGCTGATTTTCAAGGTATGCCTTTTTCACTAGGAAGAATGTAAAAATGCAATATTCTTATCCTTATTTTCCTCTACTTCACCTTGCATCAAACTAAGATAAACTTAACAAATATTTTTTTTAAATTACATACATAAATAAGTTTCCAAAATAACACTGCATTTTAAAAATAAATTTGTCTTGTTACGAATTAAAAGTCGTTAGATGCAAATCTTTCAAGACTTTTCCTACACAAGAAAGTTCCCAAGTTCGAAAAGAAGGTTCCCGAGTTCGATAAGGCTCCCGAGTCCGACAAGAAATACCTGAAGAAGGCCGGAGGGCACATCGGCCGAAACATTGTACAGATAACAATAAACTGAGGACAATAGTCCGAACAGTCTTAATAATACTAATTATCAAGCCTCATATAAAAAAATCTAGAGAAATAGTTTTCTTTATGGAGTTAAAGAAAACGATGGAAAGACATAGGAAGCCTTACTTGTGACCAGCGAACGTTATGGATTAACCCCAAGGGTTGTATTGACTTAAGTTTCTACCCAGAAGTCATGTAAGGTTTATTAAAAATGTATTTTTGCTTGTCTATCATTCCATAACTCAAAGACCACAAGAGATGTGACCACCAGATTTTCTGTAGTATTAATGGAAACCCGGTGCATATAAAAACATGTAAACTAATATTCCTTTTTGAAAATTACAAATTATTAGCGATAGATTTAACGTACAATGTAACTATGATGCTATCAAGTTAAACTGAATAAAGTGATTACCGAGATGAAAATTTCCTTATCGGAAACCAATTTTATGACTATTTTTCATAATATTTTGCTTTGGCCACTAGAAAATTAAGACTATAAAAATTTGTTGTGTTTAAATTGCTACTAGAAAACAACTAAGAAATAATCTCATAAAAAGTATGAAAGGTTCGAAAATGTTTGCTTACATCAAAGTATAAAGTCGATGCCAAACAAGGAAAGTGGGTCCTTCATGAGCATTGTCAGCTGTCCATCCAACGTGAAGAGATGCAATTGCATCATATTTATTCGGCAAGACACTCTAAAAAATAATAATAAAACAATAGTCAAAAAACAAAAAGTACAAACTTTGGGAAATATGGTAAGGAATGGCAACTCACTAACAATAAAACTTCAGGATTTTTTTCATTTACAGAAATTTTCGTCGAACTAGTCCAAATTCATCTCTTAAGCAACAGCAGCTACTGTAAGTAACATGAGTCCTTTGTTAATCAAAATGACTTGATACGGTATTAAATGACCCGAAAGAAGGTTGATATGCCGTAAAACAAAGTACCTAAGCAGCCAACATAGTTCAAATTTGGCACAATTATCTATTATATACTAAAGCTGAGTTAATCAACTTTTGCTTCCTAAAGGCTTTTTTACTGTTTAGTTTAATGACACGAAAATTATACTAAATTATTCCAAAACTGACCAATTTCTTACTTTACTCTGTGTCTATCTCTTTCTTCCCCTCTATGTATCTCTTGACTACCTCCTCGTTATATAATGTTAGTTTCTCTGGAGAGAGAGAGAATTTGAAATGTATTTCTATGTTAAATTTCACAACCAGCAACTCCTTAAATGAGGTCAGACATTTACTTTCTTAGAAAGTATATTGATAATGATTTTAAGGTTTCGTCCGGCCGTATCTATTAAAAAAAAATCATTCGCTTTGCTAACTACCTTTTCCCTAATCTCAATTATCTACCCAGAGCTGAATGAGTGACCCAATGGGTCAGGTTTTGTCTACTATATGTATATGTCTAATTTAAGACTTCTATTAATTTATTCGCATCCATCTCATCAGCAGGATTCAGCTAGGGACGCCAAGGAATAAATTCTAAAAACAAATTTAAAATCTCTGATAATAACACCAGAGTCAAGTCTATAAAATATTTCATCCTCATCTTATATGATCACAAGTATGTTCATTTATCTGTAACGATAAATCTTATTCAATGAACATACGTGTGATCAGAGCAATTAATCGGTAACTCGATTAATTCAGTGGATTTAACCCTGATGATTCTAACGATGAAACTCGAGTAGGTTTCTGTTGTGTCTATTTCTTCAATAAATTTGCTCTACTTTGTATTGAGCACTATGTATTTGTTTTATCACGGACTTAACCCCTAGATCCTGTGCACCTCCAGCAATCGTGACTATATTCACCGGTAAGCCACCCTTTATATATAAATACATAATATATATATATATATATATATATATATATATATATATATATATATATATATATATATATATATTTGTGTGTTTTGGGCGTCAAGTGATTTCTGATAAATAAAAATGAATGTTGTTCTTACCTTATCTTCCTTGAGTAAATTAATGGCTCTGTGAAAATCTGATCTTTCTCGTTCGGTCAGCATCCTGTATTCCTTTCGCACTCGACGCTGTGTACTTGCCACTGGACCAAGACTCCACCCATTGCCCTGGTTCGGTTGAACCATTGGATAGATTAATCTATGTTGTATCCGTGGCTCCAACTTCTGCAGTTCACTGGCTGTGTAATTC
>CM042156.1:35925808-36220808 GCA_023376005.1 Doryteuthis pealeii
TGACAAACGATGGTGGAATTTATGTCCGTTAAGTAGGATTTAACCGATTTTCCAGATTGTAGATGTGGTTGTGCCTACAAAGTAGAAATAAAAGAAAACGAGATATTGGAAAACTAATTGGAAACGTGTTGAATGTATTGTTGGAGCACTTAGAACAGTGCTAAAATAAACTGGATATATGATTGGAGGAATTTGGGATTCAAGGAAATGTTGAGACAATCAAAATTGCAAGCTAATTCTGTGGTCTGTAAGGATACTGAGAAAGGTGCTGGAGAAATAACTACCTGACATTTGACGTGAGCATGCAAACACATGCAAACGCATGAATGTAGACAAGCCCGCCCCTCGTGGTGGGGGTTCAGTGGCTTCGACCCTGGATCTTTACAAGTTAATAGCGTCGATCTCAGGGTGCTTTCCCCAGGCAATACCTGCCCCCTCAATTTAAAGGGGCAGAGTTTATTGCCCAGCGCCCGAGGAGCCCCCTTGAGGGGGAATGCCAACGGGATCGACGCAATTTTTCACCCGCCACCCATGGGCTTCGGTTTGTGGGTGGTCCCACGTTAATAGGGCCTTGTGCCTAACCCGTACAAGTGGGGTACGAGGTAAATAAAATGCAAACGCATGAATTAACAGTGATACCAATTATATCTGGAACCCTCAGAATAATCCCAAAGAACCTAGAAAAAAAACTAGGGGAAGAGGAAATCTGAGGAAAAATTGAAACTCTCCAGACCACAGAACCTGTAAGGTCAATTAGAATCCCGAGAAAACTGAGGAGGCCAGATGTCACTTGAACTTCAGTGAAAACCATTAGTTACAACTGATATAAAAAAAAACCCTTTAATAATGATTAAGAAAACTTAATAATGATTAATTGATTTGATGTTTTACCTCTTCTTCTTTGTTTTTTTGTTTTGTTTTGTTTCTTTTTTTTGTTAATCTTATATCACATCCAGTAATTCCAAGGTATTGTGATACAAATTTTACAAAAAAATAAAGAATTAACTTTCCTGATTAAATCATTTGTTCGAGAAATATTTCTTATTAATCAAAAGTTTTCACATCTTCTATTGGGTAATGGACGTTTCCGATCACTTATGCCACATGACAAAAATCTTCAACATCAATTGCGTAAAAAAAAACTTTAACGATTTAAAAAGTAAAGCGATGTAAAAAGAAGAAGAAGAAAAAGTTCAGGAACATCATTAACATTGATTGATATCGTCTGTTATTCTCTTCCATGAACTTTGACAAATATATTAGGAAAAAACAAAATGGCGTGCGATAAACTCTGAGCATCTGTAAAACTTGAAAGAAAGGATCCTAACAATTTACTGGAAAATGTTTGTTTGATTTCTTTTGATGTGGCGTTGTAGGAATCAAAATACACCCAAAAATTAAGTTCTATTTAATATTTGGTATTATCAAAGTTATTATTGAAGTTATTATTATTAAAGTTATTATTATTAAAGTTATTATTATTAAAGTTATTATAAAGGTTATAATAAAGTTAGTATTGAAGTTAGTATTATCAAAGTAATTATTGTCAGTGTGAGATAATAACCCATTAAATAATTTTCACCGAACTCTATGCCATTAGTCATAAGGGTGTAGGATGGGACACAATGTAATGAGTATGGAGAATCCAGCAGGGATCGAACACGGTATTCATTAGTAATGGATTTGTGAGAATAGCTTGCTAACCATTATGCCACGATGGGACGCCATCCATTTGTCATAAAGATATCATTTCTAACTTGGTTCAATTGATTTAAAGTATCGATCTGTTTTCAAATCTTGGAAATATATTTTACATCTATATAAAACTATCATTGTTGTCCATCTCATGATTAGAAGTATATATATATATAAATAAATAAATATATATATATATATATATATATATATATATATATATATATATATATATATAAATGGTCTCTCTCGTCGATTTTCGACGCATGAGTGTTCATCCAATGAACAACCAGCACAGTGTTTTGTTTATAGTGGTGACGGCTTGTGTTGGACCATTCCGCACTTTTTGGCACAGTCGATAGGAAAGAATTGGTGCACAAGGAATGCCACAAACCCAATCAACGACTGACTTCACACACACACACACACACACACACACACACACATACGCACACACATATATATATATATATATATATACACACATATATAATATATACACATATATATATACACACACATATATATATATACACACACACATATATATATATATATATATATATACGTATGAGGGCTCATTTTTTCTATGAGACATAAAACCAACCAAATAGCCAACCATCTATAACAGACAGATAGACAGATTGAGTAGGGTATCTGTGAGATGAGTTTAGTGACCATTACTCCACGGCGTGGTCCATCTATATCTATGTGTATGTACGTGTGTGTAAAAAGAAAAGAATAAATAAATGTATGTATGTATATGTGTATCTATATGCTTATATATATAAGTACATATATGAATGTGTATATTAGTGTGTAGCCGAATGCTGCGTGTAGCCTTCTTTGCCCATAACTGATTTTCTTGTTATTCCATTTCATTTACATTTTCCTTAATTTCCAAGAGATCTAATCATCGGATTCCCTTTGACGTAAATGAGGCGGATATTCTGGTCTTCATTGACAGAAGAGGGGTTCAACCGAAGAGCGAATAAATAACTTCTTGCACTTACCTCCACGAGAGAATAATAATAGAGCCATTGAAGATTAGCGAAGAACTTATGAAGTTAGCGTCTCTTCATCCATATTTATACTAGTTTGGAAAAATGGGGCGGAGCCTATTGACGTCATATCAAATATTCTCACACCCAAACGCAGACGATGAGAAAGGAAAAAAATGACCCGGAAATGGGGCAATAATAAGTTATAGAATGTTCGAACAGAGGGAGGTTGGACTGAGAATCGTTAAAAAAGAAAGAAAAAGAGAACGAAAGAAAGAAAGAAAGAAAGAAAGGAAGGAAGAAAGGAAGAAAAGGAAAGATACAAAGAAATGTGTACTGGGAAAATTCGAAAAGAAAGAAAGAAAGAAATGTGTGCAGGACAAACATGAAAAGAAGGAGAGAAACACAGAAAGAAGTATATGCTGAGAAAGAAAGAAAAAAAAAAAGAAAAAAAGAAATATGTGCTGGGAAAAACGAAAAGAAAGAAAGGAGTATGAGCTAAGAAAACACACTAAAAGAAGAAAAGAAAGAAAGAAAGAAAGAAATGTGTTCTGGGAAAACACACAGAAAGAAAGCGAGAAGGAAAAAAAGTTTTGTTGATAATAATACGTAATAAAAAAATGTTTTTAAATAAATAATTAAAATGAACAAGAAAAACACTGGACACTGAGAGGGTAGACAAAGAGAATAAGGAAGAAAAAGAAAAAGAAAAAGAAAAAGAAAAAAAAGCGAAGAAAGAAAGAAAGAAAGAAAAACACATTAAAATGAAAACATCAAAAGCGAATAAACCCGGATGATATCTGACCATTCATTTACGAATGCAGACAAAAATTTATTACTAATTTCACAGATGCTCAATGTTCATTCAGGTTTTCTAGTTTATTTACTTCAATTACCACATTGTTTGAAATACAAGTATTTACTCTTAAATATCTTTGCATCCCAATTTGTGTTAAAGTTAAAACGCTAGTGAAACGGGGATAGACTCCCTCGCTGATTGGCTGATACTGACTTTAGGCTACCCCGACGACTTTACTTACTTTTACTAACCACCTTGTTTGAAATGAAAATGTTTACTTTTAAATATCTTTTCATCCCAATTTGTGTTAAAGTAAAGTCGTCACACGCAAAAAAAACAATCTCCTTGGTCTAGTGCTAGTGAAAAGGGGATAGAATCCCTCACTGATTGGCTGATACCACACTTAAGGCCACCCCGACGACTTTACTTACTTTTACTTACCACCTTGTTTGAAATGAAAATATTTACTCTTAAATATCTTTGCATCCCAATTTGTGTTAAAGTAAAGTCGTCAGATGCAAAAACAATCTCCTTGGTCTAGCGCTAGTGAAAAGGAGATAGACTCCCTCGCTGATTGGCTGATACTGACTCTAGGCCACCCCAACGACTTTACTTACTTTTACTTACCACCTTGTTTGAACTGAAAATATTTACTCTTAAATATCTTTGCATCCCAATTTGTATTAAAGTAAAGTCGTCTGACGCAAAAAACAATCTCCTTGGTCTAGTGCTAGTGAAAAGGGGATAGAATCCCTCACTGATTGGCTGATACCACACTTAAGGCCACCCTAACGACTTTACTTACTTTTACTTACCACCTATCTTTGCATCCCAATTTGATATTGTGTCAACCACTCCAAACAGAATGCTTGCAATAGGACAATGATCAGAAGTTATTTCATCCGCTAGTTCAATCCAAACTTTGCATTATTCTAAAGTAAAAGTCATCGGGGCGACCTAATGTAAAGTAAAGTAATGTAAAGTAAAGTAATGTAATGTAAAGTAAAGTAAAGTAAAGTCATCGGGGCGACCTAATGTCAGTATCAGCCAGACAGCGAGGGGGTCTATCCCCTTTTCACTAGCGCTAGACACAGGAGATTATTTTATCATCTGAGGTGGAGCGCCAAACCTACCATCAGCTCGTCACTTTACCGCACAGATCCCTGTGCTGGTCATACGCTGAGTTGGCGAGGGCCGGTATCGGACCAAGAACCTTGTGATTCCTATCTGAACACTCTACCGACTAAGATAAACCGACCCTATTGCTATTGAACGATACTATGCAAAAGCTACTCTCCCAGACCATTCACCAGTATAGTGTGTTTGATATTAACAGATTGGCTAAGTTTTGTTAAACCTACGTCTACGGTGAGGCACCCAGTGAGGTTCGAACTTATAACATTTCTGTTCAAATTTGCAAATTTAAGAATTCAGATGCGCATCTGCGAACGCACACACACTATACTTAAGCAAAACAGGCAGATTTCCCCATAAAAATTATAAAATCATATGGATTGAAAAGTGCTGTGAAAAATAGTCTCGATCATGATTACAAAAATTTGACGCCACTTCTTTCAAAAAGTATAAACTAAGAAAAAAAAAAACACTATATCCTTAATGGTAGATAGTCTCAGAATTATTTTGATATATAATATGTGATATTTACTTGATGGTTAACCGTCAGGCTTTCGTGTCAAAGGTTGAATTTTAGGGAAAGAAAACTTAAAATTTAGTCGTTTTTAATACGTAAACAACTCCCAGTACGCGTTAAATTTCCGATCGCAATCACTTTAATTCGCAATTTCTCGATTATTCCTGATCTAATCTTTAGAATATTTATATGGTTGGAAATAAAATAAAATAATCTTTCTAAATATGTAATTTCCATGGTTTTTTATCCATTGAATTACAGCGATTTAAAACCGTATTTTGCTTCGAAAAGTCGAAAACAAAAAATGTGAATTTTTTTTCCGAGCCTAAATTTTAGTCGTTAGTTTGCATTGCAAAATCAAAGAGGATAATCTTTATCAATATTCATGAAATTGAACACTTAATTAGTAGACACTTTATACTATATCGTGTAGGTTATTTTTTTTCTTCTTCGACCTTCGGAAGCGAAACCACTACCAACAAAAAAAGACGTTGTTCCTTGAAGATTCGTGACAAAGATTTATTCCCCGTTGGGTTCAGATAAGAATACATCTCTTTATCTCGTAAAAGTCAACAAAAGAACAAATTTTAGATTAATAAGTCTGTTTTTTTTAAGGCATTTATTTTCTGTTGACGTATAATTCCTCTAAGACAGTGGTTCCCAACCATTTTAGTACCATGCCCCATTTTTTTTTTATCACAAATTTCTTCATGTCCCCCACCCGTTAATTGTTTAGTATGATATAACAATATCAGTTTTGAAGAAGTATAACATAAAAAAATTGTATCTTTCAAATAAAACTAAAGGGTTTAACTTCAAATTTAATCAAATAAAATCCATTTTATAATGTGTATAATTGCGGGGGAGGGCAACAGATGAAGAACTGCAAAGTTAAACAAGTCAGAAGCCATGCATATAGCTGGTGCCAGATGCACGATAACATTAGTGGGTGAACACTTGACTAGATTGCACAAGCTGTTGTGCTCAGCTAGGTTGTAACTACAAAACTATAATTTTTACCCATATAAGGTAAAATAAAAAAAATGTTGATATTACTATATTTTTCATATTGTCCCCCTATTATTATTGAATTCCCCCCTCCCAGTGGGGCGTAGGTCCCCACGTTGGGAATCACTGTTCTAAGAGTTGCTATTTTAGACTTCAAAGTTTGGAAATTATCACTGGAAATTCTTTGCCTGCATAAACTGCATAAAAGTGTATTTAAAAGTAGAGGAAAATAGTTATTCCCTAAGTTGAACTTAGTTGTAGTACAAGGTCAGAACTATAAGGTACTCGGTGAGAATCGAACTCACTCGGAATGGTTTGCAATCCTGGGCAACCCAATTAGAGTAAAATATTCCATCTTCCTTTTGATTTTCAACATATTTTTAAAATTAGTTTTGGGATTTTTTTTTTTTTTGTTGGGATTTTATTTTTTATCACGACGAATCGTTCATGAAAGATGTATTCCTAAGGTATGGGATACGAGTTCGAATCCCACTCAAAGCTACTTCATTATTTTGAATTCACGCAGTTTAATTTAATGACTGAAAAACTTCTAAATAGTGTGTAGATAAAAAGACTTCCGAACAGTAGAGGACTGTTCATGTCAGAAGTCACCCTGACGCAACATCATGAAGCTAAGAGGTCCAGAAGAAAGCAGCGGCAACAAAGCACCGGCACATCAATATCTTCAGGGACAGCCTTCACAAGCGACATCTGTGGCCGAGAATATTTTTCAGACATTGGACTTCACAGTCTTAGGTGGCGCTGTAACGTCAGGGGCACAAAAACTATATTATAGTCTTCCGAGACTGAAATGCCAATAAAATAAATAAGTAAGAAAAAAAAGAGACGAAAAAGATTTAGAAAACAATTCAAAATTAAATTTAAAAAAAGTTTAATGTCAAGTTAAAAGGAACAGACTTGCCAAAACGAGGAGTCCCCGTGGCGTAATGGTTAACGTTCTGGACTACGACATCGTTGTGAGTGAGTTCGAACCCCAGTCGCGCTATTACATTCACTTTCGGATTAATACCCTTGGAAAAGGTATGATATCCATTAGCCCTAGGCTAAATAGTATCTCTACTGCTGTTCTACAATGGAATTAAATAACCCACGAAGGTTGATATACCGTTAAACAAATAAATACAATGAAAACTCTCACTAATAATGCTTTAAAAGACAACAGAAACCATACTTATCTAGTAAACAACTTTAGTTAAGGGCTCTGTATGCATAGCCTTGAGCCAGACTGGGATTAATATAACTGATTGTACAGAATATTTTCCCTCGGTTAAACTGAAATTTAAAACCAGATTTGACAACATTTATCGTTTGGAATTGCTACGTTTGATTTTGCACATCTCTACTTTGAAAAAATCAAATAATTCTATGACTTTGTCGACCGCCGGGATAAAATGCTTCTCAGAGTAATGGGGTTTGCTTGACGACGGCATATCTTTTCTGGGTAACATTCAATAGGTTGTGTTAGGTAACGTAGTACTGGCAGCAGGAAGTAACCTCTGGTTTGACTTATTAGGTCATTAGTACGAAGAGAACGCGAACTGTTCCAACCAGAATGCAAATTAACACTATCTACATAAATCAGTTCATATGAACGTATGGTATTTACCACGTACCCCACGTGTACGGGTCAGGCACAAGGACCTATTATGTGGGACCACCCACAAGCCGAGACTCGTGGGTGGCGGGTGCAAAAAATGCGTTGATCCCGTCGGCATTCCCCCTCAAGGGGGCGCCTCGGGTAGCGGGCAATAAACCCAACCCTGTCCCTTTAAATCGAGGGGGCAGGTGTTGTATGGGGGCACGGCCCCCTGGGATCAATGACGTTAGCTTGTAAGATCCAAGGCCGAAACCACTGGAACCCCCGTCCGAGGGCAAAGCCACGTAGAATTATCCAAGTAGACACGTTCATATGAACGTATGCATATGTTCACGTATTTGAAAGATAATTAAAGTCTGGGTGAGTTGAGTACTGAAACTAACGTTTGTTATAATATATTAATGATTTGAAGGCAATTACAATGCGTATAAAAAAATAAAAACAAAAAGATGTTATTTTTGTCTTATCGATTTCAAAGAAAACTTTATCTTCAGAGACGAATATCAGAAATGTACGTTCTTAAGTTTTTTTGCGTGGTTATACTTTTTTCTTTTTTTTTTTTTTTTTTTTTTTTGATTTCGGTTTCTTTGTATAATGGCATATCAACTTTCTTGGCTTATTCAATGCCAAACGCATCCTTGTAAAATAAAAGTAGTGGTACTCATAATAAATGGATGAGGGGGTTCATAACTTTCCGAAGGGTATTAGTCCGAAAGTGAACATAACAGGTCAACTAGATTTTGAACTCGTTTACTACGATGTCACAGGCCAACACGATTGTCACTACGCCACGGAGACTCATTTCGTTTATATTTTTACAAACATCCTTGCAAAAACGTATACACTGGCGAAATTCTTTCCTAACGAATTCCAGAACCTACACGAAATTTGAAATTTTCTAGTTGTAATAAACTGAAGGGAAAATATTCTGTACAATCAGTTATATTTACTTTGATTAATTCCAATGCTTAAGGATAGAGTCTTGGTGGATGAGCAGTCCATGACCTGCAACACTCCACTTAGACCCTTACTTAGGTTAGACGGGCGGTCGGAGAGGACCATCAGATTAATCGGCTGGTCACATCAAGCCTTAGCACCTATATGATTGCCCCAACCCTATTGCTCTTATGGCAACCCCCAATCCTTTTTATCATATGGATGCTAGAAGGCGGTGACTGAGAGTCTACGTGTCCTGGGAATGACGTTAAACTCTATCTGATGGTGAGGTTCCAGTTTTGGAGGTTTGGGGAATGTGGAGCACCCCTTCATCACCATTGCTCCCTGGTCCACTCTGACCCGGAGTGGTAGTACCTGTTAGGGTCCCATCTATGGGTTAAATAGAAAAACATGAGTTTATAAACAAAATTGTATTATCCATTAAGAATGACTTTATTGGCATTAAATGACCCATTGAGGTTGATATACCATAAAACAAACCAAACCAAAATTAGATTAATTCCAGTCTGGCACACGGCAATGCATACAGAGCCTTTAACTAAAATTGTTTACTAGATAAGTATGGTTTCTGTTGTCCTTTAAAGCATTATTTATTTATTTATTTATTTTAGATAACTGATAAAGAGAATGAGAGTACTGGCTCTAAGAAATCTATCAAATAATTCTGCTGATCAGAATGTGTAAATATTTATGCATTCTTATCAATATATTGTTGGTCATGTGGAATCCCAATGTTCTGAAGATGATGTAAATAAACCTCGAACAGTACTTGACATATTGATTTGTGCTTATAACAGTCAGTCGTCGTCGTCGTCGAGGTGGCCTGAAGTCGGTATCAGCCAATCAGCGAGGGAATATGTCCCCTTTTCACTAGCGCTAGACCAAGGAATTTTTTTTGCGTTTGATATATATATATATATATATAACTGGCTCTGCTACAATTGCAACGAGTATTTTTTACGATTGTTGAGCACTATCTGAAAAGTCATTTAAATTAATTAAGATATATCAATTAAAAATATCTTAACATCTTCCCTACTTATGTCTGTCTCTTTGAGATACAGATAGATAGAGGTGGGGAAGATGTTAAGATATCTGTCTGCCCTCTCTCTCTCTCTCTCTCTCTCTCTCTCTCTCTCTCTCTCTCTCTCTCTCTCTCTCTCTCTGTAAATATATACGACAACGTATTTCATCTGTACACATGCATACACGAGTCCATTATCTTGTCTATGTTTAAACATGTAAAGACTTCAAATAGTTGGAAATTCACATACTCTCCAACTCACAATGTTTTCTGATATTTTAACGTTTAGAAAATTTACAGAGAAAGAAAAACATCAATTGTAAAAAATAAATAAATAAATCTCCTTTTTGTTCTACTTTTCAATCAAATCATAAACTTTTTGTTTGTTTCATTTCTATTTTTAAACGAAATCAAAGATACGATATTCAGGAACATTGAAAATTCTCCGACAACTAACGAGAATGTTGTTTTTTTCCACAAGAAGGGAAGGTAACGCAAAGGTAGACGCATTTCAACTCATTTATTTATTTATTTATTTTTACCTTTTATTTCGACATTCATTACTTATTTTAGAAAGTATGTTTTATGAAGCCGTTCAAGAAAGTATGTTTTATAAAGCAGTTCAAGAAAGTATTTTTTATGAAACAGTTCAAGAAAGTATGTTTTATGAAGCAGTGCAAGAAAGTATGTTTTATAAAGCAGTTCAAGAAAGTATGTTTTATGAAGCAGTTCAAGAAAGTATGTTTTATGAAGCAGTTCAAGAAACTATGTTTTATGAATCAATGCAAGAAAGTATGTTTTATGAAGCAGTGCAAGAAAGTATGTTTTATGAAGCGGTGTAAAAAAGTATGTTTTATGAAGCAGTGCAAGAAAGTATGTTTTATGAAGCAGTTCAAGAAAGTATTTTTATGAATCAATGCAAGAAAGTATGTTTTATGAATCAGTGCAAGAAAGTATGTTTTATGAAGCAGTGCAAGAAAGTATGTTTTATGAAGCAGTTCAAGAAAGTATGTTTTATGAAGCAGTGCAAGAAAGTATGTCTTATAAAGCAGTACAAGAAAGTAAGTTTTATGAAGCGGCCAAAGGGCTGATATTCGGCGTCAATTTATTCAGTTAAAATATACAATCATCATTTTTAATCTTGTTGGGTAAAAACAAAATAGCAGCAATAATTATAAGGATTTCACCAATAATAATAATCTAGGATTTTGAGATAAAGACGGATCACCCTATCCCAGCCAGGAGACCAGACCTAGTGTTGATTAACAAACAAAAAAAAAAGAAAAGAAAAAAAGAACGTGTCAACTGGTGGACCTTGCCAGAGAATTGATAAAGCTGTGGAATATGAGAGTGAAAGTGATGCCAATTGTAGTTAGTGCACTTGGAACGGTCCCAATAAACCCGGAAAAAAGACTGGAGGATCTGGAAATCAGAGGAAGTATTGAGACCACCCAGACTACTGTACTGCTGCAATCGGCTAGAATACTCAGAAAAGTCATGGAGACCTGAGGAGACTTGTTGTCACTCAGCTTCCAGTGAAATACCATCAGCTAACGCTGATGTGAGAAACTTAAAGGAATAATAATAATGATAATAATAATAATAATAACGTTTGACGTATCTCATCTTATTATAATGAAGATTCAGTGTTTGTCTGTAACCGAAACTACGTCACTGCTTACGTCCCGATACCCTTAGGAATTGTGTAAGTTTATCAATGAGAATTTAATTTATAGTTAAAATCATTAGTACATAGAATAAAGAACAACACTGTATAATATATACTCAGAAATTAAGTATGTAACATTAAACGATCCACATTGTTTGTTACCTAACTTTTAGAGTTTTATGAGAAAGTTACTTATAAACAATAAATAGTCGCATAATCTTCTTCTATATTGAATTTGAAGATGTTTGCGAATTCAACTGTATCCGGTTTCATTGCAAGTTTAAATTTAACGACAGTTTCAACAATCATGCTTACCCCCTCTGCTTAAAAATAAACTCGGTTACAAAAAATGTACTTACTCCCTCTAACGATTTTCTATTCCATCTAAACGGGCGATACGCTTCTGTGCTCACACTTTCCTCTCTCTTTTCTCTTTCTTTCTTATTATATTTAGTTTCTTTTTGTTTCTGTGGTGTAGCATATTCTTTTTCTTCTCTTTCTTTTGTCATAATCAAAATGGAAGGGTCCATTTCTCTATGTTTCTCCCTCCCTATCTCTATATTTCCACTCTCTCTCTCTCTCTCTCTATATATATATATATATATATATATATATATATATATATATATAGAGAGAGAGAGAGAGAGAGAGAGAGAGAGATTTTATGCGTTTCATTCTCTAGGGTGGATTCCAGTTTGTGTATATACCATATATAGTGGAAATTCAATTTCTTGCACAATTCCCAGTAGATCATTTTTCCCCACCCAGTCGTGCCTAGTCTCGTACTCCCTATAATTGTCAAAAGAAAATAAAAGATAAAAGTGTAGTCAGTTGATGATGCTTTAAAGCAGAGCATAGAGTGAAAGTGAAACTGAAAAGCCGCACAAATATCTGGACATAAAAAAGAAACATTAAAAAAATCAAAAGAAAAAACAAAAAAAAATGTATGAAATATAAAGGCTATAGTTTTGCCCGTCAACGTGTTTTGAACAATCTCCAACACTCTTGCAAAACACAAAAGAATTTGAGATTTAAAGCCAACCAAACATCAGCATTATCAAAAATCAGGAAAAGTACTCAAAATCCATTTGGAGTATTAAAAACACTTGATGTCCATCAGAAAGGTTACTAATGATCACTAAACCTAAACAATAATAATAAGAAGAAAAGGAAACCTTAAAAGAGAAACTGAATCACTAATAATTGCTGCACAGAATAATGCCATAAGGACAAACTATATCAAAGCAAAAATTGATAAGACCCAACAAAATAGTAAATGTAGACTATGCGGTAATAGAGATGAGACCGTAAACCATGTACTATGCGAATGTAGCAAACTAGTACAACGGGAGTACAAAACTAGACACGACTGGGCTGGGAAGGTGATCCACTGGGAATTATACAAAAAATTAAATTTTAACCATACAACAAAATGGTATATGCATAAACCAGAATCTGTTCTTGAGAACGAAACGTATAAAATTCTCTGGGACTTTGAAATAAAAACGGATCACCTTATCCCAGCAAGAAGACCAGACCTAGTGTTGATTAACAAAAAAGAACTTGTCAACTGGTGGATTTTGCAGTTCCAGCAGATCACAGGGTGAAGCTAAAGGAAAATTTAAAAAATGGACAAATACCTGTACCTTGCTAGAGAACTGAAAAATTATGGAATATGAAAGTCAAAGTGATACCCATTGTAGTTGGTGGACTTGGAACGGTCCCAAAAGGATTGGAAAAGGGTTTGGAAAATCTGGAAATCAGAAGAAGGATTGATACCATCCAGAACACTGCTGCAATCTGCCAGAATACTCAGAAGAGTCCTGGAGACCTGAGGAGACTTGCTGTCACTCATGCTCCAATGCTAACGCTGATGTGAAAAACTCATACAATAATAATAGTAGTAGTAGTAGTAGTAGTAGTAGGGAACATGGCAAAAGAGACTGACGCTCTCCTCCTGTTGACTATTGTCGAGAGAAACTCTGAGGTCACCGGCTTCCAATCCTTGATGTCGTCAGAGCTGCTCTTGCATTACCGTCCATGCCCAACCTCTACAGTTCCTTGAATGATGTTTTTGAGAGGGGGGCATTGTGTCTGGTGACGTGTCCGAACGAAACCAGTTTTCATCGATTATTGGTAGAGAGAAGAGGTTCCTGTATTTCCACAAGTGACTCAAACGTGATCCTCTTATATTCCTTGTGCTTAGACTATGGGATATGTAGCGACTTATCAGGAATTTTGGTTACAAAGGCCTCATCGATTCTTCATTATATATACTAGTAAATATATGCACCCTCCGGGTGCAAGTATTTAAGTTTTAATGTAATAAAATATTGTATTAAATTAGAAAGGCTAATGAAACTAAATAAGAATACAGATAAAAAGATTTGAAACAGAGGGAGTATAATAAAAGATTTGAAACAGAGGGAGTATATAAAAAAATCGAACAACTGAAACTTACTCTTCCATCACTCTCGTCTTTCATTGTTATTTTTTTCTAATTTAAGTATTTAGTTAAAAGAGGAAGTAAAGAATAAAATGACAGTTATTTTATCTTGTTAATGGATTTCATTTAAGATTCATTGAAGAGATTTTTGCTTATATTCATTAAAATAAAACCAAACAGTTAGAAATCAATAATACTAAGCACATATTTATTAAATTCGATTTTTTAATATTAATATGCAAATTAGCCTTCCCGTTCAGACTGTAAAGCGCTATTTTGTTGTATATATAAATATAATTGCATGTTGTTATTATGTAGGCATAGTTAACAGTATTAATAATGTAAGATAATTTTATTAATAATTGAGGTTTAGATAAAAATAAAATCATGAAGAATGTGATGTCAATAACTAAGAGAATTGTGAATTGAGTAGGAATATTGTTTCGGTTACAGACAGAAAAACACACAATCTCCATTATAATAAGATATATATATATACCATATATACCATATATATATATATATATATGTATACCAACCCCTCCGCACGAGCAGGATGTGACACAAGGTTAATTTCTTAAGCGGACTTCAACAGGTTTGAATTCAGAGTTTTCCTTTTCCTAGACCAGTTGCCAAACTCAGGTTAAAGAGCCCAGTCTACCCTACTATTTATCCATAGCTGGAGGGAGAATAGGATTCATGCCTTTCCCAAAGGTATTAGCGCTAAGTGAAATGCAATTACCACACCCAGGATTTGAACTCGAGGCGACGAGTCCATTTCCCATGACTTTAACCATTACACCACGCGCTTCCATATTCTTCATCATATAAGAGAATGGGGTCAGCCACAGTTTGAACTTTAATTGGAAGCTACTAATCTTGCTTTTCAACATTCTTTCGACTATCGCTGCCGCGGCTGTGGACTTATATTGTAGAGGCGCTATCCCGCAACCATGGCTCGTCGGTGGGCGACTTTGTCTTGGTCGTACGGGATGATATTTACCTCGGCACATAGCAGATACCTTTGATGAACAGCGGCTCCACCAACCGGCCCAACGCGAGAGATGCTGATAACATCTAGCGACGCGACTACATTCCAACTATGCTACCCGACAGACATTTCAAACAACGAACGAGACATTCGTCTTCAGGTTGTGAGTAATTAACACCTTTCCTGATTCATCAACTTTTCTACCGACCAACGACCACGGAATAAATTTCTTTGTTGTTGTTAACTATATACCACGTGTTTGTTATTCCTCCATTTTGTACCTAACCTATGTCTTTTCATTCTCCGTCATTCCAGATATTATTAGCGGGGTTGGAATTTGTCCTCACAGGCCGGAATTCATTTCGCCGACCGGAATTCGTTCTCACCACCACTTATAGACTTTAATAACGAATAAGATGTCAACATCAAGATATATAGATAGATGGTATGTATATATATATATATATATATATATATATATATATATTAAGAAATTGGAAAAAACAAATGTTCCGAAAATAGGATGAATTTATCTATCGATGTTTAAACATTTCGGTTTCTTTAAACCTTCATCAGGATGTATCTTGGGGTGAATAAAATGATGGATGTTTAATAGATGACAGGAGATGAAAATGTTTATAAAATCTTTTTTTGTTGTGTAACTGTATTTGTTCAGCGTTATAATTTTTGAAAGACAAGTCGCGGTCCACGCACGCGAAGATGTCATGACGCGTGACGCAACTCGAAGAAATGCATTCAACAAAAGACAAGAAAAAGTATTAATAGACTTATTTTATGAGAACAAAGGGAACACACACACACACACACACACACACACAGATATATATATATATATATATATATATATATATATATTATATATCTTATTATAATGGAGATTGTAGGTTTGCCTGTCTGTAACCGAAACTATATTACTATACAAGTCACAATTCCCTTTGTTATTTACATTACATTTACCATGATTTTATTTTCATTTATACCTCAATTATCAATAAAATTGTTTTATATTACTTATACTGTGCAAAAATCTTATATGAGCAAAAATCTCTTCAATAAATCTTAAAAGAAATCCATTAACAAGAAGAGATAACTAATATTATTCTTTACTTCCTATTTTAACTAAACAGTTAAATTAGGAAAATTTACCAATGAAAGACGGGAGTAATGGAAAATGATGGAAGAATTAGTTTCAAAGTTGTTCTATTCTTCAATCATACCCCCTCTGTTCCAAATCTTTTTATCTACATTTTTATTCAGTTTCATTAGCCTTTCTAATTTAATATGTTATTTTATTATATTAAAACTTAAATACTTGCACCCAGAGGGTGCATATATTTGCTAGTATATATAATGGACTCTTTCGTCGAATCCAATGTTTGAGGGTCCAACTGTTTGTATCTGTTCTAAAGCTTATGTCTTGTATAATATTTAAACCCAGTCATAGATATGCATACAGTGGTGGAAATAAGTATAAGACACCCCCTTAAATTGTTAATAATTTTCTTATTACTGCACAAATTCCTCTGAAAATGTGTGTGGTACCTAGATCCAATGGTATTAGTAAACATATTCGATTTTATAACAACTTTTCCACAAAAAAAAAAAAAAAGTTAACAAAACTTCGTTTTCGTGAGTGGAAATAATTATAAGACATTTTTGAAAATTTGCATATCTGGTTTACTTCAGAATGCCAAAAGGAGAATAAGTGCATGCGCAGATTATAAAAAGACTCTTATCATGATTTAAAGCCACGTGAGTCCTATTTAAACATCTCATAATTGAATACAGTTACTACAAAATGCCTAGGAACTCCCCCCTTAATGAAAATGAAAAAGGGCAAATTTCAGCCTATAAACTGGAAGGAAAATCTATAATTTTCATTGCAAGAGAACTGTCGAGATCCTGAACAGTTGTGAGAAATTATCTAAAGGAACCTGGATCGTATGTCACCAGAAAACGTTTAGGTCGTCCACCTAAAATTACAAATGCAGCCAGGTGTCGATTTTTTCGAGAAGCATCTAAAGGACAATAAAGCTCAAGATATCTGCAAAAATCTCAGAATTTACCCATCACTCTAAGAAAAGTTCGTCAACTTCCCCATGAATTGCCAAATCTCGTATTTAGAAGCAGGAAGATAGCCACTGCTTTAACTGATAAACACAAGAAGATGTGTGTAGATTGGATGAAGAAAAAAGTAACATGGACAAAAGAGAAATGGGAAACCGTAGTGTTTTCTGATGAGAAAAAGGTTAATTTGGATGGGCTGACGGCTCCCAGTGTTATTGTCTTAATTTAAGAAAGGAGAAGCAGCTGTTTTCAAAAAAGATCATTTGAAGGAGGATCTGGTATGGTTTTGGGGAGCTTTTTCTGCGTCTGGAAGGGCTGATTTAATTGTGATGGAAGGGAAATAAAACTCTGCTCGATATATCAATATGTTGGAAAAAGTCTTATCCCATTTATGAATCGTCTAGACATCAATAATGCCATTTTTCAACAGGACAACACAGCCATACACACTTTTAAGCTCACGAAAAACTGGTTTAAAACTAAAAAATATTGAAGTTTTGGACTGGACCACTAAGTCTCCAGACATTTCCAACCCGTCCTTCGGGACGGGGTCCGGTGTGCTTCAGCCACTGGACCGGTGTGTTTAATTAATAGCGTCGGTCCCAGGGGGCTATCCCCCCAGGCAATACCTGCCCTCTTGGGGGCAGGGCTGGGTTTATTGCCCAGCGCCTGAGCGCCCCCTTGAGGGGGAATGCCGAAGGGATCGACGCAATTTTTGTTGTTTCCCACCCATGAGCTTCGGCTTGTGGGTGGGCCCACGTTAAAACGAGGCCTTGTGCCCAGCCCATGCAAGTGGGGTATGAGGCAAATACCCACTAAGTCTCCAGATTTATACCCAATAGAAAATTTGTAGGGAATTTTGTCAAGTAGAGTGTACAAAAATAAACGTCAATTTAAAGATAAAGAAACTTTAAAATCTTGCATTAAACAGTATTGGAATGAAATCCCATCAGAAACTCTCAGAAAACTTATTGATTCAATGCAAAACAGGTGTGTTGGAGTATTTCCATCCTCGAAAACGTATTTTTATTAATAACTTTTTTTGGTGGAAAGTCGAATATGTATACTAATACCATCGGATCTAGGTGCCACACACAAATTTTCAGAGGAATTTGTGCAGTAATAAGTAAATTATTAACAATTTAATGGGGTTTCTTATACTTATTTCCGCCACTGTACAACTCGGCAGACAGTGCATGCTGGGTAATCAATAGATGAAGTAGCTGACATGGCTGATTGAGCTTCTCCCCCCCTCTAATACTCTGAGATAATGGACACGACTTTTGTCAAACTTCTTGATGGCTTTGGAGAATTTTGCTCTCCAATCCTTTCGAATTGAAGTAACTTGCTCGAATATATCGATAGCTATACTGAGAACTATAAGGATTTCTTTTTACCTTGTCGCTGCACCTGAACCATGGTTGCCCAGCACTTTTCTTTCCGTGTATAAAACTAGTTATAAATGAAGATCTTTGAAATTCTGTAGTCTTTCATTCGAATGACATATCCAACTCATCTCAATTGTAATTGCACGAGGAAGGTTTCTATGCTTCCAATATTGCACTTAGTTTGAGATTCTGTTTTGCAGTGTGTATCTATAGATCTGGCAAAGACAACATTTGTGAAAGGCAACACATCTGATTAATTTGTGATCGATAAAGTGTACAGAATCCCGATCTATACAGCTCAGATTCCGATCTAAGATTCCGAGCAAAATGAAGCGGGTCCATGACACAACCCTTTTTTGTATTATTCGAAGAAACGAATATATATATATATATATATATATATATATATATATATATATATATATATATATATATATATATATATATAAGTAAAAAATAAACAAAAGACTTAGAGATTTAGCCTAATAGTCTATTTTAGGGAGCTTAGACAAAGTGTCTAAATCTCCCGACTCATCAGATGCGAATTTATTTTTTTACTTATATATTTGCTCTGTGACTCTAACATTAAGAGCACACATTGAGCTCCCAAACTGCGACAGGTTTTTTTAAATAAAACTCTTGTGTCGTAAGGAAATTTCTTCTCTAGACTTTTGGATTTTATATATATATATATATATATATATAATATTAGTAGGAGAGCTGATGAAATTAATTTATGCATTTGTCTATTTATCAGGTAGTAAGTAAACTATAATAAAAAATCCATAATAGAATAATCTATATATAAATTATGACAGAAGCTTGTGTAAAGTAAGGGGAACATCTTTTTAAAAATCTGTTTTATCCTACTTTAATTATATTGCATACAAAAATTATTATAGCATTTAAAAATCAAGTTCTATAAATACTAAAATAGATTCATTTATTTGCTAGACTTTTTCGTGTTTTCGTTAAACAAAAATTAAACTTTATTAGATTAAATTAAAAAGTTACTGCAAAAGAAATGAATAAATTAATAAATTCTGTTTTTATCAAGTGATCTTCAAATATCGAGTTGGCGCATAAATTTGCGGATTTTTTTTTTTAACAAATTTTATTCAACAAAAAAAAAAAAAAAAAAAAATTGGACACGTTCGGCTTAGTTGTCATCTGAGAGTAGGTGGGGTCCCATCCAGACAATTTTCATACTTTTCTGAGCTTTTTGAGACGATGGTTGAATGATCCACATTGAAGTCTTTGGCCAACATTCTCGTTGTCAAACGTTTATCGGCTACCATCAGTTCCTCGCTTTGCCACACAGATACCCGTGCTGCTCACACACTGAGTTGGTGGGGGCCGGTATCGAACTAGGAACCTCGAGGTTTCTGATTATTGATGATGGATGGTGATGTTGAGGATGAGGATGATGATGATGACTTAAAAGTAGAAATGAATGAATAGAGGATGAAATGGAGATGAGATCGAAACAAAAAAAAGAAGTCGAAGAAAAAGACGAAAAAGAAGAGCTGGAGGAGGGGAGAGGGAGGAGGGGTGGATAGGAAGCAAGAGCTATGAAGAGAGTAGCCAGGAAATCATCATCATCATCATCATGTCGCGCAAGTAGCACGGATATCCATGACAATCTCTCGCCAACCTTCCCTATAATTCATTGGCCTGGGAGGTCTTCTGTGCAGCAACCAGCATCCTCGTATAGTTGGTCAATGTAGGTCCTTGGTGGGCGGTCACATTAGCCTGTTGGCTTCCACAGGAGAACGTCGCTTATGAGCTCGTCCTTGCTTCACCAACAGTGTCCTGCATGCCTAGTCCGTCTCACTCGGATGGTTTGTGAGATGTGGGAGGGGGACAGGTGGCCATACAGCTGCTTCCTTGTAGGTGCTGTTTCCACGACTTGTTCAGGACTGCACGCAGCATTCTTGTGCAGCTCCCATCTAGCTTATTCTCAAGGCGCTTCGTTAGGGTCTAAGTGGTGCAGCCATACAGCAGTACTGATATAACCACAGCCTGGAAGAATTGTCGCTCTAACTTGTCAGTGAGATCGGATTTCTATATGATTGATATATAAGTAGGAAGAGGTTAAGCAACTGAAGTTTAAAATTGTATGGAGAGGAGGAAAGGAAAAAAGTGTGTGTGGGGGGAGGAAGAGGCAAATAAGTGGGGGGGGGAGAGGAAGAGGCAAATAAGTGGGAAGAAGAATAAAAAAAAATGTCCAAGAAAATTAAAACTAGAAATGTAGGTTTATTGCAGCCATTTCATATTTCGCCAACCTTCCCTATCATTCATTGCCCCTGGGAGGTCTTCTTAGCAACAACCAGCATCCTCGCATAGTTGGTCAATGTAGGTCCTTGGTGGGTGGCCCACATTAGCCTGTCCATGTGTTGGCTTCCACAGGAGAACGTCGCTTATGAGCTCGTCCTTGCTTCTCCAACAGTGTCCTGCATGCCTAGTCCGTCTCATTCTTGTGCAGCTCCCATCTAGCTTATTCTCAAGGTGCTTCGTTAGGGTCCAAGTGGTGCAGCCATACAGCAGTACTGATATAACCACAGCCTGGAAGAATTGTCGCTTTAACTTGTCAGTGAGATCGGATTTCTATATGACTGATATAAGTAGGAAGAGGTTAAGCAACTGAAGTTTAAAATTGTATGGAGAGGAGGAAAGGAAAAGAAGGGGGAGGGGAAGGAAGAGGCAAATAAGTGGGAAGAAGAATAAAAAAAAAATGTCCAAGAAAATTAAAACTAGAAATGTAGGTTTATTTCATATTTCTTTCCAAAATTCCCAAGGTGTGGCATGCAATATTTGCTTCCAACCGCACGCGCGCACACACGGACAGAGAGAGAGAGAGAGAGAGAGAGAGAGAGAGAGAGAGAGAGAGAGAGAGAGAGAGAGAGATTGCTTATAATACGTGACCGAATGTTCCAACACGTGGAGAGACAGGCGTTGTCATAGCATTTCAGTCTTTAGAATCATCCACGTATCTAAAAAAGACAAAACAAAACAAAATAAAACAATGTATCTGTTTAGTTAGGAAACACAACGTGACTAATTATATTTATCGGTCACACACCCGGTCACGCACCCGGTCTCGCTGCAAGGTAATGGGAAATTCCGTTAGAATAAGGAATTTTAGCAATTCAAATATATCCTTGAATTTTCTTTCGTGTTATCAAGTAGTGTAGGTAGACTACACTACTTAAGTGTAGGTAGACTACACTACTTGATAACTCTCTTTTTTTCTTTCATTTTTTTTTTCAATTTTCCTCTTTCATAATAACTTTCTACAGTTTTCTCCCTTTTTTGTGCCACTTCGTGTTCTTTCTCATTTTCTTTTCAAATTATTTTCTCTTTGTTTTCTTCTTTTTATGATCTCTCTGTCGACGGGGTCGAGAATACACTGACTTCCCCCCTCCCCGGCAGATGGGTAAGACTTCCACAAAAACGAGTGTCCTGTCTATGACCTTAAACTGTATCCGTTGTTGAGGTTTCAGTTCTACAGTTTTGGCAAGTGTGGAGTTTGTGGGGATTAAAATAAAAAATAAGATTAAATTAAAATTATTAAAAAAAAACAAACAACAAACTCCCATAGGCCTTCACCAGAAGAACCCTCCACGCATGTGCGACAAAAAGGACCGCCTTTCACCCCCCCCCCAAAAAAAAGTTCCCTGGGCCATTCAAACTTAGGCCGTAACTGGGTCTAGTCGCTCCTACTAGTCAGGGAGATATTCCCTTGCTACAGGCGACGATGATCTGGTCAATAAAGCCAAGTTATAAAGCCACCTTCTGTCTTTGTCTCTTTCCTTTTTCGTTCCTTAAATTCCTTCCTTTCAGCGCGCCCACCAAAAAAGAGATGGGGTTAAAAGAAAACCCGAGGAACACACACCAAGAATATCCAGCTACATTAAAACCTTAAAACACCCCAAACCTCTTGTTACCCCATAAGTTACCCCTCAGTTGCCATGGCTCTGATCCGGACTGGTAGTAACTGTACGGGTCGTATCTTTGGATCACATAAATCTATTTAAGATAATGAATGGTTTGGTTTTTGTTTTACGGCATATCGTCCCTTTCGGGTCATTTTTATGCCGTTTCAAGTCATTTTGATAAACCAAGGACTCATGTTGCTTACAGTACCTGCTGTTACTTAAGTGGTCTCCCAATTAAGTATTGAACATGCTCATCGCTGCTTAACTTCGGTGATTTAGCGGGAACCATTTCTTTCAGCGTAACATGACCGTAATTAAGATAATGAAGTATTTACCTGTTTAAAATTATTGTGAAGATAGATTTTTGGAAGGTATATAATTGAAGACTAATTGTTAAATTGACTTTGGTATAAAATAACCCAACAAGGATTGACATGCCGTAAAGCTAACCCTTTTTTTTTAAATCTAATTAAGAAGATATAATATTCAGGAGGCGTAATCCTCGAAAATAATTCTCAAGAGGACATAAATATTATTAATTCTCGTGATCTTGGTATTATTTGTATTATTCGGACGATTATTTGTACAATGTTTCGGCCGATGTACCCTCCGGCCTTCTTCAGGTATTTCTTGTCGGACTCTGGAACTTTTTCGAACTCCGGAATCTTCTCGGACTCGGGAGCCTTCTTTTCGAACTGGAGCCTTCTTGCCGTAATCGGGAACCTTCTTGTTGTAATCGGGAGCCTTCACAGAAATTTGAACCTAACCCTTTATTCAATCCACGGGGGTATCCTGTTTTCATTCCGCGAACCATAGCTGGGGTAGAGGCGTTAAGCTGTGTTAATTAATATTCTATGTTACTGCTGTCCCTGACCAAGATTGAACCTGCAGTCGAGATAACTATCACTTAGAACTGTCTTAACCTAACTCCTTTATCCACTAGGCCATGTGTTTAATTACGATCTTCATATTTCTGAAAGTTAAGGCGGCACACTCTACGTCAGTCACTGAATTATCGAAGTAATATAATGAGAAACACAAAAATTTGTTTCATAGTGAGGTTTTCACGGTACCAAATCGATATAATATTGTATACCCTTTTCTTACTTCTTACTTCTAGTCGTCTTCTCTTCTGACCGGCTTTGGTTCTATCTTCTAACATCTTGCGTCTGGGGTTGTCGTGGGGACTTCGGTCTGGTTTTCCATGCTAGGGATTTCTCCTTATCAGAAGCCCTGTGTCATTGTTAGTTTTTAGTAAACACAAGACTTCGATTTTCTTTTAATGTTCTTTATTCGGTAAATCCCCAATCCAGACATAACATAGCGCGCGTGAGTTCCAGTTTTAGACAGAGCATCATGGCTGACTGCTCTGCCTGACGTCTAACTGCAAACTGGGGACTCTGAAAAAGGTCCCACGTGACTTCACATATTTGGCGGGCTTCTGTAATTTTCCATAGAAGGACCCGGCCATGGTATGAAAGGGGTCATCCCCTCAGAATTACAGAGGATTGACAATAATCTTATGCAACCGCATAGATTATGTAACAAATTGATCAATTAAAATTTCAGTTTAAAATTTCAGTTTTGGTTATAAAAGATGGAAGTAGATTTTTCGTTTTTAACGAGACAGAAATTTGTGGTTGTTTCTTTCTGGCAAAAAAAGAAAAATTCTAGAACGACATTTTAACATTTCTAATTTGGGTAAAATACAACAGAAAAATTTGGCTTGGTCAAATATTTTAATGAATTTAATTATTACTAAGGACACGATTTATGTTATTTTTAACTTAAATTTTAACCGTTAGTTGTGTTTAAGTAAAAAAAAAAAAAAAAAAATAGATAAAATAAAACAAATGAATGAAAAGACTAGTCAGAATTAATAAACATGTACAAACAAAAAACCTACTTTCTATTTCAATATTACAGGCGACACGTGCTTTTCTTAAGTATTACCAAAAGTGTAATAATCCGTGTTTTTTATGTTAATAAATTGTTGGAAAATATTTATCTCCATTAAAATTGCGGTCCTCTGTAGGAAAATAACGTCCAATGAAAAACGGTTAAAACACAACTAACGGTTAAAATTTAAGTAAAAAATAACACAAATCGTGTCCTTAGTAATAATTAAATTCATTAAAATCTATGACCAAGCCAAATTTTTCTGTTTTAATTTTGACAACGATTTGCAATTATAACCTCTAATTTAAGTTTTAAATCTTATGATTTATGCTTATTCGTGAAATAATGAATTGTATAATTCACTGGTTGAATAAGCTGAATTTAAAATGTAACCACTGATAAAATTTCACTCCTGGATAATAGTTGTTAACATATATTCCCATATAATGAAGATTATTTTAGAAATACATCAAACTAAAAATAGTGCATGTAAGAATGCATAGATATTCATATAGATGCATATTATCGCCAGAGTTATAAGATATATTCGGGACTCTTAAAATTTCCCGGTGGTAAGCAAGTAATTTCGGATGAAAGAAGACGCGAACAACAATTGAAAACAAAGAAACATATATTCAAAAGGTACAAAAAAAGGGGGGTGCAAATTTGTGGGTTTTGCTAGCTAGACTTATTTTGCTGAGGGTGGGGTAAAGATTGCGCTGGATGAAACCACTCTCTAGTTGATAAGGTAAAGGTAAGCGCTGGAATTATTATTCCACTCGCTGGTTGACTGTCAACACGATAAGTACTGAAGGTTAAGGTGAAGGTAAAGGTAAATGGAGCGCTTGAAAAATGCGACTCGCCTGGTCGACAGCCCCACGATAAGTGACTTTCGTCAAGGGGTTTAATTTTGGCGCTAATATCGTATATTGGCGATTCGCCCTCTGGTGCCAGCGGGAGATAATTCAACTATAATTTTTCTGATAGTTAGGATAAAGGACTTAATGAAGTTTAATCCCCATTTGTTTATAAGTATTCAATTTGAAACATCTTGCATTTTTGCCGATGGTTCATCGACAAAGAACTAGATTTTTATAGAAGAGAATTTTGCAGCATTTGGCACTTTTCATTTCTGGTTATGGAACATAACGAGAAATGAAAAGTGCGCAATACTACAAAATTCACTTCTACAAAAATTCAGTTCTTTCAGATGTTAAGAAAGTGTGGGCGATGACTGAGATAATTACTTATTTCTTAGTATTATTTGTATTATTCGGACTTGGCCAATGGCGTAAGCAAAAAAGGGGCCTTGTATAAGTTTGCCCCTTACCACTTTTCCGCTTAGTGATTCATAGCCCGCAGAAACTAATGGTCGGCACGAAATGGGAATAATGAACCCATTAAACTACCCTAAATTGAATACTGTGGTTGCAGTTAATTTATTAACAAAAAATAACTATATAAAGTAAAATATAATTAACTGTTCAGTTTAGCGGCAGTTACACCGTACATATCGCACATTCTTCTAAAAGATTTCACATGATTTTCACTTCTCAGCCACTAAAGATTTAATGAAAGACCTCGGTTCAATCCTGAAGCACTGTATTTGATTTGTCACTATTCTGAATAACCCCAAAACAAATATTTTTTGTGAGATTAAAATGATTTTGCTATAAACCAAGTCCGAATTGCTAGTACCACTTCTGTTCTTCTACAAGGATGGCTTTGGCATTAAATAACTGTTGTGATGTTAATCCAACAGTAAAAAAGAAGTCAAGTCGAGGTAGGGTAAAATAAGACAAGTGTATTTACAATAATGGTACAGGAACGGCTAGCTTGCCGTTAACGGTAACAGTACAACCTTTTCACTCGGTGTCTCACTATTTATAGTGAGAACCGGTGTATATTCTCCACTGTAGGAACGGCCGGTACAACAATAACCCACAAAAGTTTATATGCCATTATATAAAGAAAACAAAAATTCGAAACTAAATCAAAATTTTAATTTCATTTTTCTAAACTTTTTCTATTTCTCGTTTTATGTTTGTTTGAATGATTACAAAGGAGACATACATTTGTGGGGTGGCAAGAGGTTTAATGTTTTAGGTTTAAAAGATAGCTTGTTATTCTTGGTGCGTGTACCTCGGGTTTACTTTTAACCCCATTTTATTTGGTGGTTGTGCTGAAAAGGAATTCAAAGAAAGAAGGAAGAGACGAAGACAAAAGGTGGTTTTATGAATTAGGCTTTATTCACAAGTCATAACAACCACATGACCAGGAAATTTTTCCCTGGCCAGTAGTAGTGTCACAGTTAAGGCCGAAACTCGAATGGCCGAGACACCATCATGGGAGTCGGAAGTGGGTCCCTTTTCCCGCACATGCTCGGAGGGTTCTTCTGGTTAAGGCTCATGGGAGTTTGTTATTTTTTGTTATTTGAATTTTATTTTCATCCCCACACATTTTAGATGTTTTAAGCATATTGTCTAAAGAAAATATCCGAATTTCTATCTCACTTCAAGAGTTGTCTTCCCATAAGTCTATTTAGATAATGTTGTTCCCGTTATTTCAAATAAGTAGTCACTCGCTTAGACCTTAGACATTTTATCCCTAAATAACACTGAACGACATAAACTACTTTTCCCAAGTTTTTTTCTTCTTCTAATTTTAAAGATTATCGTTTTATGACATTGGCATTGTCTGAAAAAGAAACCTTCAATGATGATAAAAATAGAAAGGTGAATTATTTATAGAAAGACAGACATGAAAATGCGGTTAAAAGTGTTTAAGGAAAATAAAATTCAATGCTCACACACATTAACCTGGATTTTAACCGCTTTTAAATTTTTTATTTCAAAACACTTTTGCCTTAATCATTTTTAACAGTTGTTGATTTCATGCTATTTTAGCAGACATAACCAATTTTATGATTTTCTAAATAATTTACTTATAATATACAAAATATCTTACAAAGAATATCTTTAATGTTGTTTTTTTTGTCGCGCAGAGAATCTAACAGTCATAGTTAGTCAATATTTAGTAACAAGATTGTTTGATGAGTGTTTATAGTGAGTTTTAAGGTTAATATGAGAACCAAGTAATTAAATCTATTTTTCGACATTGATCTTTTTAGGTCATGCTCATTAAAGACGGTAATAGGAAATCGGAAACAATGCTATGTATTAACTAATCATTTATTCGTGTATTGTTGTCTTAATAAAAATGTATAGGGTCAGTTATATATTATATATAACTGACCCTAGTAAGAAGAAAAAAAGAAAGATATGAAAGAAAAAGGAAAGGAAAAATAAAAGAAAGAAAAATGAAAAAAGGAAGAAAAATAAAAGAAAGAAATTTTTAAAAAAAAAGAAAACAAAGTTAACAAACAAGCAAGTACATACAAAACAAAAGAAGAGAGGAAAGTAAAAAGAAACAAGAGATGAGAGAAGAGAAATGAATTAAAGAGAGAAAGAAAGAATGAAAGAAAGAAAAGGATATAAAGAAAGAAAATAAAACGATAGGATGAAAGAAAGAAAGGCTGAAAGAAAGAAAGAAAGAAAGAAAGAAAGAAAGAAAGAAAGAAAGAAAGAAAGAAAGAAAAAGAATGAATGAATTAAAGAAATAAATGAAAGAAAGGCTGAAAGAAAAGCGGAAAGAAAGGTCAAAAGAAAGAAAGAAAGAGTGAATGAATGAAAAAGAAAAAAATCAAAGAAAGGCTGAAAGAAGAAGAAGAAGAAGAAGAAGAAAAGAAGAAGAAGAAGAAGAAGAAGAAGAAGAAGAAGGAAGAAGAAGAAGAAGGCAATTATTCAGCGATTAATCCACAAACCTTCTGTCAAAGAAAGAAAGAAAGAAAAAAAAAAAGAAATGATAGAAACAAAAGAAATTAAAAAGAAAGAAAGAGAGACAAAGAAAGACATTCTTATAGTCATTTACAGCTATTTATTTATTTTTATTTTATTTTTATTTTTTCAATTTTCTCAAATCATTGTTCTTTTCTTTCTTTAATTTTTTTACCCGTGATCCCAACCAAACATGCAATATTCTACAGATTTTCCTTTCTTTTCGGTGCTTTCACAAGGTGTTTCAACCAAAATTCAATTTGTCGATTCCTTGCTCGTAACCATCAGTCTAATTCGCATCTCCAAGATAGAAATAAAACAAGGGAACATCAAGATCCGTCACATTGCACAGGGCCACAAATATTAGGGACCCAGCCAGGACCAAACTCTCTACAGTAGTAATGTATTGGAAGTTATCAGACGTGCGTAGCAATGGCCAAATTATCCAATCATGGTCCTCCTAGAGCTCACGTGAGATCCCCTATATAACCGAAGTATCCTAAATATTCTTCCTCTTTTTACCTTCAGCTACTCAACGTCCAACGCGAGACAGTGGGGGATAACTATTGTAACAACAGTCCAACACGGCGTTTTAAGCAGTATATCCCAGTTTCACCTGGGTCACCTGCTCCTAAGACAGACTACAAGCCAACGGTAAAAAAAAAAAACAAAAAAAAAAAAAACGCTCCTACAATTTGAACAAGGCCACCTGCGGCCAAGGTAATAAGATAAATATGTTAGATTTTACCAACTAAAATAGTTCCTTGTAAGGTTAATGCCTATGTCGTGTTACCAGAACTACATGATAACATTAGTACGCGACGACCACTGGCGCCATAAGAATTGGTGCGTATTTCGTTTTCTCTTTGTCTGTGTTTCCTTGTACCATTCTGTTCCGTGAAGTAAAGCAACGTGTAAGCACGTTTATTTTGTACCTCCGTTAAAATACGTCTTATGTTCTCATTCTACTAACACTATGAGTCAACTAACCCACACCACTGCAAGTTGTCAGAGACCTTTAAGCTCAACAAAACACAAAAAAAGATAAGTTCGTTAAGTATTTGATCTGCAACCTTTCAACCTTTTAATATTAGGTATTTATTGCTTCTTAGAGCGTTCGGCTAGAAACCACAAGGTTCCTAGTTCGATACCGACCCTCGCTAACTCATCGTATGAGTAGCACAGGGAGCTGTGCGGTAAAGGAGCTGATGGTAGGTATGACGCTCCACCTCAGACGCAAAAACAATCTCCTTGGTCTAGCGCTAGTGAAAAGGGGGTAGACTCCCTCGCTGATTGACTTATAACGACTTTAGGCCACCGAGTTTTACTTACTTATTACTTCTTTCTTTTGTACCTGTACATCCTTTGTGATATTTTGAACAGTAAATTTATTTTAATAACAAACGGTTGCTGTTTTCATTTCTTCAAAAACTGTTGACCCTTTTGTTGTCTGCACACTTAACTAATGTTTATAATACTTTTAGAACTTTAGGTTTAATCAGTACTAATTTCGGGGACAAAAACTCTAACAAATAGTTGTTTTCTGAACAAATTATGGTTTGGTTTGGTTTGGTTTGGTTTGGTTTGTTTTACGGCATATCAACCTCAGTGGGTCATTTAATGCCGACTAAGTTTTGAAATAAATTCCTTCTTAATGGATAATACAATTTTGTTTATAAACTCATGTTTTTCTATTTAACCCATAGATAGGACCCTAGCAGGTACTACCACTCCGGGTCAGAGTCGACCAGGGAACAATGGTGATGAAGGGGTGCTCCACATTCCCCAAACCTCCAGAACTGGAACCTCACCATCAGATAGAGTTTAACGTCATTCCCAGGACATGTAGACCCTCAGCCACCGCCTTCTAGCACTCATTTGATAAAAAGGTTGGGGCTTGCCATAAGGGCACTAGGGTTGGGGCAATTATATAATAGCTAGGGCTTGACGAGACCAGGCGATTAATCGGAGGGAGCCTCTCCGACCGCCCGTCTAGCCTAAGAAAGGGCCAAAGTAGTATTGCAAGTCATGGACTGCTCAGTCACCTGGGTTCTATCCTTAAGCATCACGGGTCGCCACCCACGGCCAACAGGTGGCCCCATTGGGAGAGTCGTACCCCTCTGCAGAGGTGCACTCGGTGGATTCTAACACCTCCGCCGACAGGGCGGCTGAATGAATTATGACAAACAGCTGAAGTCCTTACACCTATAGAATACAATTCTATATTTTTTTAAATAAATACACGTACACATTTCTCTTCCCAAATTTAAGGAAAAGTAATTACATCAAACACACGAACACAAATCCTTTTCCAAAGATTTAAGGAAAAGTGATTAAACCAATTGTTTACACAAAAATCAGAATCGATTGGCCGGGTTAGTATTGTTCACTACTACGTACGCGCGTTTGCGCCAAAAAGTTAATTACTTTTGGATCCTATCTCCTGATTATAAAAGATGGATAAGAAATCAACAATGAGACAGAACCCTTTTCGCTATCAGAGAGGACAGAATTCATTTCGCTAGCAGACGAGACAGACTTCACCTCACACTCAAACCGGACACAACCAAAGATAAACAAACACATAGATCTCCTCTCGCTGACCAAGAAACAGGTGTCAGACTCAAGATTCCACCATCTTCAACACAATTACTACTATTAACATTCAATCGTACCACCGCAGCCAACATCAGGAATCCATTTCAAACGGTCAGATACACAAACTTATTTCTCATTTCTGTCCACATCAAAACGAACTTTTCCAAACTTAATATACGAACTTTTTACATTTTACATTACACATATCACCAACACTATTCCTTTCGAACATTTAATATATTATTGTAAATTTATTCTCTGAATAAATTTATTTGTTATTTTATAATTATATACATTTGTTTTATTATTTCTCCGTATTTTCTACCTAAACTGTGTCATATTTTTATTCGTCATTTAATATTCTTTGCGAACCTCTACAACACCATAATGTATTCAAGAATAACTATTGTGATAAAATATTTGATTGTGATCTTTCTTCGTCCAATGATATTTTAGTCTCGTAATAAGAGAAAGAAAATGTAACTTAATTCGCTTTAGTTAAAGTTGAAAGATTTCGTTTCATTCTGTCCTATCAAATGAAGAAAAGAGAAAAAGAGACCAATCTTGCAAATCGTCGTCAAAATTAAAACGGAAAATTTTGATTAAAATAGGTTAGAGTTACATTGTTATTTCTTCTTAGACCAAATGGGTTTTTTTCTATAATCGAATAGAAGAAGAAGAAGAAGAAGAAGAAGAAGAAGAAGAAGAAGAGGTAATCTGAACATTAGCTACATAAATGAGAGTAACCTCCCCTTGTTGTTGTTTTTTTTTTCACTTTGAGGAAGCCGTGTGTTTTGTTTTGTAAAAACACGAATTTTGACAAAGTGGATATACCTATACGTTTTTAATATATAGGTGCTCTCATAGAAATATTAATATTTTTTAAAAATCACCTGTGGGAGATTCTAAGCATATATTGACAGGGATGGTGAACATGTGGAGACCATTTGAAAATATATTTATGGCATTCCTATAAGGGTGTTAACATTTTTAAATTGATTTAAAAAAAAAAAGATGTTAATATTTCTATGAGATTACCTGTATATTAGAAAAGTATAGGTATACTCAATTTGTCAAAATTCATGTTTTTACAAAACAAAACACATCTTCCTTAAAGTGAAAAAAAACAAGGGGAGGTTACTCTCATTTATGTAACTAATGTTCAGATTACCGAAGGAGAAGTATTAATAAGTTAATTTTTTACTAATTAATTTTTGTAGTTTAGTTGTTTATCACATTCGACAACCATCAAAGATTATCAAAGGAAACCCTGTCGTGTTTCTCAAAGAAAACGATAACACTGGTGTTGATTTAAGTCTTTATTCCCATATTCAGGGTACACGCTGCCCTAGTCTCGCGTGGCGGAAGTGGCCGGTGAGCCAGGAGTTTTTGTACCCTGTGTAGATATATACATTACAAACCCTTTATTTGATCAGTTCGAGTTTGTCTGGAGGTTAAAGTTGTTTCTTTACCAGAAAGGAAATGTAGCGTTAAAGACAACAAAGATAAAGATACTGGTCTGAAAGAATTAAAATATAATAGTTGTGAAATTTCATATATGGGGTATAAGTTGTTTTGGGTGTTTTACAGGTTTAAAGTAGCTGGACATTCTCGGCTGTGTGTTCCTCAGGTTTCTTTTAGCTCCATCTCTTTTTGGTGGTCGCACTGAAAAGCTGGCATTCAAAGAACATAGTCGACCATGACAAGGGGATATCCTCCTGGCCTAGGAAGCGACTACACAGTTAAGGTCTGAATCGAAATGGCCGAGAGATTTTTTGGGGGGTCGGAGAACAGTCCTTTTGTCGGACATGCGCAGAGGGTTCTTCCGGTGAAGGCTCCAAGGGAGATTTTTTAATTCTAATTTTATTTTCGTCTCATTTTCATCCCCACACATATTAGAAATGAAGATAGAAAATACAGTGACCAAAAAGTTGCGATAAAGTTTTTTTTTTTAAAAAAAGACTGGCTTGTAAATGCATAATAATCAGAAGACCCCCATCTCAAAAAATGAGACAAAAATCAGACCGAAGAGTAGAGAGACCGAAATATTATGATAACGATAACAAAACAAACGGAAATGGTTCGAAATAATCGATGTGAAATTAGGAATACCTCATCTCAGAAATTAAGACTTTTAATTCCTTTTATTATTTCTTGTGCAATCAAGGGACATTAAAAAGTATGTATCATTATTACGTATGTATAATTATTAATGAAATAGATCACTAATTAGAACTGAGCCTATTCTAGTAGTGACCACCCCAAGCAGATTTAACAGGTTTGAATTCAGAGTTTTCCTTCTCCTAGACTAGTTGCCTAACCAAGGGTAAAAAGCCCAGTCTGCCCTACTAATTATCCATAGCAGGAGGGAGAGTAGTTGGATTCATACCTTTCCCAATGGTATTAGTGTTATGTGAACTGTAGCTTCGTCCAGGATTTGAATTCGGGTCAACGAGTCCATTTCCTATTATTCTAACCATTACACAATGCACTTTCAACAAATATCATATCAAATTACCTTGATTTTTAAAAAAAGGTAAGATCGTACAGTAACCAGGTTAGTAAACGCTGATTTAAAAAAAAATCCTAACAATCAAATACGAGTTATAAAATGAGTTGTTAATTTGTTCATTGTAATTTGTTTACATGTTACTTTAATGAAATTGTCACAGATCAAATTGAAATAGACAAATGTTTATTTTCCCATACATTTGTTTGTGAACGTGCGTCTACGTGCGCTGGGTTTATTTTTAAAGAACGTAATTTATTCATTTTTTTTTTCTTTCTTTTTCTTTATCGGATTTAAGTGTTGAATAAATCCCTAGTTGAATATAAACAAATATATAACAGTTTAAAAATAACCGTCCGCCAATGGTGACGTAATCTGCTTTCGGAAAATGCCGACATTTTTTCCCAGAATAAAACAATGACCGATCAAAGAAATGCTGCAATTTTAAATGCTGCGAAAAAGATTCATAAATAGATATCTGATCTTAAAATAGAACCGGATAGAAAAGGACGACCAGAAAGAAGAAAAAAAATCTACTCATCTTTACACGTAAATCAAGTTATGGAAGTAACCAATTTTATTCCATTCACATAAAAGGAAATACGGAAATTATTTGAGAGATATTTTTAGACTGTTACCTTTTTCTTTTCTTTTTTTCCCTTTTTTTTTTTCATGTTTTGTATTCATTTTTACCCGATATTTTAAATCTCTTTCTTCAGTTTCAAAATTAAATGTGATAAAAAGCAGCGAACATGATACAAGTACATTTTTTTTTAAATGTTTAAATTAGTAAAAAAAAAAAAAAAAAAAAAAAAAAAACCACTCAAATTCTCAACAAATAATTTTGAGATTTTCGCTGAAAACCAATTTATGAAAATTTTGAAACCTAAGAATTACATTTTGCAGTACAACATTGTAAACATACGACAATAATTACATGTAGTGTTTTAGCACAGAACTGAAGGTAATTTAAATTAAACCAGCAAAAGCTGAAAACACTTCTGATTTTTGAATTTCTTAACATTGATTTTTTTTGTGGGGGGGGGGGGGTAACAATTTTCTATGCTTTCGCTGTCTTTATTATAACATTGCTAACCGCTATATCCTTAAAAATTCTTCTCTCTGAATTTCTAATTTTAAGTCTTTTTACTATTATACATTTATAAGAGGAGTAATATGGGTCGACCGTCTCATGCGACGTGCGTGGTCTAGAATGCAAATTGCGGCGCCCACCTGTCTTTAATTAGTGCCCTATCGACGGCCTGCCACTAACATCTGCATAATACTACGAACAGTCACTCCAAGCTACTTATAATAAAGGTAGGTTACTCTAACCTACCCACACAACATTGACTTTTATCAATAACTTTCCTGGTTTTGCTGTCTTTATTACAATATTTCTACCAGTATACCCTCCAAACATTTTTCTGAAATTCTGTGACCAAGGATTTTGAAATTAAAATTACTGGAGGAGAGACGTAAAAACTAACGTTCTCTCACTTAGCCCCAAAACAGGGCTTATTTATCGCAAAGCAGTACAGGAGAAGAGACATAGACACCAAGCTCTCATTACCTAGCCCCAAAACAGGGTTCACTTATCACAAGAACTTTACAACCAGATTCCGTCTAAGTATTAGTATCTGCATACTGCATAAGGCCGGTACTACTGCACACTGACCAAAGGAAGAACAACTACTGAGACGAAGCGTCTTTTCTACATTTCCCACCGACGAGAAGAAAACTGTGTTATCACCAGTACTACAAGAAATTCCTCCACAGATAAGTCAGTAGCAAATACCATTAAATTTGCAACAATCATACGTAATTTTTTGTCAATACAAGTGTCTGCATTTACTTTTGTGTTGTTCCTTCTTTGTTCAACAATTTGCCTTCAACTACGGAGAAATAAGGGCTCCTTCGATTCCGTAAATACTCTTAATATTGGTTCTTACAAATCAGTTTCTTCGTTTTTGCTATTTTTATTACAGCATTTCTATTTTGTAATTGCAAAACTCCTGTGTAAATTTATGAGTTTAGTATTATACTTTGGTTCTTTCAGATCCTTCTGTTCGTCTTTGCTGTTATTCATACATTCATACTGCTGGAATACCATTATAGAAATACTAATGCAATGGCTGATGACCGATTTTTTAGTCTAATTTTCGAAACCAACTTTTTTAAGCTTACCTTTTCTTACTATTTATACATTGATTCATTTGGGCTATTTCCTACATTTTATTGTCTTTATCGCAATCTTACAGCTGCTATACCCTTTGGTTTTTAATCACATAGAATTTGATCATTTTTAGGTCTTTTGTAATTTTCTCAAAGTTGTAAAAAGTAAGTATCTTTATGCTTCTGAAATATTCGTTTATTCCAAAGGATAATTTGTAATTTTCTATCGATTTATTGACTTTTAGAATTAAAAAAAATGTACCAAACTTCTTGTCCTTACTAATCTATCTTCTATCTATCCCTACATATATAAAGGGCAGTTGTGTGTATATGTATGTCCGGGGGAAACATCGAAAATGAAACAATTAATGACAAAGTAAACATATATACACATTAAATATCACCAGGGCTTGGTTTTTGAACCAAATTAATAGAGATTTGATTTATATTCGTGAAAATGATTAAGAAATAAAATTAAAATGATAACAGCATGGATTTTTTTCATTTAATATTTTAGAAAGTAGATATTAATATTTCTTTTCAGAGTAGCTGGATCAATGCAAGGTCTATTTTTTTTACATAGGGATTTAAATGGGGCATCCCACGAGGATTTAACTCACGATTCAGTAATAATGGATCTGCGGGACTAACTTAAAAAATCCCCTCTACCCAGGCGGCGCTTGGTAGCCGCTGCTAGTCTATATATAAGGGGCAGTTGGTATGTATGTAAGTCCGGAGGAAACTATGAAAATAAAACAATTAACGACAAAGTTAATATATATAAACATTAACTATCATCATATCTTGATTTTGACCAAAAATAATCAAGATTTGATTTATATTCGTGAAGACGATTAAAGAATAAAATTTAAATGATAACAGCATGGAATTTTTTTTTGTATTTAATGTTGTAAATAGTAGACATTAATTTTTCTTTTCACAGTGGCTGGATCAGCAGAAGGTCTTTTTTACGTGGGGGTTTTAATGGGACATCCTGTGAGAAACCAACTCACGATTCAGTAATAATAGATCTATGAGACTAAATTAAAAAAAAATCCCCCCTCTACCCAGGTGATGCCGCAAACACAAGTGGAACACACGAACGCACGCACGCTCGAACACACACAAAACGTAAAACGTGCTTTAGACTTACATCACAGCATAGTCCATCAATAAATAGATAATATCTATAACACTTGTAGATTGTAATTAAATATTGGTCCTATCAAACAGGTTGCGTTTTATTTTATATTTTTTAATTTTTTTTTTCGCACATTTTTTCAACACATATCGTTGTGTAACTTCAAACGCTACAGAAAAGATATCGCCGGAAGTACAAAGTGGACTCGTCGTAGCATGCGTGTCCGCCCTGCAGGATATGATGTAGGCACGTGTTTTGAATCAGGTAAAATCTGAATTAATAATACACGTCTCATCAAGAATCGACAAAAATGTCATCTTTGTTGTCTTTCTCGTTAATTCCCAGGCGGAATGAACTAGTTGGCACCGATAATAATAAGTTAAATAAGAAACTGGTTCTTCCTTCTCTCTCTCTCTCTCTCTCTCTCTCTCTCTCTCTCTCTCTCTCTCTCTCTCTCTCTCTCTCTCTCTATTCTATTATATCTATATATATAAGGAAGTTTGGTATGTACGTGTAGACGTATAACTCCAAAACGGGAGGCCCCTCAGATTCAGAACTTTGCATACACCTTGATATCCTTCTAACTAAGAAACCCGCCAAATTTGGTTATTGATTTTTCTAATTAAGGGGTATAATTAATTAATTAACCCAAAATCACCCAATTTGCGGAACTGTCCGTATACCAGCCCCTGCTGATAATAAAATATTGTTCGCTGTCTGCTTTTTGTTACAGCGATATCAGCAGTAAAGTTTAATTTTAGTGAATAAATGAATAAAAAATGTTTGCTTCGGACATCTGATAGGTATGATTTTTTTTCAGACTAAATTTTAACGAAAAATAAAATTCTTTTTTCTCGCCTATTTACGGTTCAATCTTTAAAATATTTATATGGTTAGAAAGGAAATAAAATAATCTTTCTAAATATGGAATTTGTATGTGTTTTTATCCATTGAATTATTTTTTACAGCGAGTTAAAAAAATAATATATTTAGCTTCGGACAGCCTAGAATTCATAGTATGATTTTTTTCATACTAAATTTTAACGTAAAATCAAATCTTATTTATCGCATATTTCTGTTCCTATCTTAAAAATATTCACACTCCAAATATCAAATTTCTCTTTTAAGTCAACCGACTGACCCAATAGAAAAATAAAAGGGTTAAATCCTACTTAACGGACATAAATTCTACCATCGTATGTCACCCCGCCGAAAGAAAAAAATACTAAAAATGAAGGAATTAATCGAATTTAATGACATTTTCAGTGTTGATATATTAACGAATAAACAATATAATGCACCAGTTATTTTATTTAAAAACTCTTACATTTTTTCAGGTCAGTTAACTTTGAACCACGTATCTTTGAAGCGTAACACAATTCACAAACATACGTGGTTCAAAGTTAATTGACCTGAAAAATGTAAAAGCTTTTAAATAAAATAACTTGTGCATTATATCTTTTATTTATTAATGTATCAACACTGAAAATTTCATTAAATTTGGTTAATTCCTTGATTTTTAGTATTTTTTCTTTCGGCGGGGTGATATACGATAGTGGAATTTATGTCCGTTCAGTAGAATTTAGCCATAAAAAGTATATTTAAATGCAAAAATGTCTGAAGACTGCAATTCATACGTAACCAATAAAACATCGAAGTAAGGAGCGTGAAATGTAATGGTTATGGTCGTAGGAAATGAACACAGCGACCTGAGTTCAAATTCTGGGCGATGCTATTTCCATTTCACATAGCGCTAATACTGTTGGGAAAGGTATGCATCCAATTATCCTCCCTCCAGATATGGGTAAATAGTAGGACGGACTAGACTCTTTAACCTTCGTTAGGCAATCAGTCTAGGAGAAAGAAAGCACTGAATTCAAGCCTGTTGAACTTTGCTTAAGAAATTTACCACGTGCTACATCTTATAGGCATTTCAGTCTCGGAAGACTATAAGGTAATTTTCACCTTTAGTTGTTAAAATTCCTAGCATAAAATTGTGCGTGCGCATTATCTGAAATGAACTTAATTGTTATTAAGAACACATTTTATGATATTTTTGTGTTAAAGCATGCAGTTGTATTGTTTTCGAAAAAGTTTCTAAGATTTGTTTATTTCGCACGGATACTTTCAAAATAACTACCGGCTTAGTTCAAAGTGAAAGTCAAGGGAGGTTACTCTAATTGCCTTATTTGCTAGGAATTTTAACAACTAAAGGTGAAAATTACCGACTATAATATAGTTCTTGTGCCCTGAAGTTACAGCGCCTCCTGTGACTGTAAAATCCAATGTTAGAAAAAAACATTCTCGACCACAGATGTTGCATGTGAAGGCTGTCCCTGAAGATGTTGACGTGTCGGCGCTTTGTTGCCGCTGCTTTCTTCTGGACCTCTTGGTTTCATGGTGTTGCGCCAGGGTGACTTCAGACATGAACAGTCCTCTTCAGAGAGCCTGCCACCACCGAGGGTGGTCCTGGGCTACATTTTATTCGTGTGGTAATATATATGGTAATATATAATCGTGTAGTAATATATGTGGTAATATATAATCGTGTGGTAATATATGTGGCAATATATAATCTTATTCGTGTGGTAATATATGTGGTAATATATAATCGTGTGGTAATATATGTGGTAATATATAATTTTATTCGTGTGGTAATATATGTGGTAATATATAATCTTATTCGTGTGGTAATATATGTGGTAATATATCGTGTGGTAATATATAATTTATTCGTGTGGTAATTTATGTGGTAATATATAATTTTCTTCGTGTGGTAATATATGTGGTAATATATAATCGTGGTAATATATGTGGTAATATATAATTTTATTCGTGTGGTAATATATGTGGTAATATATAATCTTATTCGTGTGGTAATATATGTGGTAATATATAATCGTGTGGTAATATTCGGTTGGTAATATATAATCAATGAACATATAACAAAACTTCGAGGAATTTCAATAGGAACATTTTGATCAATAATCGATCACAATACTATCGATCTGAAATCGTCTGATAGTGAAAAGCTTACAGGCAATAAATATCTACCTTATTTTCTGAATGTTTGGAAGAAAAAGAAAAACGTAAGTATAATATCGACCAATGTTTTGTAAGGACTTGTTGCGGGGATCGGGTTTTTCGAGTGCCGTTGTAAAAACGTTAAAGATGAAATGAAACATTATTCAAACAAACAAATTGTAAAAGTAACAAAGAAGTTTGGGTTGCAACAGAAATTATCATTATATTTTTGCTTGAAGGCAATTACAATGCGAATATCACATAAATTCGATAATTATAGAAGATAACAATGATGAGTGAATTTCGCAAAGAATTACTCGGTGTGTATAATATCGTACAGATTGTTTCAACTTTATTAAGTTTCATCAGCGATGAGACTTGATAAAGTTGAAACAGTCTGTACGATATTCTACACACCGAGTAATTCTCATCAGCTGATGAGACTTAATAAAGTTGAAACAGTCTGTACGATATTCTACACACCGAGTAATTCTCATCAGCTGATGAGACTTAATAAAGTTGAAACAGTCTGTACGATATTCTACACACCGAGTAATTCTTTGCGAAATTCACTTGTCATTGTTATCTTCTATAATTATCGAATTCATGCGATATTCGCATTGTAATTGCCTTCAAGCAAAAATATAAAATATTTAATATATATACTTTATTCAGCAATGCTTCTAAAAAAATAAACAAACATCCAAAAAAAATCTTATATATATATATATATATATATATATATATATATGTATATATATATATATAAAATGTTGTTCTGTTTCCAACGGGAGAAAATGTAATATTTTATTAAAAAAAGAGAAGAAGATCCGCAAAATGTATCGTTCTCAGAAAAAATGTTTTATTCTTTTTATTTCACATACGCAACACGTGTTTCAGATATTCTGGTATCTTCTTCAGGCTTTGATCAATACATATATTGATATACATATATATATATACACATATACACATATATATATATACATAGGTTGTGCGTGTTTCTGTAATTTTTCTGTTATATATATATATATATATATATATATATATATATATATATATATATATATATATATAAATGTTGTTCTGGTTCCAACGGGAGAAAATTCAATATTTTATAAAAAAAAAAAAAAGGAAGGTCCGCAAAATGTATTTTGTTCTCAGAAAAAATTTTTTAATTCTTTTTGTTTTACATATGCAACACGTGTTTCAGATCTTCTGGTATCTTCTTCAGGCTTTGATTGATAATATGAAAATGAATTTTTACATGCATGTGTATATATATACATAGACATGAGTATTTCACCTCCTCTTCCTGTTTTTGTGGGAGTGGAATGGAATTTCATTTTTAACATTAGTCTTTTAAACAGGTGTTTTTGTTTTTCGGGTGGTTTACTAATAAAGTCATTAGCTGAATTTTTATAGCTTTTTTTATAACTTTTTTTTATCATTTTTATAACATTTTTATTTGGGTTGTCTTGGCATATATATATATATATATATATATATATAATATATATATATATGCTTTGATTTAACAAATTTTCAAAGTTTCATTTTATTTACTTGTCTTTTCCATATATATTTATCGTGTGAGTTTAATGATGGGAAATTCTAATATACCTTGTTAATTAAAAACAATATGAAATGAAAAAACATGAGATTTATTGAATTCAGAGAAAAAAAGCGTTAAAGATTTTTTATGAAAAATCTAAACGTCACACGAATTTCTAACATCCTGCTCTACTTATTATAAAAAAATTTCTGTGTGGTGCGATCAATCCGGTTGTTTTGTGTCAAAAAATATCTTAAATGTTTCAGACATTGCAGAATAGACACAAAAAAAAAAATGCATATTCCTTTCATTGTTTTCAATTATCATCCCAGATTGACAATTGGAACTTCCACAAAGAATACCGATGTGAATTTCCCAGTTTTTTTTCTTATCCTTACACACGACTAAAGGCGTTGCTCTAATTCGTATAGTGATCAATACAGTTTGCTCTATGAGAATAACAGTTTGTGCCTAAAAAGACAACGACCACCACTTCAGTAGAATCCAATGAGAAAGAAAATAACCACGCATTTAATCTGATAATCGATCGAGGTCACATAACTCATATTTCCTTTTTTTCCCCCTCCTTCATATTTTAAAAAGGTCCCACCCAATGTGTCAATCTCAGACAATTAAGTACAAAGAGAAAAGTCCGTCTCGTCTTCTCGTCCCTTTATTCCCATAAACGTTATTTATATTAGTAATCTGTTGATGAACGTGGGCGCAAGGATTCACAAAATGTCGAGTGCAGTGGCTTTTAACTTTTCTGTGACATCATTACCCTACCTCTCTGTACTGAAGGTTCGCGACACCCTAATTGAAAGTTAAGGACCAAGTTACCTTTAAGTACCCCAGGGGTGACCTGGATTCAGAGGGACATGTTTCGCTTTGCACTGTCAACATCCGGTTGTTTGTTACCAAACGATTTTTAGACGTTTTTTTTATCATAAAATTAACTGCTAACCCTAACCCTAACCCCTAACCCTAACAAACCACCGGATGTTGACGGTGCAAAGCGAGACATGTTCTTCTGAATCCAGGTCGTCCCTGGGATGCTTAAAGTTAACTTGGTCCTAAGTTAATACATTTTATTGACATAAGAAAGTAGATACTACACTTTGATCCTAAATAAACTGCAGCAAACCCAGTAGTGTTTTCAAACTAAAAACTATTTCTATTTCACTAAAATATGCAATAACACTGTGGAAATTTCAGGTAAAATTGAAATCAGTTTACCTTTTAATTGATTAATATCAATGCGAAAAGATGAATTCAGATTAAGATATAAATCATGAACTGGCCATTTGTTGCATAGCGCCTTCTTCACTGGCACTAAATAATTATAATGTTGCATATCTCTTTCTTTAATTCTATTTCTTGGTCGTCTTTAGTATTTTGATCGTCTTTGGTATTTCTTCTATCATCTTGACTTGACTTGGTCTGGCATCTTCTAAGATCTTGCGTCTGGTGTTGACTTGGGGACCTCGGTCTGGTTTTCTGTTAGGGATTTCTCTCTATCAGAAGCCCTGTGTCATTGTTAGTTTTTAGATAATAAACACAAACTTCGATTCATTTTGATGTTACTTTATTTTCCATCCCCAACCCAGACATCTGCTAACTAACATAGCGCGCGTGGTTCCAGTTTAGGCAGGACCTAAAATGGCCGACTGCTCTGCCTGACGTCTAACTGCAAAACTGGGGACTCAAAAAGGTCCCACGTGACTTCACATATTTGGCGGGCTTCTGTAATTTTGCATGGAAGGACCCGGCCATGATATGAAAAGGGTCATCCCCTAAGAATTACAGGGGATTGACAATAATCTTATGCAACCGCATAGATTATATAACACATTTTATTGAATTCAAAATGAATTGTACTTACCTGAAGAGAACAAGTGCTATTATGGTTGAAGAATTAGTTGAAAGTGATTCAGACATTCAACAATTCACCATCATTTGTAACATTTTAGTTGGGTGCCTAAAACTGTTGATGGAAAATCAATAGTTTATGAAAGTATAAAATAATGAAGTCAAATAAGTCATAATCTAAAATAGTTTGCCATCCAATTTTTACATAATGATTGGCATAGCTTATCATTTTTGTAAGGAAGTGTAATTTATATTTTTAAATTAATGGTATCAGTGGAAAATCAACGAGAATTTAAATTGACAGATCTTAACTTTAAGTTCATCTGGAACAGGGTTTTCATTGGCTAAGAGAGTTACATGATTTAGTTGTTTGGTTTTAAGTCATGTCAACCCTTGTTGGGTTATTTTATGCCTCAGTTTAACAATTAGAGTTTTCAGTTATATATCGTGCAAAAATATCTTCACAATCATTTTAAATAGGTAAACACTTTATACTTAGTTACAATATCAATGTTTTAAGTAAGCAGCAATGAGTCTGATAAGACAACTCGCATTTCTAAGTCAACCATTTTCAAGTTTTATCTTTTCTTTGTCGTATTGTTCGTCAAAGTGTTATATTCTTCTTCGTACGATTGTCCATCTCCTCTCTTTGTGTTGTACTCTCACCGTCATCTTGTCTTCTCGGTCGTTCGTCATCTTCTCTCATTATCTTTCATTGTGACCCCTCACGGTTTCATGTTCTTACTAATGGGACGAATAGCAACGATATTTTCCTGTGCACATAACTTTAATACTTCGACGAATTTTCTTATAAATACATTTTACCGACTGTACGCAAGTCGGGAGCCAGTCAGACCAGCGATGGAAAATAGACAATCGCGCTCTCCGCAGGTTCTCTGCCGACTAAAGTAAAGTTTAAATCTAACTTTTAGCTTATAGGATTTTTGTCACATGACTTTAATTCGTCCAATGAAAGCTAAGCTTTCAACTGACTTTAAACTGTCATTTACACTAAGTTGACACCAACGATTAAAATCATTTAAAACTTATCTATACTAAATGCTAAATAAAATATTCAACAAATCTATAACTTGATATTCTACTATTATTATTACTAGTACAAAATTTTTAAAAAAACACCCTCCGGGCGATGTAAAAATAGATTTTTGAAACATATTGCCTGAGGGGTGGGAGTAAAAAATTCAATATCAGCGAGTTTGTACCCTAAGTAAGTAAAATCATCAAATTCATTAAAGGATTAGAAAATAAAACAATTTGAAATGTAAACTTTAAATATGTATTAAAATAAAACAAACTATATATAGATATATAATACCAGTCATGTATTTATTAAAACTTGTTTTAAAAAACAATGAGGACTGTCTAATGTTGCATGTTCAAATTTTGGTGTATTTATTCTGTTATGACGATTTTGGGTAATGTGACGTAAGCAGTGGCGTAATTTTTGTTACAGACAAAAACCGGAAGCGAATCTCCATTATTAATAGATTATCAAAATTCATAACTACTTTTCTACCAACTTTCCCAACTTCTAGGGTTATTATTTACTCTTCTGCTTAATTATTTCTATAATTAATAAATCAATTAAAATTTCCACCTTAACTTCGTTTACATCGGCTAGTTGCCCCCACACCGTCACGTGGTCGTGGCATGCATACATTTAACACAATTTCAGCTTTTTTAAAATTACAGTGCCATCTGTTTCATTTTGAAAAAAATACAACTTTTTTTAATACCAGAACAATTCTTGTTCTATTCTGGTCACAAAACCCTGTGACCTCAGGCCAACTCCTAAACGACCTTTCACCTGGATTCCCAACATTTTACCTGGAGGAACAAAAAGACAAAAAATGTGTACATAAAAACCTAAAAATTACACCCACTGGCCAAAACATAACACATCACATATGTACTAATCATACACAACAAAAAACAAAAGTCCTTTAGTATAGAACGACATGGAAGGGAAGAAAATATTTTGATAGCCATTGATGGGCTTCCAATTTCCAAAGAAAAATATAGTTTTGGTTGAGTGAAATACGAAATGAAAATTTTAGCATATTTTCCCCCACCTCCTAAAAATGCCTCCAGCTAGCGTTCCGATATGGAAAAATTGATTGAAATTGATGAAGAAAAAATGATAACTATTTTTTTGTGTTTGAGTGATATAACTGGATTATTTACTCATTCACATGATCTTAGGTAAATCAATTATTCCAAAGAGAAAAAGAAGAAATTCTACAAATGAAGACCGGTGTTTAAGACTCGGATATTCAAATATGAGATAAAGTAAAAATTTCAAAAGCTAAAAAAATCTTTGATAATTCAACTTCAGTTCTGAACTCAATTTATTTGTTTGAATCTGTCTTCTCTGTTTTCCTTCACTTCGTATCGTTTTGCTTGTTTAAAGTTGTTTGTTTTGTTTGACGGCATATCAACCTCAGTGGGTCATTTAATACCGACAAAGTTTTGAAATAAATTCATTCTTGACGGATAATCAATTTTCTTATAAACATTTGTCTTTAACCCATAAATTGGACCCTAACAGGTACTACCACTCCGGGCCTGAGTGGACCAGGGAGCAATGGGGATGAAGGGCTACTCCACATTCCCCAAACCTCTAAAACTGAAACATCACCATCAGAGAGAGTTTAATGTCATTTCCAGGACATGAAGACCCTCAGCCACCGCCTTCTAGCCACCATATGATAAAAAGTGTCGGGCGTTACCATAAGGTCAATAGGTCGGGACAATCATATAGGTGCTAGGACTTGACGTGACCAGCCGATTGACCGACCGCCCGTCTAGCCTAAGCATCACGGGTCATCACCACGGCCAATGGGCGGCCCCATTGGGAGAGTCTTACCCCTCTGCAGGGTGGATAAATTTTGGACAATATCACACCTCAACAATAAATTGGATCTTTTTCCAATCTGGTTTCTTTGATATGGAAACACGAATCTTTACTTAAAGGGAAATCTTTACTCAAAGGGAAACTTTATGTAAATAGGATTCTATGACACTACGCATGCTGCACGAATGCAATTGGGTGCACGCAAGTGAGCAAGTGTTTGTAACAGAAATAAAATAAAAAAGTAAAGTCTTCGGGCGGCCTAATGTCGGTATCAGCCAGACAGCGAGGGAGTCTATCCTCTTTTCCCTAGCGCTAAACCAAGGAGATTGTTTTCGCGTCTGAGGTGGATCGCCACACCTACCGTCAGCTCCTCACTTTACCACACATATCCCTGTGCTACTTATACGCTGAGTTGGCGAGGGCCGGTATCGAACTTGGAACCTTGTGGTTTCTAGCCGAACGCTCTACCGACTGAGCTAAACCGGCCCTTCCAAAAAACTCCACTAACAGATCTTGATGACCTATCTACCCACTACCAAATGACCTACTTCTCCTTTCACTGATCCACCCCGACTATCAAATTTCTCTGATACACAACAACACATTTGACCCAAACTCCAAATATTAATTTCTCTTTTAAGTCAACCGACTGACCCAATAGAAAAATAAAAGGGTTAAATCCTACTTAACGGACATAAATTCCACCATCGTATGTCACCCCGCCGAAAGAAAAAATACGAAAAATCAAGGAATTAACCGAATTTAATCAAATTTCAGTGTTGATATATTAATGAATAAACAATATAATGCACCAGTTATTTTATTTAAAAACTTAGATTTTTCCAGGTTAGTTAATTTTGAACCGCGTATTTTTTAGGCGTAACACAGATTCACAAACATACGTGGTTCAAAGTTAATTGACCTGAAAAAATGTAAGAGTTTTTAAATAAAATAACTGGTGCATTATATATTTTATTTAATAATGTATCAACACTGAAAATTTCATTAAATTTGGTTAATTCCCTGATTTTTAGTATTTTTTTTCTTTCGGCGGGGTGACATACGATTTGGAATTTATGTCCGTTAAGTAGGATTTAACCGTTAATACTTTGTTTGCTACAACTCGGCGAGGATAGAGCAGAGGTTCTGAACTACAACAAATATCACGAAGAGGGGGAGAGAGAGAGAGAGCATGATAGCTAAACAGTCTACACTTAGCCCAGCAATTTTCTTGACGTGGTCACACCATTTAGCTCCCTTCATAGGGACTAGCCAGTGTTAGCACATCAGGGATTTTTTTTCTTATTTTGAATTGTTTTTATTCTACTTAATTTATTTGCCCCTTTTTCACTTGTATTTGGAAAATCCTACAATGTCAGAAGGATGGTGCACTTTGCACGTAGTGCCCAGAGCGATTACTTTTGATGCTATTACCATAGGTAGGCCATATGTATAATTCCCGCTATACAGTTGTCGTTGTTAGCATTGATATATGTAATGTATTGCATGTGTGGTAAAGTTTGATTAGACCGAACATTGCATAGGCGAGAAACTGACAGTTAATTAGCATCGTTGAATCTATGTCTACGTTATCCTATCACATATTCGAGCTCTACCATCGTCACTGTACACTCTTTCTCAAGAACAAATATTCAAACTAATTTTGCCATTGTCCCACTGTAAATTTTCCTAACATCATAAACATTGAATTTTTCTTTGTTTTACGGTGCTCAACTTATGTCTGTTGGGTTTTTCGTTATATAAGGTGTGTGCTAGTTCCCCGCTTAAACTTATAGACCAGGCGAGATCGTGTGGTATATTCCTTGGCCAATCGCTGGCCATACTGCGTGGCTGATATATCAATTAAGCGCTGATTCTTTCTCAGTATACTCGCAAGCATCGACGAAGGAACCTAGGAATCTCGGTAATAAAGGACTATTTGCTCGTAAATTCCTACCATAAAATAAACTGAACCCCCATTTTATGTCCGTGTTTTTGCAATAAAGGTTTTATTTTTCTTGCACCCGTTATGTTACAATACTAAATATATTTCATTTATTTATTTTAATATTCACTTCAATGTGTATATTCTAAAAACTTTTATTTTGTGAGAATGCTTAGTTTTAAAGTGGGGTTCGTTTTTACACTTTTTTTACTCGTAAATTCCTACCATAAAATGCCCAAGCCTAATTTTATGGCAGGAATTTACGAGTAAAAAGTTGAATATTACTTTTTGTTGTTATTTCTTTTCTTTTTGGCTTTGGTACTCTAAAATAAAAACATCAGATTTTAATCATCGTCGACGAAAAAACAAAATTACGGTCATAAAAGGAGGATCCAATTTATGCCTAACTTGTAAAACGAGCCCCCACTTTAAAACTAACCATTCTCACAAAATAAAAATATATGCACATTGAAATGAATATTAAAATAAATAAATAAAATATATTTTTGTATTGTAACATAACGGGTGCAAGAAAAATAAAACATTTATTGCAAAAACACGTTCAGTTTATTTTATGGTAGGAATTTACGAGCAAATAGTCCTTTATTACCTGAATCTCTACCTGAGAGGATTACCAAAAAAACCAAATCGGAGGACTCTTTACCTAGAATCAACTGGCCAACGATGGCCCTTAAAAAATTAACAATGTCGTCTCTTATCGTGTGATTTTGTTCTAGAGGACTTATTGATGTATCGTTTATGTTGATCTTTCTTTCAATTTCAAATGTGTGTGTGTGTGTGTGTGTGTGTGTGTGTGTGTGTGTGTGTGTGTATCTCTGTCTGTGTCTGTGTCTGTGTGTGTGTGTGTGTGTGTGTGCACGCGTCTTCATTTGTGTGCACCACGTTTTTGTGTATGCGAGGGAGCATAGATCACTTTAAATATGTGGGGATTGAAATAAAACAAAAATTTAAAAAAATAAAAATAAAAAATAAAAAAACTCCCTTGGGGCCTTGACTGGAAGAACCCTCTGCGCATGTCCGACAAAAAGGACTGACTCCCTACCCCAAAAGGATACCATGGCCATTTGAATTTAGGGCGCAACTGAGTGTAATCGCTCCTACTAGCCAGGGGGGATACCCCCTTGCTACAGGCGACTATGATCCAGTCAATAAAGCCACCTTCTGCCTTTGACACTTTCCTTTCTCGTTCTTTGAATGCCTTCTTTTCAGCGCGCCCACCAAAAAGAGATGGGTTAAAAGAAAACCTGAAAGCGCGCACCAAGAATATTCAGATACCTACATTTAACCTTAAAACACCCAAAAACCACTTATACCCCTGAATTACTTAAACCTAATAAATAAATTAATATACATTGATGCAATTAAACATTTGTTGTTTTTGTTGTTTTTCTTTTAAAACTTAGTTTCTGTTTTTTTTTGTTGCACCACAACAAATAAATAAATATATAAATAAAAATTCTTCTCCCACCGGGTCGTCTTTTTTCCCTTCAAAGTGCACTTGAAGGCCAGCGTGTTTGCACTTATAATGGTATTTTAATCTAGTTTCTTTTGTGATTTCAATTGAATTTATACCACAAATTTGCTTGTTTACTCTGTCATCCTGAGAAAGAACTTACACACTTTTATATATATATATATATATATATATATATATATATATATATATATATATGTGTGTGTGTGTGTGTGTGTGTGTGTGTGTGTGTGTGTGTGTGTGTGTGTGTTCTGCAGACAAGTGACATTGTTTACAAATGAAAAATACATACCGTTGATAGATTTCAACAATACTGATTCAGGTTGAACTCGTATAAATTCCACGCATATATATATATATATATATATATATATGTTGTGTGTGTGTTGTGTGTGTGTGTGTGTGCAACCTGCATCTTTGCTTAGTTGGTCAGTATAATATATTGCCTGAGCAGTCGGTTACACCTGGGGACCGGAATACACGCAGGAAGTGCGTGGGTGTCAAATGCAGGCTGGAAACAGAAACAGGATATGACCTTGAACTGACCTTTGGCACCTAAAGATGCAGGTGTACAATTGACACTGTTTAGGCGCAGAAAATCTGTAGGCGTAGCTCATAGCTAATGAAAATAGGCTTCGTGGGCGATGAGGTGTGTCTTACAGAAAAACTCCGTAAGTGTCACGATCAAAGAGGCGTGACACCTGGAGTCAGACTACAATTTTTAAAAAAGCCCGTGGAAATCGATTTGGCAGACAAAGATCAGGTTCGAGATCACTTGAAAATAACTCCCGAAGGCTCCACATTTGCGTAGCCTATTTTCATAAAAAATACAAGTGTTCGTATTCCTTGACGGGTCCAGTGTGTAACACATGTATACGATTTGTGTTAGTATGAAAGTTTTGGATAATTTGGAAAATAAATTAGATAAACGTTCATATAACTAAAGTGAAAAGGACGAAAACTCGTTTGGACTGTCGATTAAAAAAAAACCCGGATGACAGAAGCAAGTCACATGACTGCTGTTTTTGATTAAACGTCATATGAACAATCTTGGTGTCACTTATTGTTAAGAAAATTGAAAGACAAAATTTTTGGGGCAAAGCTACAAATTTTAAAAAAATTCAGAACTGAACAATATTTATTTCTCTGAATGTTTGAGATGAGGCTTGATGATTAGTATTATCTGCATTATTCGGACTATTGTCCTCGTCTTCATTGTTATCTGTACAACGTTTCAGTCGATACGCCCTCCGACCTTCTTCAGGTATTTCTGTCGGGCTTGGGAACCTTCACGGACTCGGGAACCTTCTTTTCGGACTCGGGTACTTTCTTGTCGTAACAGGGAACCTTCTTATCGTAATCGGGAGCCATCACGGAACTTTGAACCGAACCCTTTATTCATTCCACGGGGGTATCTTTTCTCATTCCGCTAACCATAGCTGGGGTAGAGGCGTTAAGCTGTGTTAATTATTAAATATTTCTCAAATTCAAATTAATGATGTTTTTTTTTCTTTCAAATTATCTTAAAACTTATGGGGTAGCAAGAGGTTTGGGGTGTTTTTAAGGTTTAAAGGTAGCTGGATATTTTCGTTGCATGTTCCTATGGTTTTCGCTTTCAACCCATCTCATTTGGTGGTCGCGCTGAAAAGGAACGAACAGGAAGGAGACAAGGGCAGATTGTGGTTTTGTGACTTAGGCTTTATTAACTCGTCATAGTCGTCCATGGCAAGGGGATATCCCCCTGGCCGAAGGAAGCGACTACTCTCTGTTAAGGCCTAAACTCGAATGGCTGAGATATTCTCTTGGGGGTCGGGAGTCAGTTCTTTTTGTTGCACATGCGCGGAGGGTTCTTCCGTTGAAGGCCGATGGGAAGTTTGTTTTATTTTTATTCTAATTTTATTCTATTTTCATTTTAATTCCCACAAACTCTAAGCTGTAATTCATTTAGCGTTATTTGATTGGTTAAGAGGGATTCATTACGTTGCAGCCGACCAAATGAAAGCAAGCCTTGCAAAGTTATCTTTTTTTTTCTTTCTTTTCTTTATAAGTACGACAAAAATTCGAATTGCAAAATAGTCGCCGAAAACCGCCACTGAAGACAGAAGCGCTTAAATCAGTTGGGGGTATATAATCGAGAGAGGAAACTCGGTGAGAGAGAGAGAGAGAGAGAGAGAGAGAGAGAGAGAGAGAGAGGAGAGAGAGAGAGAGTTGAGTAGGGATTTACTTGTTGCTTCATGTCTGCTTTACTGTTTCTGCTAACTTCTTGTCTGGCTCATCTTATCGTCTAGTCTTCTAACTGCTTCTTCTAAGGACTTTCTTCTAAGGGCTAACTTTAGTCATGCAATTAATTAACTCACAAGACTTTTAGTTCTGATCAAGATTTTATTTCGCCATGTTCTTCCGCGCGGGGAATATATAAACCCCAGCAGAGAGAGAAGAGAGAGAGAGAGAGAGAGAGAGAGAGAGAGAGGGGGGGGCATCCTCTCTGCGCAAAAGTCAGATTGTATCTGATTCTGTCTAGACTCTAATCACGTGACGCGCGAGATTCGCGCCTCTAGGGCTCAAGGTCACCAAAAGTCCTGGTGATTTTTCACTGGCCCCTTTGAATCCTCACTACCGGGTTCTGTCAACAATTTATGCTACCACATAAATTGTAATAGACTACTTGTCATAAGAAACGAAGTGTTAGTTAAGTTACGGTCCAGCAGAAATACCAGTACAAGACATTTGACCAAATCTAGAGCTGAAAGAAGATCAAGTACTGACCATTTATTGTCACCCCCTCACTAATTATCCATACAATGCTAATATACCGACTTTGGGCAGATTAGCCAAAGACCCGATCGACCATCAACCTTGTCTGGGTAATCAGCATCAGGGATTTGCACAGTAGGGTAGGTCGATTTTCAACTTTTTGGGGAATATCAAAATGTAACAAATAGAGAAAGTTGGGTATTGGTATGGTAAGTACTGACACTAAAAAGTAGGTTTCTAGCTTGAACCAATTTTTGAGCATTTAGTTTTAAAGATCGTCTAATATGAAGCCCTCTGAAATCCTTGTTTTTGATACATAAGAAATTACTTTAAAATCTTATAATTTCAATCCAGAAAAATTTGGAAATTTATCTTATTCAAATAAAATGAATAGAATATATCGAAAGTAACATTTAAAGTGAAATTATAACACCACCCCACCCCACCCTGATATCTCAAATAAGCAACATTTTACCTCATTAATTGAGATATGTCATTAATGACATTGCAATATATTGTTGTAGCATTTTTTTTCTGTTATCAATTGAACAAAAGCAAATAAGTATGAACTCTGCTAGAAACAATGCACAGTTCCCAATAATTGTAATCAGTTGATTTTATAAAAAGAAAAAAATTAGAAAACATTTTACACCTTGAACTTTTAATCATTTCCTTTTTTCCTGATTATTCATGTTGCCTAACTCAGAGGTAATTTCATTTGTGACCAAACCAGATCAACCCGAAAAAAAGTTTTAACCAACTTCGCCAACATCCCTTCTGTAGATGTTCGAACATAACGTGGGCGTGTAAAGTTTTGATGAAGTGAGACCTGTCCCAACGAAGCTTTGACCATGTTACAAAAGAGTGTGATTTTTTTTATCACTGTCGATACTAACAGGTGCAAATTGAATCAAAATTCCACTTCATTGTCATTCTTCATACTTTTCAAACTAAAAAAAAGTTAGTATTACCTGCGTTATTCAGACTATTGTCCTCATCTTCATTGTTATCTGTACAAGTACGTCTCGGTCGATGTTGCCTTCTGGCCTTCTTGGGTATTCTTGTCGGATCGAACCTTCATCTCTCTCTTTTTATCTAGCGCGTTTCGGCGAGTACCCTCCGCCTTTCTTCGGGTATTTCTGTCGGACTCGGGAACCTTCTTTTCGGACTCGGGTACCTTCTTTCGGACTCGTAGAACTTCTTGTGTATCGGGAGCCATCACGGAACCTAACCCTTATCCGTCCACGCGGGTATCCTGTTCTTATTCCGCTAACCATAGCTGGGGTAGAGGCGTTAAGCTGTGTTAATCATTATTATTTCTGTTGTTACTGCTAGCCCTTGACCAGGATTGGACTTGCAGTTCAGAGATAACTGTCACTTAGAATTGTTTTGACCTAACTCCTTTATCCACGTAGGCCATGTGTGTAAAAAAAAAAAGTTATTAAAATAAATTTAAAAAAACAACAAAACAAAACACAAAATAAATTCTTTCGTTCCGTTCAACACCGGTTGTTATATCATTTCATATTGAAAACACAAAATATTCATCTTCTTATTCACCGTCCAGAAGCGTCTTTCACTGAAATCTCTTTATCGCTTTTAAACACTATTGTTATCCTCCATTCGGGTGTCGCTCGCACTAGTAAACATTCCCAGAGTTAAAAAAAAATGGTTGCATTAAGATTATTAGAATAACAAAAATACCAAGATACAAATTTACTCTATTATTTCTTCTCCTCTGTGAGATTTTCACACCAGTTTTAAACTGGTGGATTTTCACAAAGTCTGAGTGACAGCAAGTTTTCTCAATTCTCCATGACTCTTCTAAGAACATTAGCCGATCTTAACAATGCTGTGATTATCGACAACCTCAATTCTTCCTTGAGATTTTCAGTTCCCTCATTCTCTTTTTCAGATTTTTGGGGATTGTTCAAAGAACTCCAGGAATTATTAATATTACTGTCTCGTTAATTCTCCACAACTTCCGATCAATCTAATAATTCATAAACCAATATAAGTAACATTTATTAATAATCAATAATAACTACTAATAATAATAATAATATCAATAACTATACATACATAACACTTAAGGGGATCACACTGGGATATGACAAAAAATTAAATTTTACCATACAAGCACAACTAGGTATATCGCATAAACCAGCATGTTCTTTGAGAATTGAAACGCAATAAAATTCTCTGGGACTTAGCGGATCACCCTATACCCAGCAGAGACCAGACATAGTGTTGATTAAAAAAAAGATAAACACAGAAAAAAAAAGAGAACTTGTCAACTGGGACTTTGCGCTTCCAACAGATCACAGGGTGAAGCTGAAGGAAAATGAAGAATGGATGAATACCTGAATCTTTGCCAGAGAATTGAAAAGCTGTGGAATATGAGAGTGAAAGTTATACCAATTGTATTGAGATCACTTGGAACGTCCCAATAACTTGAGAAAAAGACTGGAGGATCTGGAAATCAGAGGAAGAATTGAGGACCATCCAGACTACTGCACTGCTGCAACTCGGCTTAGAATACTCAGAAGAGTTCTGGAGACCTGAGAGACTGTTTGTCACCCAGCCTCCAGTGAAGATACCATCCTAGCGCTGATGTGAAAAACTCTAAAGGAGTGAAAATAATATAATAATATATAATAATAATAATAATAATAATAATACATTGCCGGAAATTCGATAGAGAATTGTCTTCCCCCGCCGCTAGGGGGCGAATTGCCAACAGGAGGTTGGCGCCAGAAATCAAACTTCACTTATCTACTGACCATCGACTTGGACGAGGCGTTTTTCACAGCATTACTTCTGAGGTTGTTCGACAGCGAACTTACCAGAAGGCTGAGGACCCAAATAGTCTACTTGAAAAGGGCCCATCCACCGTCAATTTAAAAGGAAGCTCTCCTAAAATAGCATCCCCTATACTTATCACAGAACTCTAACAACCACTCACTTCTAAGGCATTGTATCAGCAAACGTATAAGGCCGGATACAATAGCATACTGACAGAGAACGAGAAACGACCGAAGAAGCGTCCTGTCAACATTCTCAACTTCTACCACGAACAGAACTTAAACTCACAGATAAGTCTCGTTAGCAAATACCATTAAAATTTGCAAAAAAACATTTATGTACCTTTTTGTTAATACAAGTGTATATATTTTACTTTCGTATTTGTTTCCTTCTGTTGTCCGAAATAGCCAACTACGGAGAATAAAGCTCCAACGAATCCCCGTAAATACTCTTAACATTACACCCGAGAAATGACATAGACTATTTGTTTTCAGAAAAGGACGAGGAGGAGGTCTTACCAGCATTGAGGATAGTGTAGATGCGACAATTTAGAACTCGAAGAATGCACTAAAATGAGCAAAGAAAAACTAAATACAGCAACCAGTAACAGCAACTGCACATATGGGCCAAAAAAGACAATACAATAAAACCTAGAAAACAGGAATAGAAGAAAGACAACTATATGGATACTTCAATGACAAAACTGGAGAGATTGCACATCAAAAACCTTGGATATGACTAAGAAGAGTAAATCACAAGAGAGAAACTGTAATCTCTCATAATTTTTTCAACTCAAAGAGATAAGACGCAAGCCGAATAGAAGTGTAGGATGTGTGGGAGACCGAGACGAAATGGTTAATAAATATATAAGTGAATGCAGCAAAACTAGCTCAAAAGGAGTACAGGACTAAGATAGATTAGATAGAAAAAGGGATCCACTGGTAATGTGCAAGAAATTAAACTTTAGCCAGTATTTATATGCAACAAAACCGGAAATCCGACTTAGAGATAATGTTTTATTACCCCATTGCGGTATATAAACAAGAATGATAGAGAGAGTCTTCGGGTTGATAGAGAGAGTCTTCGGGTGATAGAGAGAGAGAGATGTGTGTGTGTGACAGACAGATAGATTCGTGACTTACTTGCTTCATTGTCTAGTCGCCATATTTTCATTCCTTCTTCTTCTTTTTCTATTTCGCTATGATATGTGAATTCAACAGAGAATATCTCTCCCTGCCGCTAGGGGGAAAATCGCAACAGGAGGGTTGACGCGAGAATCAAACCAAACCTCACTTATCACAGAGCAGTCACTGAGGGAAGTCGCAGAAATAAGAACTCTACCACCAGCAAACTTTCTAAGGCATGTATCAGCAAACGTTTCTAAGGCTGATACAATAGCATACAACAGAAGGCTGAAGAACGAAGAAACGACTGACGAAGCGTCTTAACAACATTCCAACCAGCCACCAGAATACCCCTGTTATCACCACTTCTCCAACGAAACAGTATTTAACCTCAAAGATAAGCTTCGTAGCAAATGCCATTAAAAATGCAACAACATTTCTGTACTCTTTTTGATAATACAAGTGTCTGCATTTTTATATTTGTATTTGTTTCTTTCTTTCGTCCGAAATAGCCAACTACGGAGAATAAGGCTCAACGAATCCCCGTAAATACTCTAATGATTGTCTAGTGGCTGTTTCATCTTTTCTAAGGGATTCTTTCGGGGTAAGTTCTTTAAAAGTCATGCAAACAATCAAACAAGACTTTGTCTTTCTCTGAAATCAAGCTTATTTCTATATTGCCTATTTTCACAGCGCGGAGTTTAGCAGCCCCGCAGTCGCACGTCTGCTCCGCATCCCATGTTTAGACTGAAAATTGGTTACCTAACCACGTGACTCGAGAGATTCTCGCCTCTCGCGTCATTTGGCCATTAACGTTACTGGTATTTCCATCCCTTAGAATTCTTTGCTACAGGGTTTGTCAAAGACCAACACCACCATATAATTATGCAACAATAAGAACTCACAAATTCTCTGGAATTTGAGATACAATAGATCACCTAATCCCGACCAGAAGACTAGACTATTATTAATCAACAAGAAAATAAAACTTTGTAGCTAATGATGGAATGTTTCGTCCCGTGGATTCCAGAGTAAAAATGAGAAGAAAATGAAAAGATAGACCTAGACCTTGCCAGAGAACTGAAACAATCTGAGGTTAAGGTGATACTCAATAGTAGTTAGTGCTAACGCTGGTATGAAAAACTAATAATCACCTTATCCAGCAAAAGACCAGACCTAGTTGATAAACAAAAAAGAAAGAACTTGGTCAACTTGGTGATTTTGCCAGTGCCAGCAGATCACAGGGTGAAGTTAAGGAAAATGAAAAAATGGACAAATATCTGACCTTGCCAGAGACTGAAAAATTATGGAATATGAAAGTGAAAGTGATACCAATTGTAGTTGGTGCACCTTGGAAACAACCCAAAAGGATTAGAAAAGGGTTGCGCACAAATTTGCTGGAACATCCACGCAGAGACCAGGACTTGGAACCACTCTCAGACCACCTCGCACTGCTGGCAATCTCCAGATACTCAGAGATCTGGAGACCCTGAGAGACTTGCTGTTCACTCAGACTCAGTGAAAACCATCAGCTATGCTGTGGGAAAACTCAAAGGAGTAAATAATTAATATCCAAGGACATTCATCACCGACGAATGACGACCTATGTTATGCAAGAACAACATTAATCAGGGAAAATATTTTAAAAACCGGATGGAAATGAGGATAGAAGACAAATAAAGAAATTAAGAGAACAGGCTAAATTACAAAAGAAAGGAAAGTACACAAGGACACAATAAAACGAAAAGACTTAAATAAGACGTGACAGCAGATAGACTGACAAAACAACTGGAGAAATAAACCAATAAAAATATTGTGAAAGAGGAGGACTCAAAGTACCAGGACATGATCACAGCAAAACAGGATCTTCTAAATAATGAAAGAGCAATTCTTACCAGAAATCGGTGGAGAAAGCATAAATATAAATGATCAACCGGATTTAAAGGAAACACAAACATTTATGGCACAAGTTTTCTACATCCTCAAGAGAAATAGTTGTCACTGGGAACAATGGAGAGACACGAGATTACACCCTTTTACGGCAAGAGAGAGGATGGGAGATCATCTTCATATAGTTTTAAAACTATTCCAGAAATAACCCTAACATTTCTTGAAAGTTTGTTGAAATCTAACCACAAATAATGTCAGTAGTAGTAGTGTAGTATAGGATAAAGATATTTGGTCGAATTAGAACATCTTATCTCTCTTATTATAATGGAGATTGTGTGTTTTCTGTCTGTAACCGAAACTATATCACTACTCAAGTCACATTCCTTTAGGTATTTACGTCACATTTCTCCATGATTTTATTTTTATTTAAACCTCTAATTATTAAAATTGTTTACATTATCAATACTTGACCATACTACAATCTGACAACAGGCAATGTATTTATATATAACAAATAGTGGTTTACGGGAAGGCTATTTTGTATATTATATTAAAACAGAAAAAACATAAGGAAAGGCCAAATGGTTAAATACAATCTAAAATGAATTGCAGGATTTGAAGAGCGGGGCTGAAATAATTTGGAATCACTAAGATCAAACTTAAAAGAGTAGACAAACTGAGAAAATGCCCTCGAGTAAACATGTCATTGGTCTATAATTGCTTGGATGGTTTCTCTTTTTCTTTGGGGGGGGGGTCCTTCTGTCAAGAGTAGTTTCTCTTCCCCACTCGGATATTCAATACATCTTTTTTAAACGAAATATATAAAAAGTGTTCTTAATAACAAATAAGTTTCATTTCAATAATGCGCAAGCACATAAGAACACATTTTGTGATTTTTCGTGTTAAAACATGCAGGTGTATTCGATTCCAACAAATTCGTATTTCAGTGAGTTTTACGGTGAAATGAAAATGGCCCGACTCAATCACTATGGCTTCCTTAAAGTTGAAATAAACAGGGGTGGTCACTCTCTCATGTTAGGTAGTAATGTTCCAGATTTCCTGATTTTAAAGGTCCTTAATTCCTTATCTGCATTTTATTTTAAACTCAATATTTATGTTATGGTATTTGTAGGTTTTTTATTCCTTATAACTGATTCTCTCTCACGGTTATATGATGCGGAATTCCTGGTCCAAGATTCATTAGAATTAATACTGCTATTTCATATGATCGGTCATCTGTAAACTAATGCGTTATATGCTTTACAAAGTGGTTAGTGAGATCTTAGATAAGAATATCATGTAACCTTATTTTACGTCGGTCGTTCAGCTCAGTCGAGTAGAGACGCTTCAGCTAGGAATCACAAAGAGTCCTGGTCGAATACCTGGCCTCGCCAAACTTCAGCGTAATGAAGTAGACACAGGGAATCGTGGGGTTAAAAGTAAGGAGCTGGTGGTATAGTGGCGCATCCATACATTACAGAGGCATATAAATATCTCCTTGGTCTTAACGCAGTTGAATGAATAAGGGTATACTACCCTGCTGATCGGCTCGCTACCGACATTAGGCTGCTGCCCGACGACTTTACGATTCTACACTCTACAATCATATCTTAAATACTAAAACCCCATAATGATCTCTTACTTTTTATTACACTTCTGAGAATTTCAAAATGTACGTGAAAGACGGCTCTGCTATCCCAGAGATCATTGAAACATCTTCTTATAATCGTACGTGTCGAGTTTGTAATCGATAAACACTAGCAGAACGCTATCCTTTCCTCTTTAGCCTAGACCAGCCGTTTGGTCATCACTTTAATTTATAAGAGAAGCAAATTAACGGATTTCTTTCTCGTCTCTTCTTCCCCACTATAATCGATTAAAAGCTGTGTATTGCGCAACGCCCACGCGTCGACACTATGTATAAAGCGTCTATATAGAGGTTTCAAATCGCTGTTAGGCTAATCACAGGCAAGCATAGACCAGCTGAAGTGTAGTATTATCATTCTAAAAGATCAAAGTTCATGCTGTCAACCATCCGTTCACTCGAATCTGGCGATCACTTTCAGTTCAAGACTTAATTAGTTACATTGTTTATATTATAGACGTTCGCTCCGAAAGACTTTCCACATGAGCGGAAGCCTTTCTGCTTTCGGATATCTATCAGCTCTCCACTAGCTTACACCATGCTCTCAAAGCTTCTTTTCCATCAGGCGCACTCTCATGGATTACATAGCTTGCAAGCTCCTTAGCTAATTTAAATTTGTTTCTGTTGAGGCTTAGCAGTCAGTAAACTTTTGTTATGTTCTTTCTAGTGACCACTTTGGTTTATGCCTATTCTTCCTCTTTCCTTTTCTTTTTGTTTTAACGTCGGGCCCTTGCTTACACATAGGGCCTATATTTTATCCCGACGGAGGCGACTCTCACGAGTCTGCTAGTTTAACAATTTCACACACATCATATACGTTGACTTTACGATCAGCTTACGGTTATTTGTCTTAGTGGATTTAAGCCAATACTCTGAGTGCCCCAGCAAAAACACGAACCCAAATATTATTCTATTTTTCCATGTGAAGACTTACACCTCCAAACGCCGCAAAACCCCTACCCCGATACCCTAGAAACCTTATTGATTTCTAAATACTTTTAATATGAATTTCAATTCAGATCATTAACTATCTTGTAATATTTCTTACACAAAATTGTAGCTGTCTTCTTTTCTTTTTTTTGTTTATTGCGCAGGGTGAACTGTAATATTAGTTACTTAATGTTTATTAAAGTTTATAGAAGCGTATGGTGGATGAAAAAACGAAGACACAGATATAAATTTCAAAAACGTATGCAAAGTCAATATGACTACCATTAAAAACATACGAAAATTTGAAATATATTCTTCATAGAGTTAGACATCAGGTTGATTAAATTTGATGTGAAATTGTTATAGGCTGAAATAGCACAAGTCTCCTGTTAAATGTCATGATTGCGGTACTCAGCTACAATTTTTTTGTCGATATTTCCTGCTTAGAATATTAAGTTCGTAAAATGTCCAGTCTTGTTGTGGTATTTGGTGTGGTGATGTTAGGCGTGCATGGGTATTGTGTATATGGAGTAGGCGCGGACTGAAGTTCGCACTTAATTGATGATACGTAGACGAATCTCGTGGTGAGTTTGGGAGGTAAGATACAGTTACTCACTTCTTGTGCTAGCTACGAATGGGTGTTGTATCAGTCCGGATATCAACCTCCAGACGCGCACAATTCTCGTATACGGACATCCGCTTGTCTGTGTTTGTTGTCGTTAGGCAGAAATATTGATGTACTTGGTAGTTAAGCCGTCTTTTGGTTTCTTCGGAATGATGTCAGAAATGGTTATTCGCGTGTTTACGTTGTTGATCTGTGTACTGCCTTGGTTTGGGAGCGTTAGGGGGGGTTTAATCGAACGAATTCGGGACCGTTGTGACGCCGCATCAGCTCTCTTTGATTGTCCGGTCTGTTGACGGTAGCGCCTACGTTCCGTAGCCTGCCGTTTCATATTGTTTCCTTCATTCTGACTGTCGGGCCCTCATATATATTAATAGAGATCGCCTCGCGTGACGATACATCTGCACCATCTTCAGGATCCAAGTTGGATCACTTGGAGTTTTTCACTTACCGGGAATCCTTTCATACTTGATGATATTCGAATTTTATTACCACTGGATGATCTAGAATTTATTTTTTATTTAATTTTGGGAATTGTATACAAGCGGACTCTGATTTGGAGCCCAATGCGCAGATATATGTTAAAATGGTCAATTCCGTTTTATTGGTAACGACCGAGGGCCACTTCCGACATTATCGTCCGTTGACGAGTGTATGTAGGTTGATAGTGAAATCGGAGATTTTCGATTTGACAACAACAGAAGCTCCCCTCCAAAATTGTGAGTACATCCAATGGGTATTGGGTATGTATGTGTAAGTGTGTTTTGAGGAATCATGTGAAAAATAAAGTTATTTCAAGCGTAGTGTGGAAAATGTTGTCTTATCTTTGAATTTATGTTACCAGAGCTTTACTGTTTTTCAGAGCTGTTGGTGATGTTGTTGTTATTTGTTGATCTGTTTTCCCCATAGACAGGTTGGGAGAGTGATATAAGTTGTTTGTTGCTGTGAGTGTCAAACGTATTAGGAACGTGGGATGTTGTTTGTAGAGTAAATATTTTGGGTGTTAGTTTTAGATTGTAAAGTTTGTGAGGATATTATGTATTTCTCTGTGGTGGAGAGAAATTTGGCTTGGTCCACCGATAGCTTTATCGTCCCTTTTCGCCTGGATATGGCAGAAAAATGTCGTTGAAGTGATTAGATGGTATTTCATGGTGTAGAAGCTCCACGGCCCTGAGCTTATGGATGTATTGTTATCATCGCTGCTGTGATGTGTGTCGGAGTAGTAGTGGTTGACGACAGGGCACAGTTGCGTCCGTGCGAGGCAAGTGGGATCCAGTTGTACATTTCTATCTTTTAGCGGTTCTTAACGTGCTATGTTGTTGTATGTGGTGTGCTGATTGTGGCAATCGTTAGTTTACGGGAGTTATTACCGTTCTCATATTCGTGTCGTAGTAGTTACTAGTTATGTCATTACTGTTTAGTTAGTTGCTGTCTCGACTAGTGGGAGTTGAGGGTTGAAGATGATGTTTCCACCAAGTTTTGGTGGAGGTCGATTCATTTGAAACTGTTTTGAGGTTTCACGCAGTTTCACTCACTCTGTGCTCGATGTCGCTGCGAGTCTGGCCGGCTGTTACCCCCTGTGCAGCTTTTAGACCGGGGGAATACTGCTCTGTACTGTTGCCAGTATAGTAGGAGTCATTACTTTTAGTTGTAAGTGCTGTCGTCGACTAGTGTGAGGTGAGATGTGGCACAATGTTTCTACCAGGTGGTATTTGGTTATAGCTGAATCACTTGAAGCTGTTTTTGGTTTACCTCTCCGGGTCGCTGTTTGATCACCCGTTGCTTGGGCTGATACCATGTTGTGTTATGTGCATTGTTATGTCTTACCATATCAGTAGGATGTTCGTGGTTTTACTTTTTGTTTTGTCGTGAACTAGTGGGAGCTAAGGTGTGGATATGTTGTTATTTACCAGGGTGGTGGTCATGGTTCGAGTTTCCACTTGAAGTTGTTTTGTGAAGTTTTATCAGTCCATTCAGGCGGCTGTTTTGATCATGTGCTTTGTTCGGTTGCATCGTTTATTGTTGGCGGCTTTGTTTTGTGCGCAATCTCGTTACAGAGGTTTGGTTCGATGGTTTTACAACTTTAAAGGGCGGCTGACACGTTGTTTAAATCCTCTGCAGTGTTGTGTGCAATTGTTTTCTAGGTCTGATACCTCCTTCACGAGTCGGCCCTGTTTTGCTCGCTGAACTGCCGGCCTTGAAGTTGCGCCCTTTTGTTGTCGGCACTGTGTCACAATTGTGCGCAATCTCGTACAGGTGTTGGTTCGGTAGGTTTCTACAACTTTCATGGCGGCTAAATGTTGTTTAAATCCTCTTTGTAGTTTGGTTATTGTTGTGTTGTTCAGGTCTGTTTGGGCTATATTTAGACGCAGAAACTCTTTTTTTCCGTCTTCTCGAAGAGATCGAATAGTTTCTTTCGTGGAGACTTGTATACTGTGTTGTGGGCCTCTGCTCTGGTGTTGACTTGACTCGTCGGGCTGGCCTTCGCTGTGCTATGTAGCAACGTTTGTGCCCGGTTGGGCCGTCAGTTTTACAAAATCCAAGTGCGGTTGCCATGATATTTATAATCATCTTGCAATTTGGTTATAATTGTCGCCTGAGTCTAGGCCGGATTGGACTAAGTATTTTGACAAATGGTTCTACTTTTCGTTCTGCAAAAAAAATCGAATAATCCTTCGGGGAGATCTGATAATCCATTCTCTCGATCGCACGCTTCTGCGCACCACCGATGTTGAGTTGTAGTGTTCGATTGGTGTTTGTTGTGGCGGCCATGCTAAGAGCAGTACATAATCATCGAATCTCCATTTGCGTCTCTCAGCAATCGTCGCCTCGTCGGGCGTAACCGTNAGAAGAGATTCGATTGCCCCCCCCGTAAAAAAATACCTCCCCCCCCTTTTTAAAATGATTTGTTCCCCCTAAGTGGGGGCCCCCTGGTTTTTTTTCCCCCCCCAAAAACTCCCTTTTTTTTTCTAAGGGGGAAATTTTTTCCCCTTTTTCGGGGGCCCTAAGTTTTTTCTTTTTAAAAAAGTCCCATGCCCAAACAATCCACAAGACTTTGGGGTCCTTCTTTTGCGGAATCAAAGCTTTAAACAAAAATTTTCCTTTAATATTGGCCCCTATTTTTTCAAACAGCGCGGGAGTTAGCAAGCCCCCGCAGTTCCGCCAAAACGTCTTGGCTTCCCCGCAAAATCCCAATTTAGACCTAAAAAATTGTTTTACCTAAACCACGGTGAAACTCCGGAGAGATTCCCTCGCCCTTCTTCGCGTCATTTTTTGGGGGCCATTAACCGTTTACTGGTATTTTCCCCCATCCCTTAGAATTCTTGCTACAGGGTTTTGTCAAAAGACCACACCACCATATAATTATGCAACAATAAGACTCACAAAATTCTCTGGAATTTTGAGATACAAATAGATCACCTAATCCCGACCAGAAGACTAGACCTATTATTAATCAACAAGAAAAAATAAAACTTGTTAACTGATGGAATGTTTCGTCCCGTGGATCACAGAGTAAAAATGAAAGAAAATGAAAAGATAGACCTAGGACCTTGCCAGAGAACTGAACAATCTGAGGTTAAGGGTGATACCAATAGTAGTTAGTGCTAACGCTGGTATGAAAAACTAATAATCACCTTATCCCAGCAAGAAGACCAGACCTAGTGTTGATAAACAAAAAAGAAAGAACTTGTCAACTGGTGGATTTTGCAGTGCCAGCAGATCACAGGGTGAAGTTAAAGGAAAATGAAAAAATGGACAAATATCTGGACCTTGCCAGAGAACTGAAAAAGTTATGGAATATGAAAGTGAAAGTGATACCAATTGTAGTTGGTGCACTTGGAACAATCCCAAAAGGATTAGAAAAGGGCTTGGAAAATCTGGAAATCAGAGGAAGGATTGATACCATTCAGAACACTGCACTGCTGCAATCTGCCAGAATACTCAGAAGAGTCCTGGAGACCTGAGGAGACTTGCTGTCACTCAGACTCTAGTGAAAGACCATCAGCTAATGCTGGTGGGAAAACTCAAAAGGAGTAAATAATAATAATCCCAAAGGACATCATCACCGACGAACTGAACGACCTATGTTATGCAAGAACAACATTAATCAGGGAAAATATTTTTAAAAACCCGGATGGAAAATGAGGATAGAAGGACAAATAAAGAAATTAAGAGAACAGGCTAAATTACAAAAGAAAGGAAAGTACACAAGGACACAATAAAACGAAAAGACTGAAATAAAGACAGTGACAGCAGATAAGACTGACAAAACAACTGGAGAAAATAAACCAATAAAAATATTGGTGAAAGAAGGAGGACTCAAAAGATACAGGGACATGATCAAGCAAAACAGGATCTTCTTAAATAATGAAAGAGAATTTTACCAGGAAATCGGTGGAGAAAGCATAAATATAAATGATCAACCGGATTTAAAGGAAACAAAACATTTATGGCACAAGTTTTCTACATTCCAAAGAGAAAATAGTTTGTCACTGGGAACAATGGAGAGACACGAGATTAACACCTTTTTACGGCAAGAGAGAGGATGGGAGATCTCTTCATATAGTTTTTAAAACTATTCCAGAAATAACCCTAACATTTCTTGAAAGTTTGGTTGAAATCTAACCAAAAATGGCAGTAGTAGTAGTAGTAGTATGGATAAAAAGATATTTGGTGAATTAGAACATCTTATCTCTTCTTATTATAATGGAGATTGTGTGTTTTTCTGTCTGTAACCGAAACTATATCACTACTCAAGTCACAATTCCTTTAGTTATTTACGTCACATTCTCCATGATTTTATTTTTTATTTAAACCTCAATTATTAATAAAATTGTTTTACATTATCAATACTGTGGACCATATCTACATACTGACAACAGGCAATTGTATTTATATATACAAAATAGTGGTTTACGGGAAGGCTAATTTGTATATTGATATTAAAAACAGAAAGAACATAAGAGAAAGGCCAAATGGTTAAATAACATCTAAAATGAATTGCAAGGATTTGAAGAGCGGGGGCTGAAATACATTTGGAATCACTAAGATCAAAACTAAAAGAAAGTAGCAAACTGAGAAAATGCCTACGAAGTAAACATGTCATTGGTCTATAATTGCTTGGGATGGTTTCTCTTTTTTTTTGGGGGGGGGGTCCTTCTTGTCAGAGTAGTTTTCCTCCTCGTCCCCCACTCGGATATTCAATACATCTGTGTTTTAACACGAAAATATAAAAAGTGTTCTTAATAACAAATAAGTTCATTTCAAATAATGCAAGCACAATTAAGAACACATTTTGTGATCTTTTTCGTGTTAAAACATGCAGGTGTATTGATTCCAACAAATTCGTATTTTCAGTGTAGATTTACGGTGAAATGAAAATGGCCGACTCAATCATATGGCTTCCTTAAAGTGAAATAAACAGGGGGGTACTCTCATTTAGGTAGCTAATGTTCAGATTTCCTGATTTTTAAGGTCCTTAACTTCCTTATCTGCATTTTTATTTTAAACTAATATTTATGTTTGGTATTTGTGGTTTCTTTTCCTTACTAACTGAGTTCTCCTCACGGTTATATGATGCGGAATTTCCTGGTCCAAATTCATTAGAATTAATTACTGCTATTTCATATGTCCGGTCATCTAAAACTAATGGCTTAATATTCTACAAGTGGGTTAGGAGATCTTGATAAGATATTTGTGCATACCTTATTTTTACCTGGTCGGCTTAGCTCAGTCGGTAGAGCGTTCGGCTAGGAATCACAAGGTTCCTGGTTCGATACGGTCCTCGCCAACTCAGCGTATGAGTAGCACAGGGATCTGTGTGGTAAAGTAAGGAGCTGATGGTAGGTGTGGCGCTCCACATCAGAGGCTAAAATAATCTCCTTGGTCTAGCGCTGATGAAAAGGGGATATACTCCCTTGCTGTCTGGCTGATACCGACATTAGGCTGTCCCGACGACTTTACGATTCTACCTTACAATCATATCTTTAAATACTAAGAACCCATAATTGAATCTTTTTATTTTGTATTGAGGATCTCAAAATGTACTGAAGAGGTATGTGATCCATAGATATTGTAAACATTTTTTATATTGGTAGTGGTCGAGTTTTTGTAATGCATAAACTATAGCAAACGCTTCCTTCTCTTTAGTAGACCAGCTGTTCTGGGTATCATTTAATTTGTAAGAGAGAAAATAAGGTTTTTTTTTCGTCTCTTTTCCCCATTATTCTATTAAACCGTGTTTGCGCAAGCCACGCGTCGACACTTGTATTAAACGCGTCTATATAGAGGTTAAATGCCTGTTTAGGTAATCAAGCAAGCATAGACGCTGAAGTCAGTTTATCTTTTAAAAGATCAAAGGTTCATTGTCAACCATCCGTTCACTCGAATCTGGCATACTTTCCAGTTAAGTTAATTAGTTAATTGTTCTTATATTATAGACGTTTCGTTCGAAAGATTTCCACCAGAGCGGAACCTTCTGCTTCGGTATCTATCAGCTCTTCATAGCTTACACCAGTGGTTCTCAAACTTTATACAGGCGCACTTACAGTGGAATAATCTTGCAAGGCTCCCTTAGCTAATAAATTGTTTCGTTTTAGGCTTACAGCAGTTATTTTTGTTATTTTTTCTGTGACCACTTTGGTTATATTATTCTTCTTCTTTTTTTTTTGTTTTAAAGTCGGGGCCCTGTTACGACATAGGGTCCTTATTTTATTCCGAGGAGGCGACTCTCCGGTTTAAAATTTCCGACAACATATACTTGATAGCGCACTGGGTTATTGTCTAGTTGAGTAACATGAGTGACCCAGAAAAAACAGAACCCAAATTATTTATTTATTTTCCCATTAAACTAACCCTAAACCCCAACCCCTACCCTAACCCTAACCCTTATTGGACCTAAACTTTAAAAAAAATAGAATTAACAGTTTTATTACAAAATTTGTAGGTTCTGTTTTTTTTTTTGTTTTTTTGGGGGGGTGACACTGTAATATTATGTTACTTAATGTTATAAACAGGATTAGTAGCAAGCGTATGGTGGCAAGGAAAAAACAAACACAGATATAAATTTCAAAATTGTATTGAAAAGTAATATGAAAAAAAAAAAACGAAAAGTTGAAATAAATTCAAGAGAGCAACAGGTTTAAAAATTGATGAATGTTTATAGGTGAATAGCAAGTCCGTAAATGTCAGGATGGGTATCGCACAATTTTTGTGATATTTCTGTTGAATATTAAGTTCGTAAAATGTCCAGCTTGGTTGTGGTATTGGTGTGGTGATGTAGGCAGATGGTATTGTGTATATGGAGGTAGGCGCGGACTGAAGTTCGCCCCTTAAGTTGATGATCGTAGAGAATTGGGAGTTGGGAGGTAGATAAGTTTACTCACTTGTGGTAGCACGAATGGGGTTTGTATCAGTCGGTGTGTCTGTTGTTGTTGTTGTCGTAGGCAGAATATTGTGTATTGGTAGTAAGCGTCTTTGGTTTCTTCGGATGATGTAGAAATGTTCGCGTGTTGACTTGTTGATTTGACTGCCTGGTTTGGGTAAGTCGGGGGTGTGACCCGCCGCTCTTTGATGTGTCCTTCTGTGAGGTAGCGCTCGTCGTGCCTGCGTTCGTGATGGTGCCTTCAGCTCTGACTGTCGGTGCCCTTCAAAGCTGTTCGTTTTATAGAGATCGGCGGTCCCAAGTTGGATCACTTGGAGTTGTTTTCACTTTACCCGGGAATCGCTTTCATTGGATGATATTCGAATTTTATTTACCAATTTTTTATTTTTATTTAATTTTGGGAATTGACTATCAAGCCGGAACTCTGATTTGGAGCCCATGCGCAGATATATGTTAAAATGGTCATTCCGTTTTAGGTAACGACCGAGGGCACTTCCGACTTTATCCGTCCCGTTGACGAGTGTATGTAGTTTGTATTAGTGAATCGGGAGATTTCGACTTTTGCATATACAACAGAGCTCCTCAGAAATTGATACGATTCACAATGGGTTTGGGTATGTATGTGTAAGTGTGTTTTGAGGAATCATGTGAAAATAAAGTTATTTCAAGCGTGTGTGGAAATGTTGTCTTATCTTTAATTCTATAGTTACAGGCTTTCTGTTTTCAGGCTGTTGGTATGTGTTGTTATTTGTTGATCTGTTTTCCCCATAGACAGGTGGGGGTGATATAAGTTGTTTGTTGCTGTGAGTGTCACGTGATAGGAACGATGTGGATGTTGTTTGTAGAGTAAAATATTTTGGGTTAGTTTTAGATGTAAGTTGTGAGGATAATTTATGTATTTCTCTGTGGTGGAGAGAAATTTGGCTTGGTCCACCGATAGCTTTGATTGTGTGGTCCCTTTCGCCTGGTATGGCAGAAAAATGTCGTTTGAAGCTGATTAGGATGGTATTTATGGGGAGAGCGGCCCTGATGCTTATGGATGGTTTGTTATCATCCGCTGCTGTGATGTGTGTCCGAGTGAGTAGTGGTTGACGACAGGGACAGTTGCGTCCGTGCGAGCAAGTGGGATCCAAGTTGTAATTTTTTCTTTTAGCGGGTTCTTTAACGTGCTTATGTTCGTGTGATGTGGTGGTGCTGATTGTGGCAATCGTTAGTACGGGATATACCGTTCTCATATTGTCGTCGGTAGTAGTACTAGTAGGGGTCATTACTTTAGTTGTAGTGCTGTCATCGACTAGTGGGAGGTGAGGTGTTGAAGATGATGTTTCCACCAAGGTTTTGGTGGAGGTCGATTCATTTGGAACTGTTTTGTGAGGTTTCACGGCAGTTTCAATCACTGTGCTGGTCGTGGAGTCTGTGGTGTTACTTGTGGCAGTTTTTTAGTACGGGGGATACTGCTCTGGTACTGTTGCCAGTAGTAGTAGGAGTCATTACTTTAGTTGTAGTGCTGTCGTCGACTAGTGGGAGGTGAGATGTGGACGATGTTTCTACCAGGGTATTGGTTATAGCTGAATCACTTGAAGCTGTTTTGTGTGGTTTTACCTCCTCCGGGTCGGCTGTTTTGATCACCGTGCTTGTGGTTGATACCATTGTTGTGTTATGTGCATTGTTATTGTTGTGACCATTAGTAGGGGTCGTGGTTTTACTTTTGTTGTTGTCGTGAACTAGTGGGAGCTGAGGTGTGGATGATGTTGTTTTTACCAGGGTGGTGGTCATGGTCGAGTCACTTGAAGTTGTTTTGTGAAGTTTTACATCATTCAAGGCGGCTGTTTTGATCACTGTGCTTGTGGTTGCATCGTTTATTGTTGGCGCTTTGTTGTGCGCAATCTCGTACAGAGTTGGTTCGATAGGTTTTACAACTTTAAGGGCGGCTGACACGTTGTTTAAATCCTCTGCAGTGTTGTGTGCAATTGTGTTTCTAGGTTTGATATCCTCAGAGTCGGCTGTTTTGCTCGCTGAACTGGTTGAAGTTGCGCCCTTTGTTGTCGGCACTGTGTTGTGCGCAATCTCGTACAGGGTTGGTTCGGTAGGTTTTACAACTTTCATGGCGGCTAACATGTTGTTTAAATCCTCTTGTAGTTTGGTTATTGTTGCCTTGTCAGGTCGGTTTGGGCTATATTTTAGACGCAGAAACTCTTTTTTTCCGTTTCTCGAAGAGATCGAATAGTTTCTTTCGTGGGAGACTTGTATACTGTGTTGTGGCCTCTGCGCTGGTTGTTGATGACTCGTCTGCTGGCCTCGCTGTGCTATGTGCAATGTTGTGCCCGGTTGGGCCGTCAGGTTTTACAAATCCAAGTGCGGTTGCCATGATATTTAAATCATCTTGCAATTTGGTAATTGTCGCCTGGTCAGGCGGATTTGGACTATATTTTAGGACAAATAGTTCTACTTTTCGTTCTGCAAAAAAATCGAATAATTCCTTTCGGGGAAGATCTGTATAATCCATTTCCTCGATCGCACGCTTCTGACACCAGATGTTGTTGGTATGTGTCGGATTTTGGTGTTGTTGTGGGGCCATGCTAAGAGCAGCTACCATATCATCGATCTCCATTTGCGTCTCAGCAATCGTCGCCTCGTCGGGGCGTACCGGGTTGAACTTTAACTGTAGTAGAGCTATTTTATGCTTTCCTATGAGTTCGAATAATGCGGCACGTGTGTAACTTGAGTAATCATTTCCCCTGCCGTACGCTTCTGACACCAGATGTTATAAACAGGATTAGTAGCAAGCGTATGGTGGCAAGGAAAAAACAAACACAGATATAAATTTCAAAATTGTATTGAAAAGTAATATGAAAAAAAAACAACGAAAAGTTGAAATAAATTCAAGAGAGCAACAGGTTTAAAAATTGATGAATGTTTATAGGTGAATAGCAAGTCCGTAAATGTCAGGATGGGTATCGCACAATTTTTGTGATATTTCTGTTGAATATTAAGTTCGTAAAATGTCCAGCTTGGTTGTGGTATTGGTGTGGTGATGTAGGCAGATGGTATTGTGTATATGGAGGTAGGCGCGGACTGAAGTTCGCCCCTTAAGTTGATGATCGTAGAGAATTGGGAGTTGGGAGGTAGATAAGTTTACTCACTTGTGGTAGCACGAATGGGGTTTGTATCAGTCGGTGTGTCTGTTGTTGTTGTTGTCGTAGGCAGAATATTGTGTATTGGTAGTAAGCGTCTTTGGTTTCTTCGGATGATGTAGAAATGTTCGCGGTGTTGACTTGTTGATTTGACTGCCTGGTTTGGGTAAGTCGGGGGTGTGACCCGCCGCTCTTTGATGTGTCCTTCTGTGAGGTAGCGCTCGTCGTGCCTGCGTTCGTGATGGTGCCTTCAGCTCTGACTGTCGGTGCCCTTCAAAGCTGTTCGTTTTATAGAGATCGGCGGTCCCAAGTTGGATCACTTGGAGTTGTTTTCACTTTACCCGGGAATCGCTTTCATTGGATGATATTCGAATTTTATTTACCAATTTTTTTTTTTTTATTTAATTTTGGGAATTGACTATCAAGCCGGAACTCTGATTTGGAGCCCATGCGCAGATATATGTTAAAATGGTCATTCCGTTTTAGGTAACGACCGAGGGCACTTCCGACTTTATCCGTCCCGTTGACGAGTGTATGTAGTTTGTATTAGTGAATCGGGAGATTTCGACTTTTGCATATACAACATTAACTAGGGAGGGGTTAGAGGGTTAGGGTTAGTTTAATAGGAAAATGAATAATTTGGGTTCTATTTTTTCTGGGTCACCTTGTAATATCTTGTTACTCTACTAGGAAATAACTGCACACTGTATACAAAATAGGGCTAATATGTTATTAAGTTAACTCAGTGGTTCTCAAACTTTATATAGTCTTGGCACACTTACAGTACTACAGATACTTGATAGCACACTGTATACAAAATAGGACTAATATGTTATTAAGTTAACTGTTAGATATATAAAAAAAATAACATATTTAACAAAAGCAAACTTAACAATGATTACAGTGATGAAGTGGCATAACCAGTGATCTCTCATATATATAAAAATAAAAAACATTTATGATCTTATATTTTTATTAAGATTTTGTTTTCTTTAACTTTCAATGAACTACCATAAATGATTTTTCATTTTTCTCGATAAAATTGTTTAAAACCTGTGTTTTTATTTAGTTGCAAGAAAAGTAACTTATAACTATCATAATAATGTCGCAACGAACCAAGCAAAGTGTTTGTAAAAAATGGTATAATATAGTAACTTAGTATACATTTGCTTTTCATATCTGGATAGATTTTTCAGGAATACTACGGAGCGCACCTGAAAAAGCTCTGGGGCACACCAGTGTCCCAGGCGCACTGTTTAAGAACCACTGGCTTACATCATCAATATTGATAGCGTTATTACTAAGACTTCCTATTGCACTTATTCTAAGCGACGGCAATTCATCTGTTCGTCCTCCGCCCTGTCGGCTGGGGCGTTAGAACGCACCGACTGCACCTCTGCAGAGGGGTAAGACTCCCCCAATGGGGCCACCTGTTGGCCGTGGTTGGCAACCCATGATGCTTAAGGATAGAGCCCAGGTGGATGAGCAGTTCATAACTTGCAATACTCCACTTTGGCCCTATCTTGGGCTAGACGGACAGTCGGAGAGGCCCCCTCCGATCAATCGGCTGGTTAAGTCAAGCTCTAGCACCTATATGATTTTCCCAACCCTATTGCCCTTATGGCAAGCCCCAATCCTTCTTATCATATGGGTGCTAGAAGGCGGTGGCTGAGGGTCTACATGTCCTGGGAATGACGTTAAACTCTATCTGATGGTGAGGTTCCAGTTCTGGAGGTTTGTGGAATGTGGAGCACCCCTTCATCACCATTGATCCCTGGTCCACTCTGACCCGGAGTGGTAGTACCTGTTAGGGTCCCATCTATGGGTTAAATAGAAAAACATGAGTTTATAAACAAAATTGTATTGTGCATTAAGAATGAATTTATTTCACAACTTTGTCGGCATTAAATGACCCACCGAGGTTGATATGCCGTAAAACAAAACAAAACAAAACAAAACAAAACAAAACAATCTGTTCGTCCTGTGACCTTCCTACAAACGGGCCTCACTAGCTTCTTTAAACCATGTAAGGTCTTTCTACATTGTCTATACGATTACGTCTCCAGTAAGTGATCGAAGCACGGTTCGAAATGTTATGATCAGGCGGTCTATTTTGTCTGAGGTGGTACTTCCCTCCCGTCGGACACACCTACTGAATCGTTTGTGTTTGCTTGCAGCTTGATTCCTATTTCTATGGACTGCCAGTATGTTAAGCTGCTGTCTATGGTGATCGACTTATATCGTCTTGTGGAAGCTTTCACTCCTAGCCTGGTATTGTTACATAATTATGGATCCCTAATATCTTTTTAAGGTAGTATAGAAATCCTTATGGCAATCAGTACAGCTGATGGCCTTGAGAGTGAGTGACAATGCTTGACCTCACTCTCACCTTGCGTTCTGGGGATGGAACGTGAGAACGGAAGTCAATAGAAGCCCTTCCGGTTTAAGGTGTAAGCAACTCAGTTAGTTGCAGTTAGTCAGTTGGAGAGTTAGGACTTAGAAGCGAAGCTAGCAAGATGTGAGCTCACTGCGTGATTGTCTGGTCTGGGGATCTGGAATAAAGTAACATCAAAAGTAAATCGAAGTCTTGTTGTTATTACTAAAAGCTAACAATAACACAAGGCTTTTGATAAGTAGTGATCCCAACAGAATCAGACACGGAATCCCCATATAAGAAAGACCAGACTTGTAGAAGATACACCAGACCAAGATAGAAGATAGACGATCAGAGAAGCAGATCCGGCCAGAAGAATAAGAGAAGTATATAACAGTATATGACCGAGGCTTCCACCATCGCTATCCGAGCAGCTTCTTCTCGAGTTGCTGGGTCCTGTCTAATTATCATAGTCTGTCTCTGCAAACTCTACAATCCCCTACTAAATATACTGTTTTTTTGTTTTTTGTTTTTGGGGTTTTTTTTTTTGTTGGGGGGGGGGTCATTTCTGTGTCTCTATTAGATCCACATAGAAAAGCTTTTTTAGTAAATAGAGAAACTGCCTTATATTTGTATTCTTCTGTGCTCTCCTCCTGTTGCTGTTTGCTGGCCGCTATAACGCATCTGTAGTATCTACGACTTCTGCGTACCATCGATCTATTACTGCCCCCGAATCACCTTGGACCAACTCGATAAGGTAATCTGAACATTAGCTACATAAATGAGAGTAACCTCCCCTTGTTTCTTTCACTTTCCGTGTGTTTTGTTTTGTAAAAACACGGATTTTTTGACAAATTGGGTATACCTATATTTTTCTAATATACAGGTACTCTCATAGAAATATTAATATTTTTTTTAAATCACCTGTGAAATATTCTAAGCATATGTTGACAGGGATGGTGAACATGTGGAGACAGTTTAAAAATATATTAAAGGTATTCCTATAAGGTTGTTAACATTTTTAAATCGATTTTAAAAAAGATGTTAATATTTCTATGAGAGTACCTGTATATTAGAAAAGTATAGGTATACCCAATTTGTCGAAAAATCGGTGTTTTACAAAACAAAACACACGTCTTTCTCAAAGTGAAAAAAAAACAAGGGGAGGTTACTCTCATTTATGTAGCTAATGTTCAGATTACCCTCGATAAAATTTCCCAAGAAATCCGTCGCTTTACACGGGCATAATTGATATATAACACCTGGACATTTTTCAGCTGATATTTCTGTAGTCATAAAATACCTTTCTACCCCTCCCCTCTCTTCATGTTAGGTACATTTTCGTTTGCCCATCAAAACGGGTAATATATATATTTACCAATCCCTCCGCACGAGCAGGATGCGACACAAGGTCAATTTCTTAAGCGGAGTTCAACAGGTTTGAATTCAGAGTTTTCCTTCTCCGAGACCGGTTGCCTAAGCAAAGTTAAAGAGCCCAGTCTGCCCTACTATTTACCCATAGGTGGAGGGAGAGTAGGACTCATACCTTTCCCAAGGGTATTAGCGCTAAGTGAAATAATTGCCACGTCCAGGATTTGAACTCGGGGCGACGAGTCCATTTCCCATGACTTTAACCATTACACCACGCGCTTCCTACCCATCAAAACGGGTAATATATGAAAGTGAAATAGCAGGCAACGGATCATTTTGGAGCTACACACCTAATATTTTGATTTCGTTAGTCAAGTGCGAAAGTACGTTTGTCAACATTTCGCAGTTCATGATGGGAAGAAAAGGGAGAAAATCAACAACAAATTTAAAGAAGCCACTTATGGTGAACTTGTTGGATTCAAGGTAATAATGTTAATTATAATTAGTTGAACAAACAACTCCGACTAAGGGTGTTAAATACACAATGGACTTTATATATATGAGACCAGATACAAAATGAAAGTATAACAGAGATACATAAATGCACTTATAAATGATATGCAGAGTTCATAAGACAAAGTAACTTACTGACGTAGTGTTGGGGGGTGAAACCCCACACACAAGTAGGGTGTAGACATAAGTGTCTAACCCATATGTCTTCGTTGAGTCCCGAAGAAGAAAGAAGATTCAAACTTGGCTCTTGCCTACTTAAATAGCCAAAGCGCCTTGTGGTCAATAACAGAAACACAAGGGAAAATAACTCTTACAGCAAAACAGGGTCGGATAACCCTACAAACTGTTTCTTTTATCCGGTTGTCCTCTCCAAGTTTGGGACATCGAATCGGCGCCAAAATAACCCCTACAGTCTTGTAACTTAGACCAGCGCCTGGTTGGCTTGCAGATACACCTTTTAAAATGCTCGCTTGTGGATAGACACAGAAATCGTCTAGAAAAAACCTGTTGTGAAAAAAGGTATTGGATGACAAATCATAGCAAATAGATTTTTGTTTTCATCTACGGCAGTGCTCCGAGCTAACACAGATGTCGGCAGCGAATTGTCCAGAAAAGGAACCCTGACTAGTCCGGGCCCTTCGGTGTCTGCATCGACTCTGGACGAAACTGCGTGTCCCTTTTAAGTGGATTCAGTCTCTTTGTCCTGTCAGAATCGTCCAGGATTCATTAATAATAAGTAGGTTCCGTTTGACCGTGTCAGCCAAGTTCATTTCACTTAGCTCCGGTACTAGTTACCGATTCCCACTCGTATCGCTACACAACGCCAAATGTATATTTTTGAAAAAATAATTTTTCTTCATTATTTATGAATTGGCTCTCAATTGGTTCTTATTATTGTCTTTAGAGTCGGTTCAGCTCAGTCGGTAGAGCGTTCGGCAAGGGATCACAAGGTTCCTGGTTCGATACCGGTCCTCGCCAACTCAGCGTATGAGTAGCACAGGGATATGTGCGGTAGAGTGAGGAGCTGATGGTAGGTGTGGCGCTCCAACTCAGACGCAAAAATAATCTCCTTGGTCTAGCGCTAGTGAAAAAGGGATAGACTCCCTCGCTATCTGGCTGATACCGCCTTTAGGCCACCCCGACGATTTTACTTATTGTCTTTTAGATTAAAACTAATTTCGGATTCAGTAAAGTTATTTTGTCAGCGTTCTTACATCAAGATTGGAAGGATTCCCAGGTGACATTCCCATCGTCTACCGATAAAGAAATTCCGCCCCCGATTAACGGTGATCTCCTTCCTTTTTTTATCAAGACATTTCATTAAATCAGGTCAAATTCCCATGGTTTATTAAAAGAATATTGAAAAAAGAACATGTATTCATAGTTTTATGCCCCAAAATAATCAGAGTTGTTAGATTCGAACAACACAACTTATTTTGAACATTTCATATTTAATTAGTGAAGAACAGATTTGTTCATCCTCACTGGATGTAAAATATTTGTGGGTATTTGCCTCTCAACCCACTTATGAGGGTGTGACACAAGGTCATTTTTATGTGCGCCCACCCACGAACCGAATCTCATGGGTGGTAGGCACAAAAAAATGCGTTGATCCCATCGGCATTCCCCCTCAAGGGAGGCGCCTCGGGCACTGAGCAGTAAACCCAGCCCTGCCCCTTTAAATCAAAGGGGCGGGTGTTGCCTGGGGGGATAGCCCCTTGGGATCAACGATGTTAATTAATAACACAGGTCCAGTGGCCGTAGCACACTAAACCCCCGCCCCGAAGGCCGGGTTGTTAATGTGTAAACCATTTGTGGCCATATGGAAGACTAAACCAACCATGGGAAATAAATGCATACGGGCGCGGTTAGGCCTTTCACATGAGAATGAAACAGGGCCACAAATGTTTGATACCCAGTGGGGTTATTAAATCATCCTTTTTTTATTTGCGTGAAGTAAAAAAGTAAGTAATGACGTCGGGGTGGCCTAAAGTCGGTATCAGCCAGACAGCGAGGGAGTCTATCCCATTTTCAATAGCGCTAGACCAAGGAGATTGTTTTGGCGTCTGAGGTGGAGTGCCACATCTACCATCAGCTCCTCACTTTACCGCACAGATCCCTGTGCTACTCATACGCTGAGTTGGCGAAGGTCGGTATCGAATCAGAAACCTTGAGGTTCCAAGCCGAACACTCTACCGACTGAGCTAAACCGGCCCTAAAAATTGTATATGTATATACATGTGTGTGTGTGTGTGTGTGTATCTGTGTGCGTTTCTATGTAAGTGGGGATGTGTGTTTGCACACACACACAGATATATATATATAATATATATATATATATATATATATATATATATGTGTGTGTGTGTGTGTGTGTGTGTGTGTGTGTGTGTAGAAAGTTTTGTAGAAAATACAACAGTTTTGCTAACTTTTAACATCTTTTTTCTACAAAACTTTCTACACATTGTCGGATTCAATATCCATTTTTACCTTTCATTCATATATATATATATATATATATATATATATATATATATATATTCATTAAATTATCTTTTAGACATATTTAATCGAACATGACAGATAAGAACTGTTGATTCAATATGGACGAATTAGACCTTTCTGACCAATTTTAACCAAAAATATTACGGGCACCTCAGTGAGCGTGGAAGATCCCCACTCCGACATAATTTAAACACTCCTTGACGTGAAAGGGGTTCACAGGCTAAGTTTAATAAGGAAATGCTTCTTTGTCTAGGGGTCTATAGTGAATAAGCAACCAAGCGAACGAGGACACACACACGCACACATCATGAATACCATATGTTTATTTTTTTCTCTATCTCTGTCATTTAATACCTGAATCATACACGGTATCCTCATATCTTAGAATTTTATATATATATATATATATATATATATATATATATATATATATACCCACGCCTGCGAATGACTTTGGATCCCACATGCTCGGATATGTAAGACAGACAATGGAATGCATAACCGATTGAAATATCCACGTTTTTAACTGGTTAGTCAGTCGAAAATGTTTGTATCGAAAGGAAAAATGGCGATTAATTTTTGACTTTCTCTTGTTGATGGAATACAAAAGAGCGGGAAAATTTAAATTCGTCTGAAGAAAGAAAACTGGATTAACAGGATAAAATCTCCCCCCCCCACTCTCTTTCTCTCTATCTCGCTCGCTCTCTCTCTCTCTCTCTCTCCCTCTCTCTCTCTCTCTCTCCCTCTCTCTTTCTTTCACATTCTCTTTTCTTTCTTTCTCCTTCTACACTCTTTCGTTCTGTTGCTCTCTAATAATCTGTTTATATTTGTTTCTTTATTCTATAATTTTTCTTTATATCATAATTATTATCTTCATCTCAAAAGCTACTTTCTTCTTTTGTTTATTTTTAATTTCTCTGTTAGGTCTCATTTACATTTCTAGAAAGATCAAATCCATACTTAATCTTTTTAGAAATGAATTAGGGACTGGAAATTTTATAAAACAAATGCTGACCCCCCCCCCTACAATCAAAAATGAAAATAAAATTTTTCAATATTTTTTCTTTTTATAAAATAATCTATTTATTATAAAAATCAATTTATTAATGAATCGACGGGCTGGCCTAATGTCGGTATCAGCCAGACAGTGTGGGAGTCTATCCTCTTTTCACTAGCGCTAGACCAAGGAGAATGTTTTTGCGCCTGATGTGGACCCCCACACCTACTATCAGCTCCTCTCTTTATCGTATAGGTCCCTGTGTTACTCATACACTGAGTTGGTGAGGACCGGTATTGAACCAGGAACCTTCCGATTCCTAGGCAAGTGTTCTACCGACTGAGCTAAAATGAAGCGGCTCTCTCATTACGATCCTACGCATACCACACCCAAGAGGAGTACAAAAACTAATGGTTAGTCCATTATAATTGAGCAGAAGGACCCAGATTACAATAATAATAGGACTTTATTTGAATAGAATGAGTTCTGAGGTGAATAGATAGTGAACTTTAAAAGATCCCATCATAAAGGTAAAAAAAATACCAAGAAAATTTGGTACAGCCGTGGGGAAAATTTGGTAAGCTAGAGTTAAGAGGTAAAATAATTACATAAGACAACCCGAAATTCTAGAAAGTAATTTAATTTTTAAAGATTAAAATTTTAATTTTTTTTTTTAATTTTTTAATTTTTAAAAAATTTTTAGGTAAAAAAAATTACATAATTTATATTTTGTATTATCGAAGCAAAAACTAAGTAAAGTTCAAATAATATGTAGGGAAGACAAAACTTTCGGTCACCCTGTATATCACTGCAGGTTTTTTCCTGGAAGCTCACTTGATGTGAATATTGCTAGAATAGATGTTTAAACTTGGACATTTCTCTGAAGAAAATATTAGACAAACAAAAAGAAAAAAATAGTTTCATTACTATTCATAAAGATGGAGAATTTAAAGGTGTTTTGCAATCTTATCGCATACCACACCCAAGAGAAGTACAAAAACTAATGGTTATTCCATTATAATTGAACAGAAGGACCAGATTACAATAATAATAGGATTTTATTTGAATAGAATGAGTCCTGATGGGAATAGATAGTGAAGTTTGAAATATCCCATCATAAAGGTAAAAAATACAAAGAAAATTTGATATAACCGTGGGAGACATTTGGTAGGCAAAGAGTTAAAATTAAAAAAAATTTTTTTTCTCCTTTATTTCCTTCTTTATTTTCTTCTTTTTCATTCTTTCTTCGTTTCTATTCATACAATCCTCTTAATCCATCTCCGTACTTTCCTTATCTCATAAAAGTTCTTTCTCTTTTGTGGTTTTCTCTTTTCAGATACTTCATTGCGAATTGATATTCCACCTACCCGATCGCGACCGGAAAAAAAAAGATAATGTCCATAGCAGTGTGCGCCTACACAAACACACACGCACGCACCTTAAACATACATGCCAACCCATACCTGCATACATCTATTATCATACACAGTGAATACAAATACCTTTAAAATATGACACTCCTGAGCGACTATAAATATATCTATGTAATATTGTAAAAATTGAAAAAACACAAGTTTCATAAACGAATAATGTTTATTACGCCTACGTTGCAGTGTTTCAGTCTGTTTAGATAGACCTTCATCAGGGCTTTCGTTGGTTTAAGGAAATAAGACAATTAAAATAGATAATTTCTTCCTCACATTTGAAGATCAACAAAAAGAAGCCCAACACACCAAAAACAGAGGCTCGCACACTTTTTGTTTTCTGTAATAATTTATTTTTTCCTTAAACTGGTGAAGGTCTACCTAGATAGACCAAAAACACTGCAACGTAGACGTAATAAACATTATTCGTTTATGAAAGTTGTGTATTTTCAATTATTACAATATTGCATACTGTCGGATTCACCATTTTTTCATCACAAATATATCTATCTATGAATATGTCACTTTCTGTTGTGTCTGCTCATCAGGTTTCAGCTTTCTTTTTACAAAATATTTTAGCCATATGAATTCTTAATATCCTTGTTTAGAAAGTATTTTCCCTGGCTTTCCACCATAAAATGTGTATGAAAAAAAAAACAAAAAAAAAAAACGATTGCACTTTTGATTCGATGATTTTTTCGACATTTTGAAACTGAACAAATTGTTGATCAAACAATGAACGTTGCATAGAGTGAACACAAGTAATGATCTAAAAGTGACATATATCTGGGGAATATGCGATTTGAGGATGTGTGTTATTGTTACTATTTATGTGGTAGCATAAATTGTTGACAGACCCTGTAGCGAGAATTCAAAGGGGCCAGTGGAAAATCACCAGGACTGTTGGTGACCTTGTCTCCAAAGGCGTGAATCTCGCGCGTTAGGTGATTAGTTAGTTTAGATTCTAGTTTCACCGTGAGATTGGAGCAGAGTAGACGTGCTACTGCGAGGTTGATTCTCATCCGCGCAGCGAATAAGAATAGGCTAGACTTATAAAATGTTTAGCCCATAAAAATGTCCTAAACATAAAAAATATTTTGCAAATAAAAACTGTATTTTTATTCAAATAAACATAATTGTGTTTCTCTTCTGATTAAGTAAAAACTATTTTAGTATAAAAACGTCTTTCGTCTTTTTTAATTAATCGTAAGTGTTGAAAAATACTCATAAACTTTTGATTAAAAAGTATTTATTTAAAAAAAGATTTTGCTATTGAATTTTAATTTGATTACATGTACCAACCATCTATTTATCTAATTTATCGTAAGTTCAACATCTCCATAAACTTCTGATTAAAATCATTTGTTTACAAAAATTTGGAAGCAGAAGTTACCGGTGACGAGTTAGAATGTGACACTTTCATTAAGTTGGTGATTTGGGGTGCCTATTGGATACTTGGTCAGAATTTTTTTTCAACTTCTACCAAATGAAAACTAATAGGTTCTGTTTTTGTTTAATCTGTAACCGTCATTCAGCTATTATGTATATATTTACCCAATCCCTCTGAGTAAGCCATATACGACACAATGCCAATTTTTAAACGGAGTTTGACATGTTTGAAATTAGAGTTTTCCTTCTCCTAGACCGGTTGCCATACCAAGGTTGAAGAGCTCAGTCTACCCTAATATTCACCCATTGCCGAAGAGGGAATAGTTGGATTCATACCTTTCCCAAGGATATTGGCACCATGTGAAATGTAAACAGTCTCGTCTACAAGTTGACGTACTTGATCCGTAAAGTGGGCGTTGATAACACACATGGCAGGGCATTCCGTCCACAATTTTAGTCACCCTAACGCTGCCAAATTTGTTTATACACCAGCTCTACTAGGCTTTGACCAACACAAGATATTTAACTTGTTAAGGAGAGTTCTCTGGATCTGAAGGGTAAACCTGTGGTGATTCAGACCACGAGTGGTGACAGACAAGTTAGAGTTAAAGAATAAAACACAAACACAAACTTAGAATTCGAATAGACATGTATTACATGCTTACATAACAAATAGTTGCAAACTTTGGTTTGTCGGCGGGAATGTTATATTGAATAATAGTCCACTTAGCTGAAATCCTGAGGTAGGTGAATTATCGGAGTCACTTGCTACAGCTTATCTGCTCGCTCTGCTGGATATAAGAGACGCCCTTTTTTGTCGTCCGATTCCTGGAGCTGTTGGATCAGAAAGAGAAAGAATTTGCCTCTTTGGCTTTACCGCCAAAGAATGCTGGCCCGTGATTGGTTGGTTGATAGCGAGGCTCGTAGACAAGGACGATGGCCCCTACCTCAGATATTTTGCATCAACTCCTTTTATCCTGACATCATATTAGTAGATAGAATTGGTCGAAATGGTTGTTACGATTTTATGGTCCATCCTTTAGGCTCCAAGCAAGAGCACTTATCCATCGGAAATCCCTGGTAAAGAATCCTTTGGTTGTAAGTTCCTTCGTCAATGATTGCAAAAGGACGTCTGTTCAGTATCAGCTATTAAGTAGTCAATCAGCCACGCATTATGACTGTTGATTGGCGGAGAAATAAACCACTTGACCCCGCCCAGTCTATAAATTTAGGTGGTGAATATTTGCACACCTTATATACAAAAATATTCCAACAATGGTCAACTACAAAGTGTCATCCTTTGGAGTCCCGTTGTGTCAGTAGACGGCCTCCTGGACGGAACACCACATTTTGGTCACAATCCGTTTCACCGTACGGTGGAATCGTTCTGCTATAACATTCCCGTGCAACAGAATCGCAAGTTCATCCCTCACTTATGTGCGAAAGTTTTGAATTCTCTGTTGTAGAAAGCGCTGTCATTTTCTGTAAGGAGCTCAGACGGCGGATCATGCTCAAAGTATTTCTCTGAATGATTAGTATTATCTGCATTATTCGGACTATTGTGCCCATGGCCTAGTGGATAAAGGAGTTAGGTTAAGACAGTTCTAAGTGACAGTTATCACTGGACTGCAGGTTCAATCCTGGCCAGGGGCAGCAGTAAAAATAGAATAATAATTAACACAGCTTAATGCCTCTACCCCAGCTATGGTTAGCGGAATGAGAACAGTTCCGTGATTACGACAAGAAGGTTCCCGATTAGGAAAAGAAGGTTCCCAAATCCGAGATGGTTCCCGAGTCCGAGAAGAAATACCTGAAGAAGTCCGGAGGGTACATCGGCCGAAAAGTTATACAGATAAGAATGAAGATGAGGACAATAGTCCGAATAATGCAGATAATACTAATGCTCAAAGTACTTTAACGGTGCAAAAATGTAAACATTGTTTTTCGTTTATAATTTTCATTATTTCCGTAAGCTGAGATCTTATAATTATGGAGATTTTCGTGAAAATCGGACCATTAATTGATTTTCCTAGATTTTTTTTAAAGCCTTTGTTTACATATTACAATCAATATTTACATCAAAAGGTAAGTAATTATGGAGATCTTCGTGAAAATCAGACAATTAATTGATTTTTTTCTAGATTTTTTAAAAGCCTTTAGTCATAACTTGCTTTTGGCTACGTTAAATTTCAATTGATTTAACGGTGCAAAAATGTAAACATTGTTTTTTGTTCATAATTTGTATTATTTCCGTAAACTGAAAAAAAAAAAATCTTCAGGAGTTTTTTTTTTTAATGTTTCTTCTTTCGAATGGACAAAAATTTTTTCAAAATGATATTAACCTTTATGCAAGTTTCATTGTGTTAAATATGGGAGGGGGGGGGTAAATTTCACAGGGAAAATTGGTGGTACCTATTGTACATTAGGTACCACCAATTTTCCCTGCGAAATTATCAACACAATGAAACTTGCATAAAAGTTAATATTTTGAAAAAAAATTTTTCCATTCGAAACAAGAAACATTAAAAAAAACTCCTGATGATTTTTTTAAAATGCAGCTTCACAATAATAAAGACAATTATGATTGAAAAACAATGTTTTCATTTTTGCACCGTTAAATCAATTGAAATTTAACGTAGCCAAAAACAAGTTACGACAAGAGGATTTAAAAAAAAAATTCTATGAAAAAACAATTAATGGTCTGATTTTCACGAAAATTTCCATAACTATTTACCTTTGGATGTAAATATGTCTGAAATATTTTTTTTCTTAAAATATCTTTGGGGAAATATTTTTTTGTTGCGAGGTCTATTATATTTTTATTTTTATAATGAACCGGAAAAAACGATTTTTACTTTTTTTTTCTATAAAGATAAGAGTCTGAATAACTATATCAAAAGATCTGTATAATATTCAAGGCAGAAGTTTTTGTAGAAAAAATCATGAATTCTGAAATAAAAAGCGCTAAAAAAAATGTCATAATATTATTATTTGAAAACCTTTTTTTTTTTCATTTTTAATTGATATGTACTATATTCTATTAGATTGTTAAGGAAAAAAAATTTATTGAGAAATTAATTTTTAAGAGATTTTAAATCTTTTGTGTGCTTAAATAATTTGTTTGTTTTTTAATGTTTAAAAATCTTTTTTGTGTGTACCAATCGAATTTTTCACTAATATTTAAATATAACACTGAATTTCAGAATTCAGGTGAACTAAAAATTTGTCCGATCTACGATATATTAATATTTTAAAGAGAATTTAAGAGTTTTTATTTTTTTTATTGTTGAATAGTAATGTTTGATTCTTATAATACACGGATGAGCAAAACTGACAATATTTGTAATACTTATTGTCTTTTCTTTGCTTCGGTTACCCTATAAGTTCAACTAAAAAAATATTCCGGAGTTATTCTGAAACTACCACAAAAAAAAAAAAAAAAAAAAAAAAAAACTTTCAAAAATCGTTGAAAACCAATAATCGGTTATTGAATATGCACAAGAAAACAATTATATCGAATACAGCCACCCATACATTTAAATGTATAATTGTCAAAGAGTGATAATATGTAAATTTGCAGTTCCCATTTTTACATAAAAATCACTTTTTTTGCAAGTAAAACGACTGTTTTATTTATTTTTCAAGATAACGGTGTAATTTTTCCCAATCCGATAATTTGATATTTGAATTAACTGTTTTTCTTTGTAACAACTCTTATTATGATCGTTACTTTTTTTGCGGGATTTTTTAAAAACAAAGTTAAAAGTTATTTACTTTCGTTTATTCAATATGGATTAAACTGATCATGTGACCCGATTTGGGAGATACCTATTGTACACTGCATACCGAAGTAAATACTGTTAAAAAAGCTAAAAGAGGATTAAATTTTTAATCGAATTAACAAGTTAAGTGTATTTATTTTAAAACCTCCAACCGCGACCCGATTGTTTATAAAAATTTATTTGTAACTGAGTAAAAAAAAAACTATGCTTTTGTTAGTTTTAAATAGACATTTCCAGTATGAAACAAGGTAAAAAAATTAAACAGAGACTTTACATTTGCTTATTTAAAAGATATATGAAACTTTTTTTAAAGCGTAAATAATTTCGAGTGTATTTGATTCGGTATCCGAGCAACTGTTAGCATCAAAATAAAGAGCGCGCCATTACAGCCGTGTTGCATAACAGCGACATCAGATGCCATATTAACAACGCGGCATCCATTTGCCGCCAGTTTTTCCTTTGCCACTTGAACAAAACAATAACAGAACCACGTGCTCTCTACTTCCGGGTTTACACGCCACGTGGTCGCTACGAAAGCGATTTGTTTACAAATATTTGATATCAACGTGGCAAATATGGGCTGTTCTATAAAGTCAAATGGGCATGGGGGATTTGAACGATCTGACTATATATATATTTCTGACATTTTATTCCTTTTTAATCATACCTTGTTTTGTTTTTTGTTTTAGTTTTTAATCTTAAATACTTATTTTGTAGATGTTAATTTCGCTTTTACCTAAATAAGGGAGACAAATGTATATTTAAAACGCGGGGCGCTCCGTAAGTAATGCCAACTATTTCCATGAGAACTACACGAAATTCAGGGATCCCAATAATTCAGTTCGGTAAAGCAAGTTTTCAGCTACAAAAAATTATTTCCCACATAGTTACAAACACTGATAATGCATTTTTACCAGTAATGAACAAGAAACTGCATACCGCTCACATAAAAACTAGTACTATTATCGTTAGTTACCACCAATTTTCCCCTGTGAAATTTACCCCCCACCATATTTAACACAATGAAACTTGCATAAAGGTTAATATTATCTTAAATTTTTTTCTCCATTCGAAAGAAGAAACATTAAAAAAACTCCTGATGAATTTTTTTTTTAAATTTCAGTTTACGGAAATAATAAAAATTATGAACAAAAAACAATGTTTAATTTTTGCACCATTAAATCAATTGAAATTTAACGTAGCAAGCAAGTTATGACTAAAGGCTTTAAAAAAATCTAGAAAAAATCAATTAATGGTCCGATTTTCACGAAAATCTCCATAATTACTTACCTTTTGATGTAAATATGTCTGAAATCGTTTTTTCCTAAAATATATTAGGGAAATATTTTTTTACGAGGTCTACCCACCCCTATTTTATTTTATGAAATATGAAAAAAATGAACCAACAAAAAACGATTTTTACTTTTTTCCTATAAAGATAAGAGTCTGAATAATTATATCAGAAGATTTTTATAAGTTTCTATGCGAGAGGTTTTTGTAAAAGAACCATGAATACAGAATTCTGCTAAAAAAATATCAATAAAGAAACTGACCGTGTTGTTAAAAAAAACGGACTATTTACTTATTTTTCAAGATAACGGGGAGTAATTTTTCCCCAATCGGATAATGTGAACTTTGAATTAACTGTTTTTCTTCATAATAACTCTTTATGTTCATTATTTCTTCTTTGCGAGATTTTTTTTAAAAGTTCAAAAATATTTACGTTCTTCCTTCAATATGGTCTAAACTGATCACGTAACGTATTTTGGTGGTACCTAAATTTATCGTTATCAGGAAAATGTATCCACGTAGTTCAGCTTTCATGGGCCCAATTTACACCGATGATCTGATGGACGCCGTCTTTATTTCATGGGCTGATAGTTGTATTGAATATGGGCTGTCACTCAAATTGATGTTGTCTGTCTTGACATCCAGACCCCCCCCCATACACACACTCTTTGTTTTCCATTCATCTAGTATCAATGAATGTCACTGGGTACAATTTTTGGTAATTTTCACCTTTAGTTGTTAAAATTTCTAGCAAATAAGGCAATTAGAGTAACCTCCCCTGACTTTCACTTTGAACTAAGCCGGTAGCTATTTTGAAAGTTTCCGTGCGAAATAAACAAATTTTAGAAACTCTTTCAGAAAACAATACAACTGCATGCTTTAACACAAAATATCATAAAATGTGTTCTTAATAACAATTAAGTTCATTTCAGATAATTTTATCTATGAATTTAGCCAACTGACTTTCACTTTGAAACAAGACGGTTGCCATTTTGAATGGTCCGTGTTGTTTTGAAAACAATATACTGCATGCTTTAACCCTTTTAGCCAACTGACTTTCACTTTGAACAAGATGATAGCCATTTTGAATATGTCCGTGCGAAATATACAAATCTTAGAATCGTTTTGAAAACAATACAACTGCATGCTTTAACACAAAAATATCATAAAATGTGTTCTTAATAACAATTAAGTTCATTTCAGATAATGCGCACGCACAATTTTATGCTAGGAATTTTAACAACTAAAGTGAAAAGTACCCAATTTTTTTTGCACATTAAGTAATACAATGCTTCCCTCTGCTTTCATGTCAGACACCATTTTGCCAGACTGCCTCTCAGCTTTTATTTGTACAAAAAAATATGGGTTATTGATGTGAAGATTCAACCTTTAGTGCTATATCACCAACATTTGCCTCAGACATTGTGGGCAATATAATAAAATTGGAGAAATTACTGTTGAAGTTAAAGGTCTTATTCATTACTGATAGAAATTCATAGCTAATGGTGGTGACTAATTGAAAAGATATTGTTATGTAGCTGAAAACTGACTCAATCGAATTATCAGTGCTATTTGCAGAATTGTGTCTTCCAATGAGGAATGACTAAATGCCACAGTAGGATGTTCCAAACTACTACAATAAATACTACTACTACTACTACTGCAATATAGTGAATTTATGATGATGTGGATCATCATCACAATCATAATCATCATCACAATCATAAGTAAAGTAAAGTCGTCGGGGTGGCCTAAAGTCAGTATCAGCCAATCAGCGAGGGAGTCTATCCCCTTTTCACTAGTGCTAGACCAAGGAGATTATTTAAGCGTCTGAGGTGGAGCGCCACACCTACCATCAGCTCCTTACTTTACCGCACAGATCCCTGTGCTACTCATACGCTGAGTTGGCGAGGGCCGCTATCGAAGTAGGAACTTTTTGGTTTCCAGCCGAACGCTCTGCCGACTGAGCTAACCCATCATAATCATCACCATAATCCATTGGTATCAATGACGACCATGACTCCAATCTTTATAGGTTACTAGTGGATTTACCCTGCTTTGCGTGGGTATCAAATATGTTGAGCATGATCAATAACTTTATTTATTTATAATTTATACAGAAAATGTAGCCAGTTCAGGAATTTTCATAACATGAGGCATGGTAAATAATATGTCCTTATAAATACACCAGCAATGCAGTTTTACATATCACTAATACAAAACTTAATATATTTGATATGTGGACTATCATCATCATCTTTATGTCACGCAATTAGCATGGATATCTATGACAATCTCTCGCCAACCTTCTCTATCATTCATTGTCCCAGGTAGGTCCTCTGCGCAGCATCCAGTATCCTCGTCAATGTAGGTCCTTAGTTGGCTGAAGGCATGGTCGGCTATAAACAGTTATCAGTCATATGGAAATCCAATCTCACTGACAAGTTAAAGCGACAATTCTTCCAAGCTGTGCTTGTATCAGTGCTACTGTATGGCTGCATCACTTGGACCATAACGAGGCGCCTTGAGAATAAACTAGATGGGAGCTGCACAAGAATACTGGTTGTGGTCTTGAACAAGTCGTGGAAACAGCACCCGACAAGGAAGCAGATGTACGGCCACCTGCCCCCTATCTCACAAACCATCCGCGTGAGATGCACAAGGCATGCTGGACACTGCTAGAGGAGCAAGGACGAACTCATAAGCAGCATTCTCCTGTGGAAGCCAACATGTGGACAGGCTAATGTGGGCCGCCCCACCATCCACCATGTGGACCCTAGTGACATCAAATGAACTCAAATGTCAATTTTAATGACACCATTTGTTTTTTTTCATATAGATATTTCTGGAGACATTCTGTTACCATATTGATTACTATAAAGGATAAACAAACAAACTTACTTTTATTGTCCAAGAAACTGACACAAATATATTTCATGTCATCTGGAGTTACATCACAAGGCTAAAAACATGCTATTTGTAACTGCCGCTAAACCGACCAGTTAATTATATCTTATTTGTATATAGTTATTTTTGTTTATAAAAATTAACTACAACCACAGTATTCAATTTAGAGTAGTTTAATGGGTTTAATACCATTTGGTGCCACCACTGGTTTCTGCAGTCTATGAACCCTAATGGAAAAGGTAAGGGGAAGTCAGGGACAAGCTTTTTGAGTTTTATGTCACTGGTAAGGCGACAATGGTAAATTTCTATTTCTTTGAGGATTTCCTATTTTTTGAGGATTTTTTATTTTCTTTGAAAAGTATTCACTGTTATCCGTTTATTAAATTCTATTTGTTTTCCTTGTACAGTTTCACGGTATTTATTAAATAAACTTAATGACATCAGTAAAGAAGCATTATGTGTCCCTTTCTACGAATACCAGTAAAACTATTTGAAATTAATGAAAATGCTGTTTTTCTTTTAACGGGTTTTCAAATAAAAAATAAGTCATTTCTCATCACCAATTTCAAAAATGTACAGTCAAGAGACTATCTCAAAAGTATTTAATGTCATTTTGAATTTCATGAGAACTTGCCAAGAATAATGTATAATAGACAATGGACAATAGGTATGGAAGGTGAGAGAAAGTCAAGGGAATCCATGCTATCTGCACAGCTGATGAGGATGATGATGAAAAATTGAAATATCACTGTATCATACACGAGCACAGCAGTAATCTCTGGAATGCTAGATGGGAAAAGCAGGAGCGAAGCAACATGTGTTGAGCATTTAACAATTTTTATTAGACTCCCCTAGCGAGTGTTACCCTCGCTAGGGGGACATAACAACAATAACAAAAGGGGCATAACCCTTTATTTAGTTCTTATCAGTATTGCTTACTGATGTAACAATCACACCCACAATATTTTCATTAAATGGAAACATAAAATTCAAGATTGCCACAAATATATTTCTTGTCATCTTAAGTTTCATTAAATGTTAAAATTTTATAATCACAATATGAGTATATATAAAAAAGATATGAAAACACCACAAAATGCTGTTAAAGTGAAAACATTTTATAACTTCGCTGATATTGAACAATATTTCGATTTTATGAAAATCGTCATCAGAGCTTGTTTATACTCCGTGTTGTTAAGAGTGGAGGCAAAAGTCATATGAGTTCAAAACAAAAACCTTGACGTTGCAAAAAAGAAAAAGTTATACAATAGTATCGAATGTGAGCCACTTCCGCTGCATTTTTCTCGGTCATCAGATTATGTATATCTTATTGTAACAGTTTTTAAAAAAGAAGATATATTGACAAGATTTGACACTAGACGAATTCTCTTATTCAAAACGGGATGAGTAATTAGCCTGTTGACGTTTAGTTTTCAACAGATTTATAGAAAAAGAATTTTTAATTTTGTAATTAATATTGAAAATTTTCTATTTTTTGTTTTTCTTATATATAAAGTAAAAAAAGTATGAACGGTTGTAAGTTTTATTTTTAATTTTTTGGAAAATGTGAAAAATTTTAATTTGTTCGGAAGTATATAACGGAAAATGTCATGTGAAGGGGATTTTATGGTTTCTGACTACGATTGTCGCTAAATAAGGGATATATTAAAAAAGCCTTGTCTTACATGTCTTTCAATATTTAAATTTAATGGAAACATTGTTATTTTAAAAGAAATTTTAAAATTAAATAATATGTCCATTTTTCATCACAAATTACAAGAACTAATAGTCCAAGAAACTGCCAAAAGTAGTATTTCATGCCAATTGGAATTTCATCAAATATTGAAATTTCACAATTAATATTTCAATTTAATGGAAACATTATTATTTTATAATTAGATGTTGAGTCTTTCTGTATCCCAAATTACAACAAAGTATATTCCAAGATATTCCCACTAATACATTTCCCGTTATCTTGAGTTTCATCAAAATGTTGAAATTTCACAATCACAATATTTAATGAAAAAATTGTTATTTTAACAGTGAATTTACAATTAAATAATTAGTCCATTGTGCCAGAACGATATATGTTGCATAGAGCCATGTTCGAGTTGTAGTAGTAGTCATCATTAGTAGTAGTAATAGTTGTTAGTTCAGAAACAAAATATTCAAGTTGTATAGTCACAGAGGGTTGTTTATTCCTTTTGGGCTCATGGGTTCTTTTCAGAGAGAAGGAAAGATAGAGAGAAAGCGAGAGAGAGAGAGAGAGAGAGAGAGAGAGAGAGAGAGAGAGAGAGAGAGAGAGAGAGAGAGAGAGAGAGAGTACAGTCAAATTACGCTATCCTAAATCATGTTCAGTACTACTATGTCAAACCCAATACATGTCTCTTCCCACCAGAGCCCAGCTGAAAAAGAAAGATTTTTTCCTCTCCCGTTTCTTGTCCCGACGTCACATCCGCGTCAAATTACTGGAATCCCGTTGAGTATTTACTCTTCCAATTTTAACCTTTGTTCTTATTTCTTTTTCCTCTCTTTCTCCTTTCAATCCCCAAATTCCAGTAGACCCTAATAATTATGCTATACCCATTCAACATTGCCAAATTCAAAATGGAATCACTGTTATTTTAACAAGGGTTTTTAAATCAAATAATTAATTTTTGAATTGCTAATTTTGAAAATGTATTGTCCATGAAACTGCCACAAAAATATCTTATGTGATCATCAGTTTCTATGCAATGTTGATATTTCACAATCTCAATATTTGAATTTGATAAAAAAACAATCTGATTTTATCAGGCATTTTCAAATTAAATGTTATGTCATTCTTTCATTGTCAACTTTAAAAGTATAGACCCAGAAACTGGCATAGAATCTCTACAGTTTTTGAATATTGAAACTTTGCAGGAATTAGTATTATCTGCATTATTCGGACTATTGTCCCCATCTTCATTGTTATTTGTACAACGTTTCGGCCGATATAGCCTCCGGCCTTCTTCAGGTATTTCTTGTCGGATTGGACACATGGCCGAGCGGATAAGGCAGTTAGGTTAAACAGTTCTAAGTGACAGTTATCTCTGGAACCCGAGTTCAATCCTGAGTGAAAGCAGTTAGAAAAATAATTAATTAGCACAACTCCTACCCCAGCTATGGTTAGCGAATGAGAACAGGATACCCCCGTGGAATAAATAAAGGGTTAGGTTCAAAGTTCCATGATGGCCCCCGAATACGAAAAAAATCCCGAGTTCGAAAAGAAGGTTCCCGAGTCCGAGAAGGTTCCCGAGTCCGAGAAGAAATACCTGAAGAAGGCCAGAGGGTATATCGGCCGAAACGTTGTACAAATAACAATGAAGATGGGGACAATAGTCTGAATAACGCAGATAATACTAATCTTCAAGCCTCATCTCAAACATTCAGAGAAATTTGCAGGAATTAACTAATCTCAGAAAAAGAAAAACATTACCATTTTAACAATGGGGCAATTCCATTTCAAATCATCAAGAAAAAAAGTAAAATTGTCACCTGTAATTTCGGTTCTGTGCAAAAAACAAACTATCATTTTTGGTACAAATAATGTTCAATATATGTGAAATAATAGAAAATTTTTTGTCATAGATGCAGCGCCACATTGGAATATTGACCTTGCTATGAAAAAATAAAAAATCATCAATAACTTAAAATTGGTTAACTTTCAGACTTTTTCAAAAGCATTTTTGGATTCCCCAGGCAAAAATGCTTTTATAAACCAATTTTGAGAGTAGGAAAGTTCTAGAACTCATTTTACAGACAAAATAGATAACAAAAGGTCGCCATTTTTCACAACCACCCTCAAATTTGGAGAGTTAAAAATTGACCATAACTCTGCCAGTTATTGGAATTGGAAGCTCAAATTTTGGGGATTGTCTAACTTTAACATAGTCCACACATGTACACAATTTCAGAAAAATTGAAGTGGTGCATGGAATGGACAACATGGAATTACCAATGACAAAATAGAACAGTAGGATTAGTTTCATAATTTTTATATAAATAGAAATTATGTTGACCACTTGTTTGTGATTGCAAAAATTCCCGTTCCAAATGAAAAAAAAAAAGTAAATTAAGTTCTTGGTTGTTTACTTTATGAGTGTCTTCAGCTAAATAATGGACCATTCTGTTTTTATCATAAAGAAAGAAAGGGAAGAAAAGGGACATGCTACACAGAAAAATATAATAGGAATGAAAAAGAGAGTAGGAGAAAGATAGAAAGAGTGGGTGATCCCATGGAAGTGATAACTCTAATCTGTTTCAATCAAACATAATGAAAAAATGAAAAAAAGGAAAGAAAAAAAGAGCATGAAAGAGAACTAAATCAAGATTATTATACTTTTTACATATTGAACTATTTGACAATAGCTTTTAAGTAAATATATCAAAAGTTGTAATAATTAAATTATCATACTGTGGTATATCCACAGGTCCTGCTAGTTTAATTACATTATCTTAGAAGCTTCAATTATTTGTTTTTCCAGAAGGTGCTTCCAACACTGAAGCAACCTAAATATAATTGTCCATTAGAAAAAAAAAGTTTTCTTCTAAATGCAATTCCAATACAGACAGTGTTTGACCTTGTGACTTATTAATAGACATAGCAAAGACGAATGGGAAAATGTAGAAAAATATTTGGAAAAAAAAGAAAAAACTGGGAAAAATATCTGAAATAATGCATGTGTACACCCACTCAAAAAATACCCACATTTAGTAAATGCAGCAACCGGATTTTGACGGTGAAAAGCAAAACATGTCCTTTTGAATCTGGGTCGCAAATGGGGTGCTTAATGGTGTCTTGGTCCAGATATTCTATGGAATTAAGATGAATGTTTATAAGGAACAGCTGACAGGTCTCAGACCTAATATACTTGCTGAAAAAAGATATTATTATTATTATAAAGAAGGAAACTTCAAAGTTGTTACTGCCAGTATTCATTTCCTTCTGACTTTTTGGTCAAATCAGGTTGTCTTATATCCTCTCAAAGTGACTTGAATTGGTTCAGAAATTATTTTTTTGTTGAAAGTTGCCATTATTTTTTTCTTGTGTTCATCACAGAAGTAGATGTGTGGAGCTGGTTGAAATTGTTATGAGTGATGGCCATTGAAGTGAGTACTCCTTGTTGGGTTATTAAAAAGGAGTTCCAAAAGGCTATGACATATCATTTACTCCTTAATGAAAAATGTTGTGTCATTCTAACTACAAGTGTTACTTATGAAAAAAAAAAAAAAATAATAATAAACTTGACTGAAATTTTATTTTATCAATTTATTTATTTTAATGATAATGATAATGAAATTTATTGTGTACAATGCTCAGGTGCACCACAACTCATCAAAGTCTCATGTCTAGTACATAGAATAATGTATTAGTGTCAGGAACATGAATAGCGTACAGTAATAATATAATTTATGTGTGTGTGCGTGTGTATGGGTGTGGAGAGAGGTATCAGGTATAGTGTTGGTGGATTACAGGAAGCATGGAGGCTTTGAAAGATGCAGTGTTTCGGCAGTCTACAACGGGTTCAGGCAGTTTATTCCATGCCTTGGCAACTCTGAGCATGAAAAAATGTTTCCGAAAGTCATGTGAGCTATGCTGTTTAGAACCAGACCATAAGATTTAAGTGGTGCCTAAATTTTATTCATGCTTAGTTTCTGGAGTATTAGAGTTAAAATGAACGTTTTTTATGAATGGAGTCAAATGTAAAAATTTGAATCATTTTGATTATCTATTTATCTATGTATTTTTTACGAATTTCTTTGGATTGAAGTTCTACCTAAATTGCATTTATGTTAATATTCATGGTATTAATTTGAACATCTCTTTAGAAGAAATGTTTGATTTCTCAGTAAGAAAGATAATTAACAATACATAAAAAGTCAAACTGAACGTTAGTTTTGAAAGCCTTTTTTTACTTGTGTTATGACCTGTTTAAGGGTCAATAAATAATCACTCAACACGAAGATAACATGTAGAGAACAGATGTATTCAACATATATCAATGTAAAAAATGAGGAGGGTTTCCTTGTTACAGCGTACACAAAGACATGTATCTGCTACTTCTCACTTGAGTAGCTTTGCTCTGTTAAATATACCCTTTGGGTAAGTCTATTATTCTTGTCATAGGTGAGTCACCTACATCAACTTGTTAAAAAAAAAAAAAAAAACCTGTGTAGCAATATTGAAAATTAATAAAATAACATTGAATTTGGTATTTTTAGCAAGCCTCCAATGGGTCTAATCATGCCTGATAGTTTACAACTTTGAAAATTTTGGTTAACTTTGAAAATTTTGCTTGAATTCATATACTCAAAATCAAGGCTTAAAACACTCGAAAAAGACATCAAAACAGACCTGTTTTGACTATGTTTTGACACATGTAAAGAAACCCATAAAAACGCTTGTCAGACACCTTAAAACTATGAAATTAACATTCCAACTGTTGTTTCTAGCAAGGTGCCATGTGAAATCAAAAATGGATCTATATAGTGAAATGTAGAATAAGTAAAAGTAAAGTAAAGTAGTCGGGGTGGCCTAAAGTTGGTATCAGCCAATCAGTGAGGGAGTCTATCCCCTTTTCACTAGTGCCAGACCAAGGAGATTGTTTTTGTGTCTGAGGTGGAGCGCCACACCTACCATCAGCTCCATACTTTACCGCACAGATCCCTGTGCTGCTCATACGCTGAGTTGGCGAGAGCCAGTATCAAACTAGGAACCTTGTGGTATCTAGCGAACGCTCTACGACTGAGCTAACCCATCTAAAAATTAGATTTTCCATTTTGTTCCAATGTTACCATAAATGTAAAGACAATGAGAGTTTTGTCTCATTGTTAAATGAACAATACTAATAAATTGCACCCAATCATATGGTTTCAAGTATTTCAAACAATTGTATGGTTTCAAGTAACTAATAATAATTATCCTCTATAAACAATTATAGCTTTTAAGTTGTTAATGTTTGGAATTATTTTATTGTTTACATTTTATTTGATTGACAACAGGCCAAAATAAAGCTCACTAGTGTTTGTGAAATCCATTGCATGGAGATGAGTTATTATTTGCGGTTAAATCAAACTTAACAGACCTATATACAACTATTGTATGTCACCCCACCGAAAGAAAAAAAATCCCCAAAAATCAGAGAATTAACCGAATTTAATGAAATTTTCAGTGTTGAAAACTGATGCATTATATTGTTTATTCATCAATATATCAACACTGAAAATTTCATTAAATTCGGTTAATTCCCAGATTTTGGTGGGTTTTTTCCCACAGGGTGGCATATGATGGTGTAATTTAGGTCCATTAAGTTCAATTTAACCATATTTGCTTAGCATATGTTAACATAAGTAACAAAGGCCTCAACTATTTTTAGTCTTTTTTACTGTTGATCTTATATCATATCTGGGTGTTTTCTACAAGAATTTGTTGGATTGAAGTTTCATGTTTCAATGTGTTTATTGTGATGATTTCTCATCCCATTCTCATTAGAAAGGTAACAGATGAAGAGTCTAGATAAGATGGTAATAGGGAAGTCTCCATGGTGTAGTTGTTAATTTGCTGGTCTGCAACATTGTAGTAAGCTAGTTTTGTTGCATAATCTATGTGGCAGCATATATTATTGGCAACACCCTGTAGGAGAACCCTATGGGGCCAGTGTTTTCATATCATGGAATAGAAAATCACTGGATGGTTAGAATCTCAGGCAGTTGGTGTTTCAGAATCTATGAGGCAGCATATATTATTGGCAACACCCTGTAGGAGAACCCTACAGGGCCAGTGTTTTCATATCATGGAATAGAAAATCACTGGATGGTTAGAATCTCAGGCAGTTGGTGTTGCATAATCTATAAGGCAGCATATATTATTGGCAACACCCTGTAGGAGAACCCTATGGGGCCAGTGTTTTCATATCATGGAATAGAAAATCACTGGATGGTTAGAATCTCAGGCAGTTGGTGTTGCATAATCTATAAGGCAGCATATATTATTGGCAACACCCTGTAGGAGAACCCTATGGGGCCAGTGTTTTCATATCATGGAATAGAAAATCACTGGATGGTTAGAATCTCAGGCAGTTGGTGTTGCATAATCTATGTGGCAGCATATATTATTGGCAACACCCTGTAGGAGAACCCTATGGGGCCAGTGTTTTCATATCATGGAATAGAAAATCACTGGATGGTTAGAATCTCAGGCAGTTGGTGTTGCATAATCTATGTGGCAGCATATATTATTGGCAACACCCTGTAGGAGAACCCTACAGGGCCAGTGTTTTCATATCATGGAATAGAAAATCACTGGATGGTTAGAATCTCAGGCAGTTGGTGTTGCATAATCTATGTGGCAGCATATATTATTGGCAACACCCTGTAGGAGAACCCTATGGGCCAGTGTTTTCATATCATGGAATAGAAAATCACTGGATGGTTAGAATCTCAGGCAGTTGGTGTTGCATAATCTATGTGGCAGCATATATTATTGGCAACACCCTGTAGGAGAACCCTATGGGGCCAGTGTTTTCATATCATGGAATAGAAAATCACTGGATGGTTAGAATCTCACAAGTCATGTGAGATTTAGTTAGTTAGTCGGTTTACAGCCAGACTTCGGGTGAGACAGACATGTCCCAACTCGGTTGTGACTCCGCGCGATGAGTTAGAAATGGGCAAATAAAACTTTGATCAAAGCAATAAGCCTTATTGATTAATTAAGCATTAATTTAGCATGCCCTTAGTTAGAAACTGAAGAACCCACAATAGAAAACTAGACAAATAAGTAAAGCAAGAACTTAGACGATCATGGCTGGAATAGAAAGAGAAGAAGGAAACAAAAACATGGGGACTGGATGAAGAGAAGCCAAGTAAGTTATATCTATCGGTCTATCCCTCTCTGATGCCTCTCTCTCTCTCTCTCTATATATATATATATATATATATATATATATATGTGTGTGTGTGTGTGTGTGTGTGAAATAAAATGGAACTTAATCCGACAGTGTGAATATGATATATTGAAAAAACAAAGGATGTTTACAAATGCATGGGCTCATCAGCAGAGAATGTGCAAACCGTTTCGGGGCCTTCCTCTCTACGGTTTTAAAAAGCAACATCGGCCCTCCTCACTGATGTGAGGACCCTCGGAATATCTGCATCGACCGCACGTGGATCGGTCTTCAACAAAAATAAGATGGGAAGAAATGACCGTTAGCAAAACAGAACGCTGCTAGTCAAAAGTTGGAATTATTCAATATATATATATATATATATATATATATATATATATATATAACATAAGAACTATTGTGTATATACCCAACGAGGGTATATGAGTACATAACAGTTTAAACTTCAGCTTTGCTATTACGTTCATTTTTGAACTGATACCCTGGGGAAAGGTATGAACCCTCTCATCCCACCAGCTATCGAATATCACCACTGTTCTTCTACAAGGATGGCTTTTGCATTAAATAACCCATAAAACTTGATATGCCATTAAACGAAGAGATTTAATGTAAGTTGGAAGTGATTTGTCTAATATAGAAGGAATTCAATAATTACTTAAGATAATTGTATTATTAAAGGTGTAGTGGGGGTTATTTTCATATTTGCCTGGGGAGTTGTCTGCCCTTTTAATGTCGCTGGTTCAGATGATAAAATTTTATGCTTATGCACCACCATATTTCTCTTAAGACCTGAAGCTGACTTACAGACTTTGTTACAAATTGCACAAGGCACACAGTTTGTTCCTGGAGTTTGCATGGATTGTCCCTGATGAGATTTCCTATGATTGATATATCCAGCCTTAGAAAGCAGAATTCGACCACATGTCTGACATTTCCAACCCTCCATGTTCTCTCCAATATGACATACATACATACATACATACATACATAGTGTCACAGTTATGGAAATGGAATTGTTGACCCGAGTTCAAATACTGGACAAGACTGTTTGGATTTCAATTCATGCTAATGCTCTTTTGGAAGGAATGAATCTATCTGTTCTCCCCCAGCTATGAGTAAATAGTAGGGCAGACTAGGTTCTTTAGTCTTGCTAAGGCAACCAGTCTAGAAGAAGGAAAACCAGGTGTACTCTGTTTAAAAATCGACCTTGTGTCACATCCGGCCCATATTGGAGGGGTTGGGTAAACACACACACACACACACATATATATATATATATATATATATATATATATATATATATAAACATAAGTTTAATAATGTATAAATAGATTTTTAAAAGTAAAAATATGAGTAGGTTTAGATTTATGTTTCCTTTTTAATGGCATATGATCCATTATAGGTTATTTAATGCCAAAGCCATCCTTGTAGAAGAATAGTAGTGCTACTATATAACCCGTAGATGAGAAGGTGAGGTGGTTCACACCAAGGGTATTAATCTGAAAGTGAACGCAATAGCACGACTAAAGAAAAATATGTGCAATAATGAAAATACTTTTCCAGATAATCTTGAAACTGAACTGAATGCATAACATTAATGTGCATAAAAGAGAGATAGATAGAGAGAGAGAGGGAGAGAAAGAGAGAGAGAGAGAGAGAGAGAAAGAAAGAGAAAAGAGAGAGATACCGAGAGAGAAAGAGAGACAGAGAGAAAGACAGAGAGAGAAAGAGAGATAGAAAGAGAGAGAGAGAGAAGAAAGAGAGAAAGAGAAAGAAAGAGAGAGAAAGAGAGAGAGAGAAAGAGAAAGAGAGAGTGGGGGGAGGAGACGTTTCACTGAATTTACATACATTTCATAATGTTGAGTAAGAAAAGCAATAAATATGTGTGAATATTGTTTGTTTTGTTGGATATGAAAAACCGGTTGGGTAAAAATATACAAAAACAAAATGATATAATAAAAATGAATGCATAAAAAAATAAGCATGTTTAATCATGTGACTATAAACAAATAAGAATTACAGACATTTTATTTAGTGTAAATAGTTACCAAGTCTGAACTAGTTTTTCATGTAAAAACACACAACACGAACATCCAGTGGGGATCGAATTCTAGCAATAGTGTATTAAACAAGCTAAATATAAATATTTTTTTTTCAAATTCTTTATTTTCTTTTCCTTGGCATATCTTTATTTGTAATCAAAAACCGCTACCCGGTGACTATCAAAATAACAACCCCAGCTCGTCGTAATTTTTGTTTATTTATTGTAATTTGTCGTAAATCTTCTTTAGATATGAAGATGGATATATAGTTTTGAATAGACTGAGATAGATAGATAGATAAACAAACAAAATAATATAAATAGATACAAACTAATGGAGATAGATAGATAAATATTTTCGACAAGTAAATATATTTTGGGAGGGGGGTCGCTTCTTTTTTTTTCGTAATTCTTGTTTATTTAAACTAAAAACGAGACATTAAACAAACATGAATAAAAAAAATCTTAGTATTTAAAGTAATATAGATAAATATGAACAAATTGAGATAGATAGATAGATGGATAGTTTTGAATAGACTGAGCTGGGTTGTTATTTTAATAGTCACTAATGTGTGTATGTGTAATACTAGGTTATTGTATAAATGATAATAATGAAATTATTGTCTACAGTGCTCAGGTGCACTACAACTTATAAAAGGTGCATGTATAGTCCATAGAATAATGTAGAAATGTAAGGAAAATGAACTGTGTATGAGTCATGATATATATGTACGCATGTGTATGGAGGGGGCATATCAGGGATAGTGTTGGTTAAACATGGAGGTTTTGAAGGATGCAGTATTTCAGCAGCCGACAACCGATGCAGGTAGTTTGTTCCATGTTTCAACAACTCTGAGTGTAAAAAAAAGTTTCAAAATCATGAGAGCTGTGCTGTTTTCTGACTTTATAGGTATGCCTACATGTGTTAGAAACATGGAAATCAAAAAGGTGCTCAAGGTTGTTGTTGGCAAGATGGTTAATGATTTTGTGGCCGGGTTAGCTCAGTCGGTAGAGCGTTCGGCTAGAAACCACAAGGTTCCTAGATCGATCCCGATCCCCGCCAACTCAGCGTATGAGTAGCACAGGGATTTGTGCGGTAAAATAAGGAGCTGATGGTAGGTGTGGCGCTCCACCTCAGATGCTAAAACAATCTCCTTGGTCTAGCGCTATTGAAAAGGAGATAGACTCCCTCGCTGTCTGGCTGATACCGACTTTAGGCTGCCCCGACGACTTTACTTTTACTTACAATAATAATGAAATTTATTGTGTACAATGCTCAGGTGCACCACAACTCATCAAAGTCTCATGTCTAGTACATTATATATGATGGTTATTCACTAAGCTTAGCTTAGAGTTCCACAAGGCGATGGTAATGAGGCACCCAGTGAGAATCAAACTGACTACAATGAATGAATTACCTGGCTTAGTACAAGATTATAATTTGTGTAGTTTATAATTTCAGTAACCTTCTCTATACTTATAATGATAATGAAATTTATTGTGTACAGTGCTCAGGTGCACCACAACTCATCAAAGTATCATGTCTAGGGGTATCAGGTATAGTGTTGGCAGATTACAGGAAGCATGGAGGCTTTGAAAGATGCAGTGTTTCAGCAGCCTACAATGGATGCAGGCAATTTATTCCATGCCTCGGCAACTCTGAGCGTGGAAAAATGTTTCTGAAAGTCATGTGAGCTATGCTGTTTTCTGACTTTGTAGGAATGCCCACATATGTTAGAAACATGGAGATCAAAAAGGTGCTCAAGGTTGCTATTGTTAAGGTGGTTAATGACCGTATGAGCATTTACCAGGACAGTTCCCAGATGCCAGAGTTTCAACGAATCCATTCCCAGGGCAGCAAGACGTTCAGAATATGGCAAATGACTGATGGAGGGTATTTGTTTGGTTGCATGTCTCTGTACAATTTCTAGGAGGTTAATGTTCTGAGCAAGATAGGGTTTTATGACTGGTGATGCAAATTCCAAGTGTGGCCACAATGTCAAACAACTGTTGAATGGTTAATGTTTAGTTTTCCTTTTCCAAGACCAGTTGCCTAACCAAGGTTAAAGAGCTCAGTCTACCCTACTATTTATCCATAGCTGGTGGGAGAGTAGGATTCATACCTTTCCCATGGGTATTAGCACTAAGTGAAATGCAATTACCACACCCAGGATTTGAATGATTTGAGTGGTAGTACCTTATAGGGTTCAATCTGTGGGCTAAATAGAACAAAATGAGTTTTCAAAATGTGTTTAAAAATTGAGTTAATTTATGTGTTTCAATAATAAGCTTTTTGAATTCTTTGACCAAATACTTGATTGATATTCCAACGAATTTCCTCTGCTTTATGTGCCATTTTGAACTCAGAAAATAAAATAAATAAAATTTTGTTTTTTGTTTTTTCAACTTCCTTTTGACTGCCTAAAATCATCATTATCATCATAAAGTCATGCACAGATCTTCATGAATCTTCCAGTTTTTCTTCTTGTTTTTTGTTTTTCAACTTCATTTTGACTGCCTAAAATCATCATTATCATCATAAAGTCATGCACAGATCTTCATGAATCTTCCTCACCACCCATCCCTATCAACCATTACTCCTGGAAGGTCCTCTACAAAACATCCAGTATCTTCACAGAGCTGATCAATGCTGGCTGATCCATACTAGTGTGTCACTGTCCAAGCAATAATAAACAATAAAAACAAAACAATTAACATAAATCAGTAGTATTATTTGGATTATTCGGACAATTGTCCTCATCTTCATTGTTATCTGTACAACATTTCAGCTGTGCCTTTTGGCCTTCTTCAGGTATTTCTTGTCGGACTCTGGAACCTTCTCAGACTCGGGAACCATCTCGGACTCGGCAACTTTCTTTTCAAACTCGGGAACCTTCCTGTCGTAATCAGGAGCCATCACAGAACTTTGAACCTAACCCGTTATTCAGTCCACGGGGGTATCCTGTTCTTATTCTGCTAACCATAGCTGGGGTAGAGACGTTAAGCTGTGTTAATTATTATTCTATGTTACTGCAGCCCCTGACCAGGATTGAACCTGTAGTCTAGAAATAACTGTCACTTAGAACTGTCTAAACCCAACTCCTTTATCCACTAGGCCATGTGTCCAATTGGACAATTGAAGGTTCCCGAGTCCGACAAGAAATACCTGAAGAAGGCCGGAGGGCACACCGGCCAAAACATTGTACAGATAACAATGAAGATGAGGACAATATTCTAAATAATACAAATAATACTGATTATCATGCAGAGAAATTATAAATCAGTAGATTTTGTGTTTTAAGATATCTTTAATAAACATGGCTAAATTAAAATTTATTCCAAAATAAGGATACTGTATGCTGTGCAGAGGGGCAATGTATGATAGGGAAGGTTGCGAGAGATTGTCATGGATATCCGTGCTAATTGCGCGACATGATGATGATGCATTACATACACACACACACACACACACACACACACAACAAATAACAAAAAAGAAAAACTAGTTAAAAATTACTAATGATAATTCAGTTGTACAGAAAATGAAAATTGAATGCTAAAAAGATAAGAATAGATTAATTTGGTATTCAATTTAATGAATTATTATTATTTTAATGCAAACAATATGAAAGATCTATTTGAAATGTCAATATGGAGGAAATTCTATCCTTTTTGAGGGAAATAAAATTATATCATAGAATATAGACATGAACTTAATCAATACCATACAACATGATCCCCAATGGTGCTAACACATTGTTAAAACCAATTACTAAAAAATACAAATATAAACACACAACATATATTACTTCCTAACCATTAGGCATGACATGACCCCAGACGGGTTGATATGCCGTTAAAATCAATAAACCAAACCAAACCACCATGTATTATAATACATTTTAAAATGTAAACTTAAGTGAATTAACGTAGAAAAGCTTTAAAGAAATTGATCCAAGGGAGGTAACTTTGTCAGACTCGATTTTTAAGAAAATTTGTTGCCAAATTGTTGACTAATGAATAATGAATAAAAAAAATCTGATGAGATGTAAAAAGTCAAATATATTTCTCATTATTATGTATATATTATATATGTATAATCATTATTATTACCCCAATATAAATCTAATACTTTTATTTCTTATTGAAAGAATATATAAAATTCTGTGTAAAAACTTTACCTAAAAATCAAAAAGTGTGAAAGCTGTTCATATTTACAGGCCACATAGTCATCGGGGTGGCCTAATGTCGGTATCAGCCAGACAGCGAGGGAGTCTATTCCCTTTCACTAGCGCTAGACCAAGGAGATTATTTTAGCATCTGAGGTGGAGCGCCACACCTATAGAAATGTATTATTTTCTACTAATAAGGCACTACTCAATAAATTCTGAATATGTTTAAAGCAAAACCAAAAGTTTAAACTTTTTTTTGATAACTGTAATAGAAGTGACAATGACTTACCGGGATCTAAATGCGTTCGCTGTCTCGCATGTCAATCTACTCTCTGAGAGCTGTTCGTCAAACTGCCATTTTTATGCTGCAGACTTATTTTCATAAGATGGCAATGACACATTTTAAAAGACAGGTGAGTGGATGTGGGGGGTGGCAGTTCTCCTACAGGCTTCGCATGCGTGACATCGAAGGACTTGACATCCTGTTATAGTCTTTACTTCCTGTGTGTACTGAAGGTTTTGTGTGTTGGTGTGGATAACAGAATCCTGATCTAAAGTAAGAAATCAAAGATTGTGAATTTATGAGATTATCGTAGCAGCTTCATTTTGTTTTTTCTAGTAAACCGTACTGTTATAATAACTTTGATAAAATTTAAAAGAAAGGGAAAAATTGGTAATATTCGCAAAGTTCTGTCCTGGCCTCCAGCCTCAAAAACTGCTAGCCAGTGGCTGCTGAAAAAACCCACCAGCTACGATTGAAGTCCGTAGCCGAAGCGGTGTCACTTGAAAAACAAAACAACCAACTTAGGGTGTTTTTCCCGAAAACCCAACCACAACCCTAATCCTAACCCTAAACCTTACCCTAACCTTCCCCCAGTTAAGATTAACCGTTTTATTACAAAATTTGTGGGTTCTGTTTTTTCTGGGTCACCCTGTATACAAGGTGACCCGGAAAAAACAGAGCCCAAATTATTTATTTTCCCATTAAACTAAGCCTAAACCCCAACCCGACCCCAACCCCAACCCTAACCCTAAACCCTAACCCTAGTTTTTTTTTTTTAAGTGACACCACTTTGGCTACGGACTTCAATCGTAGCTGGTGATTTTTTTCAGCAGCCACCGGCTAGCATTTTTTGAGGCAGGAGGACAGAACTCTGCAAATATACAAAAAAAAATTACTAACCCTTTAATGACCTCTTTTTTAGATTGCTTTTTTTCTTTCTTTTTCTTTTTTTTTTTTTTTAGAAAGAATTGGAATTGATATCAGATGCTAAAATGGAATTGTGCAATTTCAAATAATCTTTTAACATGAAATGCGGCACCGGATAGTTTAGAAGAAATCATTGCTGAATGTTTCTCACTCTAGATCAAAACCAAAACTTTATCACCATAAGTATTTTTGTGGTCTGGTAGGTTTATGGGGGCATAATTGGTTTTGGGTGTTTTACAGGTTTAAAGTAGCTGGATATTCTCGGCTGCATGTTCCTTCTGTTTTCTTTTAACCCCATCTCTTTTTGGTGGTCACGCTGAAAAGCTGGCATTCAAAGAACGAGAAAGGAAAGAGACAAAGGCTGGAGGTAGTTTTATGACTTAGACTTTATTGACCAGGTCATAGTCGCCTGTAACAAGGGAAAATCTCCCTGGCTAGTATGAGCAACTAGACCCAGTTATGGCCTCAGTTTGAATGTCCGAGATATCCTTTTGGGGGTAGGGAGTCAGTGCTTTTTGTCAGAGATGCATAGAGGTGTAGGGATTATCTTCCCGTTGAGTTGTCTGCCCGGTTTAGTTTGCTGGTGCCCACTAGGGGATATAGTATTTAAGCGGCTGGTTCAAAACGCTTCTCCCTCTTTTTTCCTGTTCCAGTAACCACGAGACACATGGGCTAGACACGGTCTATCCCTTCTCGTTGGGGCTTTTGGCCCCACTTACATTACTGTAAGTTCTTAACACGGCATGGACTATCCCTAGTCTCATGTCAGTGGCTTTTATATGTTATCTTGTACCATTCATGAATGTGTATTTATCTTTCTACATGTAACTTTGTTTTACCCATGTACTTTGTATCTCGTCATATCCATGTGCTGTACTATATTAAATGTTTTGTCTGTTAACCTTCGTTGGAGTCATGTATCCAATATATATAACTTTGAATCATTCTTACAGAGGGTTCTTCCGGTGATTCCCCCATAGGAGTTTGTTATTTTTTTGTGTTTCTTTTATTCTAATTTTATTTTCGTTTTTATTTTAATCCCCCACAGGTTTTGGTCTCTTGGAACAATAAAAGTAAAACAATCCTATCAGATTTATTTTGTCATGAAGGAGTGAAGAACTTTCACACATCAATTATTTTTTATTCTTCAGAATAATAGAATAAAACAACAGAAGATAAATCATTAGGATTGGATACTTTATCATATCTTCTTTACTTAACTGACTTAACACTTTAAGATTTCCATTTAACTAAATCATAGGAAGATTTTTTTTTTAGTGATTAAAACATTGGTACTCTTCGCGGAGAACCGTCCCGGCCTCCTGCCTCACCAGCTACGATTGAAGTCCATAGCCGAAGCGGTATCACTTGCAAAGAAAAAAACAACAAAAAACAACCAACTTAGGGCGTTTTTCCTGAAAACCCAACCCCAACCCCAACCCTAACCCTAAACCCCCCTAATTAAAATTAACAGTTTTATTACAAAATTTGTGGGTTCTGTTTTTTTCTGGAAAAACTAGAGCTCAAATTATTTATTTATTTTCCCATTAAACTAACCCTAAACCCCAACACCAACCCCAACCCCAACCCCAACCCTAACCCTAAACCCTAACCATATTTTTTTTTTGCAAGTGACACCGCTTCGGCTATGGACCTTAATTGTAGCTGGTGTTTTTTTCAGCAGCCACCGGCTAGCATGTTTTGAGTCTGGAAGACGGGACGATTCTCTGCGAAGAGTACCAAACATTTAAAAGTATAGGATAAATTCCTATATTTTATATCCAAATAAGGATAAACATTATTTTACATCCAAATAAGGATAAACATAAAAATCGCACCAAACACAATTCTTTCTCCAAACTTAAGGAAAATAGATTAAAAAAATAATTATACATTTGTCAGGGTTCGATTGGACAAATTGGTGCTTAAACATACATCTGCGCTTTAGCGCCAAAATAAAAATATTGAGATCGGAGCCTGCCGTTAAAGACCAAATCAACAAAAATTCAGATTCCATCTTCATTTGTCAGGGTTCGATTGGACAAATTGGTGCTTAAACATACATCTGCGCTTTAGCGCCAAAATAAAAATATTGAGATCGGAGCCTCCCGTTAAAGACCAAATCAACAAAAATTCAGATTCCATCTTCGCTCTGAGGTGACGCTACCACGATTGCAGTCACTAGCCTTTTCAATTGAAGAAACAGATTATCGGAAATTCCTTAGCTATTTATCTCCCCCTGCCACCAGGGGGCGAATGACATCATCGTATGTTGGCACCAAATACCAAAACCCCACTTATCAGGGAACCGTTAACAACGAGAGACGTAAAAACAAACGCTCTCACTCACTTAGCCCCAAAAACAGGGCTACTTATCGAAGAACCTTTACTGGAGAGAGACGTCAAAAGAAACGCTCTCATTTACTTAGCTCAAAACCAGGGTCCACTTATCACAAGAACCTTACAACCAGATTCCGTCTAAGGCATCGTATCAGCATACTACAGAAAGGCCGGTATGACCGCACACTGACCAAAGGAAGAACAACTACCGAGACGAAGCGTCTATTCTACATTTCCCACCAGCGAGAAGAAAACTGTGTTATCTCCAGTACTACAAGAAATCCCTCCACAGATAAGTCTGTTAGCAAATACCATTAAATTTGCAACAATTTATGTAATTTTTTGTCAATACAAGTGTCTGCATTTACTTTTGTGTTGTTCCTTCTTTGTCCGACAATTTGCCTTCAACTACGGAGAAATAAGGGCTCCTTCGAATCCGTAAATACTCTTAAGACATCTGAGAATTAACTTCGAGCAAACGATTTGACTTGCTGATTACAAAAACAAAACTTCAACTTTCTGAGTAAACGTTTACTACTGTATCTACCATCATCATGACACTGCGATTAACATCAGAATTCATTTCTCAGGTCGTAAATATACCAAAAACTTTATTTTCTATTTGTTCACTTTTCTATCAAACAAATTCTATTCGAACTTTGCTTTTTTATCTACAAAATTTGACATTCATATTGATGTTGTAAACTTCTTTTGATTTATACAAATTTATTCTCAGAATAAATTTATTTGTTATTTATTTGCCATACTCTGAACGTCTCGCTGCCCTGGGAATGGATTTATTGAAACTTCGAAATCTGGCAACTGACCTGGTAAACACTCATAAGGTCATTAATCATCTTAACAACAGCAACCTTGAGCACCTTTTTGATCTCCATCTTTCTAACACACGTGGGCATGCCTACATAGTCAGAAAACAGCACACGTGACTTTCGGAAACATTTTTTCACGCTCAGAGTTGCGGAGACATGGAATAAACTGCCCGCGTCTGTTGTAGGCTGCCGAAGCACTGAGTCTTTCAAAGCCTCCATGCTTCCTGTAGTCCACCGACACTATACCTGATGCCACTCTCCACATACATATGCACACACGCGCACACATACATGCATATTACTACTGTAAACTGTTCATGTTCCTGACACTACATTATTCTGTGTACTTGACATGAGACTTTGATGAGTTGTGGTGCACCTGAGCACTGTACACAATAAATTTCATTCATTATTATTATTAAATACATTCCTTGTCTTTGTTATTTCTCTGTATTTTCTGTCTAAACTGTGTCTTGTTATTTTATCATCATTTTAGATATTATTTGTGAAGTCGGAACATGCAACACCGGTGATAAAAGTAAAATGACGATATATCACTCCGAAGGATAAAAGTAAAATTACGAAATATAACGTTCTGCGCAGGCGGATTGCACAGCCTGTAAAAAGAAAAATTGAAATATTAAAATCATTAATTATTGATCAATCAGAGACGTTCACACCTAAAAATAACTTTTCAAGAAGACCCCTTTTTGGAGCCTACCAAAATCTTATAAATAAGGAAGTTTCCGGTCCACTACATATTCAAAGATTTGGCAACATTGATGTGTACAAATAGTATCCAGTAACACATGGTTCAATGCCATAGGAAAATGGTTCTGTACCACATGGCCCACATGACAGTCCATTTTGGTGATATTGCTTCATTGTCACCATTTTGATTTTAATGCAACATGGGTGTATAAGTAGAGTGATCTCCCCCTGTGTGTAGTCTGAATAGACTGATCTGCCCTTGGGAGAATGGGTATCAATAAAGAGCCAGTAAGCCGCCATAGGTAATCCGTTGACCTATGTTTAAACTGTTGACCAGTGGTCAGTGACCACATCTTCTGTACTTTATAATGGGCTGTAAAGTATGGGGTAGGAGGAGGTTTTGGGTGTTTTACAGGTTTAAAGTAGCTGGATATTCTGGTTGCGTGTTCTTAGGGTTTTTCTTTTTACCCATCTCATTTGGTGGTCACGCTGAAAAGAAGGAATTTAAAGAACGAAGAGAAAGAGACAAAGGCAAGAGGTAGTTTTATGACTTAGGCTTTATTGACTGGGTCATAGTCGCCTGTAGCAAAGGAATATCCCCCTGGCTAGAAGGTGTGACTAGGCCTGTTAAGACCTAAACTCAAAATGGCCGAGATATTCTCTTGGGGGCCGGGGGACAGTCCTTTTTGTCGCACATGCGCGGAGGGTTCTTCCAGTGAAGGCCCATGAGATTTTTTTTTTAAATTTGGTAATTTATGAGGAAGTGCATCCCGTTCTCCTGCCTCAGAAATTGCTACCCGGTGACTATTAAGATAACGTCCCCAGCTATGTCGTGTTACTTGAAAGAAAACAACCAACTTAGGGCGTTAAATGTATTTGAGAGGGGGGGGGTCTCTTTTTTGTCGTAATTCTTATTTATTTATCGTAATTTGTCGTAATTCTTGTTCATTTATAGAAATTTGTCGTAATTCTTGTTTAGATATGAAGATGGATATATAGTTTGGAATAGACTGAGATAGATAAACAAAATAATATAGATAGATATAAACAAATGGAGATAGATAGATAGATATTTTCTACAAGTAAATGTATTTGTGGGGTGTCGCTTCTTTTTTGTCGTAATTCTTGTTTATTTAAACTAAAAACAAGACATTAAACAAACATGAATAAAAGAAAATCTGAGACGACATAGCTGGGGACGTTATTTTAATAGTCACCGGGTAGCAATTTCTGAGGCAGGAGAGTGGGATGCACTTCCTCATAAATTACCTTAAATTTTATTGTAGTTTTATTTTAATCCCCACAAAAGCATGTTTGAGCAGTGAAGACAAGCCTTTAAGTGGCATACACATAGATTATTGGCAACACCCTGTAATTCTGCGGGTCCAGTTTTTTTCATATCACAGGATGGAAAACTACGGGACGGTTGAAATCTTGCACGTCACGTGATTTAGTTAGGCAAGTCAGTTGACAGCAAGACGCCAAGCAGAGAGGATCTCTCTGTGATCAAACTGTGTCACATTTCCTTCAGCTCCCCCTGTCAAGATACCGCCAGTCACCGACCAACCCGACATCATCTCGAACGCACACATCAACTACCTACATCTCGCTTCAAAGCCGACAACCAGATACCATATTTCACACATCAACTCCTCACACTCCGTGACCACGACCTGTAAAAAACATTTCCTCCACGTCCAATCCCCGCACACGAGTCATCGTATCAACAAACTCTGTACTCAATGACCGACGACTTAATCAACTCATCAAGTGGCTGTACATATTAAATTCATTATATATTAAATTCATTATATTCAATACTACATATTGGACCAAGTTACCTTTAAGCACTCCAGGGGCGACCCGGATTCCGAAGGACATGTTTCACTTTGCACCGTCAACATCTGTTTGTTGGTTAGGGTTAGGGTTAGCAGTTAGTTTTATAATTTAAAAAATGCGTCTAAAAATCGTCTGGTAACAAACAACCGGATGTTGATGGTCCAAAGAAAAACCTCTGAATCCGGGTCGCCCCTGGTGTACTTAAAGGTAACTTGGTCCAACATATTAAACGTTAACCTGTGTTTGTTTATTTCCTTGCAACCATACGCTTGATATATATATATATATATACCAACCCCTCTACATGAGCGGGATGTGACACAAGGTCAATTTCTTAAGCGGAGTTTAACAGGTTTGAGTTCAGAGTTTTCCTTCTCCTAGACTGGTTGCCTAACCAAGGTTAAAGAGCCCGGTCTGCCCTACTATTTACCCATAGCTAGAGGGAGAGTATATACGCTTGATATAACAATTACAACACAATACTTTCTTCTTGGTGCATTCACATTTTATTACAAGTCCTAAACAACGCATGTGGGAAATGGCTATTTAGACAAGAGACACCATCCATCCATTTTGTCCAATGGCCGAGCCATAACTAAAATCTAAAACTCTATCTCCCACGGTTTGTATTGATGAACAGGAAGAAGAGGTCAACAAGGTGTCAAGAGACATCAATCACAATCCTCTGTTAACTATTATTTTGAATTCAAATAAGTAAAAAAAAGTTGTCGTCAGGGTGGCCTAAAGTCGGTATCAGCCAATCAGCAAGGCAGTCTATCACCTTTTCCCTAGCGCTAGACCAAGGAGATTATTTTAGCATCTGGGGTGGAGCGCTACACCTACCACTACACACAGATCCCTGTGCTACTCATACACTGAGTTGGCAAGGGCCGGTATCGAACTAGGAACCTTGTGGTTTCTAGTCGAACGCTCTACCGACTGAGCTAATCCGGCCCTCTAGTTGGTAGAGTACCCGTCTGAATTCAAATACACTAACTGTGCATAATTAATAGGATACCCATCTATTATGCAACATTAGTTTTCTCTTTCATCTTTTATCCTTATAAGATGTAAAGTTCTTATATTAAAGTTGGAAAGGTTAGATTAACCTTTTAACGTTGGTTCATGTGTGTACATTAAATATTCCGACAAAGTTATAAGATTATCACAACACTACTAACGGTACTATTCTGTCCAAGATGTAGCAACTGTGTTTGTTATGTGTAGTATAAACTCTCCCAAGCGATGAAGAACGAAAACCCGTAGATACGAATTACAAGCTTTATTCCAAGATTACATGGAAGTGTAAAAAACTGGTCCTCGAAGGAGCTAAGTTTGGGGAGAAGAAGCGAATCCCACATTTTCCCAGGGGGTGACTAGATTTGAAAAAAAATGAAATAGCATGCCTTGCACCGGTAGACGGATTTTAGACGGTGCATTAGGAAATAGTTCCTAGTGTGGGTCTGGGCCACAAAGAGGAACAATTTGAGGTAAGGGAAGTAACTAGTCTGGGTATACCATTATAAACATAACAGACTTTATTCCGTGAGCACATGAGGGATACATTCAAGACAAATATATAAACATGCATAAATAAAATAGGTGTAGGACTTGCGTCGTAAGGAATGTCACTTACTGGTAGCTGGTCGGGGGACAAAGTCCCCCACTCAATGTATACAGACAACATGCGTTTATGCTATGTGTAGTCATTGCCGGCCCGAGAGAATTCAGAATTCCCAGGTTGCCGGTGTGGCGTTACTTTCATATTTGCCTGGAGAGTTGTCTGCCCGTTTAGTTCGAGCTAGGGGCCATTTATATTTAAGCGGCTGGTTTGAACGTCTCTTTCTCTTTTCCGGTTGCTCGACCCACGAGACACGACTATGGGTTAGACTCTGGTCTACTCCCCTCTTGTTGGGGCTTTGGCCCCCCTTACATTACTGTAAGTGATTTATACAGCATGGACTATTCTTAGTCTCATGTCTGTACTTTTATGTTTTTCCATTCATGAATGTGTATTTATCTCTACTTTTGTATGTATGTTTATGTACACCTCTATGTTTTATGTACCCTGTTTATCCATGTGCTGTACCATATTAAATGTTTTGTCTATCAACCTTTGTCGGAGTTTGTATCTTCAAGTATATATCACTTTGAATCGTACACCGGCTAAATACCCTCGTTCCCTATCGGTGAATAACTGAAGCAAGGGAAGATAACCCTATTCGACTTATGTCCACCCAGAATTAACATTTTACTGACCCAACATCCTTAAATACTTTCACATTGATGTTTTGATATGACTGATAACAAGAATGGTCTAAAAATATTTATTTATATGCTGCTGCTGATGTTGTTATTGTAGTTGTTGTTGTTAGCATCCGCCCATCTGCTAAAGACGATGGCGTAGTGTCCACAATTTTTATTTTTTATCTGCATCTGCGTGAGTGGCTGAACAGACCAATTTTTGAATGGCAACCTCTGGTGCAGTGGCTGCAAACAAACAGTGATGCTTACTGGAGTTGCTGTTGTCTCTCCTTCCTTCTGGCTCTCTTTTCTGTGTCAGCTTCTTTCCTCTCTTTTTCACTCCTTTTCGTCCCTTGTTTGATGAGGAAACGCCAGGAAGCTCGGTTCTCTGCACAAGCCTCCCATGTGTTGGTGTTGATGTGGTATGTTTTCATGTCCTTCTTGCAGACATATTTATATACTAAAAAATAAGCAGTAACTAAAAGTGCTTGTAACCTGTTTCTGGTGGAATATGACACAAAACAAATGAAAAGAATTTTCTCTTCATAGAAATACCAAAAGCCGTACGCATGAAGATGTGGTGGACTGGAAGTTGTCACTCCGAAGGATAAAAGTTAAATGATGAAAAATGACGAAAAATAACGTTCTGCGCAGATGGATTGCGCAGCCTGTAAAAAGAAAAATGGAAATATTAAAATTATTAATTATTGACCAATCAGAAACATTCGTGCCTAAAAATAACTTATCAAGTAGATCCCTTTCTGGAGCCATCTAGACTATATAAGAGAAAGCTTTTTGGATAACAAGTCAAAAAGATCAAACCTTCCTAAATGAGCCCACGTCTCCCATTTTAATAACATTTCGCATGCATGCTGAAGGTACGAACAAACTCTCTCTCTCTCTCTCTCTCTCTCTCTAAATACCCTGACTGATGATTTGACTCTAAACACACTACTCTTTCCTTCTCAGTTAAGACAACTCTACAACTCTACTTATCTTATTATAATGAACATTTAAAAAAGGAACTTTACAGGACATTACCCAGTATTCTCTACTACCATTGTAATTTTTGTGTCAATACATATTTTGTTTATTATATGTATGAGTTCTTTGTCTTTTCTGCTATTTACTAATCTATTATTATAGTGTGATGAGTACTTTGTCGAAATACTTATTAATAACCGTCTCTCATCCATTAGAAATTGGTGACTACCCTACGTGCTTTGAAAACCATCCCACTATAAAGTGACTACATGAAAAAAGCATAAAACAGACGCTTTTTAACAGCATTACAGAAGGATTCCAGGTATGGTCATCACAATCAGCCCAGGTGCTCGGAGAAGCACTACCTAAGTCCCAAGCAAGCATGTTGTAGCTCGTAGTTGTAACAATTGTTATTTCTTAGCTTAAACACTCCAGCAGGTTTCCACTGGGCACAGTGGTGGAGCTACATACTCTTCCATGCCGTGGCTCAGATACCTGTCCGCTCTTGATCTGGTCTTTGGTTGACCATGATCTAACCCTTCTACCAAGTACAACATGACCTGCTGACGATCTGATCTTCTGCTGACCACAATCTGGCTATCGCATCCGCCCGACTAATTATGCTAGCAAATGGCTTTCATCGTTTGCATTAGCATTCATTCATTTGTATAAATTTTCATAAATTTGTGCATGAGATCATACAAACTGCAGATGGTTTTTTCATAAGTTTTATTTCCACACAGTGCAGCCATGAAAACTTGTTAGCACCTTATAGTGGTCGGAATCAAGGGACCATATGACCTTAAGGCACCCCTTCCGCGATCTCGACTCATAGGGACACTTTTCTCATTTACACCGTAAATTTGTGTTGTTTGTTAGGGGTTAGGGTTAGGGGTTAGGATTAGGTTTAGGGGTTAGTTTTATAATTAAAAAAAACCTCTAAAAATCGTCTGTAAACAATTAACCGGATTTTGACAGTGTAAATGGAAAAAATGTCCCCACGAATCGAAATTGCAAAAGGGGTGCCTAAAGGTCATATGGTCCGAATCGAGTGACTATTTCTTAGTAACCCTACTAAGAATACTGTGACAAATGACCGACCCAAAATCCAGTATTTTACTGGAAACCAAGAAATTTGCGACTGATACCTACAGTCGCTAGATTCGGAAAGATAGCTTCTTGCTGGTTCTGCATTACCCTACGCCAAACCTGAACCCTTCAAACTTTCATTTTTACCACCAAAACCTTTTGTGATACTATGATTGAAGACGAACATGGTCATAAATAAATAAATAAATGAATAAGAAAGAGAATAGGTTAAAGCCAGGCATAAGTAAAAGGGGTGGGTCTTTGATGAGGAAACGCCAGGAAGCTCGGTTCTCTGCACAAGCCTCCCATGTGTTGGTGTTGATGTGGTATGTTTTCATGTCCTTCTTGCAGACATATTTATATACTAAAAAATAAGCAGTAACTAAAAGTGCTTGTAACCTGTTTCTGGTGGAATATGACACAAAAGTTGTTTGTTTGTTTTTTTACGAATCCAAAGATTAGGTCGTAAAGTTTAAGAGACTTGTACGACCACCATGAAGTTAGGCCACTAAGTGATAATATCTTATGCACCCAGGTATTAAAAGCAAAGGGATTTTTATGAGAAAATCTCTGTTGAAAAAATTAATGGTCGACGTATTGAAGACGTAGTGTCTGGAAAAATATTTAATTACTTTAATTTTAAGGGTTAATGACGACTAGAAGTCTGCGATTCGATTTAAGTACTGGCCATCTGTATGGTCCGGAGAAGATGGGTGGGGAAAGGGAATTTGACATAAATACAGCTAAACTCGAGCACTAAGACAGTTAGAACTTGGGCCGTTGAGGTGTTAAGGTCGCCGGTAGGGATAGCCAGTAGCAACCAGTTGGATAGACAGCGAAGTCTCATCCCCACTTCTTCCATCCACGTCTTGTTTACAAACACTTGTAGTTGTTGTTTGTTTGTTTTTAATCTTTGTGAGCCTGTTTCTGACTCATGCCCTCAAATTGGCCAGCGCAGAGTGTTACAACGTTTGGGGTCTAGAATCGTACATTGAAGGTGCAGAGCGCAGAACAGGTCGTCTCACACTTTTGTTTTCACTGTCTACTGCAGTGTTCTATTACAAATAGCTACACAAGGCAAACAAATCTTCCACCTATCTCCAAAAAATGCATTTACACCTACTTTTAGGGGATTTTAAACTAACAAACTATTTTCTCTAAAGGAAATCTTAAAAATGGTGACAAGGTTACTGGGTACTCACGGGATAGGGGAAGGAAGGGGCGTAAGACAAACCTGTTAACCAAAATAGTCCATAAAATAGTAAATGCTGAACTCCTGCTGGCGGCAGTCACACTGGCCATTCGGCTGGCCACGTTCCTGAGATATCCCTAACACTCCGACAAACCGCATACACTCCAGCCTGCCAAAAATCCAGTCTTCTGCTTACCACAATCCGGTTTCCTGCTGACCATGTTTCAGCTGCTACTATCCTGCTTTAGCTGTAGTTCCAAAGATTATGGGACCATGGCACCTCTTTTTGATTTCGATTAAGAAAGGACATGTTTTTCATTTACACCGTCCTAAAAACCGTCTGTTAAAACAACCGGATATTGATGGTGTAAATGTAAAACACGTCCTTTCTGAATCGAGATCAAAAAGGGGTGCCTAAAGGTCATGGTCCGATTATGGTAACAGCTTAGCAAGCACAAAACATCAGTCCTAGGGCTAGGTACACTTTAACTGATGGTGAGGTTCCAGTTCTGGAGGTCTGGGCATATGGAGCACCCCTTCATCACCATTGTTAGTACCAGTTAGGGTCCCATCTATGGGTTAAATAGAAAAATGTATTTATAAAAAAATTGGGTATCCAAAGAATGACTTTATTTCAAAACTTTATCGGCATTAAATGACCCACTGAGGTTGATATGCCGTAAAACAAAACAAACCAAACCAAAAATGTCAGTCCTGATACTTTCTACACTGATGGGACGTCCCTATCGACCTTGTCCAGCTTTCATGTTGGGTTGGTCCATCATATTTCCAACCTCCGGAAGTGTCTTCGACAACATTGACAACCCAGCCACTGAAGAAATTGTCAACTCGAATCTGTATCCTGCTTTATGCGCAAATAAAACTGTTGTCTTGTTAAACATAAAACTTTGTGTTTATTGGTCCCAGGGGCCATACCCCAGGCAACACCTGTCCCCTCGATTTAAAGGGGCAGGGTTGGGTTCATTGCCCAGTGTCTGAGCCCACTCCCTGAGGGGGAATGCCGACGGGATGAACGCAATTTTTCAACCTGTCAACCATGAGTCTCGGCTTGTGGGTGGTCCCACGTTAATAAGGCCTTGTGCCTGACCTTGTACAAGTGGGGTACGAAGATAATATCGTCCTCCTTTGCCCGGCATGTGTCATTTCAAGTCTTCTTTTCAAAATATTCGCGGGGTCAGCATTTTCTTGAAAGCCTCTCCGACTATACCCTCTGTCATACGGAAAATGGTGTATGACATTGTCATACACCTTTTTCAAAAAGGTGTATGACAGTCAAATAAACCCTTTCTTTGAGGTTTCTACTGCTACTATTATTGTCAGGGTGTAAATTGTCAGGGGACAATAGACAAACCTGTTACAGTATTTATTATTTCTTAACTGTTTTTGTTAGAAAAATCGATCAAATGCCTACTATTCTTTCAACAAGCTTTGTTTGTTTTTTTTTTGCCATGGATAATGAAATTTAGAAATGAACACTTTTCGTTTATATATGGTCTCTGAATAAAATAACATGAATCAAAATGTATATGGATTTGTTAAAAATAAACAAAAAATATTTACGTGTAGTTTTTTTCAGATTTACGACGGTAATGTAAATCACTTTCACGTATCAACACCCAAATATAATAATTATAAATCTCCCATCATGTTTTGAAAAATTCATTACCCAGGTAGAAATAAAGCAAAATTTGAAGAAAAAAAAGAAGCCAAAATCTGGTGATTAATTTTTCAATTTTTCCCCACTGCTGAAAATAAATAAATTTTAAAAAAATTATCGCGTTTTTTTCTTTCTTAAAAAAACCCAAACAAAACAATACAAAACAAAACAAAAAACAAAAAACCCGATTCATCAAGTCAAAAATTTTTTTTTTGTACTACCGCTTCATGGAGGAAGTTTGGGAGGGGACTCACATGCTTGCTTTGGCATTTGATTAAAAAATGTTCACATTCAATTAAAATGTTTTCTTATAAAAGACTTATATGATATAAGTTTGATATGTTATATATCAAACTTTAAATTATTTGATCTTTTACGTACGACGTAAGAAAAAAAATGAATTAAATGTACGTAATACATACGTACATTTAATTAAAATGTTTTAATTATCCACTTCATTTTAGTACTACAAACATTTTTATTAACTGTTGTGTAATCAGTATTTTGTGTCTTGAACAACGAGAACACACACATACGCACACACGTTGAGAACTATAATGAATTTCTTTCAGCAAAAAAAAAATCAACGAAAACAGTTCGGGTTTAACAAACAGGAAGTAGTTGTGTACACGATACATATCTAATATTTTTGCAAAATATTATTTATTAACATAAATTATCTATAAACCATTTATATTAAACTAATTGATATATAATATTATAAGTTAATTACTCATTAGTAAGTCAGAAAATACACTGTATATTTTATTTTAATGAAATAATATTTTTGTTTATGCAAATGAAGTAGCTGTGACGTAGGTAACTTGCGAGCAGTTACTTATTCTGATGTTCGGCAAGATACTGAAAAATTTTGGTAAGTGAATTTTGAAGTGATCGTGTAGATAAGTGTAGATAAGTTGATAGTGTAGATAAATCTGGTAGATAAATAAATGTAGATAAATAAAAGAAGTCCCTTTCATATAAAAAGCCCTTTATTTAAGGTATAGTATTGTAATTATATAATACGAAACGTTGAGAAAAACTCAAGGGAGATAATCATCCTCTCCTTCCGGTAAGTGCAGCGCATGGGTTTAGCGTTGGTTATACGTCGCGATCTTTTTCCACGAGGAAATATTCGCCACATGCGATGCTGGGAAATTTGTATTATTTTTCCTTCGATACCGAAGCAAACCAATGCTTTTATCACTGTATCGGTGATGTAAAACAAACCGGTGTTTTTCTATTATTAATATAAGTTGAACATTTTCAATTTTCACACGTTGGAAAATGAATGTGTCGACCTTACTTTTTTTGGGACGAAAAAGCACATGGATAACATAGACTATTACTTGGTCAGCAATGGACAATTTTCAAAATATTCCAGTCGTGCCCGACGATTTAGAATCATGGTTGGAGACTCCACGGTACTGCGAAAACTGTCAAAAACTCTCCAAGGTAAGCCGATAAAGATTTCAATTTATTGGAATTATTTTTCTTTGTTTCATGTTTCTTTTACCGTTGTTCACTTCCCGGTTTGAAGGAGTAACTTGAATTTCGTTCTTTTCTTTTTTTAAAAGTAAATATTAATTAAGTTAAAATAAAATATTGTTAGAAAGAGCATTTTATCCAATTTATTTAGTTTTTGTTTCATTACTAAATATATAACTAAAAAAGAACTTGAAAAAATTAAATAAATAAATAAGCGAAACCAAAGAAATTTTAGTTTAAGTTGGAGAAATAAAGTCTTGTCTTTTCGTACCTTTTGCTTTTGAAAAATGCAATAAAAAATATTTTGAGTGCAAATATAAATAAATTCATTTAAAAGGAACATTTTCTTTCTATTCGATAGAAATAACTTTTCTTACTCTTCGGGGGGAAATCTCTTGCACGCCGGTTTTAAGTCATTCATTCATTTTTCTTTTTTGCCCCAAGAAGACATTTTAAAAAAAATTTCTTTAAAAACTTGAACTAAAATATTCTTCTGAAATTATTTGTAAATAACTTTATTTGAAAATTCAAAATTATTACTTTTCTCAGAAATGAATTAAAAAAAAAAACCCAAAAAACTTGATATAAATTAAAATAGAAAAAAAATGTTTATTTAATCCAATAATAATTAATAATAATGATAATAATGAATGATAATAATAATAATAATAATAATGATAATAATGAATGATATGATATAATAATAATGAATGATAATAATGAATGATAATAATAATGAATGATATAAATAATGATAATAATAATAAATGATGATGATAATGATAATAATGAATGGTAATAATGAATGATAATAATAATGAATGATAATAATAATAACAAAATAATTTAAAAAAAACTCAAGTAGTTTGTCACGGGTAGGATGTGACGCAAAATCATAAGTATAGATCTTCCAGTGATGATCGAACTCACTATTCAATTGTAATTGATCTGCGAGACTAGCTTACTAACCCTTACACCACAATGGGATCGCTCTTAAAAAAAAAAGAATCAATTGAAATTTCAAACAAATTGCAAGATTTGTGGACTTTAAATAATTTTTGATTTTTAAATTCGTGTTTTGTCCAAGTTGTTCACCCTCAGGGACCAAAAATAAATAAAGGGATTAAAAATATAAATAAATCAGAATAATTGACATGATACAAAAACATTTTACTTTTCGTTTTTAATGTAAATAAGAAGCTCAAATAATTGGGTAGTAGGGAAACAATAATTTGGTGCTGTTCGCAGAATTTCGTCCCGGTCTCCTGATTTAAAAAACGCTAGACGCTGATAGCTGAACCCCCCCCCAAAAAAAAACCTCCAACCCTCCCTACAATCAATTACAAATAAAAAATCAAAACATTTTTTTCGGTATTTTTATTTTATTTATGGAGGGTTGTTTTTTCAGCTATCACCGCCTAGCGTTTTTTAAGGCAGGAGACCGGGACGGAATTCTGCGAATAGCACCAATAATTTCATTATTTAAAAAAGATTTTACTTTTTGGGAATATATTGGCACTTGCATAAAGTTTCTGAAAAGTTGAATCTATATTTCTTTTCAAAATTAAAAAAAAAAACAAATCATTTGAAGAGTTCATTTTTGTTTTAGAATTTTTGTAAATATGAAAAAATAGGAAAAATAAACTGAAAAAGTCTGTTAAGCTCCTTGTGAAAATCATTCATTATTTTTCTCAAAAATAAACTACCCCAACTTCTGTTGTGCAAGTGAATTGAACAAGTAGGAATTTACCACCTGTTGTTGTTTTTGTGGGTGGTTATGTTAAAAAGAAAAGGATAAAAAAGCTTTTAGAGATGTCATCATTATAAAGACTAGCAAAATAAAAAAAAACACCCTCTGGGCGACGTAAAATAAATATTGCCTGAGGGGATGGGAAGAAGAGTCCCAGAGACCTGAGGAGACTTATTGTCACTCAGTCTCCAGTGAACCACCAGCTTAGGTGGGTGTGAAAAACTCTCATAGAGTGAAATAATACCAATAGAAGCTGAGATGCCTCCAAATTAGAGACAGCCATGCACTGGGTGGTTTCTTCATCCTTCTTCACTGGTGGAAATGAACTTAACTGGATGGTATCCTTGGTGATATAATAGATAAACAGATAATGTAGGTATGGCAGCCATCAGGCATATTCAAAACCCTTATTCTAACCCGTAACCATCTATCTATTTGTAAATAGATACACCCTCTGAATATTTTCTTATATTATTATATTCTCTCTCTCTTCTTTTTTCCCTCTTTTTTACACATTTTGTGAGTGAGAGATAGCTTTTATCTTTTTTTATGATTTTTATCAGGAATACTGAGAATGAATAGGCCCGTTTGGTACATTGAGTAATACATTGTTTTATAAAAGACGAAACTCGCACTACTATACCCAAATGGTTATATGCCTTCATGCGTATGTGATTTCATTTATTAATGTTATAGAGGGCTTAATAATATTCAAATTAAACAGTGTTTGAAGGCAAAATGATAGCTAGTAACTGCCTTTAGTGTTGTTCTCAGGCAACAGTAGAAGTAAGAATATACCAAGAAGTCGTGGAAACAGCAGCCCACAAGGAAGCAGCGGTATGGCCACTTTCCTCCCATCTCACAAACTATCCGAGTGAGATGGACAAGGCATGCTGGACACTGCTGGAGAAGCAAGGACGACCTGATAAGCGATGCTCTCCTGTGGAAGCCAACACATGGACACGCTAATGTGGGCCGCCCACCAAGGACCTATATTGACCAACTCTGCGAGGATACTGGATGCTGTGCAGAGGACCTCCCTGTGGCAATGAATGATAGAGAAGGTTGGCGAGAGATTGTCATAGATATCCGTACTAATTGCGCGACATGATGATGATGCAAATTAAGAATAGACATTAGTAGAGATACAAGAATGGGATTACCACAGTTTGAGAAAGAAGAACCAACTGAATCATGGAAAACTGATGAACTCTTAACATCCTATACCACCTCATTCCACCCGGCCAGAAGTCACATTCATTTTCCTAATCTGCCCCAAATGATAGACTTTGTTTAAATGTAATATTAAATATATTTAGAAGTCTTTATTTTAAGGTAAATAACAGGTAACTTTAAATGAAAAGGCCATTTTTAGCATTATAGGAATACTGCTCTGGGCTTAGAAAATTCTCTATAGGATGTTAAGAGTTAACTCTTAACATCCTATAGAGAATTTTCAAAACATGAAACTTAAGAGTGGAATAAGTAACATAGGATTATAATTTTTTATTTTAAACCTGCTCTATTACAACAGCATAGAGTACTTTTCAGCATAGAGTACTTTTCTTATCAATTTACTTTTATATTATATACACTAGCAAATATTTAAGTTTTAATGTAATAAAATATTAAATTAAATTAGAAATGCAGATAAAAATATTTGAAAAAGAGGGGGATATAATCGAATAATAGAACAACTGAAAACTTTTCATTGCTAAATTTTTCTAATTTAACTATTTAGTTGAAATAGGAAGTAAAGAATAAAATTACAATTTTTTCTTCTTGTTAATGGATTTCTTTTAAGATTTATGCGCGAGATTTTTGCTCATATTTATTAAGATAAAACCAAACAATTAGAAATCAATAATACTAATCACATATATATTAAAATCAAATTTTTAATATCAATATGCAAATTTACATTCCCATTTACACTGTAAACCGCTATTTTGTTGTATATATAAATACAATTGCTGTTGAAAAATGTGTGGAAAGAAAGGTTCGTTACCATTAGTTGAGTGGCGTTTATAGTTGAATGTTTTCCACACATTTTTCTAATTCAACGCATACAAAACATCCATCATCTTTTATCCACATAAATCCTTGTTTTCTTCTCATTTCACAGTCCTGAAGAAGGTTTCCATTGTAAACTAAAATGTTCGAGCATCGACTATAAATTTCCATCCATCATAACATCCCGTGTTTGTTTCTAAATTTTCTCCACACACACACACATATATATATATATATATATATATATATATATGATCTAAAGATCAGGTGAAGAAATCTTACTTACGATGCAGTAGTTTTTTTAGAATGTCGTAGTTTGCAGAGCTCAATGTGTGCTCTTATTGTCAGAGTCACAGAGCAAAATTATATTGGTAAAAATAACAGAAGATTTAGATTTTTAGCATAATAGCCTAAATCAGGGAGCATTTTAGCCTATTTCAGGGAGCCTAGAGAAATCATCTAGTGCCTCCCATCCTCTGAGGATAGAGTGGACTAAAATGATCTGACACATTTGGTCAGCACAAGGTGAAGAATAGAGTGAAAGAAAGAGAGAGTGATGAGTTGTCAGTCTGGACTGAGCGGTTTATGAGAAGTGCCCCATATATTTGGCCTTGTGCCACCACTAAGAAGATATTAGTAAATAACTATAGATATGGCAGCCATTTGATCTAAATTAATGTGTCAGATCATTTTGGTCCACCCTGTATATATATTTTAAAAATTTTTGTTGCAGGTTTTGAGTTTTGAATACTTTTCCATTTTTGTTAAAAATTTTGATAATTACTCCATTAATTCATTTTTTGTTCTTAATTTTCATATTTATATATATAATTTTCTTAAATTTTCTTAATTATAAAATAAATATTTAATAAATATTCATATAATAAATATAAAATAAAATAAATTAAATAAATAATCAAATAAATAAAAATATATTATAAATTTTTTATCTCAATTTTTTTTCTTAATTTTCATATTCATATATATAATTGATAATTACTTCATTAATTCAATATTTTTTCTTAATTTTCAGACCATCAAAGATAGAGAGACTGTTTTGAGAAAGTTGAAATCAAAGATCATATCAAATGAGTAAGTAACTCACTTTATCGTTTTTTTAAAAATTTTGTTTAATCTTTACATTGTTGGTAAAAATCCTTTTCTTTAAAAAAAAAAAAAATGTGATCATGTCGGGGTCACCAGTTATAAGATGTAATGTTCTTATATTAAAGTCAGAAGGCTTAGAGTAACCTTCCAGTGTGGGGTACATGTGTGCACATGAAATACCCCGACAAAGTTATATGATAGTAACAGACTTTATTCCGTGAGCACATGGAGAAATACATTCAAGGCAGAAATACATATACAAAACAGATATATAAATGCATAATAAAGTATTGAAGTATTGTCAGTTAGACAGTCAACAATTGGTTTGAGCAATGTGACTGGCCAAGCCCAACTGCACCAGTGTCAAGACAACTGGTATTTATAGGAATTCAGAACAGTCCACCCATGCATTTGGGTGAGTCCATTCCCTGAGTCCTGATTGGCTGCTTGGTTTGTAGGGCCCTCTGAGGCTCCATAAATCCTGCCACTTTTCAATGGTCTTTACGGCATCTCAGAATCGTATTCAGTTACGATTGTTTGCCATCTTGTCTTGCCGATTCGACGGTAATTGGACTTAGTATTCTATATAAAGGAAGTAGGACATAGGACTTACGTCCTGAGGAATGTCACTTACTGATAGCTGGTTGGGGGGCATAGGCGTCAACTGCCTAAACCATGTGAAGTTGTTGCTGGCCTGAAAGAAAAGAGAGAAGGAATTCAGAATTCCCGGGCTGCAGCAAGGGAAGATAACCCTATTGAACTCATGTCCACCAAGATTCACCATTTTACTGACCCAACAGGGACATCCTATCATGATGAAATGGTTAGCAATCTTGTCTTAATATGTTTTTTTTTACCTATATTCTCTCTTAATGTCTGTTCAATTTTTGTTTTGTCAACATTTTGTGATTAATAAGAATAAGTAAAAAGTTAGTAAAGTAGCCTATTGTCGGTATCAGCTGGATAACGAGGGAGTCTATTCCTCTTTCGCTAGTGCTAGACCAGTGAGATTATTTTATGCATCTGAGGTGGAGTGCCACACCTACCGTCAGATCCCCACTTTACCGCACAGAAGCTGTGCTACTCATACACTGAGTGGGCGAGGGCTGGTATAAAATCCGGGAACTTGTGGTTCCGAGGTGGACACTCTACCGACTGAAGTTGGCGGAGTAGTCTATTGTTGGTATAAGCCAGACAGTAAGGGAGGGAGTATATCCCCTTTTCACTAATGCTAGACCAGGGAGATTGTTTTTGCTGAGGTTGAGTGCTACAGCTCCCCACTTTACTGCACAAATCAAATTACCCAAGATGTTCTACTCATCTGCTGATTTTGCGGGGACCAGAATCGAACCAGAAACCTTACGATTCCTAGGTGGGCGCTTTAATGTTTGAGCTAGACCACCTTAAGAATAAAAATATTCATTCCAAATTCTTTTTTTTTTTTTTTTTCGTTCTTGTTGATCTTATATAAAAATGATATAATTTCTTTTTCTTCTTCTTTTTCAGTAAAATCTTCAAGCAGTTTCAGCTGAAGAAGAATGATATCCTTTTTTTGAATGAATTATAATTTATAAAACGCATCATAGAAATGTCTGTCATGTCTCTCTCTCTCTCTCTCTTTTTCTCTCTCTCTCTCTCTCTCTCTCTCTCTGATCTTCTGTCTTAACTCTTAATATCCTGTTGAGAATTTTCTAATTTCAGAGCATTCCTATAAGGATATATAAAAAAAAAGATGGCTAAAAATGACCTTTGCATCTAAAGTTACCTGTTATTTCGCTTAAATCAAAGACTTCTAAATATGTTTAATATTACATTTAAACAAAGGCTATCGTTTGGGGTGGATTAGGAAAACGAAGAAGACTTCCAGCCAGGTGGAATGAAGTGGTATAGGACTTTAAGAGTTAATATCTTCTTTTTTTTTTCCTTTTATTTTCTCACTCTTTTAAAAAAAAATTATGTATTTTGTCTATTAATTTTATATGTATAAATCCTTATTCAATATACATATAATAATATCCCTGTTATCATTTAAACAAATAGATAAAAAGAAGAATAGGTTTCCTTGCCCAGTTGGTAATCTAAACATTAGCTACATAAATGAGAGTAACCTCCCCTTGTTTCTTTCACTTTGAGGAAGCCTTAATAACAATTAAGTTCATTTCAAATAATGCGCAAGCAAAATTAAAACTCATTTTATGACATTTTCGTGTTAAAACTTGCAGTTGTATTGATTTGAACAAATTCGTATTTTCAGTGTAGATTTATGGTGAAATGAAAATGGCAAACCAAAACATATGGCTTCCTCAAAGTGAAATAAACAAGGGAAGGTTACTCTCATTTATGTAGCTAATGTTCAGATTACCGCTTAATTATCTTCATCATTTACACAGACACTTAACCAGTCGTCCATAATCTGAAGATATTTTTCTAATAATAAATCTTCTGTATCTTCTCAAATAAAAGGAGCAAACTATATTCCCTAAGAGTTAATATCTTCTTTTTTTTTCCTTTTATTTTCTCACTCTTTTTAAAAAATTATGTATTTTGTCTATTAATTTTATATCTATAAATCCTTATTCAATATACATATAATAAGATCCCTGTTATCATTTAAACAAATAGATAAAAAGAAGAATAAGTTTCCTTACCCAATTGGTAATCTGAACATTAGCTACATAAATGAGAGTACCCCCCCCCCTTGTTTCTTCTCAAATAAAAGGAGCAAACTATATTCCCTAACAGCCAAATTCTGTCAGTTATTTCAGAATAGTTGGAGGTGCGTAGTGTAATGGTTATAGTCGTTGGAAATGGACTCGTCGACCCGAGTTCAAATCCTGGATGAAGCTACAGTTCACATAACACTAATACCCTTGGGAAAAGTATGAATCCAACTACTCTCGCTCCTGCTATGGATAATTAGTAGGGCAGACTAGGCTTTTAAACCTTGGTTAGGCAACCAGTCTAGGAGAAGGAAAACTCTGAATTCAAACCTTTTTAAATCTGCTTGAGGTGGTCACTACTGGAATAGGCTCATTCTAATTAGTGATTTATTTCATTAATAATTATACATAAGTAATAATGATACATACGTTTTAATGTCCCTTGATTGCACAAGAAATAATAAAAGGAATTAAAAAAGTCTTAATTTCTGAGATGAGGTATTCCTAATTTCACATCGATTATTTCGAACCATTTCCATTTGTTTTGTTATCCTTATCATAATATTTCGGTGTCTCTACTCTTTGGTCTGATTTTTGTCTCATTTTTTGAGATGGGGTCTTCTGATTATTATGCATTTACAAGCCAGTCTTTTAAAAAAAAACTTTATCTCAACTTTTTGGTCACTGTATTTTCTATTTGCTTGGGGTGGTCACTAGTAGAATAGGCTCAGTCCTAATAAGTGATCTATTTCACTAATTAATTATATCTATTAATAATGGAGATTTGCTTCCGGTTTTTGTCTTTAACAAAAACTACGTCACTGCTTATGTCACATTACCCAAAATCATCATAACATAGAATAAATACACTGAAAATTTGAACATGCAACATTAGACAGTTCTCATTGTTTTTTAAAATAAGTTTTAATAAATACATGACTGGTATTATATATCTATATATAGTTTGTTTTATTTTAATACATATTTACATTTCAAATTGTTTTATTTTTTAATCCTTTAATGAATTTGATGATTTTACTTACTTAGAGTACAAACTCGCTGACATTGAATTTGTTACTCCCACCCCTCAGGCAATATGTTTCAAAAATCTATTTTTATATCGCCCGGAGGGTGTTTTTTATTTTGCTAGTACTTATTATATATACTTTAATGTTTATTTTAATGGTTGAGGAATTGATTGACTAAAAGCATTGGGATAAAAAAAAACAGCAAAGATTTAAGAATAAAATTGTGATATTTTATGCCTTTTTTTTATTTTTAAATTCCTTAACTTCATTGTACAGCTCGGTAAAACTCAGCAGCAATTGCTTGGTGTGACAGAAAGGTTAAAAAAAAGTGAAAAGTAAGTCCAATTTTTAAATCTTTAAAAAAAAAATCATTAAAATTTAAAACGTTTTTTTAATGTTTACTTTACATATTAAATTCCATGTTGTTGGATTATTTTGTGGTATATAGTTATTTACTAAGCTTAGTTTAGATGTGGCACAAGGCCAGAAGTGTGGGGCGCCCAGTGAGAATCGAACTCACTAACAATGGTCTGCTAATCTAGCTTGCTAACCATTACACCAAATGAGGTGCCCCTATTTTTGTGGTATATAAGCTATGCTACAATTCCCCACCTAAATTTATGGACTAGGTAAGGTCACGTGGTTTATTCCTCCACCAATCAACAGCCATAATGTGTGGCTGGTTGACTACTTAAGCACTGATACTGAGAGCCGTCCATCCATTGCTCGAGGAACTTGCAACACTGAGGAACAACCGAAGGATTCTTTACTACCAAGAATTTCCACTGGACAAGTGCTCTTGCTTGAAGCCTAGACGATGGCCCATAAAATCGTAACACATCCTGTAGCCATTTCTTATCTTTCTATATACAACTTATCTGATATCAACTCGTCCCATTGTGGTGTAATGGTTAGCAAGATAGTCTTGTAGATCCATTACTACTGAATAGTAATTCTCCTTCCACCATTCCCCTTACATTCTTATAAACTTGTGAGCCCCTCCCTCCTACTAATTCCTACTGCTACTGTTTGTTTAAACAAAACCTGTGAGCCCCTCCTACTACTAATTCCTACTGCTACTGCTTGTTTTAAAAACAAGACAATGGAAACATCCCACCAGTTCCTCGCCTGATGATGACACAAAGTCGTGCAGAAAAAACCTTTGGTGGATACCTACACCAATTCCACCCAGATATTAAAAAGATGGCCAGACAGTTAGAAAGGATCAAACAAAAACTCATCCAACAAGAATTGTCCGTTGAGTTTAACAAACCATACTTATATAATCAAGATTTTAGAAGTATAAGTAAAAAAAAAAATGTAAAGTCAGTAGAGTAGTCTATTGTTGGTATCAGCTGGATAGTGAGGGAGTCTATCCCCCATTACACTTGTGCTAGACCAGGGAGATTGTTGTTTTTTTCTCCGAAGTGGAGCATCACACCTACCGTCAGCTCCCAGATGCTTTACTGTACAGATCATATTACCCGAGCTGTGCACTGAGTTGGGAGGGAACAGTATAAGGTAATCTGAACATTAGCTACATAAATGAGAGTAACCTCCTCTTGTTTGTTTCCCTTTAAGGAAGTCTTCTGTTTTGGCTGGCCATTTTCATTTCATTGTAAATTTACACTGAAAATACGAATTTGTTTGAATCAATACAACTGAATGTTTTAACACAAAAATATCATAAAATGTGTTCTTAATTGTGCTTGTGCATCATTTGAAATGAACTTAATTGTTATTAAGAACACATTTTATGATATTTTCATGTTAAAACATGCAGTTATATTAATTCTAACAAATTCATATTTTCCGTGTAGATATATGGTGAAATGAAAATGTCCGACCGAAACAGACAGCTTCCTCAAAGTGAAACAAACAAGAGGAGGTTACTTTCATTTATGTTGCTAATGTTCAGATTACCAACTAATAAATAAAATGGAAGGCATTTTGTTGTTTTGAAGTTTCATATATACATACATATATATATATATACACATATATATACATACATATATATATACACATATATATATATACACATATATATAATACATATATATATATATATATATATATTATATATATGTATGTATATATATGTATGTATATATATATGTATATATGTGTATATGTATGTTATATGTGTATATATATATGTATATGTGTATATATGTGTATATATATATATATGTATATATGTGTATATGTATGTATATATGTGTATATTATATATATATGTATATATGTGTATATGTATGTATATATGTATATATATATATATGTATATATGTTATATGTATATATGTGTAATGTATGTATATGTATGTATATATATATATATATATGTGTATATGTATATATATATATGTGTATGTGTATATGTATGTATATATGTGTATATATATATATGTATGTGTATATGTATGTATATATGTGTATATGTATATATATATATGTGTGTGTATATATATGTGTGTATATATATATATATGTGTGTATATGTATATATATATGTGTGTATATGTATATATATATATGTGTGTATATGTATATATATGTATGTGTGTATATGTATATATATGTATGTGTGTATATATATATATATGTGTGTGTATATATATATATATGTGTGTGTATATATATATATATGTGTGTGTATATATGTGTATATATATATGTATGTGTATATATATATGTATGTGTATATATGTGTATAATATGTGTATATATATATATATGTATATATATATATATATGTGTGTATATATATATATATATGTATGTGTGTATGTGTATATATATATATGTATGTATATATATGTATGTATGTGTATATATATATATATATATGTATGTATACGTGTATGTGTGTATGTATATATATATATATATATATATATATATATACATATGTATGTATGTATGTATATATATATATATGACCCTTAAAGTGTTTAGTTTAGTGTTGTACCCATCAAGCTGTTTCTTAGAACTATTTTGAGGTAAAGTGGTTGGATTGAATTCTTCTTGTAAAATCTTTCATTTGTTTTTCTTTCAGAATTAATCAAGCCTTACAATCAAATGTTGCTAACCTTCTGAAAAGAAATCCACCAGACCAGGTAATTTGGAACTCTTTTTTTTAAGATAAGAAAATGGATTATTAAATGATAGTAAATAAAAAAAGAAATATTTATAAAATATTGTGTTACATTATAAATAGTGACAGAAAGTAAAATTTCAACAGATTCAAGGATGATTCATGGGATTTTGACTTTCATGAATATAGTGGGATATCTCTTATTATAATGGAGATTGTGTGTTTTTCTATCTGTAACTGAAACTATATTACTATACAAGCCATGATTTTATTTTTATTTAAATTTAAACCTCAGTTATTAATAAAATTGTTTTACATTATTAATACTGTTGACCATATCTACATGCTAATAAGATGCAATTGTATTTATATATACAACAAAATAGCGGTTTACAGTGTGAATGGGAAGGCTAATTTGCATATTGAGCTTAAAAATCTGATTTTAATAAATATGTGCTTAGTATTATTGATTTCTAATTGTTTGGTTTGATCTTATTGAATATGAGCAAAAATCTCTGGGATAAATCTTAAAAGAAATCCCTGAACAAGAAGAAATAACTGTAATATTAATCTTTAATTCCTATTTTAACTAAATAGTTAAATTAGGAAAAGTTACCAATGAAAGACGGGAGTAACAGAAAATGATTGAAGAGTTAGTTTCAAAGTTGTTCTATTTTTCAATCATACCCCCTCTGTTCCAAATATGTTTATCTGTATTCTTATTCAGTTTCATTAGCCTTTCTAATTTAATATGATATTTTATTATATTAAAACTTAAATACTTGCACCCGGAGGGTGCATATATTTGCTAGTTCTAATAAAATACTCAAAGTCTTAGTGACACTTATTGTAGCATAGTTCCTTCTTCACTGGCACTAAATAATTATAATGTTGCATACCTCTTCTTCTTCACCGCCCTGTCGGCTGGGGCATTAGAATGCACCGACTGCACCTCTGCAGAGGGGTAAGACTCCCCCAATGGGGCCACCTGTTTGCCATGGGTGGCGACCTGTGATGCTTAAGGATAGAGCCCAGGTGGATGAGCAGTTCATGACATGCAATACTCCACTTTGGCTCTATCTTGGGCCAGACGGGCGGTTGGAGAGGCCCCCTCCGATCAATCGGCTGGTCACATCAAGCCCTAGCACCTATATGATTTTCCCAACCCTGTTGCCCTTATGGCAAGCCCCAACCCCTTTTTATCATATGGGTGCTAGAAGGCGGTGGCTGCGGGTCTACATGTCCTGGGAATGACGTTAAACTCTATCTGATGGTGAGGTTCCAGTTCTGGAGATTTGGGGAATGTGGAGCACCCCTTCATCACCATTGCTCCCTGGTCCACTCTTACCCGGAGTGGTAGTATCTGTTAGGGTCCCATCTATGGGTTAAATAGAAAAATATATTTATAAAAAAATTGTATTATCCATTAAGAATTGATTTATTTCAAAACTTTATTGGCATTAAATGACCCACTGAGGTTGATATGCCGTAAAACAAAACAAATCAAACCAAACCAAACCAATCTTCTTCTTCACTTACTTGGACATCTATTCTTCTGCTGGCCGTCTTGGTATGCTTCTGATCGTCTTTGGTATTTCTCCATCTTGACTTGGTCTGGCATCTTCTAAGATCTTGCGCCTGGAGTTGATTTGGGGACTTCGGTCTGGTTTTCTGTTAAGGATTTCTCATTATCAGAAGCCCTGTGTCATTGTTAGTTTTTAGATAATAAACACAAGACTTCGATTTACTTTGATGTTACTTTATTTGGTATTTGAAGCTGTTTGCATTTCACATAGCGCTAATGCCCTTGGGAAAGGTATGAATCCATTCTCCCCCCAGCTATGGGTAAATAGCAGGGCAGACTGGCTCTTTAACCATGGCTAGGTAACCGGTCTAGGAGAAGGAAAACTCTGAATTCAAACCTGTTAAACTCCGCTTAAGAAATTGACCTTGTGTCACATCCTGCTCGTACGGAGGGGTTGGTAAATATATATATATATATATATATATATATACATATTTATTGTTTATGCAATTAGGCCTCTAGGAATTAATAAGAAATTCCATTGTTATGTTAACAAATAACATTGGAAATAAATATGTATCCTGTTACCATAACAACAGAATTTTTTTTATTACTCGGTGAAACCAAGTTGCTAATACATTAAAAAAAGCTTCATATACCAATTCAAAATGGAAGCGCATGGTGTAATAGTTAAAGTCATGGGAAATGGACTCGTCGCCCCGAGTTCAAATCCTGGACGCAGTAACTGCATTTTCACTTAGCGTTAATACCCTTGGGAAAGGTATGAATCCAATTCTCCCTCCAGCTATGGGTAAATAGTAGGGCAGACCGGTATCTTTAACCTTGGTTAGGCAACCGGTCTAGGAGAAGAAAAACTCTGAATTCAAACCTGTTAAACTCCACTTAAGAAATTGACCTTGTGTCGCATCCTGCTCATGCGGAGGGGTTGGTAAATATATATATATATATACCAATTCAAAATTGACAGAATTTCTACCAAATATTACAAATATAAAAACGAATTTTATTTCAATATTTAATTGTTTTTTTTTGTATTTGTTATATTGTTATTAATTTTTAGTCCAAATTTGTCTAAATATGTGAAAATAATTGTAATTTCAAAAATGTATTTTTTCAATTTCTACATTTATAGATTGTAATTTTATAATTTTTTTTCCCCAAATTCTCACAATAGAAAAATTAATTTTCATTTTTTTAGACTTTCAAATTTAATGATTTTTTTTGTCAAGCTTTCCCAAAAATTTCCAAAAGGGATTTCCAGTATTTAATCTATTTTTTCATCTATTTCAATGCATAATTGAAATTCCAGTTTGAAGGTTTTATATATATATATAAATTGAATTAATTCTCAAATACATTTCAATAATATCAGATTCATAAACTTCTTTTTTGTATTTGTATTTGCAACTCTTTGCTATTTGTGACATTTTTTATGATAATTTTATTGATTATTTTCAGGCAAAAAAATTGGCTGAAAAAGACTCAACAATAAAGATCCTTGAAGAAAGGTTAAAATTCACTCAGGTAAATATCATACAAAAAGCTGTGTGTGTGTGTGTGTATGTGTGTCCATATATATATATATATATATATATATATATAATAAAAAAGGTCAGCAAAATGAATTATGTTTTTTGAAAGATTTTTTTTATTTTACTTATATATATATATATATATATATATATATATATATAATCTCCCAAAATAGAGCTCTCTAGGGGTGACTTAATTTAACTTTCACTACCAGCGTAAAGCAATGACCATCTGTTTACAGACTGGATCTCTCTGGTGATTGTAAAATATATAAACAAACATATGTATTTAATAGTTTAAACACCACCCCTTTACAGCAGCTGTCAAATGGCCGAGGGTTAACGAATTGGCGGATGAAAAGTCAGTCGGGTGTCGCTCCTGGTTAGAGGTTGTTGTTGTATCAAGCCACACTGAAGAGACATGAAACATTGAAACACAGTGTCTGTGGATGATGAATTATGAAAAATAATGTAAAAAAGGCGTTGACAGGAAAACAGACCCCCTCTCCCACTCCACTTGTTAAAGATATATTTTTTGTTGTATTTTAAGTAAAATGTAAGTAATATTTTTTACAATCCAAGTAATTAGATAATAAATGAATTAATTTTTTTCAAATAAAATTTTCCAGGTGCCTTGTTAACTTTAGGATGAATATTAATAACAGGCATTTTGTTTTTTTTGTTGACAAACCCATTCATCTATTTCTCTGAATTTTTGAGATGAGGCTTGATAATTAGTATTATTTGTATTATTCGGACTATTGTCCTCATCTTCATTGTACAATGTTTCGGCTGATGTGCCCTCCGGCCTTCTTCAAGCATTTCTTGTCGGATTCGGGAACCTTCTCAGACTCAGGAATGTTCTTGTCGTAATCGGGAGCCGTCATGGAACTTTGAACCTAACCCTTTATTCAGTCCATGGGGGTATCCTGTTCTCATTCTGCTAACCATAGCTGGGGTACAATTACAACAAGAAAGTTCCCAAGTCTGACAAGAAATGCCTGAAGAAGGTCGGAGGGCACATCAGCTGAATGTTGTACAAATAACAATGAAGATAAGGACAATAGTCCGAATAATACAAATAATACTAAACCCTTTCATAATTTGGTTGAAAAAATCTAGACAGTATTTTACGATTCTTACATAATTATTAGAAACCTAATATTTATGTGCAATAGTGAAGAAATCAAAATGGCCGTTATAAGCTGCAGCCCATGGCCTTGAAGGATTTGAATGACAAGACTTGACCTGTCCTGATCCTTCCTTCTGGTGGATACTACCAATGACACAGGGCTTCTGATAAAGAGAAATCCCCAATGAAAGACCAGACACAAAGTCCCCAAGAGAAGTCCAGACGCTAGCAAAGACGCTAGAAGAAGAACCTAAGATAGAAAAGATGGACAGCAGAAGAATAGAAGAAAGTAATGAGAAGGGTATACAACACGATCACTTTCAGTAATTATAAAATTGGTTTCAAATTTGAAAAAGTATTTTTCATGATTAACTTGTTATTTATCATTGACTTGGCCTTGAGAACGAAGATTAAGGGGTTACTCCATGTTGACTGTTTGTGGCTGATAAGGCCTGTGTGGGACATGCAGGCATGTTTGCAGTGGCTGCAGCTGAAGGTCTGGTCAGGGTTTGATAGTATTGTCTTGTGGTTCTTCCTTCCTATGCCTTTTGTCTTTGAGGGTGGCCCTGTGGATGTTTTAAAAGGAGGAGACAGCATGGTTTGTAATGAGACACCAAACGTCACAGTTCTCAGCTAGGGGGAATGTGACTGGCACCAAAGGATTTTTTGAGAAAATGTCTAAAAATGTGATGTACCAAACTTTAATTATAAACTTGTAACTGGCCAATTCCATGTCAAATCATCCAGAAAAAAGTAAAATTGTCACCCACCCCCTTCAATTTTTCTGAATTTTTGTACAGGTGTGGACTATATTAAAGTTAGATATTCCCCAAAATTTCAGCTTCAAATTACAAAAATTGGTGGTGTTATGTCGACTTTTAGCTCTCCAAATTTGGTGTGGTTCGCAAAAAATAGTGACTTTTTGTAATCTATTTTTGTCTGTAAAATGAGTTTTAGAGCTTCCCTACTCCTAAAAATTGGTTTATAAAAGCAATTGTATCTGAGAAATAAAAAGAACTATCTTTTTGGTACAAATAATGTTCAATAGATATGAAATATTTTTTCCCCTTTATTTCAAACTATTATTTGCAGCTGGTCTATTGTAGTGATAAAATAACACCTTTTAGTGTATAAATTTTAAAATTCAATTGGTTCATTCTGGTACATGTTTGTTAAAATAAAACTGGAAAAAGTTTTCCTTCTTTGCTTTTAAAATTTGTTTTTCTTTTTTGTTCATAACAAAATGTTATTTATTTTAATTGCAGAGTGAACAAAAACTTTTCAAGCAATCTTCAGAAACATCTCTTACTGATTCAGAAAAATTACGAGATGAAATTAAACGTCTGTCAAAACTTATCCAATCTCTGGAGACAAAGTAAGTTTTCAATCTTCTTCACATTTAAAAAAAAAAACCTTTTTAATTGGTTTGTATATATTGCCTTAGTGAAGGGAGAATATTTTGTTCATATATTTGAATTTGAATTTTGGCAAAAGAAGACTTTTATGGCAAAATCTTTTTAACTCAAAATGGATCAATTAAAAGAGGAAATGGACACCTGTTTTGTGGCTTAGGCAGTTGCATATTTCCCGCTTAAAGCCAGAAATTCAAATGCTGATTTTCAAGGCAGGTAAAATTTCCCTTGTATTGAAGTCAGTTAGTCTACTGTTTTAATAACAACAGCTTACTAAGTCCCACTCAAGCAGTGTCCAAGACAGCTGGTATAAGTAGGAATCAAGAATGTCCATTCATAAATCTGGGTGATTTGGGTGATTCCACTCTTGAGTTCTGATTGACTGCTTGATTTGAATAACATTGTGGAGTCTTATATATACTTTGTCATTTTGCAGTGGACTTTGTAGCATTCGAGTTTGTATTTGAGTTACAATCGTTTGTTGCCTTGTCTTCCCAGTTCGAACGGTAATTGGAACTTTAATTATTCTTCACCTTGTTTAAAGATTAGTGCAGCACAATCTTTCCCCTTCTTACTATGTCAAAGATAGAAAAACTGAATTTAAGATTTTTCTTTGAAATATTAGCACATAATTTCTCTGAATTTTTGAGATGAGGCTTGGCAACTAATATTATTTGTATTATTCGGACTATTGTCCTCATCTTCATTGTTATCTGTACAATAGCCTAGTGGATAAAGGAGTTAGGTTAAGACAGTTCTAAGTGACAGTTATCTCTAGACTGTAGGTTCAATCTTGGTCAGGGCAGCAGTAACATAGAATAATAATTAACACAGCTTAACACCTGTACCCCAGCTATGTTAGCTGAATGAGAACAGGATACCCCAGTGGACTGAATAAAGGGTTAGGTTCAAAGTTCTGTGATGGCTCTCGATTACGATAGAAGGTTCCTGAGTCTGACAAGAAACCGAAACGTCGTACAGATAACAATGAAGATGAGAACAATAGTCCGAATAATGCAAATAATACTAATAATTAAATTTATTGCCTACAGTGCTCAGGTACACCAAACTCCTCAAAAGCTCATGTATAGTACATAGAATAATGTACTAATGTCAGGAACATGAATAGCATACAGTATTAATATGCATATATGTATATGTGTATGGAGGGGGGATATCAGGTATAGTTTTGTCAAATCACAGGAAGCATGGAGGTTTTGAAAGATGCAGTGTTTTGGCAGCCTACAACGATGCAGGCAGTTTATTCCATGCATCATCAACTCTGAGCATGAAAAAATGTCATCTTAATAAATGTTTAATAATTTTGTTGCACATAAAATTAGGATCAGAATTGGCATTTTTGCTGTTTCCAGTCTCTAATAAAATTTGCAATACTAAATAAATTTATACAGGTTGTCCACAAAATCCGTCGTTTTTAAATTTAAAAATTCTTTAAAGTGCACAATGAAAAAAATGAAAAAAAAAAATATATAAAAAAATATAAAAATATTTTTTTAAATATAAAATATTATATATAAAAAAAATATAAAAATATTAAATGAAAAAATATAAAAAATACAAAAAAAAAATATTTTGAAATTTAAAAAAAAATTTTTTTTGAAATTTAAAAATTCTTTAAAGTGCACATGGACTTTATGGAAGGATGTATTTAATAAATCCCCGGACATCTGTTGCTAGGTTTTATATTAAAAAATATAAAACCTAGCAACAGATGTCCGGGGATTTATTAAATACATCCTGTCCATAAAGTCCATGTGCACTTTGAAGAATTTTTAAATTTAAAAAATAAAAAAATAAAAAATATTTTTTATTTTTTTTTATTTATATTTTTTCATATATTTTTATTTTTTATATATATATTTTTATATTTAAAAAAAATATTTTTATATTTAAAAATTTTTTAATATTTTTCATTTCCAATCTTTTGTGTTTTTACTTTTTTCACATTTCCTGTTTTTTTTTTTTTCAGTCAAAAAAGAAAAACTGCTCAACTGGAAAAGTCCAAAAGTAAGTAAAAATTTATTCATTTTTTAAAAATTTTGTTTGAGAAAAATGAGAGAATACATAATGTTTTCTTACCTATTATACAAAAATGGATATTTTAGTGTTTCTATTTTAAAACTGCAGGGCCGGTAGAGTGTTCAGCTAGAAACTGCAAGGTTCCTAGGTCGATACCGCCCTCAGCATATGAGTAGCACAGGGATCTGTGCGGTAAAGTAAGGAGCTGATGGTAGGTGTGGCACTCCACCTCAGACGCAAAAACAATCTCCTTGGTCTAGCGCTAGTGAAAAGGGGATAGACTCCCTCACTGATTGGCTGATACCAACTTTAGGCCGCCCCGACGACTTTACTTTTTTTCTTTTTTTTTTTAAATTTTAAAACTGTAGTTGTGCAGCCATTTACTTCACATCACACAAAACATGAAAGTAAGATAAACAAGACATGATGGGCAATGCTAGGACGTTCTCATAAACAATGTTCTTCTGTGGACTCTTACACATGGACACACCAGTGTTGGCCAACAAGCAAAAGCTTACATTCATAAGCTCTGTGTAGAGACTGGATGCCGTGTAGAGGACTTGCTAAGTGCAATGGACAATATGTACTGAGAGAAAGAGAGTCAATGGAATTTGTGCTATCAGCACAACTTGATGATGATGATGATGATGATTTTAAAATCTTTTAACTTCTTACACATCCTAACCTAAACTTACTTTTTTGGTATTTTTTAAATAAAAAAAAAAAAGATACCCAAACCAGAAATTGTCTTAAATAATGTTATTAAAACCATTATACCAAATTGTAGTTTTGATTTAACTCCTAACATCCTATATCACCTCATTCCGCCCAGCCAGAAGTCATATTCATTTTCCTAATCTACCCCAAACGACAGCCTTTGTTTAAATGTAATATTAAACATTTAGAAGTCTTTGATTTAAGGAAAAATAACAGGTAACTTTAAATGAAAAGGCTATTTTTAGCCATTTTTTGATAAATCCTTATAAGGACAGGGCTCTGGACTTGGAAAATTCTTACAGGATGTTAAGAGTTTTAAAAGTCTCTACTTGGACATTAGTATTTTTTTCTCTTTCTCTCTCTTTGTTCATATCTATCTATCTGCACTTGTGGTAGTTTTTACTCACAAACGATACTATCCCTAATTATAGAATTTATATTCTTTGCAGTTTAGACCCCATTATAGTCTTGAAATGCATAACTTATTTAATGAACTGGCAACATAACATTATTCCAAGAAGTTTTCACTGTCTTCATTAATTACATGAATTAGAAGGCAGCACTATGATTAGTTGTGTCTTGCTAAAAGTTCTCAAATTTATTAAAAGCATTGTTCATGAAGGCAAAAACTTGTGGGATATGAGATGCCAGTTCTAACTGGAAGTTATTTCTTTATTCCTATTTCATGTTACTTGCTTCAGTAGATAGAGGCTATTTAGCCAAGAATTTTGATAAAAAATAGAAATAAATAAATGAAATGAAGAAAAACTTATAATGAATAATAATAATAGTGACAATAATCTGGAGGTTGTAGGTTCAATCCTAACTATAGGCGAAAATAACGTAGAATACTTAACATAGCTTAATATTTGTACCCAGTCATGGTTAACAGAATGAGAATAGTCTACTCCAATAGATTAAATGAAGAGTTCAATTTGAAGTTCCTTGAAGGCTCCCCAGTTCAACAAGAAACATCTGAAAAAAGCCGGATGGCACATTGGTCGAAACTTTGTGTATATAACAAAGATAAGGACAACAGTCCGAAAAAAAACAAATAATGCAAATTATCAAGCCTCATCTTAAAAATTCAGACAAATGATAAAATAATAGTACAATAAAAATGGTTTAAAATTTATTTATTAATCATTGATATTACAAAAAAAAAGGAGAAAAAGAGACAATTTTGTTGTTCATGTTTGATAAAATCCATTTTTTTAAAAATTGCATTAATCTATTCTAATGATATTTTCAAAGCATACTTTATTTACTGGCCTAAAAGATATTTGTTTTTGATTAGAACATTTTTTCTCCCAAAAAACTACATTGAAGTGTATGTAGTGGCATTATAGATAGGAAGCTGATTAGTTAGGAATTAAGAATTTTATTGGCCAATAAATATAATAGTCCATTTGTTTGGCCTAAATAGAGAAAGCCAAAGTTTAAATGTTATTATTTTGTTAAAAGATTGTTTTATAGATTTTAATAAGAAAGTATTGATAAACTTTTTAAGGAAATACATTTAAGAAAAATCAATGATTAAAAAAGATTTGATAGTAAAAATGAAATGTAAAATCTGTAGTAGAGAGAATAAAGAGAAAACAATTTGTTTTTCTTCTAAACTTTCCTCTTTAAATTGCTTTAACTCTTAACATCCTATACTGCCTCATTCCACCCAGCTGGAAGTCATTCGTTTTCCTAATCTGACCCAATCGATAGCCTTTGTTTAAATGTAATATTTAATATATTTAGAAGTCTTTTTTTGTCTTAGGGAAATAACAGGTAACTTTAAATGAAAAGACCCTTTTTAGCCATTTTTTGATAGATCCAAATAGGAATGGGGCTCTGAACTTAGAAAATTCTCTACAGGATGTTAAGTGTTAAACATCCCTATGTTAGGTATGTGTAAAAATTACCTGCAATAAACCAATCTTTAATCGTATATTCAGTTTCTAAAGAAAAGGAAAAGAGTGCTGGGAACTTTTGAACCGACTTAAAAGTAAATATTACTGGATATTTTTACAAATGAAACCAAATATTACTGGTGTATGTCTGTGTGTGTGTGTGTGTGTGTGTATATATAATAAAAAAAGTAAAGTCGTCGGGGTGGCCTAAAGTCGGTATCAGCCAATCAGCGAGGGAGTATATCCCCTTTTCAATAGCGCTAAACCAAGGAGATGGTTTTTCTGCATCTGAGGTGAAGTGCCACACCTAGCTCAGTCGTTAGAGCGTTCGGCTAGAAACTGCAAGGTTCCTAGTTTGATACCGGCCCTCGCCAACTTAGCATATGAGTAGCACAGCGATCTGTGCGTTAAAGTGAGTATATATATATAAAAAAAATATTTTTTTGAACATTTCAGAAATTCTCCATATTTTAACTGCTTTGATTTAAAACGCCAAAGAATTTACTCTGACGAAGGCCGTTATTCCTTGTATACTAAAAGATTTTATAGTTTTCTATTATTATCATTTTATTTTGTATTTAAAATAATAATAGATAGAGTGCATGTGTGCATGGATAAACTCCTGGCCGAAACAGGTGTCAGTAATACAAAATAAAATCTATTCCATTCAGCATTTTCTTCCCTTTATTTTTATCTTTCAATATATATATATATATATATATATATTATATATAGTGGATAATATGGGTGCTATATTTCTAAGCAGATAGTGCTCAATATCATTGATAGAGCATTTATATTTGAGTTAAGGTAGCGTGGATATTGAGTCAGCACCTGATTACTGACAGTTTCTCACCTATACAATCTTCAGGCTGCATAGGCGAGAAACTGTCTGTAACCAGATGTTGACTCCATGTCCACACTACCTTAACTCATATATATATATATATATATATATAACATACATACATACATATACTTCCTTTTACTGACTAAATAGTAATGATTTTGTACTCTATTTCATGTCATCTCATATAATGTGTATATTTTTAGAAATGAAATATATTGTGTATCATAGCTGTAGTTAGATAGCCTCTGTATAGCTAAGTGCTGTTTACATATCAATGTCAAAATTGGATTAGGATTTTCTCCACAATAATCATTCCTATATGATTACACATAGAAAATATAACTTGATAGATGTTAATTATTTATTGTTTTTACCAATTATCTTGATTTAATCAAGAATACATTTAACATTATTGTCTTTGGGTCTATAAGACACATGAATCTTATTGAATATAATTTATTGTTTATTCTTTATCAATATTATCAAAACTATTTCATTCTGATTGATTTATATTATCTACTGAGGTAAGAATTAAAAAAATAATTTCTAACAAACATTTCTCTTTTCAAGAATGGCTAAAAAAAAATTCTTGCTCACTGTATATAGACCAATAAGTCTGTAGTCTAATAATGAAAAATCCATTTCTTTTTTTTTGCAACAAATATTTTTCAGCATAATCTCCTCTCTGGACAATTCAGTTGTAAACATTAATCACATAGATCAAGTATTAGATGTTGCTTGTCTATAAATCCAGAGTTCAATGATGTTAAAATAAAAAAGAACATTTATTTTACACAATACATATTTATTTTTCAATATAATTTCCTTATTTATCAATACACTTAACCTAATATCTCTTCCTTAATCATAGATATAAAATATTATACAGGGAAAATTTCAGGTAAAAATTCAGCTAATAATTGTGTGTCTGGCTATAGACTTTTTGATTCTCCCATGTACACACATATTTGTATGTGTACACACACACACACACACACACACACACACACCGGTATGTATATAAATAAGTGTTAATAATGATAAGAAATTATTTTATTCAACAAATGTTTTTTTTTCAATATAATATTTTTTCCTCATCAATACACTTTATTTAGTAGTGAGATTGAACATTATACAGTGAAAGTTTTAGATCAAAATTCAGATAATTGCTAATGTTGGGCTATGGATTAATTGATCCACCCATGTATATTAATTTATCCAAACTAATGATGTTTGAAGTTAAGATTTGTATCTGTTCTGTTTAATCTGACACAAAAGCTGCAATATGAAGATTAAAAAAAAGGGAATCTGAACATTAGCTACATAAATGAGAGTAACTTCCCCTTGTTTCTTTCACTTTGAGGAAGCCGTATGTTTTGCTCGGCCATTTTCATTTCACTGTAATCAATACAACTGCATGTTTTAACATGAAAATATCATAAAATGTGTTCTTAATGACAGTTAAGTTCATTTCAAATAATGCACAAGCACAATTAAGAACACATTTTATGATATTTTCATGTTAAAACATGCAGTTGTATTGATTTGAACAAATTCGTATTTTCAGTGGAGATTTACGGTGAAATGAAAATGGTCAACCAAAACAGATGACTTCCTCAAAGTGAAAGAAACAAAGGGAGGTTACTCTCATTTACGTAGCTAATGTTCAGATAACCAAAAAAAAGAAAAGAAAAAAGAAAAAAAAAAAGAATTAAACAGTGTAGATTTACGGTGAAATGAAAATGGCCAACCAAAACAGTCAGCTTCCTCAAAGTGAAATAAACAAGGGGAGGTTACTCTCATTTATGTAGCTAATGTTCAGATAACCAAAAAAAAAAAAAAAAAAGAATTAAACAAATCAAAAGATTTGTTGACCATTGTTACAACCTGTATTTTGTATACTAAACAGGTTGCTCTTTTAAGCAGAACACACTTTGGGAAAAAAAAAACTTTTTTTTTAATATAGTTTGCCATTGATTTTTTTTTCTTTTTCTGTAGATCAGTTAATGCAAAGGTTTAAAATTGGGCAGTTTTGATATTTTGGGCAGGATTATTTCAATGTTAAACAATCAAATGTGTGCTTTAATGTAAAGAAAAATGATAATTCATACTATTTATTGCTGTTTTGTGAATGAATTTTTAATATTCAAATTTTTAACAAGATTGGTTTTCTACTGTCTGTTTTATTTATTTATTTTTTCATTTTTTTATAAATTACAATTGTCCAGTTTTAATAACTGGATTTTTGGGTTCCAATTTATTTTAATCTGTGTGAACGTTGCAAAGGAAAATGTATTGAATTGTGCAATATAAATTTATTAATAGAATTCTCATCATTAACAAGATTTAATTTTAAAATGCAGCTCTTTTTAATTTCCCTAAAACAGGGGAGATAGTTATCTCCCCTGTTCTAGGGAAATTTAAAAAGAAGTTTTATTTTTATGAGCATAATTTTGAGTATTATGTTACTGAAAATTAAAGAAAAATTGAATTTTAGCAAGAACAAGTCAGTTTCCATTTCAGAATAATTAGTCTTTCTAGTTGTAAATATTCATGGTTTATTTTTTAAAAAAAACTTTGAATGAGTGAATAAAAATAAATAAATAAAAAACAAACACATGTTAGTATCTACTTATTTAAAACTCTTAACATCCTATACCACCTCATTCAACCCGGCCAGAAGTCACATTCATTTTCCTAATCTACCCAAATGATAGCCTTTGTTTAAATGTAATATTAAACATTTAGAAGTCTTTGATTTAAGGAAAATAACAGACAACTTTAAATGAAAAAGGCCATTTTTAGCCATTTCTTGATAAATCCTTATAGGAATGGGGCTCTGGACTTAGGAAATTCTCAACAGGATGTTAAGACTTAAGCAGCTAAATTTACCCAATTTAGAAAGATCTCTTATGCGATGGATAGCAATCATTTTTATAATTTATTATTTTCCAGCAACTTGCCTTTTTCAATGACTAAATAACAAGCATACAGTTGGACAACTGATGAATTATGATCAATTACTTTCATGTTTCAGGACTGAGTACCAAACTTGGTATTAATTCACTCATATAAATATTTTTTTTTTTTTCTTTAAAATTTTCCATAAAATAAGCAACTCAGTATTATGCTGTAGTTTTAGGCAACATTATAATTGTTCATGTAAAAAATTATTTAATTATTTTAATATGTTTCAGGCAACATTATAATTGTTCATGTAAAATTATTTAATTATTTTAATATGTTTTAGGCAACATTATAATTGTTCATGTAAAAAATTATTTAATTATTTTAATATGTTTTAGGCAACATTATAATTGTTCATGTAAAAAATTATTTAATTATTTTAATATGTTTTAGGCAACATTATAATTGTTCATGTAAAAAACTGGAGGCAAAAAAAAAAAAAAAAAAAAATTGCTCCGCAGAGGGAAATCCTTAGGAAAGCACAGTAATTACTAACTAATTTAGTTATTTAATAAGTTTAGTTTGGCACAATGTTAGATAAAGTTGATAAGAAGATTGTGTTTTGTCAGTCTTTCAAGTATGAGGAATCTGTATATCTGCCTTGAAAATCAGCATTTGAAATTCTTGGTTTTACCTGGGATTGAACACAAATCATTTGTTTAGCCACCAAGCAGACCTGAACTTGTGTATATGTGGATTGATTAGTCCTTATCAATTATAATTTAATAATTGGTATAATAACTTTTTGCTATCATTACTGCCTGGACAATCTAGTTATCTTGGTAGAATCGTTTGACAAATGATTCACTCACTCACTTTTTTTATTTTTTTATCCATTAACCATCTAAACAGGCCAGTAATGTGGATTTTCTTTATTTTGTACTAGCAAAATAAAAAACGGCCTCCAGGTGATGTAAAAATAGATTTTTGAAACATATTGCCTGAGGGGTGGGAGTTAAAAATTCAATGTCAGCAAGTTTGTACTCTAAGTAAGTAAAATCATCAAATTCATTAAAGGATTAAAAAATAAAACAATTTGAAATGTAAACTTTAAATATGTATTAAAATAAAACAAACTATATATAGATATATAATACCAGTCATGTATTTATTAAAACTTGTTTTAAAAAACAATGAGGACTGTCTAATGGTTCATGTTCAAATTTTGAGTGTATTTATTCTATGATATGATGATTTTGGGTAATGTGACATAAGCAGTGATGTAGTTTTTACTACAGACAAAAACCGGAAGCGAATCTCCATTATTAATAGATGTGTGTGCTTTTGTATATATGTGAGTGTGTGTGTATATTTGCATTTATCTATTATTACATTTTCGCTCTGTTCCATCTGAAAAATGCTGATAACATTGCAATAAACTCATTCATTAAACAAAAGGAAATTGATTTATGTACAATTTTATTGAGGTTGTTTATATGTGTATCTTATTTTTATAACTTTTTAATGATGAGATAGGAGAAAAAAAATGATGAATATTTGATCACCTTATTTTTCACATATAATTCACTCTCATGAGATGTTAAAAATGATAATAATAATAATAATGAAATTTATTGTGTACAGTGCTCAGGTGCACCACAACTCATCAAAGTCTCTTGTCTAGTACATAGAATAATGTATTAGTGTCAGGAACATGAATAGTGTACATTAATAATATACATGTATGTGTGCATGTGCATGCATATGTGTGTGTATGTATATTTGTATTTATATATATATATATATGTTTGTATGTGTATATTTGTATTTATTTATGTATGTGTGTGTGTATTCTTGTATTTATAGATATGTTTGTGTGTGTATATGTATGCATTTATTTATGTGTGTGTTCAGTAATAATATACATATATATGTGCATATGCATGCATATGTGTGATGTGTGTGTGTATATTTGTATTTATATTTATATATATATGTTTGTATGTGTATATTTGTATTTATGTATGTGTGTATGTTTTTGTATTTATATATGTTTGTGTGTGTATATTTGTATTTATATGTATGTGTGTGTATATGTATGCATTTATTTATGTGTGTGTGCACATATATATATATATATATATATATGTATGTGTATATATATTATTAAAAATGATAGACTTGATAGTTTAGCTTTTTATTCATCTTTTCTTTTAGGTGAATGAGGTGTTGCAATTGTGGTTGGAGGCAGTTTAAACAAATTTCTGTTTGTGTAACCCGAGTATGGGTACTTTCGACCATTTTCGGTTATTTAGATGCTTCTAAGTTATGGAATTCTAGATTGATTTTGTGTTCAAGAAATTATTAAGTGGGTGTGACATCATGTATGAACGCGTAGGCCATTGGTGTTGGTTTGAGGTGTACAGATAGCAAATAAGGATCACATCACTGTGAAGGAGATTTTGTTTAATGTAAGCTATCTCTTCTAATACTTGTTGTTTTCTGAAATTAATGCTATATAAATATTCGGACCAAGTAACCAATAAGCACCCCAAATCATCAACTTAATGAAAAGGTTCAAATTTTAACTCATCACTGGTAACTTCCGCTTCCAAATTTTTGTAAACAAATGATTTTAATCAGAAGTTTATGGAGATGTTGAACTCACAGTAAATTAAATAAATAGATGGTTGGTACATGTAATCAAATTAAAATTCAATAGCAAATTCTTTTTTTAAATAAATACATTTTAATTAGAAATTTACGAATATCTTTCAACAATTACAATAAATTTAAAAAAATGAAAGACGTTTTTATACTAAAATAGTTTTTACTTAATCAGAAGAGAAATGCAATTATGTTTATTTAAATAAAAATACAGTTTTTATTTACAAAATATTTTTATGCTTATTTAGATAAAAGGATGTCGTTCAGAAATAGTATCACACAATTTGTAAAATTTGTTTTTGTCAGATACAATATAATTCCAAAAATCGTCTGTTCATTTATTTTCAAATATTTGAAAGCGAAACTTACCGGTGATGAGTTAAAATATGAACATTTCGTTAAGTTGATGATTTGGGGTGCTTATTGGTTACTTGGTCCGAATATTCTAGTATTATCAACTAAAATTTGTCATATTTATGGGGGTGTTCTGGTCTTCTATGATGTGTTTGTTGATGTGTGTGGCACTTGCATTAGATAAATGACAAGTTAGTTTACAGGAGTGGGTGGTGGTGGTATATCCAATGTATTAAGTGTTGTCTTATCATTAATGTTGGATAGGGGTCACCAAACTACGGCCTGATGGTACTTGAATTTGTTTGTTAAAACGTACGGAATGCAAGACATTCTGATACAATTTAAATTTAAATATCATGTTAAGCTTATTAACTCCTCTGTAACTTGATTACAGAATCAACCCATCGTACAAAATTGACTGATAAACATTTGAAAGCAATTCTCTTGATTGGATGTAGCAATTCCAAACCAAACATTGACGTTATTGTGAAACACAAACTTCAGTTTCACATATCTCACCAGACCTTTCTGCTAATGTTGCATTATGTGATAATGTTTTGAAAATAAATATGTTGGTTAAATTTGTTTTTATGCATATTATGCCATTCATCCATAAATACAACATGGAAAGTTTTGTTTTACATCTTTTTCTCAGAGCTTTCGTTCTGGCTTGCAAGTATTGAGCACAATAATAATGTGGCCTGCACTCGTTATTTTTTTCAATTATCCGGCCCACACTCATTATTTTTTCAATTATCTGGCCCACTGTGAAAAAAGTTTGGTGATCCCTGCTGTTGGAGATAAAAGTTTTTGGGGCCGCCTAAAGTCAGTATCAGCCAATCAGTGAGGGAGTCTATTCGCTAGACGATTGTTTTTGCGTCTAAGGTGGAGCGCCACACCTACCATCAACTCCTTACTTTACTGCACAGATCCCTGTGCTACTCATACGCTGAGTTGGTGAGGGCTGGTATCGAACTAGGAACCTTAAGGTTTCTAGTCGAACGCTCTACCGACTGAGCTAACCCTAAATAACATAAGAATTGATATGCAACATTAATTTTACATAGTGGTCTTTTTAGAGGTGTTAGCGATGATGAGGCTGACCATTTAAAATTTTTGTAGTATATATATATATATATATATATATATATATATATATATTTAAAATCTTGGATGCAATTTGCAGGTGCTATGTATCTATGATATTTTTAATGGCTGATTCATCTTGTTTATAGTTGGGCACCCTGTCGGCTGGGAAATTAGAATACACTGACTCTACCTCTGCAGAGGGGTAAGACTCCCCCAAATGGAGCCACCTGTTGGCCGTGGGTAGCAACTTGTGATGCTTAAGGGTGGAGTCTTGGTGGATGAGCAGTCCATGACCTGCAAAACTCCACTTAGACCCTTACTTAGGCTAGACGGGCAGTCGAAGAGGCCCTCTCCAATCAATCGGCTGGTCATGTCAAGCTCTAGGACCTATATGATTGCCCCAACTCTATTGCCTTTATGGCAAGCCCAAGCCCTTTTTATCATATGGGTGCTAGAAGGTAGTGGCTGAGGGTCTTCATGTCATGGGAATGACTTTAAACTCTAACTGATGGTGAGGTTCCAGGTCTGGGGAATGTGGAGCACCCCTTCATCACCATTGCTCCCTGGTCTACTCTGACCCGGAGTGGTAGTATCTGTTAGGGTTAAATAGAAAAATGTGTTTATAAAAAAATTGAGTATCCATTAAGAATGAATTCATTTAAAAATGCATTAAATGACCCACTGAGGTTGATATGCTGTAAAACAAAAAAAAACAAAAATTATAGTTGGGGTGAATTTGATTACAATAGAATAGGTCCATGGTATTTTTTTGTAATTATTGTTTAAGTTACTATTCATGGAGGTCTTGAATATAGAATCAACCTAATACTCCACAGCATACGAGCACTTACGTCCTTGAAAATGACTGTAGATGGTTGAAAGTACCCGTACTTCGACTAAACAGAGACTTTGATTAGTTTTTAAATCGGCTACAACCACAATTGTGACATGTTGTTCGCCAGAAATAAAGGCTAAATACTAGATTTGTGTCTTTTATTTTTAATAAAATATTCCTACAAAAGAATCTGCTATATATATAATGGATTGTGTGTTTGTCTGTCTGTAACCGAAACTATATTACTACTCAATTCACAGTTCCCTTAGTTATTTACATCACATTCTCCATGATTTTATTTTTATTTAAACCTCAATGAATAATAAAATTGTTTTACATTATTAAGACTGTTGACCATATCTACATTGTATTTACCGCGTACCCCACATGTACGGGTCAGGCACAAAGTCCCTATTAACGTGGGACCACCCACAAGCCGAAGCTCATGGAATGGCAGGTGAAAAATTGCGTCGATCCCGTCGGCATTCCCCCTCAAGGGGGGCGCCTCAGGCACTGGGCAATAAACCCAGCCCTGCCCCTTTAAATCGAGGGGTCAGGTGTTGCCTGGGGGGGATGGCCCCCTGGGATCGACGCTATTAACTCGTAAAGATCCAGGGCCGAAGCCACTGGACCCCTGGTGTTGACCAGGTCTACATACTAATAATACGCAATTGTATTTATATATACAACAAAATAGTGGTTTACAGTGAGAATGGGAAGGCTAATTTGCATATTGATCTTAAAAAATTGATTTTAATAAATATATGCTTAGTATTATTGATTTCTAATTGTTTGGTTTTATCTTATTGAATATGAGCAAAAATCTCTTCAATAAATCTTAAAAGAAATTCATTAAGAAGAAGAAATAACTGTAATATTATCCTTTACTTCCTATTTTAAGTAAAGAGTTAAATTAGGAAAATTTACCAATGAAAGATGGGAGTAATGGAGAATGATGGAAGAGTTAATTTCAAAGCTGTTCTATTTTTTGATAATAACCCCTCTGTTCCAAATCTTTTTATCTGCATTCTTATTTAGTTTTATCAGCCTTTCTAATTTAACATGATATTTTATTATATTAAAACTTGAGAACTTGCACCCGGAGGGTGCATAAATTTGCTAGTATATATATATATATAATATATATATATATATATATATATGTAATGTAGTGAAAAATTTGAAAAAACACAGGTTCAAATAAAATGAGTGATATTTATTCAGCCAATGCTGCAGTGTTTAAATCTGTTTAGTAGATCTTCTTCAGATTGAAACCTGTATTTGAACCTGTGTTTTTTCAAATTTTTCACTCTATTACATACCGTCGGATTCATTTCCATTTTTCTCTTCACATATATATATATATTCCCATAAATAAGTACACCCCAAACAATTTTTTTATAAAAAAGTTATTTTTTATAAACAATAGATACCAGGATGTTATTATTTCCAGTGGAACATTATAAAATCAAAATGGATGTTATTATCTATTATTTCTTACCAAACTCAATGACTTTGAAACAAACCAAACATATGAATATATATATATATATATATATATATATATATATATATATATATATAATATCAGTCCAAAATTAAGAACTCCTCTTACATATTTATGTTCTGGTTATCAAAATATTGCAATTTTGTATTTGGTTACAGTTTCAATGCTGTAGAATTTGGTAATAAATAAGAGCTAATAATATCTGTTTTGATTGTATAATGTTTTACTAGAAATAATAAAATCCTGGTATATTTAGATGAAAATATTTTATAAAAAATAGTAGAGGTCTACTTATTCAGGGATGATACTGTGTGTGTGTGTGTGTCTCTCTCTCTCTCTCTCTCTCTATATATATATATATATATATATATATATATATAGTTGTTGTTGAGTCCACATATGCTTCTTTGTTGGTGTATCTGATGAGTCTATTTTTATGTGTATATATTATACCTATATATATATATATATATATATATATGTGAAAAATAAAATGGAATTAATCCGACAGTGTGAATATGATATAATGAAAAAAAAAGGATGTTTACAAAATATATATATATATATAATTGTTTACAAAATATATATATATATATATAATTTTTATATAGAAATGAGTAAAATAAATGAAGGTTTATGCTATGTGAGTCTCAAACAAACCTTTGAATAAGAGGGACGTAGTTTCATGAAATATCTGAAAGATAAATGGAACCTAGAACATAATATCCAACTCAGTTTTTCATTTATTTTTACTCATTTCTTTGATGCATCTAATAACAATTAAAACTTTGTTTTCCCATAAATATATATATATATATATATATATATATATATATATATATATATATATATATAACACTTGTGACGAATTTTGGGAATAAAATGTAATTTGCACCAAACACTGGCAGTCAGAATTATCCTGATGATCAGTTAAGAGAAACCTAGGTATATATTCTCTGACTCATTAGGCTTCCTTTATTAAAACACACACACACATATATAGATATATAGATATAATATATACACATAAAAATACTCATCAGACACACACACACACACACATATATATAGATATAATATATACACATAAAAATAGACTCATCAGATACATACATACACATACACACACATACACATATATATAGATATAATAATACACATAAAATAGACTCATCAGATACATACACACACACACACATATATATAGATATAATATATACACATAAAAATAGACTCATCAGATACATACATACATACATACACACACATACACATATATATAGATATAGATATAATATATACACATAAAAATAGTGTGTGTGTTATGAATATAGGCATAAAAAATGTTTATTTTATGTTTCTTGGTTAACACTATGAGCCAAATAAAAATGTTTATAATGCATTTAATAATTTCCTGCGTCATGAACTAAAATATGTGGAATTTTCCTCCTCCTACAATCGGCCATTGCATACTTTGGCCCTAAACAACAATCTACTATGCACTCTGAATGTGTGGAGTTTTCTAAATATTTCCTCTTTTAGAAAAAATCATTGTGTTCAATTGAAATATAAAATATGGTTCTCTTTTGAGAAAAAAATTGTTGATTTTAGTTTTCCTGTTTTTGTTAGGGTCAAAGTGTAGTATCTATACCCATGGCAATCTAAATCTATAAATGTAATGTTTTATTGGGGGGGAAAAAAAGAAAAGAAATTAAAATAATCACTTCTGTATTTATGTTTTTTTTTTTTTTTCTTATTTTGTATTAATCTTTTAGGAAACATTAAATTCTATACTCTTCAAAATAACTCTTTTTATCTGCATATTTTATATACCTTATAGTATTTAACTCTTAACATCCTGTTGAGAATTTTCTAAGTCCAGAGCTCTATTCCTATAAGGATTTATCAAAAGATGGCTAAAAATGGCCTTTTCATTTCATGTTACCTGTTATTTCACTTAAATCAAAGACTTCTAAATATGTTTAATATTACATTTAAACAAAGGCTATCATTTCGGGTAGATTAAGAAAATGAATGTGACTTCTGGCCGGGTGGAATGAGGCGGTATAGGATGTTAAAAGTTAAACTAACCAGGCTATTTCCACAGATATGACACTCTGTTCTGAGAATATTTAATTCCAATCATTTTGAAAAACAACCTTTACAACAATCTTTAGCACTGACTAACATTGTACAAATTTATATAAATTTTTGTCTATAAACTAAAAGTCTATTGACAAAAATTCTTTCTTTTATATTATTGATTCTTAATAATTTAGCAATTGGATGATTAGTTTAAATTTTGGTAATTTATGAGGAAGTGCGTCCTGGTCTCCTGCCTCAAAAACCGCTACCCGGTGACTATTAAAATAACGACCCTGCTCAGTCTATTCAAAACTATCCATCTATCTATCACAATTTGTTCATATTTATCTATATTACTTTAAATACTAACATTTTTTTTTATTCATGTTTGTTTAATGTCTTGTTTTTAGTTTAAATAAACAAGAATTACGACAAAAAAGAAGCGACCTCCCCCCAATACATTTACTTGTCGAAAATATCTATCTATCTATCTATCTCCATTTGTTCGTATCTATCTATAATATTTTGTTTGTTTATCTATCTATCTATCTATCTCATTCTATTCAAAACTATATATCCATCTTCATATCTAAACAAGAATTACGACAAAATTACGATAAATAAACAAGAATTACGATGAGCTGGGGTTGTTATTTTGATAGTCACCGGGTAGCAATTTTTGAGGCAGGAGACCGGGAATGCACTTCCTCATAAATTACCAAAATTTTTTTAGCAAAGTTTTTCTTAAAGAATTTTTAAAATATTTTAATTTGGTATATTATTATATATATATATATTTTTTTTTATTGATATACGAATTATATATTCAGAATATTTTAGTCTTAGATAAATTCTTTCTGTTTGAAAACAACAAAAAAAGAACTCATTCAAAATAACCTTTGAAAATTCTAACATTTTTTTTTTTTATCCCATTCTATAAAAAAAACTGACATGGAGAATATTATCAAATCCTGCTGAAATCAATGGATAGTATACAAGCCTTAAAAAATAGCCACTTCCAGTTATTAAGAAAAATAATTTCATTTTGTTTTTCATTGCAAATTCATCTTATTTCAAACTTGATACAATTTTAATAGTTTTTCAAAGTTGTAAAGAAAAAAACTCTAGTTATATTAAATTGACAAAATGATAAATTGATTCATTAATAAGTGAGTTGAAAAATCTGATATCTGCAGTTGTCATCAGTGTTATTATGCATTTTATATTTGGGTGTGTTTTTATTATAAAATGTCCATTAACCAAAAGATTGCTCCCACCCAGATCTGACTGAGACTTATTCAAACAGTTTCATTTGGACATAACCCCTTCTGGTTGTGACTGCCTTTTACACACACACACACATGCCTCTTTTCAAAAACGAGTAGCGACTTGTAAATTCTAACACCTTTTTCAATGTCACAAGCAAGAAAAAGTACAAAAATAATTGACTTAATATCTTTTAGAATTCACGGCAAAAAAATAAAACAAACTCTGCTTGTGATCAGTACAACTTATGGGCACACAGTTATTTTAACCTGGCTACTGTCTGTACATGCTGGAGGTAGTAGGGTAAAATTTTCAATCCATCCTACTATTTACTCACAGCTGAGAAGAACAGAGTTTGATTCATATCTTTCCACAGGGATTAAACACAGTAATGATATATATATATAAGCACCAGCTTACAACAATATATCAAAACACTGTAACCTTTGCCTAAAAGAAAAAATAGCTATATATATTTACCAACCCCTCCGCACGAGCAGGATGTGACACAAGGTCAATTTCTTAAGTGGAGTTCAACAGGTTTGAGTTCAGAGTTTTTCTTCTCCTAGACTGGTTACCTAACCAAGGTTGAAGAGCCCAGTCTGCCCTACTATTTACCCATAGATGGAAGGAGAGTAGGATTCATACCTTTCCCAAGGGTATTAGCGCTAAGTGAAAAATAGCTATAACCACCTTCCCAGAGCAAAACAAACTACTTAACAAACAATTGGAACTCATATCCAAATATAGGCATGAAAACAAATTCTTATTGTGCCACCAGAAAACTAATGACTCCAAAGACTAGAATAAAAACTTTAAAATTCACTTAAAAAAAATAATAATAAGATAGTGAATAAAAATCACTATTACAATATCATATTTATATAGTCGGAAAGGTTTTGATATAATTAAAGTTGTTAATCTTTATGTTATGGGCTTATATAGTTATTTTTGTTTTTATTCTAAAGTGTAGAAAAAAAGAAATTCATAATTTCTCTTAGTTTATTTTCTGCTTTCCTTATGATAATTTATCAGTGTTTATTTTTCTCCGCCTCTCTCACCTGCCTCAGCAGAAAAAAAACTATTAATGCTGTCAAGATTTTCAAATAAGATGTATTTGCATTGTGAAATGTTAAAAGAATTGATTACACTTGAAATATTTTTCCCCTTTTTTTTAATGCTGTAAAAAAATGTTTGTTTGATTTGAATTTTTGAAAACTTTTTCATTTTTTTTGTTGTCAAGAAGACCATTTCTCAGCATTCGGCGCCTAATCTTTCTTTTTCATTTTGATTATTTACATACTTTTTCTTATTTTTCCTTGTCTTCCATCTTCGGTAGACAATTGTATAAAGATAACAAAGAAAGAATAAACCAACAAGGAAGCAGTTGATTCCCACAATGATCATGCTCTCAAAGTAAAAATTTGGCATCACATAGACAACAAGGTCGACTGTCGCATTGTATAGCATATGTTCACTTAAACAGGTGTATGTACCCGAGTCGTTTACAGTTGCTTTTTTAATTTGTAAGGTTCCACTTGTTTGGTAGATTCGTTTTTCCTCGCCCATATTCACCCTTGTACGATTGGGTAGAAGCCAGGTGATGTTCAGTTTTCCTTTGGAAGGTTCACACTCAAATTGAACATCTTTGCCAGCTTGGAGGTGTTTTTCACGGCCAGGCTTGATTTCAAGCGTTGGTTCGTTGAGTGTATTGCTTGAGACACTTCCAGTAGTGAGGGCCACAATTAAAACTGACAGCAAAACTTGTTCCATCTTGGATAATTTCAATGAAATAAATTTTCCTTTAAAGAAAGAAAAAGAAAACTGCATTAAACAACAATAAAGTTAAAATATTGGTAATCAAAATGTCTTTATTCAGTTATTTCCTATAAGTCTAACATAAACAAAGGGATTTATTTATAGATCTACTAGGAAAATAGAAGACAGGGTTAGGGTTAGGGTTAGAGTTAGTTTAATGGGAAAATAAATAAATAATTTAACAGTCAAGAGTGGTTCCCCTTTGTTTATGTTAGACTTATAGAAAATAACCCTTATTCAGTTGTGCATATGTCTTTGGTAATCTGAACATTAGCTACATAAATGAGAGTAACCTCCCCTGTTTCTTTCACTTTGAAGAAGCCGTCTGTTTTGCTCGGCCATTTTCATTTCACCGTAATCAATACAACTGCATGTTTTAACATGAACATATCATAAAATGTGTTCTTAATGACAATTAAGTTCATTTCAGATAATTTTATACTAGGAATTTAGCCAACTGACTTTCACTGAAACAAGACGGTAGCCATTTTAAATATATCCGTGCGAAATATACAAATCTTAGAATCGTTTGGAAAACAATACAACTGCATACTTTAACACAAAAATATCATAAAATGTGTTCTTAATAACAATTAAGTTCATTTCAAATAATGCACAAGCACAATTAAGAACACATTTTATGATATTTTCATGTTAAAACATGCAGTTGTATTGATTCAAATACATTTGTATTTTCAGTGTAGATTTACAGTGAAATGAAAATGGCTGACCAAAACAGACGGCTTCCTCTAAGTGAAAGAAACAAGGGGAGGTTACTCTCATTTATGTAGCTAATGTTCAGATTACCAGTCTTCTTTAAATTTTGGATTAAATAATTTCAAGCTTTTGTCTGAATATCCTTTTGATAACATCTTTTGTTTATTACAAAAATTCTCATTATGTTTGTAAGAAACTGTAAACCAGCACAACATATCAAATGTTTTATTTGTTTAGAATGCTCTAACTTGAAGAATAAAGCAATATCCAGTCTAATTTGCAAATGATAATTTATAATCATGAATTATTAATATTGATACCAATAAGTAAAGTAAAGTCGTTGGGGTGGCCTAAAATCGGTATCAGCCAATCAGCGAGGGAGTCTATCCACTTTTCACTAGCGCTAGACCAAGGGGATTGTTTTTTAGCGTCTGAGGCGGAGCGCCACACCTACCATCAGTTCCTCACTTTACCGTACAGTTCCCTGTGCTACTCAAACGCTGAGTTGGCGAGGGTCGGTATCGAACAAGGAACCTTAAGGTTCCCAGCTGAACAGTCTACCAACTGAGCTGCACTGGCCCTTCATGCCAATTAAAAGCTTTCATTTCTTTCTAAATAGAAGCATCAATATCATCATGGACCACTGTTAGAACAGGAATCCAATCGATTCTCAATTTTCTGATAAAAAAATGTTTTGAAACTTGTAACCATAAATAATAAGCAAATAAATTTATCCCAAATAATTTATTGAATGTGTGCAAGGGAGATAACTTAAAAAAAAAAACTCCAGTTATTTTTTAGGGGGGGGGGGGGAAAGAAATCCAGAAGTTTTAAGATAAATAAACATATTCTTGTTAGAACAACCGTGTCCGGAGATTTCATTAAATGTGTTATAAAATTTTAATTAAAAAAAGAAAAAGAAATATTTAAACAAAATTTTGGACACTCTGGCAGAGATTCATCTCCTATTGAGCAATGTCGACAGTTGATTGATCATTGGCAGTGCCCCATTGACCCCTAGGTCAAGGATGTTTGATTATCTGTTACGATTTATTTAGAACATAGATAGATTACAAAATAAATAGAAAACAATCTTCAGAGTTTAAAAGTGTGGGAAAAAAGAAAGAAAGAACTTACTCGTAAGAAACACAGATTCGATATTTTTGGATAAACCTTCTTTCAATCCTGTAAAAAAAGTGAAACAGAAATTTGAATTAGATTCTTGTCTTACAATTTTTTGAGAAATTAAAATTGTATACTTGAGTTTGTGAAAAGATGGAAGTGAATCTGATGGTATGTAGTATAGTGAAGAAATTTGAAAAAACACAGGTTTCAGGGCATTTGTTCATATAAGGAAAAATAATTTTTATCACAGAATAGCGAGAAAAACTGCGATAGTCCTTGTTTCTATATTGCAGTTTTTCTCGTTATTCTGTGATAAAAATTTATTTTTCCATTATATCAACAAATGACCTGAAGAAGATCTACTTAACAGATCGAAACACTGCAGCGTCGGCTAATAAACTTACCATTTTATTTATTTAAACCTGTGTTTTTTTCAAATTTCTTACTATACTACATACTTGAGTTTATATTATTTGCCTAAGCATGAGTTGTCATTTTCTAATCTTAACATAGTCTGGCACAAGGCCAGAAGTATAGAGACATCCAGTGAAAATTTAACTCATGACTAAACCATGTAATTACTTGAATTATTTGTATTGGATAAAATAAATACTTGAAACCATTGGAGAGGAATACTTGATACCATATAATTGTAAATTATTTGTATTAGATAGGAATACTTGATATCATATATCTGTATGCAAATTATTTGTATTGGATAGAAATACTTGATATCATATATCTTTATGCAAATTATTTGTATTAGATAGGAATACTTGATATCATATATCTGTATGCAAATTATTTGTATTGATAGAAATACTTGATATCATATATCTTTATGCAAATTATTTGTATTAGATAGGAATACTTGATATCATATGTATGCAAATTATTTGTATTTAGGAATACTTGATACTGTATAACTGTATGCAAATTATTTGTATTGGATAGGAATACTTGATATCTGTATGCAAACACAAGATTATCATAGACAAATAAAAAAGTAGTTAAAAAGAAATCTAATGGAATGTTGAAAATATAACTTAGCAATGCTAGCAAAAAATTGGTAAAATAGTCTTTTATTAATATTTCATGTGTTTTCAATAAATCTTTATAATTTTGAGGGATTCACTAAATAGATTTTTTATATTGTAAACAAACAGTTTTTATTCACTAGAAAAAAAATTGCTTTTTATGGTGATTCCAAACAAACTACTGGACATGAATTTATTTTTTTAAAAAAATGCATGAAAATTAGTAAAAGTATGTTTCATGGATTTCTGATTGAGAGGAATTTTTCACTATGAAAAGTTACTATGCCACAAAAGCTGAACTTTGAGAACAGCTTACAACAAAGGTAATTGACTTATCTAAACTGCTAATAAATATACTTATATATATATATCTATATTTAACTGAGTAATATAATATATTAATATATATATTAATATAATATTAATGAAGATGAATTAATTAAGATGAAGTTTCTACTTTGAAATCGATAAGACAAAAATAACATCTTTTTGTTTTTATTTTTATATGCATTGTAATTGCCTTCAAATCATTAATATATTATAATATTAATATATATATTATATGAATTTAATATATAACATATATATATTATATGAATATAATAAATTAAATAACTATATAAATATATATATTATAATGTAAATATATATATTAATATATATATTAAAAAATGAATATATTTTTTAATAGACTGTAATTTTTATTCTATTTTTCTGCCAAATTTGACCAGATTCATGTGAGTTTTTGTACATAAGTGAAGTATACTAACAAATTTGCATCACCAGTCTGGAACCCCTATCTCGCTCGGAACATTGACCTCCTAGAAACTGTACAGAGACGTGCAACCAAACGAATACCCTCCATCAGCATCTGCCATATTCTGGACGTCTTGCTGCCCTGGGAATGGATTCGTTAAAACTCTGGTGTCTGGCAACTGACCTGGTAAATGCTCATAAAGTCATTAATCATCTTAACAACAACCTTGAGCACTACTGTTCTTCTAAAAAGATGGCTTTGGCATTTAATAACCCAAGAAAGTTGGTATGCCATTAAACAAAGAAACCAAACCTTAATGGTTTGTACTTTCATATGACCTGTCAGTGTTGATGATAGTATTTACATCTAGATAAAAGTTAGGAATTTGACTACTGACTTTCACTCTAATCAACCCCTCCCCACTTAGAAGATTAGCACAACACAATCTTCTTCTCCTCTACAATCAAATCTAAACATTTTGCAATTCTTATTTTCCCTGACTGCTTAATACTTTCCTCATAGCAATATATGACCAGACTTTGTTTTATTTAATGAAATATCATAGGGCCAGCTTAGCTCAGTCTGTAGGGCGTCTGACTAGGAACCACAAGTTACCTGGTTCGATACCGGTCCTCGCCAACTCAGTGTATGAGTAGCACAGATATCTGTGCAGTAAAGTGAAGTTGACTCTAGATTAAATGTACAGGTAATATAAATGAAAGGGCCAGTTTAGCTCAGTCGGTAGAGCATTCGCCTAGAAATCGCAAGGTTCCACCTCAGACGCCAAAACAATCTCCTTGGTCTAGCGCTATTGAAAAGGAGATAGGCTCGTTGTCTGGCTGATACCGACTTTAGGTCACCCTGACGACTTTACTTTACTTACAGGTTAATGCTCATTTTTTTATCAATTTATAAATGTTTGATTATAACCAGAATTATTTATAAAGCGATGCTCATAAAACCTTAAAATGTTGTGCACATTTTTGCTCTGTTCCATCTGAAAAATGCTGATAACATTGCAATAAACTCATTCATTAAACAAAAGGAAATTGATTTATGTACAAGTTTATTAAGGTTGTTTATATGTGTATCTTATTTTTATAACTTTTTAATGATGAATATTTGATCACCTAATTTTTCACATATAATTCACTCTCCTGAGATGTTAAAAATGATAATGAAATTTATTGTGTACAGTGCTCAGGTGCACCACAACTCATCAAAGTTTCTTGTCTAGTACATAGAATAATGTATTAGTGTCAGGAACATGAATAGCGTACAGTAATAATATACATGTATGTGTGCGCATGGGGGTATCAGATATAATGTTCGCGAATTACAGGAAACATGGAGGCTTTGAAAGATGCAGTGTTTTGGCAGCCTACAACGGATGCAGGCAGTTTATTCTATGCCTGTGCAACACCGAGTGTGAAAAAATGTTTCGAAAGTCATGTGAGCTATGCTGTTTTCTGACTTTGTTGTCATGCCACGTGTGTTAGAAACATGGAAATCAAAAAGGTGCTCAAGGTTGCTGTTGTTAAGATGATTAATGACCTTATGAGCATTTACCAGGTCAGTTGCCAGACACCGGAGTTTCAACGAATCCATTCCCAGGGCAGCAAGACGTTCAGAATATGGCAGATACCTGATGGAGGGTATTCGTTTGGTTGCACATCTCTGTAGAGTTTCTAAGAGGTTAATTTGTGCCACGTTAACCATTCTATTGTCTTTTACTTGGGTGGGAAAGTCTTCATTCACTTCTCATATTGAAATCTATTAGATCCTAATTAACTGAGATAAATTCCACCATTGTATGTTACCCCACTGAAAGAATTAAAATCAAGGAATTAACTGAATATAATGAAATTTTCAGTGTTGATATATTATTGAATAAACAATATAATGCGCTAATTATTTTATTTAAAAACGTTTACATTTTTTCAAGTCAGTTAACTTTGAACCACGTATGTTTGTGAATCTGTGTTACGCCTCAAAGATATGTGGTTCAAAGTTAACTGACCTGAAAAATGTAAGAGTTTTCAAATAAAATAACTGGTGTATTATATTGTTTATTCATTAATATATCAACACTGAAAATTTCATTAAATTCGTTAATTCCTTGATTTTTAGTATTTTTTTTTCTTTCGGTGGGTGTGACATACGATGGTGAAATTTAGGCCCGTTAAGTAGGATTTAACCGATAAATCTTTGCCACCTTGGTTGGGGAACTTTTCCTCCTCCTCAACAACTGCTGCTAAGTACCCACTATAATTAGATGTGAGCACCCTATTAGTCATTTCTAGAATATTCTGACCTAATCTTTTGGCTATAACAATTTGACCTTTCATTAAAGTCACATAAATCTTTCTTTTTTTGTCCATTACTTCAGCATTTAACTCCTCATTTTGATGAGTTGAATTCTGAAGTATGGGGTCACCTGTTGGTTGTATGAGGCAACCTGTGATACTTAAGGATGGAACCCTGGTGGCTGAGTAGTCCATGACATGCAACACTCCACTTTGGCCCTTACTTAGGCTTGATGGTCGGTTGGAAAGACCCCCTCTGATCAATCAGCTGGTCATGTCAAGCCCTAGCACATATATGATTGTCCAAAATCTTATTGCCCTAATCCTTTTTATCATAGATGTGCTAGAAGATGGTGGCTGAGGATCTTAGTGTCCTGGGTATGATATTAAACTATCTGACGGTGAAGTTCCAATTCTGAAGCTCTGAGGAGTGTGGAGTACTCTTTCCTCACCATTACTCCCAGGTCCACTCTGACCCAGAGTGGTAGTACCTATTAGGGTCCCATCAATGTGTTAAATAGAAAAAAATGAGTTAAAAAAAAATTTGAGTACCCATCAAAAATGAATAAAACAAAATGTATTCAGCATAAAATAACCCAATAAGGGTTGGCATGCCGTAAAATCCAATCATCCATCCAACAAAACAAGTATCAAACTCACTCGTAATGGCCTGCTAGGGCCGGGTTAGCTCAGTCAGTAGAGCATTCGGCTAGAAACCACAAGGTTCCTTGTTCAATACTGGCCCTCACCAACTCAGCGTATGAGTAGCACAGGGATCTGTGTGGTAAAGTGAGGAGCTGATGGTAGGTGTGGTGCTCCACCTCAGACGCAAAAACAATCCCCTTGGCCTAGTGCTAGTGAAAAGGGGATACACTCTCTCGCTGATTGGCTGATACCAACTTTAGGCCACCCGACGACTTTACTTTATTTACTTAGACTAACTCAATAACCATTTCACTATGTGTGGTGCCCAATTTTTAAAATTATCATAAACTAGAAGCGGCTACCCAGCATTGCCTAGGTAGAGGCGGGGGAAAAAAAAAGGATGCCCCATTAAAATCCTTATGTAAACAGGCCTTGCATTGATCCAGCTGCTCTGAAAGAAAAATTTCTCCTATCTAAAATACTAAATGAAAAAAAAAAAAAAAAAAATCCATGCTGTTATCATTTAAATTTTATTTTTAAAAATTTTCTTCATGAATATAAATCAAATCTTCAATATTTTTGCTCAAAAAGCAAGATCTGGTGATTGTGAATGTGTATATATATATATATATATATTTACTTTGTCATTATTTATCTTATTTTCATAATTTCCCCCAGACATACATACACACAAACTACCCTTTATATATAGATAGATTTACACAAGGTCATACGTATGAAGAACTTAGTAAAGATCAAATTCATTACTCAGCAGTAATTGATTTTTGAGGTTTGCTTGTTATCCATTACACTATCATTACAAGACAGTAGCTGTAATTCTTGCCACATGTCACTGGTCATAATATTTTCTCGTCATGTTTCCCTCTTTATATACAAAACAAAAACATCCTCAAATATCCAGGGTCATTTTCTAGTAGTTATTGGCCTCACCACACCTATCTCTATTTTTCTCAACGATAGCTAGTGTAATTACATCCACCACAATTAACCCCCCACAATTGTTACCCCCCCCCCATTGTTGTGTAAATCAAACTCTCAGATTTTTAGTTTTTATTAAAAGGACACATTGTTTGTTTGTTGTTTTTTTAAATGTTTTTTTTAAAATAGATACAATCTCTTTTTACCTCATTTTAAAGCTTTTTTTTTCTCTTCTGATTGATAAAAACTGATACTATTGCTTTGTCAGATAGAATTTCCACTGTAACAATTTTAAAGATATTTCGTGACCGGTTTAGATCAGTCGGTAGAATGTCCGGCTGGGAACCTCGAGGTTCCTGGTTCGATTCCGGCTCTCGCCAGCCCAGGTAAAGTGAGGAGCTGATGGTAGGAGTGGCGCTTCGCCTCAGAGGCCCAAACAATTTCCTTGGTCTAGTGCTAGTGAAAAGGGGATAGACTTCCTCGCTGTCTGGCTGATACCGACTTTAGGCTACCCCGACGACTTTACTTTACTTTACTTATGGGGCAAAATAAATTATTATCCACTTAAATGTTCTCTTTTGTGAAGTGGATAAAGATAGGTAAACTCAAAATGAATAAATACGTGTGTCACTCGCTTAAAAAAAAGAAAAAAGTTGTAAATTAAATAAATCTGATTTAGGTATTAAAAAACTATATTTTTTTTTTAAACACATACAAAATGTAAGTAGGTGTTAGAGTGGCCTTTTGTCGGTATCAGCCAAACAACGAGGGTGTCTATCCTCTTTTCACTAGTGCTAGAATAGGGAGATTGTTTTTGCATATGAAGTAAAGTGCTACACCTACCAGCAGCTCTCCAACAAAATGCGATAAATATCAAATTCATCAGATTTTGAATAAAAAAAAAAAACAACATTTTTTTGGCGTCTAAAATATCAGTGTGGTATCAAAGTGATTGATACTTTTTTTCTGCATAAATAAAAAGACAAAAGACCGAAGGTGTGAATAGAAGAATCTGCTTTGGTAGTAAATAAGTACCGAAAATCGGAAAATAAAATGAAAATAAAAACTGAAAAAATAATTTTTGGAGATTTTTTTATACTCATTTCGATAATTATTTAAATGGCTATTATTCAATAAAATAAAATAAAATAAAATATACATCAATATTTGTTCCGTTTAGGGGGGGGGGGCTAAATTTCTAATACAGTTTTCGACCAAAAAATTATAGGTGATTGATACTAAAGTAAAGTAGTTATTAAAAATATTCTTTAAAGATCTAATAATATGATATTTTGGACTTAAAATGATGCAGAAATAATTAAGTTTTGAAATGAAATAACTGATGCATTATAAAATTCATTCATTGATAAATCAATACTGAAAATTTCATTAAAATCAGATAATTCCCTGATTTTTAGTTAATTTTTTTCAATCGCGAATGTTACATTAATTTTGTAAACAGCGTTTTAGGCTATATGCAATCAAAATTGACGGAAAAAATCGTTTTAAATGTATTAAAAATAAATTACATGTGTAATATTATTTTGCTTTTTTTTTTTTAACTGATGTTGCTACTTTTCGACTTAGACAAAAATTTGACCTTAAATAATCGATTTAATTAATTTTAATTCGTTTTTAAAATGAGTAGCAGCCGAATTTTTGGGTATACCTATTTAAAATGTTGTTTTATTTACATTTGACTCACTTGAAGAGAAGATCATAACAGTTTTTCTTTTTCTTTTAATTCAAAAATCAATGAAATAATTAATTTAAAAAAAATTAACAAAAGACTTAACAAACAAAACTTCTAGAGAAATTGAGTTCAGCTCCCCCCCCCACACTTTTAATCAGTATTGATTCCTTATCGTATATTTCAAGTTGGGACATTAGATTAATTTTTGATTACTTTAGACTGACATTACCAAATGAATCCCAACGTTCTGAAAATAAGAAGAAAAATTACTGACCCGCAACCCCCCCCAAAAAAACCAAAACAAACAAAAAAACAAAAACAAAAAACAAAAAAAACAAAACAAAAAAAATCAACAAGCCCAAACAAAAAAGTGCTTGTCCGCTTATCCCAAAATTGTTTAATAATTAAAACGATCATTGCCATAAAATTCTATCCTGGTTTTAACGATTTTCCGAAATTTTATAATAATCATTTTTGAATTGTTATTGCCAAAGAAAGAAAGAAACTGATAATCGTCATTTTTGTCTTGTATTTAATTGGAGCCGGGTATTTTTCATTCAACACAAGAAATATTTTAATTTTTCTTTTGTCACATAAAAACATCGAATTGTTTCCTCCAAAATAATTGTTTTCTATTTATTTGTGACAATGTAAGGATTTACAGTTAGTTTCAGAAGTTAGATTCGATTTTTTGGTAATTTGTCGAAAATTCAAGTTAAAACTAACATGATTGACTTAACATCGACTTTTCATGCCGATTATTTAAAATAAATAGAAATTTGAAACATCGTGAATTTAAAAATCTAAATTTTTCTTCATTTTTTTCCTTATTCAAAACTACGGTATGACAAAAAGAGGAAAGAAAGTAAAAAAATAAAATAAAATCACCTTTTATATTGCCAGAAAATTCTTTTTCTCCCTGAATTTGTATTCTTGTCATTATCGTTGTTTTCTCAAATAAAAATCCCTTTTCCCTTTATTCGCCTGACTTCGTCATTAATGAATTGGTTTTTGTCTTTTCCAAAATTACATGTGCTTCTTCTTTCTTTCCTTTTTGTTGTTGTTGTTTAAAGGTCGCCGCTTGACCCCCGTAACCATGACAATAGAAAGGACACAGCTGTTTTGACCCTCCCAGTCTTGTAATTTAGGTTTTCTATAATAATACAGATTTAAAAATTGCTTTAAGGCTGGAAAAAACCAGTTCAAATTTCAGCGAGAATTTTTTTTTCATCATTTCTATAATTGACGAAACTGAAATCCCTCCGACAAAATCAAAGAGGAGGATGTGTCTATGTAGTGAACAATTATTGATTTCCTCTCTTCCTTCTTTCCATCTTTTTATTTAGTTGAGGAATAAATTGTTGTCGTTCCGACTTCCAGAGTAATATCTATTAGAACGGGGGGTCAGTAATAATAGCAACCGGTCGCAATTAAGTAATCAGTTACATCTTTACGACTGTTGCTTTTATGTGTTGTTAACTTAAACTTTAAATTTGACAAGATAAAAAAAAAAATAATTCTATATTTCAATTATTTCATGAAACTATATTCGTATATATTATGTATATAATTTATAAAAAGTTAAAAATGATAGAATTAGTGATAAGTACTTTACTGAAATTATATACCAGAGTGATACGGTGTAAAAAAAAAGAGAACCTAACAGGTGGGTTGTTTTGTGTGTGTTACGCAGTTTTTGATTTTATATGAATTGCATTGTGTGCGGTTTAGACATTTCTTGTAAGCAAAATGCAAATAAACGCAAATTCGATATAGATAGACTTTCGCGAAATTCATTTGATTGCAGGAATAATCCGACTTTAATCATTCTTATTTTTTTTTTTCTAAAAAAGTTTATATACGTCTTTGAAATTATTTATAAAACACATTCTAATGCTCGTTTCTCGAGTTTTTGTTCAATGTTCATATACCACGAAAACCATTTTTTTGGGGGGGAGAGAGTGGGTTGGCTTTCTTTAAATCTTGAACAATTCTTTTTATTTTAAATGAAGAAAAAAAAAAATTAAAATGAAAAGATTTGTATCATTGGATATATTGAATAATACACCACACTGTGCATACCGGCTCAGCATACTAAACTGTACACGGACTTTATAGACACCGTCGTAGTATAATGGTTAGCAAGCTAGACTCGCATATCTACTACTACTACTGAAAAGCGAGTTCGATCCTCGTTGGATGCCCCATACTTTTGACCTTGTGTAAAATCCTACCCGTAGTGGACGGATTGGGTAATTTTTTTTTTTTTAAACAGCCTGTATTGTGGAACACACACACCACACGGGAAATTACAGTGTAGATTGAAACAAAATATTTATTATTAGAATTTAAAAAAACCCAAAAAAACTTTCTCTCCCCATATTCATCAAACTCTTCCTCTTGAATTTGGTAATTCGTCAATAAACATAATCTTTTATTTCTCTCTAAATATAAGTTGGTTATTTTATGTGGAATAAAGAGAGAAAAAAAAAAGGTTCATAAAAAAAGTAAAGCAGTGTAGAGAGACAACGAACCGTTTTATCTTTTATAATGACGACGACGATGATGATGAAGAGCCTTTTTTCTTATTTCCTCCTCCTTCTCCTCTTATCGTCCATTGTGACGCACTGTAATCAATAACGTCAATAACAATAATAAAGTTACTACCGGCACGTGGTTTTTAAAGTATAAGCATGCTGCTACTACTACTACTATTACTTCTTCTACTACTAATATTAATACTACTACTAATAATAATAATCTATGTAGGAGTTAAGCTGGTTGGGGGTTAGGAATCAATTTTTATATGTAGTGACTTATTGTCTTGTGGTATTCAATAATGCAAGCTGTAGTTGCCTATCGTAAAATTACCACAGCAGTCTTTTCACACATTAACTGATTGACCATATCTCAATGTACACCCCCTCCCTTTTTTAATGTGTCCGGAAACTGACATACAAGAGTTTTACTTATTTAGTGAGTAGGTAAAAAAAAAATGACTTTTAAAAATTTATTTAAAAAAAAAAAAAAAAAAAAAATCGATCACATTAGCAAATTATGTTTAATTTTTTCGTTTTAACTAGATGACCAGTGAACTCATTTAGTTCTCATTGTAAAATCGGTCCTTGATGATAGTGATGCTTCTATTTAAACAGCTATGGGTTAAATAGTATCCCTACTGTTCTTCTTCAAGGTTGGTTTTGGCATTAAATAACCCATAAACGTTGATATGCCATTAAACAAAAAAAAAGCAAACAAAGAAACGAGACACACACACATATATACGAGGGTAGTCAAAAAGTAATGCCATTTTGTTTAGGACAGGCATAATTACCAACACAGGAACATGCATCATACATCAAAATGAAGCTGGTCCTCTGTGAATTACATCCATACTTCTCCACATAGTCATCCTTGCACTCAATAGCAATGTTCCACCTTCGAATGAGAACATGTATCCCTGCCTCGTAAAATTCTGTTGACTGTTCTTTGAGCCACTGTTTCACTACAGATATGAACAGGTATGAACTCTGTCATTCTCCCAGCTATGGGTTAAATAGTATCACTACTGTTATTCTTCAAGGTTGGTTTTGGCATTAAATAACTCATGATGGTTGATATGCCATTAAACTAAAGGTTTGATGAGTCATTTGAAGGCTCATGAGAGGAAAGGTTCTGGTGGTGGAGTTATAGGATTGTTAGGGACGGCAGTGATCTGTAAAGATTATGCTATCACTGCTAAATAAAGAAAACGAAACTGCTTCTATTTCTTAAGGGCAAAAACTAAAGATCCCAAGAAACATTTCATGTTATCTTTGTTATAGCGATAATTTCGATGATTAATAATACTGTAAATCCTCAAGTATAGTCCGCCCTTGAGTATAATACGCAAGGGATTTTTAGGGGGCTGTACCTCTGAAAAACCTAAACCTTGTGTATAATACGCACCCCTTCTCTAACTTGAGTAAATATGTTTGTAAATTGTTTTTGTTACATGTTATTCTGTGTTTTGAATACTTTTATTTTAATAAATGTTGCTTACTGCATGTTATGGAGGATTCTTTTATGACTTTGTTGCTTTCAGGCTTAGCTTAAGGTATTTTCACGCCCGACATCACAAAATGCGTCTGAATAAACATTGCCAGACAGCGAATAGAGACTCGGACATTGCTTAGAAAATATTTTTCATTTTTAACCTCGTATATAGTATGCACAAGGGATTTTGACCTTTAAGTTTTGGGGAAAAAAAAATGCGGATTATACTCGAGGATTTACGGTAATTGATGTCCAGAATGAATGCAGATCCCACAAAATAATCTTTCATTTGGAAATTGGATTGGAAATAGACTTATTTCTAAAAGCATTTTAAATGACAGCCCTGTCAAATGGCTCGGAATATGTGATATACAAAATAAGGACACAATAAAGAAATGTGTCATGTTTTTTAAAAAAAGACGAAAGAAAAAACTTAAAGAGAGAAACAATAGAACGATAGAAACAAATATCAAAAGCTAAAGAGATATGCAAGAAAAATAAGAATGAATGAATGAAAAAAGAAAGTTAGAAGAACAAAAGAAAAATGAAAGAATGGAAGTAAATTGTCGGTGAGGCTTAGAATATGCTGACTGTATCCCCACCCCCCAAAAAAAAAATACGAGGTGTCCTGGGTATGAGACATAACGGTATCTGAAGATGAGGCTCCAGTTCTGATGATCTGCATCACTCCCAAGTCCAGTCTGACTCGGAGTGTTAGTACCTGTTAGGGTCCCATCTATGGGTAAAAAAAAAGATCTGAAAATTATTAGTATTCAATAGGAGTATATGCAACCTGCCGCAAACCCTTTTAAAAAACAACTCTACAATATTTTAAGATATGAATGCGAATCCCTAACCTGCAGGCATAAAATAACCCTAGATGGGTTGACATGCCGTTAAAATCAATCAATCAATCAATTATTTTATTTGAGTGCTTTAATAACAAGAATCTCGTTATTTTATGTCGTTTTTGCTGCATATATATATATTATATATATATATATATATATATATTATATATATATATATAAATCTGTTATTTTATGTCGTTTATTTCTGCATGCATATATATATATATATATATATATATATATATATATATATATATAGGCCGGTTTAGCTCAGTTGGTAGAGTGTTCGGCTGGGAACCTCAAGGTTCCAGCTTCGATACTGGCCCTCGCCAACTCTGCATATGAGTAGCACAGGGATATGTGCGGTAAACTGAGGAGCTGACGGTAGGTGTGGCGCTCTGCCTCGGATGCTAAAAACAATCTCCTTGGTCTAGTGCTATTGAAAAGCGGATAGACTCCGTCGCTGTATGGCTGATACCGACTCTAAGCCTCCCCGACGACTTTACTTTTTTTTTTTTTTTTTCTTACTTTACTTGTATATATATATATATATATATATATATTATATATATATGCAAAAATAATGAAATTTTTTAACTAGATAAATCTGAATGATATCAATTTTGACTAGATGTTTATCTTGTATATTATATATTCTTTGATAGTATAAGAATTATTTCTAGTTTAGATCTGTTTTATTAATTAAAAGAAAATGTCTCCTAAGGCCAAGATGAATAAAATCTATCAGCAAAAGAAGTTCGTGTGTATCACATTGTTAGTTGAGATCATTATTAAGCATGTTTTAAACCTTACCCCCCCCCCCAATAAAAAAAAAAAAGCAATGGTTTTCACCTTTAGGCACTTTCATTGCGTGCACACACACACACACACACACACACTCACACAGAGATTTTTTTTAAATTTAAAATTTTTTTTTAGAAAATATCAAGATGATAACATTTCCTGACAATATGTCCATATTTTGTGTTTTATATGAATTGTGTCTCATACTGATATTTTGATATTCCTAAAATTTCAAATTTTATGTAAAAAAAAAAAAAATGACATAAAATTTTATGTAAAAAATGACTGCAATATTCAAATGATTTGGCAAGTTAATTGTACTTATAAAATATCAAAGATATGTTGTTCTATATTTTCTTGTTTATAGTCAATATCTCCTAAATATCAAATTAAAAGTAAAATAAAGATAATTGATCTTATGTTTTGTTCCTTTGCTGTGGAAAATACAATTATAATGAATTAATTTTAGAAACATAGATATGTGTAGAAAGTTTTGTAGAAAAAACAAGATGTTTAAAGTTGTGCTATTAAAAATTAAATTCTGGTACTGATCATGAATGTTCTGTGTCTCGTGATTAATGATATATTTATTTCGTCTTTCTGTTTACAATGTTGCTTTGAATAAGATGTCATATGGTCGAAACAGATTTCTGTCAGCAAAACTTTAACTCTTAACATCCTGTTGAGAATTTTCTAAGTCCAGAGCCCCATTCCTATAAGGATATATTTTAAAAATAGCTAAAAGTGGCCTTTTCATTTAAAGTTACCTGTTATTTCCCTTAAATCAAAGACTTCTATATATGTTTAATATTACATTTAAACAAAGGCTATCGTTTGGGGTAGATTAGGAAAATGAATATGCACTCTGACCAGGTGGAATGAGGCTGTATAGGATGTTAAGAGTTAAACATCTTGTTGTTTTTTCTAAAAAAAAATTCTCCACATATTGTCAGATTCATATCCATTTTACCTTTCAAACATAGATATATATATATAAGCAGTTCATACCTTAAGTAAAATGTATTTGACTTATAAAGCCAATCAGAATTTGAAGGTTCCTTTAACAAAATATGCCTTCTATGCACACATCTGTTCAATTCTCTGGTAACAAAAAAATGTTCTACTCCCCGAAAAATTAACAAATAACATTCATTTCATCATATGAGCTATATTTTTATTTTTATCTATTTGCTTGGATTGTTTATTTGTAACATTTGTTATTTTCTAATATACTGTAGAAAAGTGTTTTTGACACACACACACACACACACACACACATAGGAGTGAGTCAATAATTATTTTAACTTTTATTAAAAAAAACAATAGAGAACAGAAAAAATGTAACCAAAGTCCCAATAATTATAGACTCACTCCTTTTGTGGTTTTGTTTTGTTTCATGGCATACCAACCTCTGTAGGTAGACGTCCCATCATGGTGTAATGGCTAGCAAGCTTGTCTCGCAAATCCATTACTGCCGAATAGTGAGTTCGATCCTTGATGGATGCCCGAAACTTGCAATCTTGTGTCAAATCCTATCTATAGTGAATGGGTAGGATATGGCCTATGTTGGTCATTTACTGCCAAAGCCATCCTTGTAGAAGAACAGTAGTGGCACTATTTAACACATTAGTCCAAAAGTAAATGTAATAGCGCAACTGGAGTTCAAACTTGCTTACTACAATGTCACAGTCCAGCAAATTAGCTACTACACCATTATGACTCCTCCACCCTTGTAGAAGAACAGTAGTGGTACTATTTAACCCATAGCTGGGATGGATAAGGGGGTTCATACCTTTCGCAAGGGTATTAGTCTGAAAGCGCAACTGGAGTTTGAACTTGGTTACTACAATGTCACAGTCCAGCGTGTTAGCTACTACACCATTATGACTCTTCCACCCTTGTAGAAGAACAGTAGTGGTACTATTTAATACATGGATGAAGGGTTCCTACATATCCTAAGGGCATTAGTCCAAAAGTAAATGTAATAGCTCAACTGGAGTTTGAACTTGTTTACTATGATGTCACAGTCCAGCACATTAAAATTAATAATTCAAAATGACAACAATTTACACATCACACACTTTATATATATGAATATGATAAAATGAAAAAACAAAAGATGTTTACAACTGCATGGGCTCATCAGGAGAGAGTGTGCAAACCGTCGAGAGAAAGGCCCCGAAACGGTTTGCACACTCTCTCCTGATGAGCCCATGCAGTTGTAAACATCTTTTGTTTTTTCATTTTATCATATTCATACTGTCGGATTAATTTCCATTTTATTTTCACACATATATATATATATATATATATATATATATATATATAGGGTGGATCTAGCTCAGTCGGTAGAGTGTTTGGCTAGGAATCACAAGGTTCTTGGTTCGATACCGGCCCTCACCAACTCAGCGTATGAGTAGCACAGGGATCTTGTTTACTACGATGTCACAGTCCAACACATTAGGCGCTATTGCACATGAACTCCTCCCTCTTTGTGTGTGTGTGTGTGTGTGTGTATATATATATATATATATATATATATATATATATATATATATACACACACACACACTCACACACACACACACACAAGGATCTACATAAAAGGTTACAAACTATAGCATACATACTAGAGCCTTTACTACCATTTCTACATAGAAAGACTCTTACATTTACATTCTGTATAATAATAATGATAATAATAATCAGCTAGTATATTAGGTCTGAGACTTGTCAGCTGTTCCTTATAAACATTCATTTTAATTCCACAGAATATTTATAATCTTTCCACAGATTATCTAACCTTGCCTTAAAGGAGTTTAGAGATGGGGCATTCATTATTGGTGATGGTAGTTTATTCCATGTATTCACCACTCTGTTACTAAAATAATTTTGTCTTGCATTTGCTTTACAAAATTTTTTTAAGAGTTTTAATTTATGATCCCTGGTATTGATATTTTGAGCAATGTTTAATAGATCAAAGTTTATTGAATAAAATCCATGTGTATATTTACAGACTTCATCTCATATCCCCTCTTGTATGTGATAGGAAAGTTTGATTCAGCTCCTTTTTAATATATACTTATTACTATATACTATATATACTTATATACTATCTAAACTTATATACTTATTACTATATACTATATAATAGACTGATAAACAAGCACTATCGCTTATTTTTTTTCGTTATTCTGTGATAAAATTTTTTTATCACCTTCCCTTATACCAACAAATGCCCTGAAGAAGATCTAATTAATGGATCGAAACACTGCAGTGTCAGCTAATAAACTTACCACTCAACTTATTTAAACCTGTGTTTTTTCAATTTTCTTAATATACTACATACCGTCGAATTCACTTCCATCTCTTCACACACTATATACTATCTATACTTATCTAATTTATTGCTGCTTTTACTAAATTTTCTAAATGGTAGATTGAGATTAAAGCGTGGTATCTGTTCATCTCTTTCAGCTGTGTTCTTGTGGATTTGGATGCAGCCAAATAAAACTAAGGTGATTTTAATCCTGGGTGTTCCTGCAACAGCAGCATGAAAGGAAAGTTGGTGTTGGGGGAGGTGGTGTATTTTGGATCTTATGTATACTCACACAGCACCCTTTTTAAACTCACCATGTGTCACACACGGCATTCAAGGGAATGTAGTTAAATAGTCCGCCTTGGGTGACCCTACCAGAAACTTAAGTTCCTGATGGCACTGTTACATAATTATGGATCCCTAATATCTTTTTAAGGTAGTATAGAAATCCTTATGGCGATCAGTGCAGCTGATGGCCTTGAGAGTGAGACAGCTTTTGACCTCACTCTCACCTTGCGTTCTGGGGATGGAATGTGAGAACGGAAGGCAATAGAAGGCCCCCTTCCGGTTTAAGGAGTAAGCAACTCAGTTAGTCAGTTAGAGTTAGGACTTAGAAGCGAAGCTAGCAAGATGTGAGCTCACTGCGTGATTGTCTGGTCTGGGGTTCTACGAATAAAGTAACATCATTGTAAATCGAAGTCTTGTTGTTATTACTAAAAGCTAACAATAGCACAAGGCTTCTGATAACAAGTAATCCCTAGCAACAGAAACCAGACCCGGAACCCTCAATAGAAGACCAGACGAGACCTTAGAAGATATACCAGATCCGGCCAGAAGAATAGACGACAGAGTAAGACGTAAGAAGTATATAACGTATAGATATATAGTGCCGGTAAAGAAGCTATATTACAGGCACGGCTCTGACACAACCAACTTTACATGGCCCTGTCATGATAGGAAGAGGTTGGACTTAAGAAATAATGTACTAGATGACTGTTGAGCAAATAGCATCCTTCGCCCTTTTACAGGTCTTGTTTTTCGTTCTGCAGGGTGTCTAGCCACCCTCCTCACCAAACAAAATCTGTGGGGTTACCAGTATAGTCACCGATGATCCAACTATGAAACAGGTAGTACTGGGTTACAGAGTACTGAAGAATAATCAAGCTAAGTTCCAATTACCGTCGAATTGGTAGGACACGGCAACAAGCGGTTGTAACTCAATACAATCCCGTCTTGTCACAATTCTACTGCAGAATGACAGGGTATTTATAAAACTCCACAATATCATAGAAACCAAGCAGCCAATCAGAACTCAGGGTATGGAATCACCCAAATGCATAAATGGACTATTCTTGATTTCTATATATACCAATTGTCTTGGACACTGCTTCAGTTGTGCTTAGCTAGTTGCTGTTATTCAAACCAGCAGTAGACTAACTGACTTTGAGTGACCTGACACTGGCAGACAGGTCTGGCACCCAGTGGTATTAGAGCCACAACCAGGTCAAAGGGACTCTGAGTAAAATCCAAAGGGCATCCCCATCATTGTCAGGAATCAACGGCTTTTGGCATACTTGTCACTGCATCTTTGGAAAATCTGTGGCAAACAAGGGCATCTCCTTCCCATGACCAGGTTATGCATGTGGGGTTTGGGGACCGCTTGTGAATTTCCTATTCCCTTGTTACCCCTCCCATGAATTCATCACAGGTAAATCTGTTAGATAAGGCCAGCTCAACTGGCGCCCTGTCAGGTGGGGCGTTAGAATATACTGACTGCACCTTTGCAGAGGGGTAAGACTCCTCTAATGGGGCCACCTGTTGGCCATGGGTGGTGACCTGTGATGCTTGAGGACGGTATCCTGGTGGATGAGCAGTCCATGACATGCAACTCTATTGCTCTTATGGCAAACCCCAGCCCTTTTTATCATATGGGTGCTAGAAGACGGTGGCTGAGTGTCTTCATGTCCTGGGAATGACGTTAAACTCTATCTGATGGTGAGGTTCCAGTACTGGAGGTTTGGGGAATGTGGAGCACCCCATCATCACCATTGCTCCCTGGTCCACTCTGGCCCGGAGTGGTAGTACCTGTTAGGATCCCATCTATGTGATAGAAATATGTGTTTATAAAAAAAATTCAGTAACCATTAAGAATGAATTTATTTGAAAACTTAGTCGGCATTAAATGACCCACCGAGGTTAATATGCCGTAAAACAAACCAAAACCAGCTCAAGTGACTCAGGGTGAATGTCATCACAGAAACAGAAACAGAGTTAAATAGGGACAATATCTGATCATATTTAGGCTTGATAAATATGGAATTTTCTTTTTTAATGTTAACCACTTCAACTTTATTTCCCTCTCATTTTAAAATTGATATTAATTCCTATTTCCAAATGCAAAGGATTTTTAGTTTAACTCTTAACATCCTATACCGCCTCATTCCACCCAGCCAGAAGTCACATTCGTTTTCCTAATTTGTCCCAAACGATAGCCTTTGTTTAAATGTAATATTAAACCTATTTAGAAGTAACCCAGGTAACTTTAAATGAAAAGGCCATTTTTTTTCATAAATGCTGATAGGAATGGGACTCTGGACTTGGAAAGTTCTGAACCGGATGTTAAGAGTTAAACTATGGACATCAGGAGATGTGTTTAGGAATAGTGGAATGGAGTTTGTTTTTGGGTGAAAGTTTTCTTCTTGCAGGGACACAAATCTCTTTATAATTCTCATCAAAGTGTAGGAAATTAATTTTGCAGATTTTGTCACTACTTTTTACAGATTCTGTTTTGAGGGAGAAGATTTAAAATTTTATTTCTTACCTGTTTGATATTGTCATTGCACAAAGGATTAAATGGAACAAGGCTAATTGTTTAAAAAAACTAGATCTTGTCAAAAATGACATGTGCTCTGTTTGTGTTCTGTAATATGAGAGTTTTCTGAAAATGTCATAGAAAAAAAAAAAGCTTTTATGTTTTATTAATAATAAACAATGAACTTGATAAATGTAACTCTATCATTCAGGTCTCTACCTAAAATGTCTCTCTTTTTTCTCTATTTTGTGCTGTCCTAGTTGTTTGTGTAATAGCAATGATTATATCAAAATGTAATGCTCAGTTTAATGGACTCCATTTTGGTCTTTTCTTCTTTTTTTTAAAGAAAGGTGGTTATTTCCTATAAGTCTAACATAAACAAAGGGGAACCACTCTTGACTGATAAATTATTTATTTATTTATTTATTGATCTACTAGGAAAAAAGAAGACAGGGTTAGGGTTTAGGGTTAGTTTAATGGGAAAATAAATAAATAATTCATCAGTCAAGAGTGGTTCCCCTTTGTTTATGTTAGACTTATAGGAAATAACCGAAAAGGTTATTACAGATGGTAACACTTAACAGAAAATGACTTTAAACTTTGTGACAAAAGGACATTTGATTCTGTGGGATTCTTTCAACCCCACATTTTCTTGTCATTTATAAACTTGTGACTCATATAAAGACACATTTAGGTCTAAATTTATGTGGGTAACAATGAGGTATGTATTTACCCACCCCTCTGCATGAGTAGGATGTGACACAAGGTCAATTTCTTAAGTAGAGTTTAACAGGTTTGAATCAAGAGTTTTACTTCTCCTAAATTGGTGGCCATTCCAAGGTTAAAGAGCCCAGTCTGCTGAAGAATAATTAAAGTTCCAATTACCATCGAACTGGGAAGACAAGGCAACAAACGGTTGTAACTTAAATACAAACCCGAATAGTCACAAAGACTACTGCAGAATGACAGGATATATATAAGACTCCACAATGTCATTCTACCTGATCCATCAATCCTGATTCGGTATTGGTGATTGGGGAGTGTTTCGACAACTCTGCCACAAGGTGACACAAGGTCAATTTCTTAAGTGGAGTTTAACAGGTTTGAATCAATTACCTATAGCTGGATTCATACTTTTTCAAGGGTATTAACGCTATGTGAAATGCAAGCAGCCTTGTACTTGATTGGAACTCGAATCACCATGTCCATTTACTATGATGATAACCATTACACTACGAGCGCCTTCATAACAATGAGGTACAAAGGAAAACTAACCCTTACTAGAGAGTTCAACCATATTCAAATTAAAATATCTGCATTATATTGAGAAAGCTATAAAGAACAACCAAGGAATCGTCTTAGCAAACTTAAAAAGCTAAATTGTATAATACCGAATTTCAAATCCTTCCAAAACATTTGGCCAGCTGAAGAGGTGAGTCTGATTCAACAGAGACATCTCTTTGAGAACTAAATGTGCAGTATACCGTGCCATAGTTCTCTTAACCCTCCTGTTATCGCGCGGAAACCTGGACAGTATACAAAGTGGATGGTCACAGACTACATGTGTTCTTCTTGTTAATGGATTTCTTGAAAAGATTTTTACTCATATCTATTAAGATAAAACCAAACAATTAAAAATCAATAATACTAAGCACATATTAAAATCAAATTTTTAATATCAATATGCAAATTAGCCTTCCTGTTCACACTGTAAACCGCTATTTTGTTGTATATATAAATACAATTGCATGTTATTAATATGTAGATATGGTCAACAGTATTAATAATGTAAAACAATTTTTATTAATAATCAAGGTTTAAATAAAAAAGAATCATGGAGAATGTGAAGTAAATAACAATGGGAATTGTGACTTAAATAGTGATATAGTTTCAGTTGCAGACAAACACACAATCTCCAATATATTAAGATATCTTTTAATAGATTGATAGAATTAATAAATAAAATCACCTTAACCCAAAAGCCTACGCGTTGCCTAATTTTTGCCACTATACTCATGAAGTACGAAGCCTAGAAGTTTGCGTGTAATTTAAGCTTAAAAAAATCTGAATCTGTATTTATTGGCCACTAGAGGTATATTAAATGTCAAGTGGTGACAGCATGTTTCAAACTGGACCATCCTGAAGAGAACTGGACTCCCTGACATGCACAACATACTTGTCCAACACAACCTGAGATAGGCTGGCCACTTAAACAGACTTGGGGATAACAGACTACCAAAGCAGATTCTGTACTCTCAACTGAGCGAGGGATCACATGGAATTGGTAAACCAAAGCTCAGGTACAAAGACAACATAAACAGAAACCTGAAAGAGTTTAACATCCCCATAAGCAGTTGGCAAGACGCAACCAGAGACTGAATAAATTGGAGGAAATGTATTTGCGTGGTGTCATCATCGGATACGATGGACAGCAAGTAACAAATATAATAGCAAAGAGTTAAAAGAAAATATAATTATAGATACGCAAGCTGGTGGGGGGGTAGGGGGTAATGGTTGACATGTTCATCTGAATTGTTTCTTTCCAAATTTTGATCTAAGGGTGACATTTTTTTCATTTTTGGGCAACAAAGAAATTTTATTTTTAAATTAAAATAAAACTGAAAGCAATTTAAGATATTTTAATTGTTCAAGACTGAAAATAGATTCATCTTAACAGCCAACCCCATTTTACTTTTAGTTGCTAGGGGCAACCACTGATCCTAATTATCAAATCCACAGCCGCTTTGTCAACTGCCCATTTGCGCATCTTTTGTTTGTTTCATTTTTGTTTTAATGTTTACAAGATTTTTTTTTTTAATTATTTGTTTTGGAAATAAAATTTTAATTCAGCCCAAATCTTTTTTTTGTATTAGTTCACTGAAAAATCTCCAAATACAAAAATGCTACATGAACATTGATGTTACCTGCAAATTTCAAATTTTTTTCTTCATCTATGTTTTGAATAGGTATGGCCTGTTTAATACAAGCACACTACTTTAATTGTTGTTTGTTGAGCATATGAGTAGCGCAGACAGGGATCTGTGCGGTAAAGTGAGGAGCTGATGGTAGGTGTGGTGCTCCACCTCAGACGCAAAAACAATCTCCTTACTAATCCGTCCGCATGAGCAGGATGTGACACAAGGTCAATTTCTCAAGTAAAGTTTAATAGGTTTGAATTCAGAGTTTTCCTTCTCCTAGACTGGTTGCCATACTAAGGTTTAAAAGCCCAGTCTGCCCTACTATTTATCCATAGATGTAGTGAGAATAGTTGGATGCATACCTTTCCCAAGGGTATTAGCACAATGCGAAATGCAACCAGCTTGTCTGGGATTTTAACTCCAATCATCATTTTTTTCTCACTTTGTTTTTTTCCTTCCTTTCTTCCTTCTTTCTTTCTTCATTCTTTCTTCATTTCTTCCTTCTTTCTTTCTTCATTTCTTCCTTCCTTTCTTTCTTCCTTTCTTTCTTCATTTCTTCCTTCCTTTCTTTCTTCATTTTTCCTTCCTTTTTTCCTTCCTTTTCCTTTCCTTCCTTCTTTTCTTCCTTCCTTTCTTTATTTCTTCCTTTCTTCCTTCTTTCATCCTTTCTTTTTTTCTTTCTTTTTTCTCTTTTTCTTTCTTTCTTTTTACTTCCTGTCTCTTCTTTCATCATTTTTTTCTTTCTTTTTTCTTTCTTCTTTTCTTTCTTTCTTTCTTTTTCCTTCCTTCCTTTCTTCCCTTCATCAATAAATTAAAAGTAAATTAACATAATCTACCATTTTAACCCATTTAATGTACCATCTTACATCATCATTGTCACCAAATTTGTTATAATCCAAAATATTAGCAACAACAAAATATAATAGAAAACAGTTAAATGTTTAATTTTAAAACTCAACAATAATCTATTTATTAATACTGGTGTTCCTTAATCTTCTAACCATTATCATCTTGCAACACCCTCTGGTTAAAAATGAGACCATCCAAATGGACACCTCCTCTAAGAATTGATTAAATTATCAATGATTTTAAACAATTTTCATATTGCAGCGTCACTTTAAAAAAAACCTGAAATCTGAATCTATACATGTAGTGAGAATAGTTAGATGCATACCTTTCCCAAGGGTATTAGTACGATGGATGGATCCAGTGTCATCCTGTCAACAACTTGAAAATAACATGACACAATTTTTCTGATATTTCTGGTTATATTGATATTTAGTATGTCTAGTCATAGTAGGTGTGGTGCTCCAACTCAGCAAAAAACAATCTCCCTGGTCTAGTGCTAGTGAAAAGGGGATAGACTCCATTGATGATACTGATGTCTAGTCAAATATGGCTAAAGGCTAAATTGAGGAGAATAAGGAAAGGAAGATTGTATTGCACCAATCTTTCAATTAAAGATGTTCTGCCTGCTTTGAAAAACAGCATTTTAAATCCTTGGTTTGAACACAGACCTCTGGCTCTGATAGGAAATACACTACTATTTCACCCACCAAGAAAATCAGCCATTTTTGATTTTTTGTATGGTGGTTTAAAATAACTGCTTTATCAGATGAGCAATGTATTTGCCCCTGTAGGCGTTATTTTCGTATTCGCCTGGGGAGTTGTCTGCCCGTTTAGTTTTGCTGGTTCCCGCTAGGGGCCTTTGATATTTAAGCGGCTGGTTTGAATGTCTCTTTCCCTTTTTCCTGTTGCTCGACCTACGAGACACCACTATGGGTTAGACTCTGGTCTACCCCCTTCTTGTTGGGGCTTTGGCTTATATTACTGTAAGTGATTCATACAGCATGGACTATTCCTAGTCTCATATCTGTTGCTTTTATGCTTTTCCATTCATGAATGTGTTATTATCTCTACTTTTGTATGTATGTTTATGTACACCTCTATGTATTATGTACCCTGTTTAATTCTTGTGCTGTGTATATAAAATGTTTTGTCTATCAACCCTTATCTTCAAGTATATATCACTTTGAATTTACAACTGGTGATACCCCGACGTGATGAAAACGTTTTGTGAAGGTTTTGTTTTGCATTTGGAACTTTAACCTTACACCCCCATTTAGAAAGAAAAGTCTTGAAAATAAAGAAATAGAAAAAAGAAAGAAAAAGTAAAAATATCCGGTTACATAGATAATAAATGTGAAGGTATTTTCTGATGGCATTTTGTTCATCATTTGACCCACCCAAATCCAGATGGATGGGGGAGGAGAGATAGGGGTCCTTTCCCCCCCTCTGTAGATTTTGTACGATGTATTATGAGTGTCTGATGCATTCTGGGTAATCAACTAACCTTTTCATTCTAATTCTAAAATCTCACTCTGTATCAGGTGTTATTTTGTTGATCTCTTATTTTTGCTACCAATCAAAATATTGTTAATCTAAATGACCTACACTCACTCGTCTAAATATTTCATGAAAATGGGAATCTTATCTTGATGGTATTATTTCGAGAGCTGTTTTTATCCAACCTTTTGCAGATTCTGAATTTCTTTCCCCCCAGAATGATTGTTTTTAGGATGTATTTTTATTTTGGTAATTTATGAGGAAGTGCGTCCCGGTCTCCTGCCTCAGAAATTGCTACCCGGTGACTATTAAAATAACGTCCCCAGCTATGTCGGTGTTACTTGAAAGAAAACAACCAACTTAGGGCGTTAAATGTATTTTAGAGGCGGGGGCCTCTCTTTTTTGGCGTAATTCTTATTTATTTATCGTAATTTGTCGTAATTCTTGTTCATTTATAGAAATTTGTCGTAATTCTTGTTTATTTATCGTAATTTGTCGTAATTCTTGTTTAGATATGAAGATGGATATATAGTTTGGAATAGACTGAGATAGATAGATAAACAAAATGATATAGATAGATATGAACAAATGGAGATAGATAGATAATGTCTACAAGTAAATGTATTTGTGGGGTGTCACTTCTTTTTTGTTGTAATTCTTGTTTATTTAAACTAAAAACAAACATGAATAAAAGAAAATCTGAGACGACATAGCTGGGGACGTTATTTTTGGACACTACTCCATCGTGGACAGAAAGGATCCAATATACTATTGCGTCTATCTGTGAATAGGCTGCAAAGTTGAGAATGGCCATATGTGCAGTGTGAGGGATTTGATAAATAGTTTGGTTGGGGGGTTCACCGTGGGTGTCTATGGTCCATTGAAGTATTTAGCTGAGGATGCTATGAAAAGGGGACATCACATGTGTGGCGAGGCTCGTCTACTATTACTCATAAAGATGGATTCAGACCTTTCCAAAGGGCATTATCACATCGAAACATGACCTTATCCAAAACTTCAACTTGTTATTTGTCTTATGCAATGTATATATTCAGATTTTAGATATTCATAGATATATATATATATATATATATAAGTAAAGTAAGTAAAGTTGTCGGGGTGGCCTAAAGTCGGTATCAGCCAGTCAGCGAGGGAGTCTATTCCCTTTTCAATAACGCTAGACCAAGGAGATTGTTTTGGCGGCTGAGGTGGAGCGCTACACCTACCATCAGCTCCATACTTTTCCGCACAGATCCCTGTGCTACTCATGTGCTGAGTTGGCAAGGACTGGTATCGAACTAGGAACCTTGTGGTTTCTAGCCGAACGCTCTACCGACTGAAATATCCCGACCCATATTTATATATATATAGATGGTATAATATATATATATATATATATATAAAAAAAGGAAGGTCTGCAAAATGTATTTTGTTCTCAGAAAAATTTTTTTAATTCTTTTTGTTTTACATATGCAACACGTGTTTCAGATCTTCTGGTATCTTCTTCAGGCTTTGATTGGTAATATGAAAATGAATTTTTACATGCATGTGTATATATATACATACATGAGTATTTCACCTCCTCTTCCTGTTTTTGTGGGAGTGGAATGGAATTTCATTTATATATATATATATATATATATATATATACACACTTTTTATTATAAAACTTAATGCCTAAAATGTTTTATATTTAACACTATTACCAAATATGCATTAATAAACTTATAAACTTTTTATTAGTTATAATATAATACATATATATATATATTATATATATATTATTTTGATATTTATATATATACATATATATATATGCGATATATATTCATTATGCTATGAAAAGGGGGACATCACATGTATGGCAAGGCCCGTCTACCCTACTATTACTCATAGATATGGATTCAGACCTTTCCAAAGGGCATTATCACATTGAAACATGACCTTATCCAAAATTTCAACTTGGCTCATTTTCTGTAATGATAAGCATTATGTCACCCATGCCTCCACACACACACACACACACACGTGCACAGACACCATATCCCCTAAAATAGAAAACTTTTTTTTTTAAATGAACAAAAATGCTAGCAGCAATTTGAACTTATTATATATACATAGAATTGCAACCCCACTGAAGGACAATACCAATTTTCATCTTGATAACAGTGTGTATGTGTGCATAGGTTCTCAGGGTTATTGATACTACCCCCCCCCCCTCTTATTTTTAAATCCGTGCATTTATTGATCTGTATGTGTGATAATTTTCTGTGAAAAAAAAAAAAAGAAAAGAAAGTAAAGTCGTCGGTATCAGCCAGACAGCGAAAGAGTCTATCCCCTTTTCACTAGCACTAGACCAAGGAGATTGTTTTTGCATCTGAGGTGGAGCACCACACCTACCATAAGCTCCTTACTTTACCTCACAGATCCTTGTGCTACTCAATCGCTGAGTTGGCGAGGGCCGGTATTGAACAAGGAACCTTGCAATTCCTAGGCGAGTGCTCTACCGACTGTGCTAAACCAGCCCTTTAATTTATATTACCTGTACATTTAATCTAGAGTCAACTTCACTTTACTGCACAGATATCTGTGCTACTCATACACTGAGTTGGCGAGGACCGGTATGGAACCAGGAACCTTGTGGTTCCTAGTCAGACGCCCTACAGACTGAGAAGCTGGCCTTATGATATTCCTAGGTGAGTGCTCTACCGACTGAGCTAAACCAGCCCTTTCATTTATATTACCTGTACATTTAATCTAGAGTCAATTGAAACATTCTGGCGGTTGTATTTTCTTTTCATCAGCATATTTTATTAATCTATAAATGAAATCTTATGAATAATGAAACTTGTAGGTTTTGTTATTTTTATGTTACGTCACAAACATTGCAACTCACAAAAGTCATCAGTACGCACTTTCTCAAATGAATCTACATCCAATCAAATTTGTTACTTTCTTTGTTTCACATAGAGACAAGTTGAGACACGACCAGACATCATCTTTTGTGATATTTGTATTATAAAGAAACATTTAAGAAAAATGAATTTTATTGTGTGTATGTGTGTGTGTACATTGATTTTTTAAGGTGGAGGTTTTTTTTAATTATTTTATTCCTTGCTCATTTTAAAAACCTTTCCTTATGATTAAAGCTTATTACTTCAGAATAGAAGCTTATTACATCAGCTTATTTCATCAGAATAACAAATATTAATCTATTTCATTGGTTCTCAAACAGTGCGTCCGGGTGCACTGGTGCGCCCAGAGCTTTTTCAGGTGCACTCCGTCGTATTCCTGAAAAATCTATCCAGATATGAAAAGCAAATGTATACTAAGTTACTATATTATACCATTTCTTTATGAACACTCAGCTTGTTTTGTTGCAACATTATTATGATAGTTATAAGTTACTTTTCTTGCAACTAAATAAAACATAGGTTTTAAACAATTATATTGAGAAAAATGAAAACCATTTATGGAAGTTTATTGAAAGTTAAAGAAAACAAAATCTTAATAAAAATATAAGATCATAAATGTTTTTTGTTTTTTTATATATATATATATATGAGAGATCACTAGTTATGCCACTTCATCACTGTCATCATTGTTAAGTTTGCTTTTGTTTAAAGTGTTATTTTTTATATATTTAACAGTTAACTTAATAACATATTAGTCCTATTTTGTATACAGTGTGCTATTAAGTATCTGTAGTACTGTAAGTGCACCCAGACTGTATAAAGTTTGAGAACCACTGATCTATTTGAAGGTTTCATCATCCTTATTTTATTTTTTTTTCAACCTGGAGTTTTTCACATTAATAGCAACTTTTTTTCCCCACTTTTTTCACAGTAATTCAACAAGCAATTAAAATTTTTTTCATATAAAGACTTATTTTTTAGAACAAAATATATTAATTTTTGACCAGTGTTTTGCCACTACCATTAACATCCGTACATTAACACATACCTACACATTTACACAGTGTAAACGCTTTTTCTGTTGTTGTTGTTGGTAACTGACTTGTTCCTGTGACCCGTGAAATTGGGTTGGACATGTGGTGTAGATGCGCACAAGTCGTGTGAACACCGCATCCCTTTGCCGCGTCTTTGGATCAATTAAAAATATCTTCAACAATGGGTACACAGAAAAGACGCAACTCTGATCTCTCTCCATGGCTGAAAATTTTTTTTTACCTCTCCTCTTATTTACAGTCTGTTAAGAAATTTCAACTTTTTCCTTTGTGTTATTTTGTAAACTTGTTCGTTTGTGTTTGTCAATATATATATATATATATATATATATATATATATATATGTTCTAATTCATTCCACCGTCTTCAGTTTTTTCCTTTATCATTTATCGTTTTTGTAGACTGTATTGGTTAAACTATTTGTCAAGTTACCCAGTCTAACAGCACAGAATAAGCAGCGTAACACAAAAACTTTTTTAAGAAGAAAATAAACTATTCATAGAATAAACAAATAATTTTCATTTGAATTAATACACAAAATTTTCCACCCACAAATAAGGACACATGTTTAAAACTTAGCTTTTTTAATTGTCACACTTTCAGTGATACTGATAGCTTTTTGATTTAGTGCGTCCTGGGATGCAAATTTGCTTTGAATGAGTCCCTTGAAAAATTTACGGGTCCCAACTAAAGCTGTCTAACTCTTACCTTGTAACCTATCCTGTATAATTCATTTCTAAGAAACTATTGAAATTTATTTACAGTTAGCTTCAAATGGTGAAGGAAGAAAAAAAGAAAAACACTGGGATGAGTCCCTTGAAAAATTTATGGGTCCCAACTAAAGCTGTCTAACTCTGATCTTGTAACCTATCCTGTATAATTCATTTCTAAGAAACTATTGAAATTTATTTACAGTTAGCTTCAAATGGTGAAGGAAGAAAAAAGAAAAACACTGGGATGCATGGATACAATTTTACTGTGTCCTTTTAGATTTTCGTGCATCCTATCGCGTACCTATCAGCATCTCTGCACTTTTAGGAGTGAAAAGAAAAATTAAATGAATACATTTTTTTATCACTTAAGCAATTAAGGACTGAATTGAAAAAAAATTGTTTCAAAATACTCATGAGTTTAGAGTTATATTTAAAAAAATTTGATGGAAACAAAAAAGAAACCCAATAAAATAAATGAACATTGTAGTATGCAAATTTTTAGCGATTCATTTTTAATTTGATTAGGAATTGGCTAAATTATTTTCCTCCTACCCTCTCCATTACTCCTTTCTTCCCCTTTTCTCTCTCTCACTCCCTGGTGTTCCTAAAATTCTTTTTGTCTGGTCATGGACCGGGTACTTCTGTTGTTTATAAGAATTTCTTCTCATTTCCCTTCCTGGATTGAATGATCTATTTGAATTTCAAAGACCCAGGAAATTTTACTTTTGTTTTGATTCTATTTTGTACGTATCCTATCAATCTGTATTGTCAAATCCTTTTTGTTTGCATAGTTATAAGTGGATCACTATCTCCTTACCAGTCATGTCTATGTTTGTACTCTTCTTGAGCTAATTTGCTATATCCATTTATCATATGATTGATGTTCCTTGTGCAGCAGAGACAGCATTTATTTTGTTTATGAAACTAAAACTACTCCTGTAGTCCATTCTTTACCGACCCAATTCACATGGACAAAAAGATTGAGATGCTCTTCATTATGACTGCTTAAACACATTGCCCAATAATATTACAACATTGGGAGACTAGAGAACAACTTTAAGGAAGTCTAGAAAGAAACAAGTCATTGTGTCCTGATTATGCATGGGTCACGCAAGACTAACGCACTCCTATATATTCAAACAAGAACAACAACCACAACCAGAAACAGGTCAAACAGCTTTGACTGTTAAACACTTATTCATGGAATGCAGGTTTTTTGCTCACATCAGAAACCGTTACTTTAAAGCAAACAATATGAAAGATCTGTTTGAAAATGTCAACATGGAGGATATTCTGTCCTTTTTGAGGGAAATAAAATTATACCATAGAATATAGACATGAAACAAATCAATACCATACAACATAATCCCAAATAATGCTAAAACATTTTTAAAACCAATTACTAAAAATTATAAATATAAATACATGATATGTATAACTTCCTAACCGTTAGGCATGACATAACCCCAGACGGGTTAATATGCCATTAAAATCAATAAATGTAAACAATTCTGAATCCCCTTGCTCACATCAGAAACCACTATTTTAATGCAAAGAATATGAAAGATCTATTTGAAAATGTCAACATGGAGGACATTCTCTCTTTTTTGAGGGAAATAAAATTATACCATAGATTAATATAGACATGAACTTAATACCATACAACATGATCCCCAATGAGGCTAACACCAATTACAAAAATACACAGCATATATAACTTCCTAACCATCAGAAACCGCTATTTTAATACAAAGAATATGAAAGATCTATTTGAAAATGTCAACATGGAGGACATTTTCTCTTTTTTGAGGGAAATAAAATTATACCATAGATTAGTATAGACATGAACTTAATACCATACAACATGATCCCCAATGAGGCTAACACCAATTACAAAAATACACAGCATATATAACTTCCTAACCGTTAGGCATGACATAACCCCAGATGGGTTGATATGCTGTTAAAATCAATAAACCAACCAACCAATCAACCATGTTATAAGCTTGTGGAGAATCGGAATCATCTCTCTTCCAACCTTCGCTGCATATTGCGGTAATGAGACGTGGTCATGCTCCATCTGGGTGTTTCAATTTGCAGCTTCCTGCATCCTGGCCCTTCACGCCATGACAAAACCAATTGCAGCCCACACAAAGTCTTAACACTGAGCATGCATCTGGGACATAGCAGTCAGACATGCCAGGCAACGCTGATGCTTCAAATTGGGTAAAATGTCTATTTATTCAATGATGCACCTCTGCTTTCATGCCAGATGCCATTCTGCCACTTGGCTTGGATTTGTATCAAAGCAAAATTGATTATGGGTTATCCACTACTGCCATATCACCAATATCTACCTCTGATGTTGTGGGAAAATAAGATAAATAAGAGGCATTATTTTCAGAACGACCCTCTTCTGAACATAAAGAGGCATTATTTTCACAACGAATCCTCTTCTGAACATAAAGAGGCATTATTTTCAGAACGAATCCTCTTCTCAACACAATGAGGCATTATTTTCAGAACAAACCTCTTCTGAACACAAAGAGGCATTATTTTCAGAACGAATCCTCTTCTGAACACAAAGAGGCATTATTTTCAGAACGAATCCTCTTCTGAACACAAAGAGACATTATTTTCAGAACGAATCCCTTTCTGAACACTATTCCTTTCCCAACTGAACATGGCACTCTCACATCAAATAGCAGTCGTCAGATTTCAATTATTTTCAGAACGACCCTCTTCTGAACACAAAGAGGCATTATTTTCAGAACGACCCTCTTGTAAACCCAAAATTTAGACTCTTGTTCTTCATTGGCCAAAATATATAGCCAATAGTGGTGACTCTGTAGAAAAATAGTGTTTTGTATCTGAAAACTGTCTCTACCCAAAGATGTTAATGTGCTACCTGTATCTATTGTCGTTTCAATAGTTTATACTTTCTGAACATCTCTTGTATAATATAAATCTTGCTGTGTTGGTCGAGTTGTGTATTTGCCACCAGTGCCAGTGTTTGGTATTTGAAGCCAAGTAAAAACTACAATTTTGAATGCTGATTTTCAAGGCAGGCTGTTCCCACGTAGAGGTTTAGATCCTGTCTCCCGTTCTTCTTATTTGACCATATGCTAGAAAAAAACAAATAAATCTCCCCCCCCCTCTCTCTCTCCTTTGTCATAGATGAATATCTATATATATATATATATATATGTATGTTATTTCCCAAAGTTAGCTTAGTCTAGTATAGGTTTGCAGTAATGGGTCACCCAGTGAGAATCAGTCTTATGATAATAGCCAATTGGATTTTGTGACCAGTTTACTAACCATTGAGCTATATTAGTCTTTTGAAAGGGGTCCAAAAATTCAAGGTAATATCAATCCTTTGAAAGTCTCTCCAGCAAACGAAAAATGCAATTCCTTTCCCAACTGAACACACCACTCTCACATCAAATAGCAGTCGTCAGATTTCAATTGATGTCCAAACACTTTCTTCCTCACTCGCCCTGTCAACGACAGTCCGTCTTTATTTCTGCTCGTTCGTATGCGCTTATGCAAATTCGGATATACTTTATTTGAGTCTCTACTAACAATACCTCAGCTATGAGGAGGTAGCGAGTTCGAGGATACGTAGCCGCTCGCTACAGGCCAAACATATCCTGACGCGCTTTGTTTGTGGGGGCTGGAAATCCGCTTGTTCATAGGGCTGCCTTTTAGTCTCGTCACACACACACACACACACACACACACACACTTATATAAATTATAATCATAATTTTGGCTCTGTTTATCTAATCTACTGATATACAAACTCCTTCACTTTATCAAATATTATTTCCTTTTTCTTCTGATTTGATTATTTCTATAAAGTAAAGAATGATACATATGTTTTTTTTTAGTGACTTTCAAATCTGGATTCATCATTCAGCATAATTTTAAATTTGATACAAAAAGTTTCAGTTTTTAAAAAAACTTTAATTGATTTATACAAACAAGTTGGTTGGTTGGCTGGGTGGGTTTTATGGCATGTTAACCCCTTGGGTTATTTTATGCCGAATATTTCTATTGGTAATTAGGTATTCAAAAATGTATAGGGGTTTTTTTTTGCTGTAACCAAGTTTACTGTTGAGAATTTTAACTTTAAGAGAGTGAGTGGGTGTTTTTTGTAGGTCTGTGAACTTACATCCTTGATAAGAGGCCTGTTCTTTTCAAAAAGTTTAATATCCTCTCGGGATCTATTTTTCCAAATAGTTTGTCCATGCTGTCAACATTGTAGAACTTTCTTCGAGTGTGGAAGAGGTGTGTGCATTCAATCAGAATATGTTTTTTTTAAAAGAAAAAGAAAATGTCTCTTTTTTTTGTTTTGTTGATTGATAAATAAAAGTTGCTTGCTATAGTTAATTAATAAAAAAAAGGAAGGTGTTAGGAAGACCTAACAAAAATAGAGTTGCTCCCCTTTGATCAGTAGGAGACTGATGGGAAACTTGGAAATGGGGTTTCTGCCATATCACTTTTGGATTGGGTTTGGTTGTGAGTGAATGCAACGGACGTGCGTCAGCACGGTTGAACTAGTGACCACGTGTGTTAGCACGGTTGGGCTAGTCAAGTCATGTTTAGGGTAGAAGCATCGTCTACCCTATCTTTGATAAAACCTTGTTAATTTTCCAACAACCTGGTCTTGCATTATTATTTCAGTCTTCCATATTTTTTCTGTATGTAAAAACATAACAAGATTTAAAAAACAATTATTGTTCAGTCAGGTGAAAAAAGAAAAAAAAATTCTTTTCAGACTTCATGTTGTGATTCCTTTTTCAGTTTTCTGTTCATTTCAAATAACTTTTTCTTGAAAAAAAAAAACAAAAAAAAAAACAACTTTCTTCTTTTCATGGAATATACACACAAAAATGGAACCCCATGGTGTAATGGTTAAAGTCATGGGAAATGGACTTGTTGCCCCGAATTCAAATCCTGGACGTGGTAATTGCATTTCACTTAGCACTAATACCCTTGGTAAAGGTATGAATCCTACTCTCCCTCCAGCTATGGGTAAATAGCAGGGAAGACTGGGTTCTTTAACCATGGCTAGGTAACCAGTCTAGGAGAAGGAAAACTCTGAATTCAAACCTGTTGAACTCCGCTTAAGAAATTGACCTTGTGTCACATCCTGCTCGTGCGGAGGGGTTGGTAAATATATATACACACAAAAATGATCTAATGGTTAGAGTCATAGGAATTGGACTCGTCGATCCGAGTTCAAGTCCAGGACGAAGCTCTTTGCATTTCACATGGCGCTAATACCCTTGGAAAAGGTATGAATCCAATTCTCCCTGCAGCTATGGGTAAATAGCAGGGCAAACTGGGCGCTTTAACACTGGCTAGGTAACCAGTCTAGGCGATGGAAAACTCTGAATTCAAACCTGTTAAACTCCGCTTAATAAATTGACCTTGTGTCGCATCCTGCTCGTGTGGAGAGGTTGGTAAATGTATATAATGTAGGCCATGCAACCTGGACTTACTACAATATAAAGTGAAATTGCATTGTTATGGTAACATGTGGCATTATATTATGGTCTTTTTTTATGTTAAATTTGATAAATAAAATTACATAAGTATTCATTGATGAATAAAATATTATTTGTCAATTTGGGCTGAGGCAGAACATTTTTTTATTTTTATCTGAGAATCCAACAGATGTGAAAACAAAAAGTATTATATTAAAACTGTTGAATTGTGATTAGTTTCATAGATAAATAAACCTTTAATTTAAGATATATTTAGATATGATGGTGATGGACTCTCCCGTCGATTTTTCGACGTATGAGGTTTTAGACAACGTCTTTCATCTAACCTTGTGTGTTAATCGCAGGTGACATTTAGCCCTGCCAATGATTTGCAAAGAAGTCCACAGATGGAACAAGAGTGTGCATTATTTAAATGTATTGCTGGGACACTAGCCAATACTCTAGTCCTTTCTCTAGCTTGACGCAGCTTGGTGACCTCCGATGCTGCAAAATTCTTAATACCATTGTAACACAAAGTCCTCCATATTCTACGATTGAGTGCTGTGCTCTCAAAAGTAGCATAATCTATATTTGCAGCTGAGAGGTTACTTTTCAGCTTGTCCTTAAACCTGAGCAATGGTCGACCCACGTTTCTTTTACGTGTTTACATGTGAAAAACAAGAAGTATTATATTAAAACTATTGAATTGTGATTAGTTTCATAGATAAATAAACCTTTAATTTAAGATATATTTAGATATATGTATGAGGAAAAAATGAGTAAAGAAAAGAAATGTAGATGGATAAAAATAAATTTTATCGATATCACTTTTAATCGATATCACTTACACATGTGTTTCGGTCTGTTTATCAAAATGTATACGGATTTACGTCATTATTATTATTAAAATAATCAGATGGAGTTGAAATGATCATGATAATAATAATAGGAAAAATGCATAAAATGTTCCGTACACAGATTTTGCCGACCTTCATCAGAGTATTATTTTTATTTTTTTTATCATCAGAGTATTATTTTTATTTAAAAAAAAAAAAAAAAATAATACTAAATAAATTTATTTATACTTAGATTAATGAAAATCACTTTTATATATATATTAGTAGTAGTAGTCTTCATCAGCGTATGACTAGCACAGGGATCTGTGCAGTAAAGTGAAGAGCTGATGGTAGGTGTGGTGCTCCACATCAGACGCAAAAATAATCTTCTTGGTCTTGCGCTAGTGAAAAGGGGATAGACTCCCTCGCTGTCTGGCTGATACTGACATTAGGCCGCCCCGACGACTTTACTTTACTAGAAGTAGAATAATGCAAAGTTTGGATTGAACTAGCGGATGAAATAACTTCTGATCATTGTCCTATTGCAAGCATTCTGTTTGGAGTGGCTGACACGATATCAAATTGGGATGTAAAGATATTTAAGAGAAGTCGGTATCAGCCAATCAGCGAGGGAGTCTATCCCCTTTTCACTAGCACTAGACCAAGGAGATTGTTTTTTGCGTCTGACGACTTTACTTTAATACAAATTGGGATGCAAAGATATTTAAGTAAATATTTTAATTTCAAGCAAGGTGGTTAGTAAAAGTAAGTAAAGTCGTTGGGGTGGCCTAATGTCAGTATCAGCCAATCAGCGAGGGAGTCTATCCCCTTTTCACTAGCGCCAGACCAAGGAGATTATTTTTTGTGTCTGATGACTTTACTTTAATACATAAATTAAGAAAAAAAAGAAACAACAAAAAATAAAAATAGATAAATAAATAAATAGAGAAGGGATTGTCAACATTAGAAATCTGCCCTTTATCACCGTGAGTGTCTCTTGTGTGTGTGTGTGTGTGTGTTTGTTTGTGTGTGTGTTTGTTTGTGTGTGTGTGTTTTTCTGTTAATGTCAACAGGGAACAAAGACGCTAAATGCTAAGTAATGCAGAAAGTTTCATTTTCATTTGATTATTATAATTTATCTTTGTGAACTTAAAAGTGTCAAACGAGTCAGCAGTTTTTTGAAACGTCCCATGTGAAATTGGCATTTGTTAGACTAGGTCAACTACGGTCAATGACTATTTAGTGAATTTATTGAGGATTAAAGAAAGTAATGTTTTTTTTTTGTAACAGGTGGTCTTTACTTTAATGAAATTGGAATTAGAAAATAGGGATTGATTGAACCAGAACATAATGAGAATTAAAAGCAATTGGTAATTTGCTTGAAGCATTGTTAAGTATGTTATAATATATTAATATTTTGAAGGCCAGTACAATGCGTATGAAAAATAAAAACAAAAACAAATAACATACAAAAATAACATCTTTTCGTTTTTATTTTTCATACGCATTGTACTGGCCTTCAAAATATTAATATATTATAATGAGAATTGATATTATATACATATGTATTTGTGTGTGTAATATATATATATATATATATATATATATGCCTATATGTGTGTTCAATTTATATATATACACACACACACACACTCCTAATATATATATTCATTTATTTACCAACCCCTCTGCACAAGCAGGATGTGACACAAGGTCAAGCAGAGTTTAACAGGTTTGAATTCAGAGTTTTCCTTCTCCTAGACTGATTACCTAGCCATGGTTAAAGGGCCCAGTCTGCCCTGCTATTTACCCATAGCTGGAGGGAAATTTGGATTCATAACTTTCCCAAGCGCTATGAGAAATTCAAACAGCTTTGTCCAGGATTTGAACTCGGGTGACGAGTTCACCTCCTACGATTCTAACCATTATGTTTTTTTGTTTTGTTTTGTTTTACGGCATATCAACCTCAGTGGGTCATTTAATGCCGATAAAGTTTTGAAATAAATCAATTCTTAATGGATAATACAATTTTTTTATAAATACATTTTTCTATTTAACCCATAGATGGGACCCTAACAGGTACTACCACTCCGGGTCAGAGTGGACCAGGGAGCAATGGTGATGAAGGGGTGCTCCACATTCCCCAAACCTCCAAAACTGGAACCTCATCATCAGATAGAGTTTAACGTCATTTCCAGGACATGTAGACCCTCAGCCACCGCCTTCTAGCACCCATATGATAAAAAGGGGTTGGGGCTTGCCATAAGGGCAATAGGGTTGGGAAAATCATATAGGTAGGGCTTGACGTGACCAGCCGATTGATCGGAGGGGGCCTCTCTGACCGCCCGTCTAGCCCAAGATAGGGCCAAAGTGGAGTATTGCATGTCATGAACTGCTCATCCACCTAGACTCTATCCTTAAGCATCACGGGTCGCCACGCACGGCCAACAGGTGGCCCCATTGGGGGAGTCTTACCCCTCTGCAGAGGTGCAATCGGTGCATTCTAACGCCCCACCAACAGGGCAGTCTAACCATTATTAATATATTTATGTGTGTAGATTGAAAAGCAAAATAAATCCTAGACAGCTACTTAATAATGCACAACTCTTTCTTCTGTCTGGATAAATGGCTGCTATACAACATGGTAGAATGATACCTTTGATATTCTGGTAATTGATATGTGGGTATATATATATATATCTATCAAGGCAGATTCCACAGCAGTCAATAACTGTTTATTATTATTGAATGTAGTTGCAGAGAATTTAGTGAGGTCTGCAACATGTTTTAGTGCAATGCTCAGTGGGGTTTAAATTACTGTGGCTAATGGGGTGTTCGGATGTCAGCTTATCAATGCATGAAGAAGGATTGGATTATCTTGTTTGGTTTGTTTTACGGCATATCAACCTTGGTGGGTCATTTAATGCCAACAAAGTAGTATATATATCTACCAACCCCTTCCGCATGAACAGGATGTGACACAAGGTCAATTCCTTAAGCAGAGTTCAACAGGTTTAAATTCAGAGTTTTTCTTCTCCTAGACTGGTTGCCTAACCAAGGTTAAAGAGCCCAATCTGCCCTACTATTTATCCGTAGCTGGAAAGAGAGTAGGATTCATGCCTTTCCCAAGGATATTAGCGCTAAGGGAAATGCAATTACCACATCCAGGATTGGGTATTTGTCTCATACCCCACTTGTATGGACTGGGCACAAGGCCTCGTTTTAAATTGGGCCCACCCACAATCCGAAGCTCATGGGTGGGAAAGAACAAAAATTGCCTCGTTGCCTGGGGGGATAGCCCCCTGGGATCGACGCTATTATTAAACTCTCGACAAGTCCAGCGGCCGAAGCTCGCTGGACCCCCGGCGTTAACCGGAAAACCGAATGTGCAATGAGTTTATATATATAAAAAAAAAGATTACCACATCCAGAATTTGAACTCGGGGCGACAAGTCCATTTCCCATGACTTTAACCATTACACGACGCGCTTCCATGGAATGTAGAATATGCTGTAGTGATGTGTTCAGTTGAACCAGTATTTAATTAGGATGTGATTTGATGCAATATTGGGTGGTGATCCCTCTAGTTGATCATTGGTGGTCTTGTTCTTTTACGATCTGTGGGTCCCTGCTGTTTTCATGTGCTGCTGATATCTGTTTGGAATTCACATATTCCTCCTATATATATATTACCAATCCTTCTGCATGAGTGACACAAGGTCAATTCCTTAAGCGGAGTTTAACAGGCTTGAATTCAGAGTTTTCCTTTTCCTTGGCCGGTTGGTATTCCAAGGTTAAAGACCCCAGTCTGTCCTACTGTTTTACCCACAGTTGGAGGGAGAATAGTTCGTTTCATATGTTTCCCAAGGGTACAGCTATGTATGTTTTTACCTAAGCAGGATGCGACACTAGGTCAATTTCTTAAGTGGAATTTAACAGGCTTGAATTCAGAGTTTTCCTTTTCTTAGACTGATTAGCTAGCCAAGGTTAAAGACTGTGCTCCTTTATATTCCTGTTATACTCTTGTTACTGTTGTTAAAGAAAACCTGTAGCTGCCACAGCTACACTACCTCTTTACCTATTATATCATACTTTTCTACTAGGCACATTTAGCCACCTGTTGGCCATGGGTGGCGACCCGTGATGCTTAAGGATAGAGCCCAGGTGGATGAGCAATTCATGACATGCAATACTCCACTTTGGCCCTATCTTGGGCTAGACGGGCGGTCAGAGAGGCCCCCTCCGATCAATCGGCTGGTCACGTCAAGCCCTAGCATCTATATGATTTTCCCAACCCTATTGCCCTTATGGCAAGCCTCAACCCCTTTTTATCATATGGCTGCTAGAAGGCGTAGCTGCGGGTCTACATGTCCTGGGAATGACGTTAAACTCTATCTAATGGTGAGTTTCCAGTTTTGGAGGTTTGGGGAATGTGGAGCACCCCTTCATCACCATTGCTCCCTGGTCCACTCTGACCCAGAGTGGTAGTACCTGTTAGGGTCCCATCTATGGGTTAAATAGAAAAATGTATTTATAAAAAAATTGTATTATCCATTAAGAATTGATTTATTTCAAAACTTTATCAGCATTAAATGACCCACTGAGGTTGATATGCCGTAAAACAAAACAAACCAAACTCCTTCAAACCAAATTAGGCACATTTAGTGTAACAGTTATGAGGAAATGTAAATCAGTGACCGAGTTCAAATCCTGGACAAAGCTCTTTTTGTGTTTCCTTTGTGCTAATCCCCTTGGGAAAGGTATGAATCCATATGTTCTTCTTGCACCAGCTATGAGTAAATAACAGAGTAGAGAAGACTGATTCTTTAGCTTTGTTTAAAGCAACCAATCCAGGAGAAGGAAAATCCCCCTTTAAAATTTGACCTAGCAAGAGAATAAGTAGCAGGGGAGAAGTGGGATCATGCATTTTCTAAAGGCACTAGTACCAGTGCTACCAATTGGAGAAAGGCAAAATGATCCAGTACTGTGCTACGTCAAATTTTGGGGCTTTTTAACTTAATTATTGTGATATGTCATCAGTGCGGGGTTTTTTTTTTTCTGGCTAAGCAAAAAATTTATCAGTGAACTGAAAGATTATTTTGTTGCTAATATATAAAGGAAAAAAAAAAAAAAACAAAAAAAAACGCCCTGTGAAAATCTATATTAAAACACATGTAGGTTGGATATGGCAGGAAAAATAAAGTAACATTCCTTCAATATATCAGAGCCCCCACCCCCCAAATAAAAAACAACAAAAAACAAACTGCAAGCTGTTCATAGTAATGACTGAAAACACAAGAATATTTAATTGAATTCTTTTTTGTTTGCTATGACAATATTACATTCTATATGGTTATAGGATTGAAGAGCTGGTGTACACAGGTTAGTGTGCGTGTGCGTGCTTGTATAAGTGTATGTTTAGATTTGTTTATTATAGATATCTCTCTAACTCTCTCTCTCTCTCTCTCTCTCTCTCTATATATATATATATATATATATATATATATATATATGTGTGGTGTGTGTGTGTATAATTCTGTTTGATTGTGTTAACTCTGTGTGTGTGTGTGTGTGTGTATAATTCTGTTTGATTGTGTTAACTCTGTGTGTGTGTGTGTGTGTGTATAATTCTGTTTGATTGTGTTAACTTGTGTGTGTGTGTGTGTGTGTGTGTGTGTGTGTGTGTGTATAATTCTGTTTGATTGTGTTAACTATGTGTGTGTGTGTGTGTATAATTCTGTTTGATTGTGTTAACTGTGTGTGTGTGTGTGTGTGTGTGTGTGTGTGTGTGTGTGTATAATTCTGTTTGATTGTGTTAACTGTGTTGTGTGTGTGTGTGTGTATAATTCTGTTTGATTGTGTTAACTATGTGTGTGTGTGTATGTGTGTGTATAATTCTGTTTGATTGTGTTATGTGTGTGTGTGTGTGTGTGTGTAATTCTGTTTGATTGTGTTAACTATGTGTGTGTGTGTGTGTGTGTATAATTTGTTTGATTGTGTTAACTGTGTGTGTGTGTGTGTGTATAATTCTGTTTGATTGTGTTAACTATGTGTGTGTGTGTGTGTGTAATTCTGTTTGATTGTGTTAACTATGTGTGTGTGTGTGTGTGTGTATATTCTGTTTGATTGTGTTAACTATATGTGTGTATATGTGTATATATATATATATATGTTAACATTTGTGTGTGTGTATTATGATGCATCAGTTTTCAGCATGGAAAACAATCAACAAACTGAATTCATATTCTAATTATAGACGTGATTGTGTTCACTTGGTACTAGCACCTTTATAAAAGGCATGAACCCACTCCTCCCTGTTCTTTATCTTCTTCACTAATGAATGAAGATCATCCAAAATCCTCATTCAATTGCAAATTGACTGAAGTTGCTTTATTCTATAAGTTAGAACATTTTAATCATATTAGTTACTACACTAATACAAAATTAACTATGATGTGCGTTTTTTGTTGGTTTAGGGATACACACACACACACACACACACACACACACACAAAATGAGAATTTTAGTGAATATATATATATATATATATATATATATATATATATAAGTGATGCTGATAGCTTTTTGATTTAGTGTGTCTGAAATGCTTTGAATGAGTCCCCGGGAAAATTATGGGTCCCAACTAAAGCCGTCTAACTCCTACCTTGTAACCTATCCTGTGTAATTCGTTTCTAAGAGACTGTTGGAATGTATTTACAGTTAGCTTAAAATGGTGAAGGTAGAACAAATAAAAACACTGGGATGCATGGATATGATTTTACTGCGTCCTTTTAGATTTTCATGTATCAGGAATGCTTGATGCGTACCTATCAGCATCTCTGATATATATATATATATATATATATATATATAGGGTCAATATTTAATCAAGCTAAATTTTATAAAATTATTGAAAATTCTAATTTTTTGGGGGTATTATGAATATCTGTATATTATGTGTGTTTGAGTATGTCGATAGATTGTTTTCTATCAATTAAAATCTGTCTATTTGTAAAAGAGACTCATGGTTAAATGAAAAAAAAAAAAAAAAAAAAAAAAAGATACGTGATTAGTTAGAAAATTCTTTTCCTGTAACAATCCCAAAATAAAACAGTTTTGAAAAACATTCAATAACCGATTCCAGAATTGGCGGTTTCTTTACCTAAGAAAGCCAATCCAAACTTGAAAGATATCTCTCACATCTCACTGCGCCAACCCCACCCACACACACACACACACACACACACACACACACACACACACACACACACACCAACCTATAAAAATAACTAGGATCATAGGACTGCACTTTTATACCCACACACTGTAAACAACACTCACCTTATTTTCACTACCAAATTCTTCTGTTACATCCAAGTATACAAATTGAGCACACAGTAGTTGCTGAAGTTTTAGTATCTTGCCTACCAACCACTTGCTAGATAAAAAAGTATATATATATATATATATATGTATGTATGTATATGTATGTATATGTATGTATATATATATTTGTGTATATATATATATATATATATCTTTTTACTTCTTTCTTCACTCTACTTGTGTATCCGTGGGTAACTTCTCTCACTCTGCTGAACTGTTTTAGTTATCAGCTGTTTAGGTAACTCTTCACTCTTATGATCACTTTGTACCAATCAACTTATCTTCTTTAGTGGTTCACAGAATTCATACAGAATACTCCCTCTTTTCTGTTCCTTTTTATCATTTTGTTTATACTTCTGCTTGCATTACCCGTATACCTGCTGTTGCTAAAAAAAAAAAAACCACAAAGAAAAACCCAACCAACCATAGACCTTCGTTTTTATCCATCATGGTATTTGGTTTCCAACCAACAATATATATTGGACAAATTCAGGGCGCCTCTTGTAGTGTAATGGTTAGCAAACTAGACTGGCAAACCATGACGAGTGAGTTTGAGTCTCACTGGGTGCTCCATACATTCAGCCTTGTGCCACATCTAAGCTAAGCTTAGTTAATAACTATACTGGACAATTTCTTTCTTAAATTCTCAATCTTTTTTTGTTTCTTTTCATTTTAGTTTTTAATCTGTTTTTTCGGTTATTTCCTATAAGTTTAACATAAACAAAGGGGAACCACTCTTGACTGATAAATTATTTATTTATTTATTGATCTACTAGGAAAAAAGAAGATTAGGGTTAGGGTTTAGGGTTAGTTTAATGGGAAAATAAATAAATAATTTAGCAGTCAAGAGTGGTTCCCCTTTGTTTATGTTAGACTTATAGGAAACAACCTGTTTTTCTTCCTTAAAAGTTGTTGATTAAAATATTCATTTTGTTTAAATTTCTTAGATGATGCATTGTTATCACCTGCAAAAAAACTAGGGTTAGGGTTAGGGTTTAGGGTTAGTTTAGTGGGAAAATAAATAAATAATTTGGGCTCTGTTTTTTCTGGTCACCCTGTATACACGGGTACCCAGAAAAAAGAGAACCTGCAAATTTTGTAATATAACTGTTAATTTTAACTGGGGGGGGGGTAGGGTTGGGTTTTCGGGAAAAACGCCGTAAGTTGGTTGTTTTTTTTTTTTTTGCAAGTGACACCACTTCAGCTACGGACTTCAATCGTAGCTGGTGTTTTTTTTTTTCAGTAGCAACCGGCTAGCGGTTTTTGAGGCAGGAAGACGGGATGGTTCTCAGTGAAGAGTACCAAAAGGCCATATAAAACGGAAAAATATAATAAGAAAGAAAAGAAAGAGAGTAGGAGAAAGATAGAGAAGTGATAATGCTAATCTGTTTCAGTCGAACATAATGAAAAGATGAAATGAAGGAAAGAAAGAAAAAAAGTGTGAGAGAGAGAGTTAAATCAAGATTATTATACTTTTTTATATATTGAACTGTTTGGCAATAGCTTTTAAGTAAACCTCAAACACTTTAATAATTAAATTATCATACTGTGGTATATCCACAGGTCCTGCTAGTATTGTATTATAACCATATCAGAGAGATACTGGGACCATATTAACTTTAGGCACCCCTTTTTGATCTCGATTAAGAAAGGACATGTTTTTCATTTACACCGTCAATATCCGGTTGTTTGTTAGGGGTTAGGGTTAGGGGTTAGGAGTTAGTTTTATAATTTTAAAAAAAATCTAAAAATTCTATTAAAACAACCGGATATTGACGGTGTAAATGAAAAACATGTCCTTTCTTAATCGAGATCAAAAAGGGGTGCCTAATCATCATATGGTCCAGATACTGACCTATTTTGTTTAAGGGAAATCCAGTTTCATGCCTGACAAAGACACCCTACATTTTTTGTCAGCCATTTAGATCATGGATTATCTTCTAATCTATTTAGCCATGTGTATCAAGAAACGGGGAATCTGTATTGTGAAATATCTAGATTAGTCATACCATCTGTTTGGCTGACTATTAAGAGAGATTCTCGTGAACTAAGATGTCCCCAGACATAAATTAGGAGAAATGAAAAAAACAAAAAAAAAAACAACTCTCATGCTGAGAATATTAAGCTGTAATTTGATAGTTCATATGTATACGACATAACAGAATATGGTGTAATTTACAAGGATGATTTTTATAAAGGTTTTTTTTTTTTTAATTAGTTCTTATCATCCATTATTAAATTTGTTTAGGTGGTGGCTGCGGGTCTAGATGTCCTGGGAATGACATTAAACTCTATCTGATGGTGAGGTTCCAGTTTTGGAGGTTTGGGGAATGTGGAGCACCCCTTCATCACCATTGCTCCCTGGTCCACTCTGACCCGGAGTGGTAGTACCTGTTAGGGTCCCATCCATGGGTTAAATAGAAAAATGTATTTATAAAAAAATTGTATTATCCATTAAGAATTGATTTATTTCAAAACTTTATCGGCATTAATGACCCACTGAGGTTGATATGCCGTAAAACAAAACAAAACAAAAAATTTGTTTATTGGTAATTATTTCATCTTAATGGACCAGTTTAGCTCAATTGGTAGAGTGTCTGACTAGGAATCACAAGGTTCCAGGTTCAATACCGGCTCTCTCCAACTCAGCATATGAGTCGCACAGGGATTTGTGCGGTAAAGTAAGGAGCTGATGGAGGTATGGCACTCTGCCTCAGACCCCAAAAACTATCTTCTTGGTCTAGTGATAGTGAAAAGGGGATAGACTTCCTTGCCGTCTGGCTGATAACGACTTTACACCACCCTGATGACTTTACTTTTATTTACTATTTCATCTTAATTTCAGTTGCTTTTGATCATAAATACTCAGACATGTCACATTCTACAGCCAGTAATAAACAGCCACAAACTATTTCATTTAATTTCAGTTGCTTTTGATCATAAATACTCAGACATGTCACATTCTACAGCCAGTAATAAACAGCCACAAACTATTTCATCTTAATTTCAGTTGCTTTTGATCATAAATACTCAGACATGTCACATTCTACAGCCAGTAATAAACAGCCACAAACTATTTCAGAAATTCTGGCAGAAAAAGATCTTCCATTGTTATTTTTTAGATTTTAGTCACTTGCCATGAACCTCTCCAATCCTACAAATGTCAACCATATGTCATATTTATTATTAAAAAATGAAGTTCAGATTTCACACTCATGTTAATGTGAATGCAGAGTTCCCAACATCGTTCTCATCCTTTCCTGCAGTAATCTCTTACAACCAGATTGAAAGCCATTGATAGTAGGAATCATTCATATCAACTAATTGTAATATAATAACAAAAACAAGAATGAAAATATTTGTTCAAATCATTTGTGGTTTAAAACTCTTAACATCCAGTTCAGAATTTTCTAAGTCCAGAGCCCCATTCCTATAAGGATTTATGAATAAATGGCTAAAAATGGCATTTTCATTTAAAGTTACCTGTTATTTCCCTTAAATCAAAGACTTCTAAATATGTTTAATATTACATTTAAACAAAGGCTATCATTTGGGGTAGATAAGGAAAATAAATGTGACTTCTGGCCGGGTGGAATGAGGCGGTATAGGACATTAATAGTTAATGATGATGATTTGTTGTAGAATGTCAGTCAGTTTTTGTTGTGGCCTGGTTAGGGGCCAGAAAGACACAAGAGACGAAATCAGTTAAACAAATATATTAACAAAAAACAGTAGTACAATTATATACCAATGAGTCGGTTACATGTGAGGCTGTCTTAAATACAGTTTTTATTTCCAAAATATTTTTTATCTTTAAATAAAAGGATGCTGTTCAGAAATAGTATCACAAAATTTGTAAAATTTGTTTTTGTAAGATACAATATAAGTTCAAAAAATCATCTGTTCATTTATTTTCAAATATTTGAAAGTTGAAGTTACCGGTGATGAGTTAAAATATGAACCTTTCATTAAGTTGATGATTTGGGGTGCCTATTGAATACTTGTTCCTTTTTTTATTTTTCTAATGTTTTTTTTTTTTTCATTTTGTCTTTAACAGAAGAAATTGAGGAAAACAAATCTTCATTGGTTGAGATGAGGAAAGTTGTCAGATCATTAAAAAAAGAACTTACCCAGTTAAAGGTATTCATTTTTCTTTTCTTGTTTTCATTTTGTTAAATCTCTACATATATAAAGGGCAGTTGTGTGTATGTATGTCCGGGGGTAATGTATCTCTACATATATAAAGGGCAGTTGTGTGTAATGTATGTATGGGCAGTTGTGTATGTATGTATGTAATGTATCTCTACATATATAAAGGGGTAATGTATCTCTACATATATAAAGGGCAGTTGTGTGTATGTATGTCTGGAGGAAACTTTGAAAATAAAACAATTAACAACAAAGTAAATAGATATACACATTAAATAACACCAAGACTTGGTTTTTGAGCAAAAATAATAGAGATTTGATTTATGTTCGTGAAGATAATTAAAAAATAAAATTTAAATGATAACAGCATGGATTTTTTTTTCATTTAATATTTTAGATAGTAGACATTAACATTTAATTTCAGAGTAGCTGGATCAATGCAAGGTCTATTTTTTTTTTTTTACATAGGAATTTAAATGGGACATCCCACGAGGATTCAACCCATGATTCAGTAATAATGGATCTGCGGGACTAACTTTAAAAAATCCCCCTCTACCCAGGCGATGCCGGGTAGTCGCTGCTAGTCATTTATAAAAGTCAATTAAAGAAAACTGGTCTTGACTTTTGAGGAGTGGTTAATCTAATTTTCAAAAACTAGAGATTATATTATATTATTTTATAATATATTATACATATTTTATTATTACATATTTTTCAAAAATTTTGTAATATAATATTATTATTATATTATTTATATATATAATTCATGTTCTATATTATATATACTAGCAAATATACACACCCTCCGGGTGCAAGTATTTAAGTTTTAATGTAATAAAATATTATATTAAATTAGAAAGGCTAATGAAACTAAATAAGAATACAGATAAAAAGATTTGAAACAGAGGGAGTATAATAAAAGATTTGAAACAGAGGGAGTATAATAAAAAATGGAACAACTGAAACTTACTCTTCCATCACTCTCGTCTTTCATTGTTATTTTTCTAATTTAAGTATTTAGTTAAAAGAGGAAGTAAAGAATAAAATGACAGTTATTTTTTCTTGTTAATGGATTTCTTTTAAGATTAATTGAAGAGATTTTTGCTTATATTCATTAAAATAAAACCAAACAGTTAGAAATCAATAATACTAAGCACATATTTAATAAAATCACATTTTTAATATCAATATGCAAATTAGCCTTCCCGTTTACACTGTAAACCGTTATTTTGTTGTATATATAAATACAATTGCATGTTTTAAGTATGTAGATATGGTTAACAGTATTAATAATGTAAAACAATTTTATTAATAATTGAGGTTTAAATATAAATAAAATCATTGAGAATGTGATATCAATAACTAAGGGAATTGTGACTTGAGTAGTAATATAGTTTCGGTTACAGACAGAAAAACACACAATCTCCATTATAATAAGATAATTCAAAGGAATTTTGTAATATAATATTATTATTATATTATTTATATAGAAAACTATAATAATTATATTATATTATATTATAATAATTATATTAACATTGTTAATATCCCTCAGTCATTTATAAAAGTCAATTAAAGCAAACTGGCCTTGACTTTTGAGGAGTGGTTAATCTAATTTTCAAAAATTAACTTAATCTCATTAATCCCAATTTAATCCATACTGATTTGCATATTTAAAATATTAGCAAAAACTGTCATTAATCAGCTGAAAACACATTAGCATATTTGGTCATGTGACATCACTTCTGCTAAAACAAGGTGTGATAAAAAAAAAAAAATAACAAGACTGAAACTTTAAATTTCTTTAATTTAAAAACTTGAATATTAAATAATTCATATGTCTAGATGAGGCAGTGCCAGTCTCAATGCATTTTTTGAAAGAAATATTTTTGGTGAAACACAGTATTGCGCAAGTGCAGCACCCTCTATACTCACCAGACCATTTTTTCAGTTTCCTAAACTGAAAATTCATAAAGAAATATAATGGTGAAGTTTCATGCCATATCAAAAGAAGAGTTTCATTGGTGCTTTGACCAATGGTAAACTCACTGGAGTAAGTGTGTTGAATGCCAAGGAGACTATTTTGAAGAAATTTAATGCTGTGTATGACCTGCTCGGTTCTGATCTGCTGTCCAGTCTTTTTTTTAATATCGACGTGTGTAGAATCTTCAAAATAATCCTCGTCGCCACAAAATCTGTTGTATCCGAGATGTAGGGATAACAGAAATGATAATAAAAACAGGGAAATTGTTAACAATAACAATATTTGTTTTATTTATTCTCACTGACAGGGAAATACAGTGGATGGGTTTGGATTAGAGTTCTGGCTAGATGAGGATAAAAGTGTATGCCCTGCTCGGTTCTGATCTGCTGTACAGTCTTTTTTCCCCTCCTCTTTGGAGAGTCCGGTTCGAATCGTTAGGGGGGAGATAACTCTCCCTAACACTATATTTAATAAATACATATTATTTTTCCTTCTCCTTAGTTAGTTTGTAGTAGTTTGTACTACCACCTTGGCACAAGGAGGGAACCTTTAGTTTCTTGTTTTAACCAGTGATCTATACCTACTTGTACAGTTTTCTTTTGTTGTATTATTCAATTGCAGGGATCACCAAACTTTTTTCGTGGTGCGCCGGATAATTGAAAAAATAACAAGTGCGGGCCACATTATTATTGTGTTCAATACTTGCTAGCCAGAATGAAAACTTTGAGAAAAAGATGTAAAACAAAATTTATCTTTCCATGTTATATTCATGGCTGAGTAGTGTAAGATGCACAAAAACAAATTTAACTAACATATTTATTTTCAAAACATTATCAAAAACATTACAAATTCAAGTATCGTCGGCAGGCCTGATAAAATGCCTTCGTAGGCCGGATCTGGCCTGCAGGCTGTAGTTTGGTGACCCCTGTATTATTGTGAAGAGTTTGGGGTATTGTTTGCATTCAGAAACCAATAATCTATATTGCTATTATTTTAATTTTTCTTCTAGGAAAAGAAAGACAGATACTTCCAGATTTTGTTAGACAATGGTAAGTCTACAACTAACACTTTAAAAATGTTTTTTTAAAAATTTTTTATTAAAAATTACTATTTATTTTTATTCATTTTATTTTCATTCATTCATATTTGATTGCCTAAGTAAATGAGCAAGACATTTTAAAGATTTTTTATTTAATCCAAATCTTTTTATGAGGACCATATGATCTTTAGGCACCCCTTTTGTGATCTCATTTCATAAGGAAATTTTTTTTTATTTACACCGTTAAAATCCGGTTGTTTGTTAACAGACGATTTTTAGAGTTTAAAAAAAATGATCAAACTAACCCCTAACCCTAACCAACAACCGGATTTTGACAGCGTAAATGAAAAAAATATCCTTATGAAACGAGATCGCAAAAGGGGTGCCTAAAGGTCATATGGTTCAGGGGTTATTTAGACTATTACACGCCTGGATACCAACCCAGGTATTTCTATGTTTTCGCGTTAATTTATGTAACACATAGATATTCATGTGTTGTCAAGTGATCTTCTTTTTAATTTGATATTTTGTATAATTACAGGTTTACTACCAAAGAAAGAAATTCTAGCTGCAAACAGAAAGAAAAATACAGATTCATGTAAAGCCTTTCAATCAGGTAAGGGAACAGAAATTTTTGGAATTATGCAATTTAAAAAAATTATTTGCCTTAAAAATTTATTTTTTCAACAACTTTTATTTTAAAAAGAAATGCAAAATGATGGATTTATAAACAAATCACAAAACTTTATTTAGTGATTATTAAAAAAAAAAATGTTTGCTTGTTATGTTTTTGACAAAGTTAAGTTTTTAAAAAAAAATTTTAAAACTCTTAAAGTCCTATACCACCTCATTCCACCCGGCTGGAAGTTTTTTTTAACTAATCAGCTCCAAACAATAGCCTTTGTTTAAATTTAATATTAAACATGTGTAGAAATCTTTGATTTAAGGGAAATAATAGGTAACTTTAGATGCAAAGTCATTTTTAGCCATTTTTTTAAAATATATATCCTTATAGGAATGCTCTGGACTTAGAAAAATCTCAACAGGATGTTAAGAGTTAAAAGAAACAAAAAGTTAATTAAAAATTGGTTTCATTTCTCTTAGAGATTTTTCTTTAATAATTTCTTTCTCTGAAATATAGAAACATATCTATAAAATTTTCTAATTCTGCATCTGTCTCATTGCTAAGGACTTTGATTCTCACTGGGTGCCCCATATTTCTGGCCTTGTACTAAACTAAGCTAACTTAATAAATGACCTGGCTTTACAGCTATTCTACTATTTTGAAAACTACATATAAAAAGAAATGGATGGGTAAGATAATCTACACTTTAGAAAAAGAAAAGAAAAAAGATACAATTTCCTCTTATATTATCTCTTAACATCCTGTTGAGAATTTTCTAAGTTCAGAGCCCCATTCCTATAAAGATTTATCAAAAAATGGCCTTTTCATTTAAAGTTACCTGTTATTTTCCATAAATCAAAGACTGCTAAATAATTAATATTACATTTAAACAAAAGCTATCGTTTGGGGTAGATTAGGAAAAGAAATGTGACTTCTGTCCGGGTGGAATGAGGCGTTATAAGATGTTAAGAGTTAACAGGGTTTTTTTTTACCCCCTCCCCTCAAAAAAAATACTAGAAGCTGCTACCCACCATTGCTTGGGATGAGGCGGGGGGAACAGTGTATTGATTTGTTAACTTTTTAGATTTACAAATGCTGGACATTTTTAAGTAGAATTTCAATGCTATTTCTATGTATTTTTAAATATCTTTGAATATAAATAAAATCTTCATAATTTTTACACAAAAAGCAAGAACTGGTGATATTTAATGCGTATATATATATATATTTACTTTATTGTTAATTATTTTCTTTTCTTAGTTTCATCCAGATATACATACATACCAACTGCCCTTTATATATGTATAGATTATATTGGCATTTCAGTCTCGGAAGACTATAAGGTAGTTTTTGTGCCCCTGAAGTTACAGTGCCTCCTGTGACTGTGAAGTCCAATGTTTGAAAAACATTCTCGACCACACGTCGCATTTATGGCAGGGCATATGTCTTGAGTCACAGTCTTTGGTGCACTGAAGCTTGTTGCTCAATCCAACAGTATGCTAACTCACTTCAACATATGTGTGTATGTGTGTGTTTGTATAAAAGTAATATTGTTGAAAATGTTTCTTTGCAGTGGATTTCATGTCTGATGAAGATGATGATGATGATGATGTACAACAAAAGGTAAAAGTAAAAGCGCCAGAATCGATTGATGTTGAAAGCATTATGGAAGAATTCCGTTCAATTCCTCGAATGTTATCTCCCTTACCATTATCAGAGGTAAGAACCATCTCTTCTTTAATATCTTTCAATCTTCTTTAACTCCATTTGGTGAAGAGATAAGAAAAATCCCTTTGAAATCTTTTTATTTTCCTTACCCCACTAGGCAATAAAGTGTGGAGTACCATTTCATTGCCATTACTCCCAGGTCAGCATTGACATAGAGTGGTCCTGGGAGTAATAAGATATGTTAAGGTCTTATCTATAAGTCAAACAAATCTGTATGAAAATTATTATTATTATTATTGGATAGAAATGCTTGAAACTATATAAATGTTCAAACAAAAGATTATTATACGAAACTTAATATAGATTTGTCGTGAGGCAAAAAATTCAGGAAAATTAGTGAGGATTGAGACTCAGTAATAATTGGTTTATAAGACAAGCACTTTTTAACCATTACACTTTATCCTTTGTTACTGTCTCTTATTGACAAAGATTTATCTAAAAAAGAAAAAAAAAAATGAATAAACTATAGAATTTGATAATCTCAGAATTAGAGAAAGTTTATTAATAGCTAGATTACACCCTCGCATAAACAGTAGGTTATAATTAAACACTGAATATATAATTAGTTAACATACACATTCCATAAATACAATGTATATATAAAAAATAAATAAATAAAAGGAATGAAATTGAAATTGATTGAACAACGGATATCACGGCTCTTCCGTGAGGCGTTATAACAACCCGCGAGACGCGTGTTTATAACGTCCAAAACAAAAAACACACAAGACCGTGTCCATTTCAAAAACAGTCTCTGAAGATGAAGTTTCTTCGAAATTGAATAGACACTGGACATTATTTTATTTTTTTTATACGCATTGTAATTTCCTTCTTAATATAAATAAATAATAATATGTTATTGATATTCGGTCATCCATTGGATCTCAAGAAACTATGGATCTGTATTTGGATTTTGGCTTGGATCTGGGAAAGATTTCTATGAAAGACTGGCAGTTGCCTATGCTGCAGGTCTCCCTTCTTCCCAAGAACAGTGTTATTCAAGGAAAGGGCTAAAGTACTATGTGACTTGGCATGAGTGTGTCTGCAGGAGTTACTAAAATGAGGGTGAACACAATGTTGAATTACTCTCAGGGACTCCAGGAACTCCTGGTTGTTATCCTGTTGGGTAGGGGACTTGAATTCAGAGTTTCCTTCTTCTAGATTGGTTATCCATACCAAGGCTAGAGAGCCCAGTGTACCCTACTATTGGTAATCTGAACATTAGCCACATAAATGAGAGTAACCTCTCCTTGTTTCTTTCACTTTGAGGAAGCCGTTTGTTTTGATCGGCCATTTTCATTTAACAGTAATCTATACAACTGCATGTTTTAACACGAAAATATCATAAAATATGTTCTTAATAACAATTAAGTTCATTTCAAATAATGCGCAAGCACAATTAAGAACACATTTGGTGATATTTTCGTGTTAAAACATTCAGTTGTATTGATTCAAACAAATTTGTATTTCCTGTGTAGATTTATGGTGAAATGAAAATGGCCAACCAAAACAGACGGCTTCCTCAAAGTGAAAGAAACAAGGGGAGGTTACTCTCATTTATGTAGCTAATGTTCAGATTACCCTACTATTTACCAATTGATTGGGGGGGGGAAGGAGAAGAAATGGATTCATGCCTTTTCTATTAGCATGAAATGAAATGCAAATAGCTTCAAGCTGAATTTAAACTTGGTTCATCAAGTCCATTTTTCATTGTGCCCCTATGTTTCCTATTATCACTGCTAGTGTATAATAACAATAACAAGAGACATGGTAATGACAGATCAAAGAGAAATTAATGGATGAATTAATTCCTTAGATAAGATACAATGTTTGATATAATTAGTTATATTAATTTTTTAATCATTCAACCCAGGAAGGTTGATATTTTATGTTCAATAAGTTTAATTATGCAATGTTTAATATAATTCCTTAGATAAGATACAATGTTTAATATAATTAATTATATTAATTTTTTAATCATTCAACCCAGGAAGGTTGATATTTTATGTTCAATAAGTTTAATTATACAATGTTTAATATAATTCCTTAGATAATATACAATGTTTAATAGATATGATTTTGTTTGCTTAATTACACTTGTTACTTAATTAGTAAAGCTGATTGTATGAATAAGGAGGACATGAGTTCAATTCTCACTAAGATCTTTATTATTATTATTATTATTATTATTGTTTCTGATATGTGGTGTTCCTCATTGTTGTTGAAATAATGACTGAAATGAGTTATGATAAAAAAAACTGTTAAAATTAAAAATAAAATAAAATATAAATAAAAATTAACGATTTAAAAATAATTTTTTTTGTTTATTTTTTTTTTTATAGAATGAACTGGATTCTTCATTGGATGGTTCTGAGAAATCGGTAAATGATCTGGCAAAACTTTTAGAATTAGAATTCTTACAGAGTTCCAATTTGCCCAACCAAGAATCTGACAATAAACCAACAGAAATTGTCACATCAAAAACTGAATTTGTTAATCCAGTAAAAAGTTCTACCAATCCTAAGTTGACCAATTCATTAAATTCATCTTTGTCAAATTCTGATTCCAAAAAGAATTCTTTAGCAGATCAATCAATAAAACACTCCAATTTGGCTGTGCTGGGATCGGCCGACATTGGTCACCTGTCATCTGACTCATCTGATGAAGAAGAGAAAACTAAATCATCATTTAAATCAAATCCATCAGCATCAGTTTTGCCTATAAACAGATCAAACAATTGTCCAAATGGAACAGAATTTTCTAATATTAATAACACGTCCTCAAATTTTGCTGATAAAGAAAAACTTAAGACTTCATCACAATTAACTCATCCTCAACTTGAATCTTCATCTAATAATTCTTTGAACAGTTTGACTGAAGAACATCAACAAAAATCCCCTAAACTTTTCAACTCTTTACCTCCGTCTATTAGTAAATCATCAAGTATTGTTCCTTTGTCTGAAGATAAAGTTTGTAAAGTTAATGGACTAGACACTTCTTCAGTTTCAACTCTTCTTCCTGACTCAAATTTGAAACCTGATTCTATAAAAACTAACAAAGAGTCAACAAACGATTTAGATCAAAGTAAGGCAGCTAAAAATAATTTGGATTCAGTTGAACAAATAAAAAATTCAGAAAAAGATTTAATGCATTCACAAACGACTTCATTTAAGTCAGATATGATCAATCTTTTTGGCAGTGAATATCTTTCTTCTTCAAGTGATAGTGATGAAGAGAAGACAAGTGAAGATCCTAACCCTACAGATAAGATTAAATCTATTACTTCTGTAGAGACTAACCACAAAGACATCCACCCAGAAGGCAAGATGTTAGAAAGCTCTCTTCTATTAACACTGATAGTAAAAATCCAACCAGTATTATTAATAACAAATCTGAGATATCTCTTCCAAAAAGTGAGACATCAATTTCTTTTCCTAAAGAAAAACTTTCTGAAGTTAATTCAAGTTTGAATAATGAAGCAGTTGAGAAAGCATCAACCAGTAAATTGCCAAGTTCCCTTGTTGAACAAAATTCTGCTTTAAATGATTCCGGTGACTCCAAAAATGATCCCTGTGCCTTTCCTAAAATGCTTCAAACTGATCTCAAAAATAAACCTTGTTTGGAACATGCTAAGAACTCTGATCAAAATCCTGAAAAGAATTTGCCGCCGCCTTCTTCAGAAATTTGTGTTATTTCCGAGAAAATTGATCAAGCAACTTCCAAAGAAGTTTGCTTGTTTGACCGTTTGTCTTTGGATAACAATTAAAGAATGTTGATGATCAAGTCAATCCTGAAATTTCTGGTTCAAAATCTGGATTGCCAGATAAAGAAGATCTAACCAATTCATCCAGGAGCTTAAAAGATACACCAGAAAAAGCGAGTACAACTAGTGATCTTCAAGAAAACCAGGAGTCCACTGCCATAGACAAAAATAAGCATACTGAAATAAGTGCCAAGTCTTTTACTGATACTCCTGAACTCATGGTAACCGATAATAGAGAAGAAACCAAGAAAATACCATTAAATAGTTTATCAAAAGTTCATTGGAAGAGAAATCATTTTTAGAATCCACAAAGAACTGTAGTATTGACCGAGAAATCTTTGAAGTAACCATGACAAGAAACTCTGATTCCTTTGAACGCAACCAAAATTTAGCATCTTCAAAAGAGAAAGATCAAAATAATCTAGCGATAAAATGAAACCTTTAGTAAAAGATGATCTTATAGACAAAAGTGTCAAGTTAACAACAGTGGATGAGCCGTTAACATCTGAGAAAAGTCAAGTAGATAACAAAGGGAAGGATGAAAATAATAAGACTCTTCATCAATCAAATGAAAACACTGAAGATCTACTAAAAGAAAATGATAAGAATATTGTTTCTGTAGATGCATGTGCATCTTCAACTGAAGAACTGCAAATAAAAACTAAGAAAGAACCTGAACTCTTGGAATTATCAGAAAATGGTAAAGATACAGAATATTCTTCACACTTGCTTGCAAGTTCAATGAAGCTTCAAAACAGTTTGGCTAATTCAACAGAAATTCAAAATGAACCAACAGAAAATTCTTCTGAGTTGAACATTTCTTCAGGTCTTAAAACTGTTGAAAATTGTTGTATTCCGTCTGTTCCTGATATGAACCCTTGTTTAGAAATAACATCTTCAAAAGATTTAGCTGTAAATAATTCGTCATTCAAAACTTCTTCTATTGATGAAATAATGTTAAAAAATTCCGAATCAGTTTCCAATGATCCTTGTACAAATTCTGGTGACAATTTACAAGTTTCTTACCTTTCTAGTGGAGAAAAATCTGCTGATGTTCCCAGGAAGTCAGACAAAATGATCTCTCCCTTAGAAAATAAATCTATTTCTAAAAAGCCGAGTGTCCTTACTGAAACTGATATCAATAAAGTAGATCAACTATCTTCATTAACTTTCCCGTCTGAAAAGGGATCTCCCGATCTGGATGCTATGTTTGATGCTGCGGACAGTCTTTTAAGTCTTAGTAGTCATGGTACCATAAATGGTTCACTTTCAAGTGACAAGGAAAATGAACTGAACGATTTGTCTGATAAATCAATTCTTAATGGAAGTGATTTGAAGAAATCAAACAAAACAGAAGAATCTGTTGCCAATTCTACTGAAGAAACTGAAGATTGTGAATATGTGAAAAATGAGATGAAATTTGATAATTCAAGCAGATTGTCTGAGAGTAGCAAAGATGCTGAAAGTTTAACAAATAATACTGAAAACATTCCAAAAAGACTCAGTAGTGGTTCAAGTTCATTTTCTGAAAATGGCAACTCGGAGGTTTTAAAAGATGGCAGCAAAGAAAATGGTGAAAATAGTTTGGATTTCAATAAGTTACCTCAAAATACTAAAATAGCAGAAATTTCAAAGAAATTTGAAGAAATTGGAAGCAGACTCAGTAGTTCCAGTTCATTGTCTGAAATGAGTGAAGACTCAGAAATTTTAAGGAATGATTTAGAAAACGGTAAAAGACATGAATCATTTGAAGATATTAAAAAATGTTCAAACTTAACCAATTCTTTAAAAAATAACAAAGAAATCGGTGCCAGTACAGATTCTGAAAATCTAAAGAATTGTGTTAATGATGAAAGAGTTAAAAATCTTAATCAGTTGTCTGAGAGATGTGTAGAATCAGGAAGCTTAAGGAATGGTACAGAAAAAAATGATGAGAAGGATGAAAATCTTGGGGACTCTGAATCTTTGAAAAATATCAAAGAAGAAAATGGCAAGGAATTAGGTAGACCTGTGGTGGAAATTGCAACTATTGAGGCATCTGAAAGTCTGAAGAATGATACCAAAGAAATTACTAAGAATATCCACAATTTGAATGGTGTGTGTAAAGATACTGAAATTACAGACCCCCCATCGAAAAATGATGAGAAATCTACAAATAATGAGTTAGAATTTGTGGATATGAATCTTGAATCCAAAGATGTTTCTAATGAAGTTGAGAACAAGGAAAGCAAAGCGTTGGCTGGCGGTGATGATATAATAACAACGAATGATGATAGTGTTTTTATCAGCCAAAATGAGAATGTAAAAGAAACATTATCAATAAGTATGAAAGAAAATGATAAAAAGTATGAAAGTCTTGGGAACTCGGAATCTTCAAAAACTAATATTGAAGAAGAAAACGGCAAGGAATTAGGTAGTCTTGCAACTATTGAGATATCTGAAAGTCCAAAGAATGATACCAAAGAAATTACTAAGAATATCAGAAATTCCAATGGTATGTGTAAAGATATAGAAATTCCAGACCCCACATCGAAAAATGATGAGAAATCTACAAATAATGAGTTAGAATTTGTTGGTGTGAATCTTGAATCCAAAGATGTTTCTAATGAAGTTGAGAACAAGGAAATCAAAGCATCGGCTGGCGGTGATGATATTATAACAACGAATGATAATAGTGTTTTTAGCGGCCGAAATGATAATGCTGAAGGAAACATTATCAGTAAATAAGAATAAATCTCAGAGCCCCACTACAAATGAAGTTAGTGACTTTAATGATTCTTTAGATTATTCTGTCTCTAAAGATCTGTCTTCCATGGATGAATTCTCTGATTTTGAATCGACAGAATTGCTTCCGGTGGTAAACAAAAAACCTTCAAGTCCTGTAAATATGAATGATTTATTTGGGGATGATGATCCACCAGACATCAAGATGTCTGTAGAAACGGTTAAAGTTCCAGAACCAAAAAGTCCTACCTCCTGTCTTTCAAATGTCAGTAATTGTGATTCTTCTGTTGATGCCAAAATCCAAAATTCAGTGCCATTGGTTGTAAATAAAGTTAGGCCAGTTTTGGATGACACGAAAAAACAGAATGAATGTAGTTTTTCAGTGTTACATAAAAAGAGACGCGCTGCTTTTAAAATGGCCACTGCCCCTATTAAGCCCCCCAAAATTGACAGAAAATCTATCGACAGTGATAAATTATACCAAGCTAGAAAAGAGGCTGTGATAAGTATGAAAATAAACTTTGTTGCTTCAAGTGAGAGATTCTTACCCCGACAAATAATGGACCCTACCTCCCATGACAATTCCTCTCCGTCCATAAAAGAAGAAGAAAAAAAAGATGAAGTTCCTGTTGAGCCGACTTCAAATTCACTTTTCCGAAACAGTTTACCTTCATCAAAAACGGTCAGTGATTTCCCCGAAAACACTGATCACTTACAGCTGCAAAATAACACTGAACAGTTGTTTGCAAGGGAATCCAAGGGAGATAACTCCGAAGATATTTGTGAACTCGTGAAAGAATTCATTCTTGTCACTGGCCCTATTTCACCGCTACCCATGACACCAGAAAAATCTGTTTCACAATTTCATAACAATTGTTCAACCCCCCAAAAACAAGAAATCAACTTAAACACATCAACGCCCATATCCTCTCCTTCTTACTGTGATCACTTAATAGACCTCGAGTCCATCATAAACAGAGTACCTCAAATTTCTCCCATTGTTACTCCTAAAAAACTTCGGGAAAACAGAAAGAAAAAGTGTTTGTTAAAAGAGTTTGTGTCTGAGGATGGCACAGAAAATTCTCCTGTGAATGTGGCAAAACCGTTTCCAAAGACTTTTACTGCTGACACAGATTCTGGGAATGCTGAAAACAAAACTCAGCACCTTTTAAATTCAGATTCCTCAAATTCTCACCAGTCAAAACCAACTGCTGCTGTTGCTGCTGCTGTGATAAACTGTAACATGCAAGTGGATGCTTCACAACCTTCTGTTGATAAAAAGGGTTCCAACATTCAGCAAAGACTTCTTCGAAAGACCAGGTGAGTGAAATTCAGTTTCATTTATTTTCTGTTTATATATTCATTTTTGTAGAGGTGCAAATAAGAGATTATCTTGTCTGCAAGTCAAGAGATGACAAAAAGACAGTCTTGTTTTTTTATAGATTACATGAATAAAAAAACATTCATGATAATTCAGTTTTAATTTTTATATAACAAAAACAAACACTTCTATCTCTATCTATTCTTTATCTAAATGATTAAATTGATTTATATTACATCCAACACGAAATATTATACATCACCATGGCCACCAAACATATATACGCTCTTTAATACGCACATACATATGCACGTGCAATCCCGCGCATGACAACATACGTGCAAGTACAAAAAAACAAAAAACGCATTCACGTAAACATACAACACAAGAATACAGTTATATAAAAATACCATCATTTTCAACAAAAAAAAATTCATTTAAAAAGAAATGCCATCAATAGTTCCAGTGATCTTTTGAAAAAGAGATATTATCTCGAAAATTTAAGAATTAAATATAGGTTAACACACAACATCATTGTTACTGTATTATTATTTTTTCTTTACACTTGCATTGTGATAGCCTTCTAAATCAACCTCCTAACCAATATATTCACAATGCTTCAAGCAAATTATAAAACTCTCTTACTTCTATCTCTATTTCCTGTATGTTTCACTATATAACGCATACATGTCTCATGTTAAGCATTTAGTGGATATTTTGCTGATCAGGGTAAATCTCATTTAAATCTGTCCACTTAATCTTGAAGTTGATGTTCACAGTAATTTTTAAACCAAAATTTTGTAAATGTTGTACATTCTATGGTAATCTAAACATTATCTACATAAATGAGAGTAATCTCCCTTTGTTTCTTTCACTTTGAGGAAGCTGTGTATTTTGTTTTGTAAAAACACGGATTTTTCAACAAATTGGGTATACCTATACTTTTTCTAATATACAGGTACTCTCATAGAAATATTAACATCTTTTTTTTTTTAAAATCGATTTAAAAAAACACCCTTATAGGAATACCTTTAATATATTTTCAAACAGTCTCCACATGTTCACCATCCCTGTCAACATATGCTTAGAATCTCCCACAGGTGATTTTAAAAAAAAGATGTTAATATTTCTATGAGAGTACCTGTATATTAGAAAAGTATAGGTATACCCAATTTGTCAAAAAATCTGTGTTTTTACAAAACAAAACAAAAGGGGAACCACTCTGAATGAATTTTATCTGTTAATTAATCTACCCATTATTTCCCCATTAAACTAACCCTAAACCCTAACCCTAACTTCTTTTTTCCTAGTAGGTCAATAAATAAATAAATAATTTATCAGTCAATCAGAGTGGTTCCCCCTTTTTTTAGGTTGGAGTTATAGGAAATAACCGTTTACCTTTAATTACATCTCCTCATAGGATTACCTTCATCTTTTGTCTTTTCTCATATTTATAAACATTTATATATGTGTGTATTTCTATGACATCTGCTTTCTTCAAATTTCAGGGCATTGCGTCATATAAGTCTTCCAGTTGTCACCTCCAAGTCAGAACCAAAGAAACAAACCAAAACTTTGGAACCAAAAGACACTTCCAAAACTCCTGCTAGTGCAAAAGCTGTCACATCTAAGTCAGAACCAAAGAAACAGACTAAACCTTTGGAACCAAAAGACATTTCCAAAACTCCTGCTAATGCAAAAGTGCCTGCACCATCTTCCAATCCTCAAAAGATTGATATTTCTTCGGAGACAAATCCGACACCAACTGCTGAAGAATTCAAAGCACCAAAGAAGAAACTTATGGATTCTACTGAACCAGAGAAAGTGTCAAGTCTTGGAGATTCTGCTAACAAAAAGAAATCGGTTCGGAAAAGGAAGATTGACATCACAGAGTCTCCGAGCGATAAACTTCCTGACAAGAAGCAGGTAGGTTTCTAACGAATCTTCAAGAATTATTTAAGACAATTTTTTGTCTTATATTCTGAGATTAATCATTTTCATTTCGCCAAAAATCATTTAAACTTTTAGCATTCTCATCTCTGTAAATAACTTATCCAAATATTTTATCCAATAATAGAAAAAAAAACTATTCTTCCTGCTTAATATTCTAAATAAGTAAGTAATGTTAGTTTAAAACATTGCTAATTATTTTTAGAGAAATTGGTGGAGGCACATGTTGTAATGGTTAGAGTCGTGGGAAATGGACTCGTTGACGCGAGTTCAAATTCTGGATGAGCTTGTTTGCATTTCACATACGTTTATACCCTTGGAAAAGGTATGCATCCAACTACTCTCCCCCAGCTATGGGTAAATAGTAAGGCAGACTGGGCTCTTTGACCCTGGTTAGGTAACCAGTCTAGGAGAAGGAAAACTCTAAATTCAAACCTGTTAAACTCCTGGATGAGGCTGTTTACATTTCACAGTGCGCTAATACCCTTGGAAAAGGTATGCATCCAACTACTCTCCCCCAGCTATGGGTAAATAGTAAGGCAGACTGGGCTCTTTGACCCTGGTTAGGTAACCAGTCTAGGAGAAAGAAAACTCTAAATTCAAACCTGTTAAACTCCTGGATGAGGCTGTTTACATTTCACAGTGCGCTAATACCCTTGGAAAAGGTATGCATCCAACTACTCTCCCCCAGCTATGGTAAATAGTAAGGCAGACTGGGCTCTTTGACCCTGGTTAGGTAACCAGTCTAGGAGAAGGAAAACTCTGAATTCAAACTTGTTAAATTCAAACCTGCTTAAGAAATTGACCTTGTGTCAAATTCTGCTCGTGCGGAGGGGTTGGTAAATATGTATTTTTAGAGAAATTGAAAACCAAATTTGTTTCCTTATTAAATGATCTTTGTGATTAAGATATATTATGACAAAAAACACCTGAAGAAGGTCAGAGAGTAGAGCAGTTGAAACATTGTGAACATTTTAGATGTGTGAATATTAAGAACGGGCCGGGTTAGCTGAGTCGGTAGAGCGTTCGGCTAGAAACCACAAAGTTCCTAGTTCGATACCGGTCCTCGCCAACTCAGCGTATGAGTAGCACAGGGATCTGTGCGGTAAAGTAAGGAGCTGATGGTAGGTGTGGCGCTCCACCTCAGATGCTAAATACAATCTCCTTGATCTAGGGCTATTGAAAAGGGGATAGACTCCCTCGCTGACTGGCTGATACCGACTTTAGGCCGCCCCGTCGACTTTTTAAAAATATTAAGATATATTATTGTTCTTGCCCTTATGAAATTTATTCACATCATTTCCCATTGACTTAGTTGAAAACCTGGTCGTTTTCTCTTTATGCAAAAGAAAGGATTTCTTTAATTGATAATTTCTAATTAATGGATTTGATTTATTTATATTTTATACTAGCAACGGCTACCCAGCGTTGCCTGGGTAAAGGGTGATTTTGTAAAGTTAGTCCCGCAGATCCATTATTACTGAATCGTGAGTTGAATCCTCATGGGATGCCCCATTTAAATCCCTATGTAAAAAAAAAATAGACCTTGCATTGATCCAGCTACTCTGAAAAGAAATGTTAATGTCTACTATTTAAAATATTAAATGAAAAAAAAAATCCATGCTGTTATCATTTAAATTTTATTTTTTAATTATCTTCATGAATATAAATCAAGTCTCTATTATTTTAACTCAAAGACCAAGCCCTGGTGATATTTGATGTGTATATATATTTACTTTGTCGTTAATTGTTTTATTTTCAAAGTTTCCTCCGGACATACATATACACACAACTGCCCTTTATATATGTACTAGAAGTGGCTACCCGGCATCGCCTGGGTAAGGGGTAGCAAAAAATTTAGTCTCGCAGATCCATTATTACTGAATTACAGATTAGATCCTCGCAGTATGCCCCGTTAAAATCCTTATGTAAAAAGAAGACCTTGCGTTGATCCAGCAACTCTGAAAAGAAAAATTATTGTCTACTATTTAGAATATTTCCAGGGCTGGTTTAGCTCAGTCGGTAGAGCGTTCGGCTAGGAATCACAAGGTTTATGGTTCGATACTGGCCCTCGCCAACTCGGCGTATGAGTAGCACAGGGATCTGTGTGGTAAAGTGAGGAGCTGATGGTAGGTGTGGTGCTCCACCTCAGACGCTAAAATAATCTGGTCTAGTGCTAGTGAAAAGGAGATAGACTCCCTCGCTGTCTGGCCAATACCGACATCATGCTGCCCCGACGACTTTACTTACTCATTTAGAATATTAAATGCAAAAGAAATTCTATGCTGCTATCATTTACATTTTTATTTTTATTTATCTTCACAAATATAAATCAAACCTTCATTATTTTTGCTTAAAAACCAAGCCCTGGTGATATTTAATGTACATATATATATATTTACTTTGTCGTTAGTTGTTTTATTTTTGAAGTTTCCTCCGGACATACAGATTCACCCAACTGCCCTTTATATATGTATAGATAGATGCCATCCAGACATACATACACATAACTGCCCTTTATATTTGTATAGATAGATTACCCCCGGACATACATACACACAACTGCCCTTTATATATGTATAGATAGATAGATAGAAATACATCCAAATAGTTTATCTAATCATCTTGGTAGCATAAGCATTTTGGTTGATTGATTCTTCAGCCTTCTTCAAATGTATAATCTGTATGAAAAGAAATGATGTTTATATTTTCCTTTTGGGTAAAACAAACTAGAAAATGGGGATCAACAGGAAAACAAATTGTGGCAAATATTTTACGGCATATCAACCTCAGTGGGTCATTTAATGCCAATAAAGTTTTGAAATAAATTAATTCTTAATGGATACACAATGTTTTATAAATACATTTTTCTATTTAACCCATAGATGGGACCCTAACAAGCAATGAGTCCACAATCTCTTGTAGTCTTCTCGCATCGGAAGATTGGCTTATGGTCGATTTTTTTTTTTGGTAGCTTTTACACATAGGGAAGGGGAGGAGAAGAATTAGTTTACGGCATGACATGGCTCATGTTTAAACCAAAATAAAAAGCAAAGTAAGATTAATATTGTTAAATGTCAATGAAATTAAATGTTATGATAATTTAAATCACTAAATAATAAAAAATAATATTATAAAACGCAAGGAGATACACAATTAAAAAGTAAATTTTAACTTAGCAATGAGTCCACAATCTCTTGTAGTCTTCTAGCATCGGAAGATTGGCTTATGGTCGATTTTTTTTTTGTAACTTTTACACGTAGGGAAGGGGAGGAGAAGAATTAGTTTACGGCATGACATGACTCATTTTTAAACCAAAATAAATATATATATTATATATATATATATATATAATATATATAAACAGAGAGAAAGCTTTGGCAGGAGGTCTAAATATAATAGATAATTCAAATTTATCTTTATTTTCTGAATTTTGTTTATAAAATAAAGATGAACCTGATTAATAAACTCGGACCATATGACCTTTAGGCACCCCTTCTGCAATCTCGACTAACAAGGACACTTTTCTCATTTACACCGTCAAAATCAGGGGTTACTTTTATAATTAAAAAAAAAATATATACAAAAAATCGTCTGTTAACAATTAACCGGATTTTGACAGTGTAAATTGAAAAAATGTCCCCACGAATTGAGATCGCAAAAGGGGTGCCTAAAGGTCACATGGTACACCTTATTAAATTTGTTTTACTTTGTTATTATTTTTTTAGATGCCCTGGATTTATTAATCCTAAAAATTCAATCTTGTTATTTTCAACCTTTTGATGTGTTTCTTGTTTTCTTTTTCATCAGTGCACCAAAAACAATGCAATTTTAAGTCGTGCCCGGACATCAATTATGAAAGGTAAGGTTCACATTTTTTTGAAATAAGATATTTGATTTTCTTTTTCTCCAAAATTGGGTAGTATTATCCTTCTCATCATGGAGTATGCACTATAATATCCATCAAAACAGTATCTACTCTTACTGATAGTGTTGCATACCCTTTTCATTACTTCTTTACTTACTTCTATTCTTCTTCTGTTCATCTTCTATCTTAAGTTGTTCTTCTGGCGTCTCTTCTAACATCTCTTCTAGCGTCTTGGTGATCGGTCGCACTTAGCTCATTTCTTCTTCCAATCAGTCCTGTTACCAAGACACCCATTAATCACAAGACCGTGTTATTTTTCTTAAACTTTTATTTCCTTAACTATACATTTCATGTAACTAAATAGCTGACTAACATAGCGTGCGTGAGTTCCAGTTAAGGCAGGACATCCTCTCTGCCTGATGTCTAACTGAAAAACTGAGGACATAACCAGGTCCCACGTGACTTCACATATTTCGTGGGCTTTCTGTAATCTTCCATGGAAAGTCCCGCCCTTGGTATGAAAAGGGCCATCTCTTTAGAAATACAGGGGATTGACAATAATCTTATGCAACCGCATAGATTATGTAACAATAGAGGGAGCCACTATAGCTCCTTATTTTATTCATTTTAAATTATTACACTAATTCAAAAGAATAATCAAAAGAACGAAAAATTCTCCATTGCTTCTATAAATACACACAACATTCTTGTTTGTTTTTTAATTCTCCTATACAAATGATTTTATTTTGTAATTACCTTAACAATCGTTACAAACAAATGAGAAAAGTTCTTACAATATCCTGAAAATAAATGAAAAATAACATCATCAAATTGGAAAAGAGTGCAGTGTCATTAATATTGATTGGTTGTTCATGCTAACAAAAGTTTAAATCTCAGACTGAGAATGTCAATCGTATTAGAAAAATATCACCAAAAAAACAGGATTTCTGTTTGTCTGCACAACCTTCCATTTTTAAAAATAATTGTTTCATATTGAATAATATAGAAGATTGTCTTGACTTTCCAGCTGAAATTCACATTCATTATCTTAATCTTTTTAGTTAATTTAAAATCATATTTCATTTTGGCAGCACAATTGTTGGTTTTTACAGCAGCGTGTTTATAAAATTTGACAAATTAATATGGGTTATTTCCTATAAGTCCAACATAAACAAAGGGGAACCACTCTTAACTGATAAATTATCTATTTATTTATTGATCTACTAGGAAAAAAGAAGACGGGTTATTGTTAGGGTTTAGGGTTAGGGTTAGTTTAATGGGAAAATAAATAAATAATTTATCAGTCAAGAGTGGTTCCTCTTTGTTTATGTTGGAATTATAGGAAATAACCTTAATATGGATATTAATGTTTCATGAACATTAATAACACAATTGGCAAAAGTTTTTTTTTTTTTTAAATTGCTGATTGAAATTAATGACTTAGGTAATTCAAAAGAAAAAAAAGTTTTTTTTTAGTATTTGTAATTTAATTGTAGAAGGTGATGTAAAATCCTGAGTACTTTTACGACCATTGTTATGGTTGACTTGGGCCAAAAAGGGTAAGTGTTCGTATCGCTTCGGGGTATCACCAGTTGTAAGGATTATAGTTCCAAATGTGAAACAAAGCCTTCACAAAACGTTTCCATCACGTCGGGGTATCACCAGTTGTAAGATTCAAAGTGATAATACTTGAAGATAAAACTCCGACAAGGGTTGATAGACAAAACATTTTATATACAGCACAAGAATTAACAGGGTACATAATACATAGAGGTGAACATAAACATACATACAAAAGTAGAGATAATGACACATTCATGAATGGAAAAACATAAAAGCAACAGACATGAGACTAGGAATAGTCCATGCTGTATGAATCACTTACAGTAATGTAAGGGGAGGGGACAAAGCCCCAACAAGAGTGGTGTCTTGTACGTCGAGCAACAGGAAAAAGATAAAGAGATGTTCAAATCAACCGCTTAAATATCAAAGGCCCCTAGCGGGAACCAGCGAAACTAAACGGGCAGACAACTCCCCAGGCGAATACGAAAATAACACTTACAGTGATTTTGAAAGACCCAAACTGATCTTTGCAGTGTTTTGATTGTTTAACTCAACAAAATTGATGTCCAAATTCTTTGAATTATTTTTTTTTTTTAATTCCAGTTGTGGATAGGGAGTTTCAAACATATTGGAAATATGAAAGCAGCCCCCCTGCTCAAGTATTACAAAAATTACTTCAGACAAATCGAGAAGCTGAATTGATTGTTGAAGTAGTTGCATTACAAGCAGTAAAGGTAAATAATCTTTTTTTTACTTTTCTTTTAAAAGTTTTCATTCATTGATTTTATAATTGTTATTTTTTGTAATAAATTTGCAAATGGAAATTGCAATTTCAGAAGAATATATGTTCATGAACTCTGTTGTTTATTACAGCAATAATGATAAAAGAAAAATTTAAAAAAGTATAAAAATGATTCTTACCAGTTTATTGATAGACATGGAATTAATAAAAAAATCTAACATGCCCACCAGTTTATTACAACACATGAAGCTGATTTATTGATACACATTGAATTAATGAAAATTATTTCTACCAATATTGATACACATTGAATTTAATGAAAATTATTTCTACCAATATATTGATACACATTGAATTTAATGAAAATTATTTCTACCAATATATTGATACATTGATTTAATGAATTATTTCTCCAATATATTGATACACATTGAATTAATGAAAATTATTTCTACCAATATATTGATACACATTGAATTTAATGAAAATTATTTCTACCAATATATTGATACACATTGAATTTAATGAAAATTATTTCTACCTGTTTATAAAACTGAACCAAATAAAAATATTTACCTACAAAGTATTTGCTTACAAATCATATATACAACCCCCCCCCAAAAAAAAAACAACCAATATTTGGCATTAAGTAGCCCACAGGCATTGATATGCCATTAAACAAAATAACCAACACCACTAAGTTGTCACCCATTTAAGTACTGAGAAGGTTCATTGTTGCTTAACTTTGGTGATCTGGTAGGAAGCAATGCTTTCAACCTGACTATGATTATCTATACATATATAAAGAGCAGTTGGTATGTATATATGTCCAGATGAAACTACGAAAATAAAAAAATCAACGACAAAGTAAATATATATACGCATTAGATACCACTGGTTCTTGCTTTTTGTGTAAAAATTATGAAGATTTAATTTATATTCAAAGATATTGAAAAATTAAAATATACATAGAAATAGCAATGAAATTCTTCTTAAAAATGTCCAGTATTGTAAATCTCAAAAGAAAAACAAATCCTTACACCAGAGTTTTTGTCACCCCCCCCTCTACCCAGGTGGTGCTGGGTAGCTGCTTCTAGTAAGTTTATAAAATTATATTTTTTATTTATTTTTGTTAGCAATTGTCATCAACAACAGATAATATGATGCCATGGTATGTCACCAAATCTAAATCAAATATACCAACACCATATTTCTCAGATAAGGAGAAACATCTTATGAGACTTCTTTGCCATTTTAAGAGGAAAAAAGATATGGTAAGTGTCCTCAATTCATTTTGACTTTTGCACCTGTCCCCACTCCTCTCTTTTCTGTCACCCTTCTTCCAATTTTAAGAACATTTTTCTGGTTAAATCCTACTTAACAGACATAAAAAGAGAAAGAAAGAGAGAGAGAAACAAAGAAAGTGAGAGAAAGAGAAAAAGAAAGAAAGAGAGAGGGGGAGAGAGGAGGGAGAGAGAAAGAGAGAGAGAAAGAAGAGAGAGAAAGAGAAAGAAAGAGAGAGAGAGAAAAGTGTGTGAGAGAAAGAGAGAGGGAGAGAGAGAGAGGAGAGAGAGAGAGAGAGGGAGAGAGAGTTAAATCAAGATTATTATACTTTTTACCAACTGAACAATTGCAATAGCTCTTAATTATACATATCAAACCTTATGATAGGTGGATTATCACACCGTGGTATATACACGGATCACACTAGTAGAATATTATTATCGAAAAATATTTTTATTTTCTTAATCTTTTTTAAAGAAAATTATTAACCGTAGAAAATTTCTATGGCGTCGTTTTTTTGGTGGGTGGTGGTAAAGAAGAGTAAAGAACAATGATAGCCAACCTTGATCAGATGAATTTTCTGTGACTAAAAAATGGAAATATCTTGGGTCAGCAAAGACATATGTTCGCAAGGCTGAAAGAAAAAGGTTTCATATTAAAAGAAAAAGAAAAAAAATATTCATGGGTCGGTTAAATCCTACTTAACAGACATAAATTCCACCATCGTATGTCACCCTGCCGAAAGAAAGAAAATACGAAAAATCAGGGAATTAACTGAATTTAATGCAATTTTCAGTGTTGATACATTAATGAATAAACAATATAATGCACCAGTTATTTTATTTAAAAACACTTACATTTTTTTAGGTCAATTAACTTTGAACCACGTATATTTGTGAATCTGTGTTACGCCTCCAAGATACGTGGTTCAAAGTTAACTGACCTGAAAAAATGTAAGAGTTTTCAAATAAAATAACTGGTGCATTATATTGTTTATTCATTAATATATGAACACTGAAAATTTCATTAAATTCGGTTAATTCCTTGATTTTTAGTATTTTTTTTCTTTCGGCAGGGTGACATACGATGGTGACATTTATGTCCGTTAAGTAGGATTTAACCATTTTTCTTTTAAGTGTGTTTATCAGATTACTGAAATGCTTTTTACTTTTCTAATAATTATCTTGTATCTCATTAATAAAATGTCTTGTCACAGGATATTCTTCTCTCAAACTCTATATTCTCCCGCCCAGTCAGCTGGGGCGTTAGAATGCACCGACTGCACCTCTGCAGAGGGGTAAGACTCCCCCAATGGGGCCACCTGTTGGCTGTGGGTGGCGACCCGTGATGCTTAAGGATAGAACCCAGGTGGCTGCGCAGTCCATGACTTGCAATATTCCACTTTAGGCTTTTCTTGGGCTAGATGGGCGGTCAGAGAAGCCCCCTCCGATCAATCGGTTGTCCACGTCAAGCCCTAGCACCTATATGATTGCCCCAACCCTATTGCCCTTATGGCAACCCCCAATCCTTCTTATCATATGGGTGCTAGAAGGCAGTGGCTGAGGGTCTATATGTCCTGGGAATGACGTTAAACTCTATCTGATGGTGAGGTTCCAGTTCTGGAGGTTTGGGGAATGTGGAGCACCCCTTCATCACCATTGCTCCCTGGTCCACTCTGACCCGGAGTGGTAGTACCTGTTAGGGTCCCATCTATGGGTTGAATAGAAAAACATGAGTTTATAAACAAAATTGTATTATGCATTAAGAATGAATTTATTTCACAACTTTGTCGACATTAAATGACCCACCGGGGTTGATGTGCCGTAAAACAAAACAAACCAAACCAATCTATATTCTCCTTGCATTATTATTAAATGCTCTTTTAATTGTAGATTATAGAGTTTTAACTTATGGAGGCACGTGGTCTAATGGTTTGAGTTGTAGGAAATGGATTCGTTGACTCGAGTTCAATTCCTGGACGAAGCTGTTTGCATTTCACATAGCGCTAATACCCTTGGGAAAGGTATGAATCCAATTCTCCTTCCAGCTATGGGTAAAAAGCAGGGCAGATTGGGCTCTTTAACCATGGCTAGGTAACCAGTCTAGGATTAGGAAAACTCTGAATTCAAACCTGTTGAACTCCGCTTAAGAAATTGACCTTGTGTCACATCCTGCTCGTGCGGAGGGGTTGGTAAATATGTATGTATATATATATAGTTTTAAATTTTAAAATAATTTTTATCTTGTCATAAAATCTTGGCCCATTTTGAAACTTAATTTTTTTTTTATTTGATATGCAACTAATAATTTTCTTTTGTTTTAGGATCATATTTTTTCAAAATTCCGAAATTGTCTGAAAGATGCACTGACAAAGCAAGACTGGGATTCCACAAGTTTAGGAAAATGGTCACTTTGGTAAATTGCTTTCATTTTTAATATCACATTATTTAACAAAGAAATGAACACTCCCTTTTCTACAAGAAAAAAAAAAAAGAAATTGATTATTTTGTCCATTGTAGTGTGAAGGTGCTTGTCTTTAGAAGAAAGATATAAATGTTTTATTATTAATAGAAAATTACAGATTTCTTTTTACTGAGCACACAGCACTCAGTGAGGATCAAGTTCATTATTATGCAAAACTAATTTACTAACCGCTGCTCCAAGGTGAGATGATCAAACCAAAGAAATTATTTTTTTAATAATCTAGAACCCAATGGGTTAAAATGAAAATAGAATAAATGTAATGGGCATGGCCAACCCCCCCCCCCGACATAAACGGCAAAGAATCGCTTGTGCCGTGCACCAGACACTCAGATGGGGCGAAACAGAATTTGGATAAGGGGTGGCCGAGCGATGTTAAAAATTGACAGTGACTGATACTGTCAGTAAGCAACAAAGCAAGTGTCTGCGAGAGAAGTGAAATTCGACGACTACTATTGTGTTTTGGGTGAACAAGGTAGAAGGGAGAGGAATGAGCTCAGTTAGTAAAGAAGTTTGCAGAAATTAAAGTGATTACTGGTGTCATTTGAACAGACTCCAGTTAGAAAACTTTTTGCATTTGTCTTATATACATTAAATATTTGAAAATTAAAAAAAAAAATTACTTTAATATATTTGTAATTTTATTGTGGATTTTAAAAAATATCAAAGATTCTTCTGTCATAATCTTGAATTTTGTCATCTGATTCTGCTGTTGAACATAGAACTTATTATCAATGTCTTGTGAGATCAGTATTGAGATCCTGTATTACATAAAGATATTAATAATACAATTTGACCTCTCTATTCTGATGCTTCTGTTATAATCTTGAATTTTGTCATCTGATTCTGCTGTTGAACATAGAACTAATTATCAATGGCTTGTGAGATCAGTATTGAGATCCTGTATTACATAAAGATATTAATAATACAATTTGACCTCTCTATTCTGATGCTTCTGTTATAATCTTGAATTTTGTCATCTGATTCTGCTGTTGAACATAGAACTAATTATCAATGGCTTGTGAGATCAGTATTGAGATCCTGTATTACATAAAGATATTAATAATACAATTTGACCTCTCTATTCTGATGCTTCTGTTATAATCTTGAATTTTGTCATCTGATTCTGCTGTTGAACATAGAACTAATTATCAATGGCTTGTGAGATCAGTATTGAGATCCTGTATTACATAAAGATATTGATAATACAATTTGACCTCTCTATTCTGATACTTCTATCATCTGATTCTGCTGTTAAATATAGAACTAATTATCAATGTCTTGTGAGATCAGTATTGAGATCCTGTATTACATAAAGATATTGATAATAAAATTTGACGTCTCTATTCTGATGCTCTGCGATCTGGTAACTCTTATAGTTCAACATATTTTGAATCCGTGGATCTGTCGCTAGAATTCTTCAATTTGATTTCAAAACCTTGGTTTGAACTGTGATTTAGTAATGTATAAACTCATTCATATCCTGAATGTCAAAATACTTAACTGCAGTTTAAAATCCAATTAAGGAACTCTAAATTCTACAAATACTGGTTTAGCTCAGTCAGTAGAGTGTCCGGCTGGGAACCTCGAGATTCCTGGTTTGATTCCGGCCCTCGCCAACTCAGTGTATGAGTAGCACATGGATATGTGCGGTAAAGTGAGGAGCTGATGGTAGGATTGGTGCTCTGTCTCAGAGGTCCAAACAATCTCCTTGGTCTAGTGCTAGTGAGAAGGGGATAGACTCCCTTGCTGTCTGGCTGATACCGACTTTAGGCCACCCTGACGACTTTACTTTTTATTTCAGCATAAAATAAGATATGTATTTGATATTTTTTTTAAAATCTTGTAAATTATTTTTAATCAAATCAATTAAAAGTCATTTAGCAAACACAAATAATTTTCATGGATCAGTGTTCAATCCAAAGTAAAAGCCAATAATTTGAATGCTGATTTTCAAGGCAAGTTGGCAGGCCATCCACTCATTTGGAAGATTGGTACTATAGCATGGAGGATGTTATATTAACGTTGGAAGGCTTAAAGTAACCTCCCAACGTGGGTACAAGTGTGTACATAAAAACATTCAAACAAAGGTGTGAAAACAATAACATATTTATTCCGTAAGTGATGGAGATACATTTAAAACAAAGATATACACAACAGATACATAAACGTATTATGAGGAAATAGGTGTACGACTCACGTCGTAGGGAATGTCACTTACTGGTAGCTAGTTTGGGGACAAAGCCCCTCACCTAAGGTGGTTAGAGGTGGCAGGCGCCTAGACCATGTTAACTCGTTGACGGCCTGAGTGAAAAGAGGCAAGAAATCGTAGTTCCCACTTGTGGCCAAAAACCAACGCCACCTATTGACTGAATGAACCATGGCAAGGGAAGATAACTCATTTTGGACATGTCCACCTAGACAGTACAATGTATTCTTCTTATTCCTATTGGACTAATTGTTAAACTAGTTTTGAACAGCAAATAAACTTCTTTTTTTGTTTTAATAGTCAATTGATTAATCATTTTTATTTCACTTTTTCTTTAAAATAAAATTTCTTTTGTGTTTTCTTATTTCAGTCGAATGTATATAGCAACGTGCAGATTAGAAGGTAAGAGACATTTTCTTTTTTTTTTGAGGTGGGAGCGGGGGGGTCTTTAGCAAATCTTCTCAGTTGTGGTACGAGAGGCACATGGAAAATAAACTTTGAATATTTGAAAGTTTTAAAAAAAAATTATTTTAATATATTTGTAATTTTATTTTGATTTATAAAAACTATTTCTAAGATGGGTTTAGAAAAGTCGGACCAAGTAACCAATAGGCACCCCAGCTGGGAGCCGCCTCAAAAGGAACACCTTTTGCTTTTCACCACACACTTCCAGTTGTGGTACGAGAGGCACATGGAAAGTAAACTTTATAAATTGTGTGATACCATTTCCGAACAACATCGTTTTATTTAAATAATCATAAAAAATATTTTGTAAGTAAAAACTATTTTCATCTAAATAAACATATCTGCATTTCTCTTCTGATTAAACAAAAACTATTTTGATATAAAAATGTATCTTTAATATAAAAACATATCTTTTGTTTAAAGTTTTATAATTAAAAAAAAAATGCTATTGAATTAACAACAACATGAAATAACTGATTTTTTAAAATTAAAATCTAAAACTATTTTAGTATAAAAACGTGCCTTTGGGTTGTAAATATACATGAACAAACTTTTAAAAAATCTTACAGTGAAATTCTAATGCAAAAAAAAGAAAATCGTCTTTTGTTTGTAAACAAACAACCGTGAGTTTACGGTGAAAAGCAAAAGGTGTTCCTTTCAATATATATATATATATATATATATATATATATATAACCCTCGCTTTGTTTACAAATGTTTGAGGACTCTAGTGAATTCATTTCCACTTAGAAATGTAGCGATTAAATATTCTCCTATATTTGACAGCTGCCTCTGGCCGCATGGGTATAAAGGCTTGGCGAACGAAAGTTCATTCGGGTCTCAAACCCGGCCAGGGGTAGCTGTTAAGGTATAGCCACACTGATGAAAGGTGAAACCTTGAAACACGTGTCTGTGGATTACTTATTTATTATATATATATATATATATATATATGTATATGGTTAATTTCATGTCAAATCATCTAGGCCATGTCACCCACCCCCTTCAATTTTTCTGAAATTTTGTACAGGTGTGGACTGTGTTAAAGTTAGACAATCTTTGAGCTTCCAATTCCTAGTATTTGTGGAGTTATGTTGATTTTTAACTCTCCAAATTTGAGGGGGATCGCGAAAAGTGGTGACTTTTTAAAAACTATTTTTGTCTGTAAAAGGAGTTCTAGAACTTCCCTACTCCTAAAAATTGGTTTATAAAAGTATTTTTGCCCAAGGAATCCAAAAATGCTATATAAAAAGTCTGAAAGTTAACCAGTTTTAAATTATCAATGATTTCTGATTTGCAAATTTTAACTGATGTTGTAGCTTCAGTTCTGGGCAAACACCAAACTATCTTTTTGGTACAAATAATGTTCAGTATATGTGAAATAATAATAGAAAAAAAATTGTCTTAGATTCAGTGCCACATTGGGATATTGATCTTGCTAGGAAAAAATCAGAAATCATCAATCACTTAAAACTGGTAGTATTTTTGGATTCTACAGGTAAAAAATACTTTTATAAACCAATTTTTAAGAGTAGGGAAGCTCTAGAACTCATTTTACAGACAAAAATAGATTTTAAAAAGTCACCATTAGTTGCGAACCCCACCAAATTAGGAGCTTTAGTTGGGACCCATAAATCTTCTCGGGACTCATTCAAAGCAAATATGTGTGTCCCAGGATGCACTAAATCAAAAAGCTATCAGCATCACTGTATATGTATTTAACCCAACTTATCCCCCAAAAAAGGGTCAACATGAGGTCAATTTTTCAGTGGAGTACAATTGGTTTAAATTCCGAGTTTCTTCTCCCCCAAACTGATTGTTATAACAAGACTAGAGGGTACTACCCATAGTTAGGGGGAGGAAATTTACTTACTACGCTTTTTTGAAAATTGTATTCATGAAGATAATTATTTTTCTTTTTTTTTCTTTAATTCTCTGTCTTTTTATATTTATCAGGTCTCCTCAGTGAAGTCCGAGTGTTTTTCTACACAAGTTTTTGTCAGCTTCCATGTGATCAGTACATAACATTAGCTGTAGTTACAGCCTGTACTTGGCCGTTGGTTCTTTCATATGAAAGAATAGGTAATGTGAAATTATCAGTTTTTTTGTTTAAAAATGAAAATTACATTTTCTTGAAAAGTGAAATCACCCAAAGATTGACACAAAGTTTTTTTCTTTTTTTTTTCTTAAATCTTTTATTCTTAAATCTTTTATTCTTAAATCTTTTATTCTTAAATCTTTTATTCTTTCTTTTTTTCTTAAATCTTTTTTTCTTAAATCTTTTTCTTTTTCTTTTTCTTTTTTCTTAAATCTTTTTTCTTAAATCTTTTTTTCTTAAATCTTTTTTTCTTCTTTTCTTAAATCTTTTTTTCTTTTTTTTTTTTTTCTTTCTTTTCTTAAATCTTTTTTCTTAAATCTTTTTTTCTTAAATCTTTTTTTCTTAAATCTTTTAAATCTTTATTAACAAATTTATAGATTCAACACATATTTGGGGTCTGGATTTCTGATGTTGTTATTTAGCAAATTATTCAAATCAGTATCCTTATCTTTGTTTTGACCACCCTGTCAACTGGGGTGTTAGAATGCGGTTTGCGTGTAAAAATTGGACGCTATGTTATTTTTCTCTCATTCTCTGTGTGCGGTCTGTGTGTAAAAATTGATAAAAAACAATGTATCGTTCCACACATGTATTCATTCCTTAATTCTCATTTCTGTATTGTTATCAATTTAATTCTAATTATAAATACCGCCCTGTTGGCTGGGGTGTTAGAATGCTCCGACTGCACCTCTGCAGTGTATAAATTGATAAAAAACAATGTATCGTTCCACACGTGTATTCATTCCTTAATTCTCATTTCTGTATTGTTATCAATTTAATTCTAATTATAAATACCGCCTGTTGGCTGGGGTGTTAGAATGCCCCGACTGCACCTCTGCAGAGGGGTAAGACTCCCACAATGGGGCCACGTGGGTGATGACCCGTGATGCTTAAGGATGGAACCCAGGTGGCTGAGCAGTCCAATACTCCACTTTGGCTCTTACTTAGGCTAGACGGGCAGTCGGAGAGACCCCTTCCGATCAATCGGCTGGTCACATCAAGCCCTAGCACCTATATGATTGTCTCAATCTTATTGCCCTTATGGCTAGCCCCAACCCTTTTTATCATATGGGTGCTAGAAGGTGGTGGCTGAGGGTCTACATGTCCTGGGAATTACGTTAAATTCTATATGATGGATATTGAAGTCAGTAAGTCTACTGTTGGTTTGAATAACAGCAGCTAACTAAGTACAACTTAAGCAGTGTCCAAGACAGTTGGTATATATAGAAATTAAGAATGACCCATTCATGAATTTGGGTGATTTGGGTCATTCCATTCCTTGAGTTCTGATTGGCTGCTTGACTGCTTGACATTGTGGAGTCTTATATATATCCTGTCAGTCTGCAGTAGACTTTGTGACATTCGGGTTTGTATTTAAGTTACAATTGTTTGTTGCCTTGTCTTCCCAGTTCGACGGTAATTGGAACTTTAATTATTCTTCAATGGAGAGGTTCAGAAAACTGAAAATAAAAATCAAGATGAGGATACTGGTCAGAGTACATCAGTGTAGGACTATGAAAATGAATCATCTAAGAAATTCAAACCAAAATAATTGCTTATTGTAGTTAATTTATAATTTTATATTCTTCTTTTTTGTTTCCAGATGGTTATGTTTCCCTTTTCCGTGTTATTGAATATGCAGTTATTAAATCTGTCAAAGAAAAACCACACAATAAAAAAGTAAGTCTGAATTTCTGAGATGAAGTATTGATTAATATCATCAATTCTTAACTAGTATTTTTTTATCTTATTTTTTTTAATAGTATTTTTGATATCTAATACTGTTGGCACGTTTCCATCCACTATGTGTCTAAAAAAGAAAAAAAAAATTATCTGCAAACAGTGTTTACCATAAGTCTGTACCCTGTTAGAAGATTGTCCCAAATTTTTTGTGCGTTGGCTTTTCTTCATTCATTTTTTAATGGTTCTGCTCAAATCTAGAATTGATAAAGATTTTATTTGGCAAACAAATGAAGAAATTTCAAAGAAAAATGTGAAAACTTATCTTTATCTTAACTTATCTAGCTAAATTCTGATAATTCTTGCCAGATTGTGTTTGCGTTTGCTTCTTAAAAAGAAAATGGCTGCCAGTATTATTTGAAACTGCAGAAGTCATGTGTATTTGCTCTACAAAGGAAAAAGAAACGGTAATTTATTTGAAACTGCAGAAGTCATGTGTATTTGCTCTACAAAGGAAAAAGAAACAATAATTTATGAGAAACTGCAGAAGTCATGTGTATTTGCTCTACAAAGGAAAAAAAAACGGTAATTTATAAGGAAGTGCGTCCCGGTCTCCTGCCTCAGAAATTGCTACCCGGTGACTATTAAAATAACGTCCCCATCTATGTCGTCTCGGTGGTGTTACTTGAAAGAAAACAACCAACTTAGGGCATTAAATGTATTTTAGAGAGGGGGGGGGCTTTCTTTTTTTGTCGTAATTCTTATTTATTTATCGTAATTTGTTTAGAAATTTATTTATAGAAAATTGTCGTAATTCTTGTTTATTTATAGAAATTTGTTGTAATTCTTGTTTAGATATGAAGATGGATATATATCTATCTATCTACCTCAATTTGTTCATTTTTTACTTTGTTTATATATCTATCCACCCATCTCCATTTGTTCATATAAAAAAAGCAATGGTCATCTGAGAAAGCAATAAACATTAACCTATTGACAACGTTTATTAACTTATAAGTCCTTAGCTTCTCATAGACCAATTTTAGTGTAGTAATTTCAATCTATACTAAATGCCTCTCCAATTGTGTCAGTTTAGTTAAGTAAACTATCTCCCATTTTTTTCAACGTTGCTTTTTAACAATAAACTAAGATCAAGGGAGACAACTCTGTATTCAAAACATATCTCATTGATTAATGTCTCCAGTATCATAAATAAATGTTATAATAATTTTTAATTTCTCTCTTTCTTTAGTATTTAGAATGTTTGGTGAAGCATTGCAAATGGAAACCTTCTGGAAACAACAAGAACAATGACGTTCAAAAATCATTATTTAATCAACTTCATGATTGTATTGAGACAGGGGCAACAAAAGGTTTGTTTTTATTCCTTTTTCTTATTTTTTTAAAATTGGTATTTTTTAAATTTTTTTTATTAAACAAAATGAATGAGTCGAAATATTAGTAACAATCGAAATTAGATAGTGGAAAGATTTTAGCTCTTATGAAACAAAGATATTAGTGTAATTCCATGTAAAATCATCCAGCATGCGTGTTGGAGCTCGTAGTTGTAGCAATTGCTATTTCTTAGCTCAAACACTCCCGCAGGTTTCCGCTGAGCACAGTGGTGGAGCTACATGTTCTTCCACGCTGTGGCTCAGATACCTGTCCGCTCTTGATCTGGTCTTTGGTTGACCATGATCTGACCCTTCTACCAAGTACGACACGACCTGCTGACGATCTGATCTTCTGCTGACCACAATCTGGCTATCGCATCCGCCCGACTAATTATGCTAGCAAATGGCTTTCCTTTTTGATTAGCATTCATTCATTTGCATAAATTTTGTGCATAAGATCATACAAACTGCAGATAGTTTTTTCATAACTATCATGGGTATATAAACAATGAGATCTTTTAATAGAGAGAGGAGAGAGGTAGACAGATAGATATGTACACAGATACATAACTTAATTGTTACTTCTACTTCTTTGGCCATTTGTGATCTCTAGTCGTCTTTTATTCTTTCTCGGCATGTTGGATTCTATCTTGTCTAATCTGGGTTTTCTAGTTGGTTCATTTTCTTGCTTGTCTGGTCTTCTAGCTACGTCTATTCTGGGTCACGTTCTGGCTGCAACTGAGGACCTAACTAGATCTCACGTGCCTTCACGGGATTTGCTGTTTTCCCGCTTCCGGGGTCAAAGTTTCCCAACAGTCTGTAACTTTCCATTTGGACTCTTTGTATTCTCGCCCCCGCAGAATTACTGGGTGTTGCCAATAATCCATGCTACCCATGGATTATCCAACACAAGGAGACATGACAATGGTCATAAGTCCTCTTTCTCTTTTCTTTTTCATAACGGCGCAATCCTTCAGGTGCAGATACATTTTCATCAACTCCATTAGTTTACGATAAAATATCCAAAGTGTATATTTAAAAAAGAGAGAATAGATAAATGAATGCAAAGAAGTAATAAATGCATATTTACCAACCCCTCCACACGAGTAGGATATGGCACAAGATCAATTTCTTAAGCGGAGTTTAACAGGCTGGAAATTAGAGTTTTCTTCTCCTAGACTTCTTTCCCAACCAAGGTTAAAGAGCTCAGTCTGCCCCACTATTTACCTATAGGTGGAAAGAGAGTAGTTCGATTCATACTTTTTCCAATGTTATTAGCGCTTTCGGAAATGCAGACAGCCTTGTCCCAGATTTGAATTCATGACGACATGTCCATTTTCTATGATGGTAACCATTACACCACGCCCCTCCACACAAGAAAAATGGTTCCGATCAACCAGGGACAAATAATAATCTTATTATAATGGAGATTGTGTGTTTTTCTGTCTGTAACCGAAACTATATTCCTACTCAAGTCACAATTCTCTTAGTTATAGGCATCACATTCTCCATGATTTTATTTTTATCTAAACCTCAATTATTAATAAAATTGTCTTACATTATTAATACTGTTAACCATGTCTACATACTGACAACATGCAATTATATTTATATATACAACAAAATAGCGGTTTACAGTGTGAATGGGAAGGCTAATTTGCATATTAATATCAAAAAAATTTTAATAAATATGTGCTTAGTATTATTGATTTCTAACTGTTTGGTTTTATTTTAATGAATATAAGCAAACATCTCTTCAATGAATCTTAAAGGAAATCCATTAACAAGAAAAAATAACTGTCATTTTATTCATTACTTCCTCTTTTAACTAAATACTTAAATTAGAAAAAATAACAACGAAAGACGAGAGTGATGGAAGAGTAAGTTTCAGTTCTTCCATTTGTTATTATACTCCCTCTGTTTCAAATCTTTTATTATACTCCCTCTGTTTCAAATCTGTTTATCTGTATTCTTATTTAGTTTCATTAGCCTTTCTAATTTAATACAATATTTTATTACATTAAAACTTAAATACTTGCACCCGGAGGGTGCATATATTTGCTAGTGATAATAATAAAGAGATAATTATGCACAGCCACATTCCGTTTGTTTTATTGTCTTTTTGTTTCTAAACAAAAAGGATTTATTTCCAAATCTAAATTCTCTTTATTCAAATCTTTGTTATTTCTCTTCTCCATACTTAAAAAAAAAGTTTTCATTTTTTATTTCAGATGAAATTTTTAGTTATGTGAAAGCAGTTGAACTTTTGAGTTTGCAAGAAAAATGGTTGTGGACTACAAGTCTCCTTCGCAGTCGAATTTGTCATTTACTTAAAAGATGTTTACAATTTGAACCACCAGAAGAAAGAAAATCAGAATTCAACTTTCTACTATGCCATATCTTTCAGATGTTAGGTGAGTAATGTTGTTATTAATTTTACTAGCAACAGAAAACACCCTCCGGGCGTCGTAAAAATTAATTTTTGAAAGACATTGCCTGAGAGGGTAGGAGTTAAAAATTCAATGTCAGAGGGTTTGTATCATAAGTAAGCAAAATCCTCATATTTATTAAAGGAGTAAAAAAAATAAAACAATTTGAAATGAAAACTGAGCCCCGTCCCTCTCAAATAAAATGTTGCGTGCATGTAATAATCAAACAATTATTTTGAATATTTTCCACATCAATTTTACACAAAATCGTAAGTATTTATTTATTTGTAAACTTTTTAGTTAACACTGTAAATAAAGCTTAACTTTAGCAATGTCGACAATTAATTATGGGCTAGATGACTATTGATTGAGGAGCATCCAGACAGAAATACAGAGATTACATGAGGTACATAAGGATGGTGTAATAGTACAATACTACAAAATTTCAACTGCATACTTTACTACCAACACCCAAAAGGCCACATTCCCTCCATTTAAATCAAGCTGTAGTGGACAAAGGTGAGCAAGAGATCTGTAAAATTTCACAACATGTAGCTCAGATTACTGAAATTCAACAAAGTTATAGAAACACTATTAAAGATCCTAAGCTATCAGTGCTACAAAAAAAATATTGAGATCTTTTTAACACACCTTGTATTGAAAAAAAAATCAATGTTACGTTTTATTGTTCATTTCTATCTTGGTAAATGCAGCTTCAATTCGATATTTTTTTGACACACCTTGTATATTTATATAATTTTATTTTTGGTTGCAAAGGTATCTATTTTGTTTATATATATATTTACCAACTCCTCCGCACGAGCAGGATACGACACAAGGTCAATTCCTAAACGGAGTTCAACAGGTTTGAATTCAGAGTTTTCCTTCTCCTAGACTGATTACCTAGTCATGGTTAAAGAACCCAGTCTGCCCTGCTATTTACCCATAGCTGGAGGGAGAGTAGGATTCATACCTTTCCCAAGGGTATTAGCGCTAAGTGAAATGCAATTACCACGTCTATTTTGTTTATATATGTTACTTTGTGAAGATTGAGCAATAAGTTTCAGTCTTTTTATCTTAATTTTCTTCATCTTTTGGTTTTTTTTTTCTGTTTAGTTTTCCATTCTTCTTGTTTTCATTGTTTTTATGTAATGAATATGCATGCACCTGGGTCCCCCTCACAGTAATATGATTGGCTGGTGTCAGTCATAAATACAGAGCAATGTAGAGGTACAATACCTACGGCTACAACGTCGCACCAGTACTATTACTTACCTGCTCGATTGTACCACTCTGCTATTTTTACTAAATCTATCCCTTCCTGCGACATATCAGTTTTTTAAAAAGAAAATTTCACTGTTCTTCTCTTCCAGGTAATTTGTGTATGAAAAGCAAAAAGAGGGACAAAACAATTACATTTGTGATCACCGTATTACTGAAACCATTCCTGATTTCTGACAAATGTAAGTAGAAATAATTTTTCTCTTTTCTTTATTATTTGTCGTCTTTTGTCAGGACTTCAGATTTCTTTATTCTCATTTTCCTCTTTCTTTCGTTACTTTGTTTTCGGTAATCACTAAGTTAAAGCAATTTTCGGTAATTTATGAGGAAGTGCGTCCCGGTCCCCTGCCTCCGAAATTGCTGCCCGGTGAATTTTAAAATAACAACCCCAAGCTTCTGCAAGTTTCATTGTGTTAAATATAGAGGGCAGGTAAATTTCATGGGGTAAAATAGGTGTTACCTATTGTTTATCTATCTATCTATCTATCTCAGTCTATTCAAAATTATCCATCTTCATATCTATCTATCAAATGCTAAGATTTTCTTTTATTACGATAAATAAACAAGAATTACGACAAATTACGGTAAATAAACCAGAATTACGACAAATTTAATATAAATAAACAAGAATTAAGACAAAAAGAGACCCACCCCCCTAAAATACATTTAACGCCCTAAGTTGGTTGTTTTCTTTCAAGTAACACAGATGTGGCGCTGAAGCTTGGGGTCATTATTTTAAAATTCACTGGGCAGCAATTTCGGAGGCAGGGGACTGGGACGCACTTCCTCATAAATTACCCATTTTCATTTATCAAGATGGTTCCAACTTTTCCAAATGGCAGTAAATAGATCTTCTTTGGTGGACCATTTGAAAAAAAAAAATCACCATAAATTTTCAATTTGATTTTGATCTGGACTGTTCGCTGGCTAAGTCATTGATTTTATATGCGTTTCCTGAATAAAATCTTTGATTCCTTTTGCTGTGTGATAAGATGTATTATTTAAATCATTATTTATTTATATTTTCAAGTTTTGGTAATCTGATCATTAGCTACATAAATGGAGTAACCTCTCCTTGTTTATTTCACTTTGAGGAAGCCATATGTTTTGCTCGGCCATTTTTATTTTACCATAAATCTACACTGAAAATAAAAAGTGTTGCCATGAAATGAAAATGGCCGAGCAAAACAGACGGCTTCCTCAAAGTGAAATAAACAAAGGGAGGTTACTCTCATTTATGTAGCTAATGTTCAGATTACTGATAGAAGATAGGACGAGATGATTGGTGATGGTTATTATTTGTTAATATTCTGCTTACTGGTTACTTCGTCTAACTCAGCTGCCATCTTCTCTCATTGATTTGATGGCCTTCTTGTTAAGGGTTAGTTTTCTTTGTTGATTTCTTGGGCTGGTTTCTTTTTGTTTTAATTACTTTACAAACAAGACTTGGTTGTTTTCTTGATAAAGCTTTATTTCACAAGGCTTTTTTTTTTATTTAAAAAGAATGAAAAATTCAGAAAGTTCAAAGAAACTTGAACCAATGTGCCAAGTGTGCTGAATTGTAGAATACTTTTTGATTAGAATATATTTAATAACTCTGTTAATTTAATTTTTTATTAGAATAATATTTAATAACTCTGTTAATTTAATTTTTTTTAGAATAATATTTAATAACTCTGTTAATTTTAATTTTTATTTAGAATTATTTAATTCTGTTAATTTAATTTTATTAGAATATATTTAATAACTCTGTTAATTTAATTTTAGTTAGAATAATATTTAATAACTCTGTTAATTTAATTTTTAGTTAGAATAATATTTAATAACTCTGTTAATTAATTTTTTATTTAGAATTATTTTAATAACTCTGTTAATTAATTTTTAATTAGAATTATATTTAATAACTCTGTTAATTTAATTTTTAGTTAGAATAATATTAATAATTCTGTTAATTTAATTTTTAATTAGAATTGTATTTAATAACTCTGTTAATTTAATTTTTAGAATAATATTTAATAACTCTGTTAATTTAATTTTTATTAGAATTATATTTAATAACTCTGTTAATTTTAATTTTTATTTAGAATAATTTTAATAACTCTGTTAATTTAAATTTTAGTTAGAATAATATTTAATAACTCTGTTATTCCCTTCTTTGTGAGTTGGAAACTTTTCAGCCCCCCCCCCCTACTTATAAGTTTGTTTATTAATTATTTTAACTTGAAATGATTAATGTTTAATTATTATTTGTTAATATCATTTCTTTCAGTTTCCTCTGATGTTCATTTGTGCTGCTCAAGAACTTTAATGAATTTATATCCATTTGAGCCGAGCATTGTATATCCAATATTGGAAACCTGGTTTGCGGAAAATATCATGTGGGAACCGGCATCCAGACTGATGTCACAATGGATCCTTTTGAAGGATCAGTTAAACAAAGAAATTGGTGTTACTTGACTTTTGAAAAGATAATTTATTTTATCATTGAATAGAACTTTGTTTATTTTATTATTTTTTTTTCAATTCCTTTATTTATATTTTGTTTTATATTTTTTTAATTTATAAAAAAAAAACACAAAAAAAATAATAAAATGTTAAAAGAAAATAAATTTGGAAAAAGAAGGGGAAAAATATGATCCCTTGTTTCAGAAATTCACTGTTCTTTGTTGTTTTTTAAAGTACTAAATATTGGTTCACCTCAGGACAATGTCATCATCATCCCTACTACTACTACTACTACTATCGTTATTACTATTACTTTATTATTGTTAATATTATTAACATTGTTAAAAAAACATTAATACTATCAAAAGGAACTTACTACTGTTATCACAAATAATTTTCCTATTGTTAAAAACTTTGGACCATATTACCTTTAGGCACCACTTTTTGATCCCGATTAAGAAAGGACATGTTTTTCATTTACACCGTCAATATCTGGTTGTTAGGGTTAGGGTTAGGGTTAGTTTTATAATTAAAAAAAAAAATCTAAAAATCGTCTGTTAAAACAACCGGATATTGACGTGTAAATAAAAAACATGTCCTTTCTTAATCGGGATCAAAAAGGGGTGCCTAAATATCATATGGTCCAAAACTTCTTTAAAACACTTAAAATGATCTTTTTCTTCTCAATGCAAAACCCTTTCAAAAAGACAATAAAGACAGCAACAACAATATTTCTATTAAAATTATAATTTCATTTAAACTTTAATTTATTTTTTAAAATTTTTCAATCTTCACTATTGCTACTATCATCTTTATTATTATAACTAGCAAAATAAAAAAACGCCCTCTGGGCGACGTAAAATAAATATTGCCTGAGGGGATGGGAGTTGAAAATTTAATATCAGAGAGTTTGTATCATAAGTAAAGTAAAATCATCAAATTTATTAAAGGAGTAAAAAATAAAATAAATTTATTAAAGGAGTAAAAAATATTAAAAAAATTGAAATGGAAACTTAGTTCTGATAACTTTAAATATATATTAAAATAAAATAAACTATATATAGATAGATAATACCAGGTATGAATTTATTAAAACCTGTTTAAAAAACCAATGAGGACTGTCTAACATTGCATGCTCAAATTTTGAGTGTATTTATTCTACATTATGACGTTTTAGGTAGTGAGACGTAATCAGTGACGTCGTTTTTGTTACAGACAAAAACCGGAAGCGAATCTCCATTATTAATAGATAAACATTACCACAATTATGTTACTATCATTAATATTATTGTTTCTAAAATTACAAATAACATTATCACAATTACTATTCTCGTTATTATTAACATAATTGCTCATATTGTACTTATTATTATTATGATCATTTATTATTGATTAATGTAAATTAAATCATTACAATTACAAATTATTATATTACATTACTATTATCACTATTCATTTCATTTTAATTATAGATTTTATATTCTTTTTAGATTATACATATAATAATAAGAACAACAACCTAACCACAATAACAACAAGCCGCAATTATCAATCATTAAGGTTCCTAACTATTAAATGTAAGATAAATTTCAATGGAAAACACAGCAACTCCATAAACGCTTCATAAATCACTAAAAGGACAGTTGAAATAAAAATTAATAATCAAAGTGATTTAAATTATTACAATTAAAAGATTATCTTTATTACGTACCATCACTATTAATATCATTATAATAAGAAAATTAATTATATACTATCCTTTAGATGATACGATTAATAACAACCCACAGTTAGTTATCAATAATAAAGGTTCATAATACTAAATGTATGATAAATTTATATGGAAAATCAGCAGCTTCTGAGAAAAAAAATTATATATATATATATATATATATATATATATATTTTGGAGGATATGTGCTTAATTGAAGTCATACCTAATTTTGAAAATTAATTAGTTAATAATTAATGAATTTTAGGTGGGCATATATGTTCAAATGTGAGGCTAAACGAATTGAGAAAATGTTTAGCCTTACATTTGAACATATATGCCCGCCTAAAATTCATTAATTATTAACTAATTAATTTTCAAAATTAGGTACAACTTCAATTAAGCACATATCCTCCAAAAATTGTCGGCTTAAAGCCATATAAAAATAAACACATTTGTTTGTTTACTTAACCTCATATATATATATATATATATATATATAGAGAGAGAGAGAGAGAGAGAGATAGATAGATAGATAGATATATTCTTTTTCAGGAACACCGATAGTAGTAAGATTGGGGTACTTACTACTCGCATAAATCCCCAAATTGGTTTGAAGGGCTCTTTAGCCTTGGTCGGCAACCCATCAACTCAAGGAGAAGTTCAACACAAAACCACTGCTGCCTTTCAAGGAAAGGCTAGGGGAGTAAACCCGGGAAATAAATCAGGAGCTGGAGTCCCTAAGGTGGTGTGATGCTGAAATCCAGTGCTACCCATTAACTCCTACGACGCTACCATTGCCAAACTGCATTGATCCCTTACCTTTCCTTTGGATCACAGTGGCAGTGTGGAGAGGGGGGATTTGCTGCATGGGCAACAGCTCATCCTCCATATGAACCCGTCCAGGCTATGTAGTTTCAAGTTAACAAAAAAAAAAACCTTGATGCTACTCCATCGTCTCTCGTAGACGGAAGGATGCCAACCAAACAATAGGGAGAGGAGCGAGGAGAGGGAGAGGAGAGAGAGAGAGAGAGAGAGAGAGCATAATCAATAATTAATATCCAGAAAGAGTAAATAGATATTCAAATATAAATTCCTCAGGATTCACAGCTCCATAAACATATAAAAGGGCTAAATAAAAAGAGCTAAATATTCTATTGAAAAGCCGACCAGTTTGAGTTTCATGCTGATAAGAAATCTTCTGACCCTGAAGGTTTATAAATCTGCATGAAACTCAAGTTGATCTGATTTTCGACCATTTGGCTCTTAATCATATATATATATATATATATATATATATATATATATATATATATATATGAAGATAGGAGGTTTGGAGTAAAATCCAACAGAATGAGGTAAGGTAAAAGGAAAAGTGAACAAAAAATAACCACCTACCCCAGTTCATCTCACTTCTTCCACAAAGAATCAAAATTCCTATCCAAACCCACCATAAAACTGACGGACTAATTTAATGACATGCCATACCACAGCCCTCCATATCATCCCCATGCAATAAATCAAAACTCCCCCCTAAACAAGGATTTTACCCACTTCTCCCAACCACCCCCTTTCCCAACAAGCACCTAGCAGCCTCCTCATCTCATCTTCCACACAGACCATTATCCTCTGAACTACCCCCCACCTTATCTGATGTTATCCTTTGCTCCATCAAATCCCCCTAACCTCCCTACCCCTCAATTTCACCACAAACTCACTTTCTCATCTATAAATACAAATGTACTTACTTGCTTTCAATAAAGTTAGACTGATGATGTTCTTCGGAATATTTCTCTCCTAATTCTACTTGTTTGAGTCATTATTTTTTGTTAACTTTTCCTTTTACCTTATATATATATATATAAGTCATCCACAGACACCATTTCGATGTTTCACGTCTCATCAGTGTGGCTAGACACAGCAACTAACTCCAACCAGAACGAAACTCGACTGACTATGTCCTCTCAGCCGTTAACCTCTAGGCTGTCGCCAGCTGCCATTAAGGAGCGGTGTTTTAACTGTTTTAGATACTTAAATCTGTGTATATACTTTACGATCAAGATTAAATCTGTAAACAGATGATCATTGCGTTATGCTGGCGGTGAAAGTTTATTAAAGTCGCTCCTAAGGGACTCTACCAGGTTTTGGCAGCATATAATAAGTCATCCACAGACACCGTGTTTTGACGTTTCACGTCTTATCAGTGTGGCTAGACACAGCAACTAACTTTATATATATATATATATATATATAGATAGATAGAGGCGCGTGGTATAATGGTTAGAGTCATAGGAAATGGACTCGTCGACCCGAGTTCAAATCTTAGACGAAACTGTTTACATTTCACATCACACTAATACCCTTGGGAAAGGTATAAATCCAACTATACTCACCCCAGCTATGGGTAAATAGTAGGGCAGATTGGGCTCTTCAACCTTGGTAAGTCAACCTGTCTAGAGAGAAGCCAAGTAGTGGCAGGATGATATGAAAGCTGAAACAGATTGGAATTACAGAGAGAGAGAGAGAGAGAGAATTCAAACCTGTTAAACTCCGCTTAAGAAATTGATCTTGTGTCGCATCCTACTCATGTAGAGGGGTTGGTAAATATATATATATATATGTTTTATTTATGAGAGAAGAGTGCTTAGTATAAGGGATGGTGTGTTTCTCAGAATAAACAGAAATCAACACTGCATGGTTAGTTTCATGCCTCACTTGATATTCAGACCACTCCTGATTATTTGGTCTCGGTATATAAGCTACTTGAGGATTGTGGGAAGGGAGAATCTATTTTTGTTTTTGTGTGAATGGCTTGTTAGACTGTTCATTGTTATTATTACAACGTTTTGTATATATATATATATATATATATGTATATATGGTGTTAATACTTATATATATATATATATATATATATATGTATATGGTGTTAATACTTATATATATATATATATATATATATGTATATGGTGTTAATACTTATATATATATATATATATATATATATATATATATATATATATATATATGTTATATACTTATATATATATATATATATATATATACTTATATATATATATATATATATATATATATATATGGTCACTGCGAGATCAAATATATCTGGGGGTGCTGGGTATACTGTGTAAGCTATGGATGAAAAGGGGATAAACGGATTGTGTTATCAGCTAAGATAATATCTTGCGAGTATATAACTTTTATTTTAGCCTTTTGCAATCATTGCATTTCTTTTACATGATTTTGTTTCCACCTCTTCTTGATGAACTCCGAACAACGAATAGACCGAACATTTTTGATCCGGTTGGAGAAAAGTCCATCACAAGCAGTTGAAATGTGCCAGGAAGTGTATGGAGATTAAACCATGTCGCGCACACGTGTTTTTGAGTGTCACAAGAGGTTCAAAGAAGGACACGTGGAGGTGGAAGGTGATTCTAGGAGAGAGAGAGAGAGTCCTTCAACAAGCAAGAATGATGTCAACGTTGAGCAGGTAAGGCAGATGGACTCTTTAACCATGGCTAGGTAACCAGTCTAGGAGAAGGAAAACTCTGGATTCAAACCTGTTAAACTCCGTGTAAGATATTGACTTTGTGTCACATCCTGCTTGTGTGGAGGTGTTGGTAAATATATATATATATATATATATATACATAGACACACCTGTATGTGTGAAGTGTTATAAAATTAATAATTGTTGTTTTTGTTTTTTTTATTTCAGGGGGTTTTAAGATATTGACTTTGTGTCACATCCTGCTCATGCGGAGGGGTTGGTAAATATATACATATATATATATATATATATATATATATATATATATATATATATATACACATAGACACACCTGTATGTGTGAAGTGTTATAAAATTAATAATTGCTGTTTTTGTTTTTTTTTATTTCTGGGGGGTGCATATGGTCTTATTGCATCCAAATAATTTCTAAACAGATCTATTTCAACAATAGATGTGATCTTAACAGGTACTACCACTCCAGGTCAGAGTGAATTTTAGAGTAATGACAATGAAGGGGTGAAGGGTAGACTAACTATCCAGTTCTCAAGAATTGAATCCTCAATATTAAATCCAGGTTAATGTCATACCCAAAAAGTCCTTTTTAGGGGGTCTTATTCCACTATAGGGTATACAGTCAATGTATACTATGCTATGGCTAGTGGACCAGTTGATGTATAGGAAGAAAATAAACGTATAACATATGCGAAAATGTGTACGTAATTTTTGGACACTCCTGTGTCCTTCATTGGCGTAAACTGTGAGATATTTAAATTTCATGCAGATTTTCTTCTTTCAAAATAAATGAGTTATGAAAAAAAAATTGTGAAACCGTTCATTTGTCTGAATCTGTTTCAAAAAAATATCTTTCTTAAATTGAAGAAGAAAAAAAAAAAAAAAAGCAAATATTTCATCTGGATCAATTAAATCTTCCTAACGAGATTTTTGCATTTTTAAAATGAAAAGAGGAAGAAAAAAAAAAAAAAAAACTTCTCAAAAGAAATTTTTTCACATTTGTAGAAAAGAAATTTTTTTCTGTGGAAGTGGCAGGAAAAACTGCAGGAATCTTTTGAAAATATTTCATTAAAATCTTATTATATATTTTTTATTACATTATGATAATATTCGTTATAATGATATTAATAAATATGATATTAATAAATGAATATTTCATTATAATCTTATTATATATTTTTATTACATTATAATAATATTGATTATAATAATATTAATAAATATAATATTAATAAATGAATATATCATTATAATCTTATCTTATATTCTTTGTGTAGAAAAGAAAAATTTTTCTGGGGAAGTGGCAGGAAAAACTGCAAGAATCTTTTGAAAATGGGTCAGGTCAAAGAACTCTGTGAGAAAATTGATCAATCTAATTGAAGGGGGAAGAGGAGGAGGAGGGGGAAGAGAGGGAGGATATTGTTAATGGTAAGCAAAAATATATTGATTAGATAGAACTGTGAATCACCTGTTATTTAGGCCTCTTTGAAAATCAGAAAGGGTGTGTGTGTGTGAGGGGGGTAGAGTCCAAGAAGAGAGAAGCCAAGTAGTGGCAGGATGATATGAAAGCTGAAACAGATTGGAATTGCAGAGAGAGAGAGAGAGAGAGAGAGGTGCAGATAGAGAAAGAAAGTAAGTGGTGAGATTAGCATCTAGAAGATTTTGTGGATCTTTAGGCACCCCTTTTTGATCTCGATTAAGAAAGGACATGTTTTTCATTTACATTGTCAATATCCGGTTGTTTGTTAGAGGCTAGGGTTAAGAGTTAGGGTTAGGGGTTAGTTTTATAATTTTAAAAAATCTAAAAATTGTCTGTTAAAACATTTATAGAGCAACGCCCATCTTCTTTCCTAGTTACATGGTACAGTTATTGGACCATATTACCTTTAGGCACCCCTTTTTGATCTCGATTAAGAAAGGACATGTTTTTCATTTACACCGTCAATATCCGGTTGTTTGCTAGGGATTAGGGATAGGGTTAGGGTTAGTTTTATAATTTAAAAAAAATCTAAAAATTGTCTGTTAAAACAACCGGGTATTGACAGTGTAAATGAAAAACATGTCCTTTCATAATCGAGATCAAAAGGGGTGCCTAAAGGTCATATGGTCCGAAGATTTTGTGAACAGTGGGTGAGGAACCAAAGGTCAACAAGGGCAAAATGTTGAGGAATGGAGAAGGAACGTTGTAAGTCATGAAATTTGAAAAATAAAATAATTTTAGTGTTAGACTGTTAGATTTTTTTAAGTTCATATTTCTATTAATAAATATATTGGATGTGATATCAGCAGGAGCTCAGACTCCGCCCACTTCCGCCCAAGGTTTGTTCCCGCTTTTTTTTACCCTTATAAGAAATTAAATCAGTTCGTAATAAACCATTGTTGAAATTACCTCGTGTGTTAACGTCTCTTGACAATTCTCTTTCCACCTTGTGTGTCCATCTCCTCACCTCATCTTTTTACCTGTTGTAAATTCTGTTATTTCACGCATTATTTCCATTATACAACACTTCTGATGAATATACAACCTCAACATAGACATTTTTATTTCTTTCTCTAGATTCCCATTTGAAAAACAGAAATAAATTTGACGAAAAAAAAAAAAAACAAACTTAGTAAACAGCTACATAAAAAAAGAGAAAGTGGCTGAAGTTATAAAAACTCTTGCAAATTTGCAAGAGTTTAAGGTTTACTAACCTTGCAAAGTGATCACTTTTTCTTTGTCTACTCACCCCCCCCCCCCAACATGCATACAGGAAACATTACGCTAAAGAATTTTTAGATGAAAAACAAAAATAATGAAAAAAATGTCATTAATTTCATCAAATAGGGCCGGGTTAGCTCAGTCGGCAGAGCGTTCAGCTAGAAACCACAAGGTTCCTAGTTTGATACTGGCCCTCGCCAACTCAGCGTATGAGTAGCACAGAGATCTGTGCGGTAAAGTAAGGAGCTGACGGTAGGTGTGGCGGCCCACCTCAGATGCAAAAACAATCTCCTTAGAACTGTGCAGTAATGTGAGGAGGTGTGGTGTGGTGCTCCACCTCAGATGTTGAAATATTCTCCTTGGTCTAGCGCTAGTGAAAAGGGGATAGACTCCCTCACTGATTGGCTGATACCGACTTTAGGCCGCCCTGATGACTTTACTCACTTATTTACTAAACCCTTTAAATGACTGCTCAATCACAATTGCTTGAATATATGTCAAAAACCATTTTGATTAGATTTTTACTTATTTGGTACAATAGGGCTGGTTTAGCTCAGTTGGTAGAGTGTTTCGGCTAGGAGTCACAAGGTTCTTGGTTCGATACCGGCCCTCGCCAACTCAGCATATGAATAGCACAGGGAACTGTGCAGTAATGTGAGGAGCTGATGGTAGGTGTGGTGCTCCACTTCAGATGCTAAAATAATCTCTTTGGTCTAGCGCTAGGGAAAAGGGGATAGACTCCCTTGCTGTCTGGCTGATATCGACATTAGGCCACCCTGACGACTCTTTAGAAGGGCACTCATTATAGTGAGGTGAGTCTTTAGTAGTAACTCCTACCTAGTTACCTAGTTAAAAAGTACCCCTACTGTTCTTCTACAAGGATAGTTTTGGCATTAAATAACCCTCTTTTCATCNATGAATATTGATATGCCATTAAACAAAGAAATCAAATCTTGGAACCCCTGTGTTGTTGCCTTGTGTCAGTCTAAATTAAATTCAGTCAAATTTTATTATACCTTTTTTATCTTTTTAAGGCAGTGGTTCCCAACCATTTTAGTACCATGCCCCACTTTTTTTTATCACAAATTTCTTCATGTTCCCCACCCGTTAATTGTTTAGTATGATATAACAATATTCAGTTTTTGAAGAAGATAACATAAAAAATTGTATCTTTCAAATAAAACTAAAAGGTTTAACTTCAATTTAATCAAATAAAATCATTTTATAATGTGTATAATGTGGGGGAAGGGCAACAGATGAAGAACTGCAAAGTTAAACAATCAGAACCATGCATATAGCTGGTGCCAGATGCATGATAACATTAGAGGTGAACACTTGGCTGATTGCAAAAGCTGTTGTGCTCAGATAGGTTGTAATTACAATTTTACCCTATAATTTATAATTTTTACCTATATAGGGTAAAATAAAAAAAATGTTGATATTACTATATTTTTCATATTGCCCCCTTATTATTGAATTGCTCTCCCCAGTAGTGCATTGGCCCACGTTGGGAATCACTGATTTAAGGCAAATGTAAATGTTGATATTTATGAAGTTCAGCTTTGTATAGCTCAAATAATTAAGGACATGAAGAGTGTATAGCACCAGTCCATCAGGTAATGATGTCTAAGAAAATCAGTATACAAAATTATAGTTTTTTTTATCTGACCTTTAACACTAAAAAACGGTGCTGATGAGAAATAATTACTGTGTTAGGCACAAGGCAAATAAATTAAGAGTTCTTAATCAATTTATTGCAGACATTCAAAAATTGGAAAATACAGTTAATTAAAATCAGAAATAGATTTGAAAAACTATTTCATTTGAAAAATCTATCAGGAATGCACACTTGTGTATGTACACATATGTATATATGCTTATATGTGTGTGCATGTTACAATGCTTTTGTGTGTGTTTAGTTTCTATATGTGTATATGATATAAGTGTGTGTGATGTATCTATTTGTGTGTATGCATGATCATATCCACACACACACACACACACATACACAAAAGTTTAAAAATGTAAATATTTTTGTCTGTGAATTATTTCAATGTATTGATTTTTCTAAATCAAAAATATTCTTGGAGAAATTAAAAAACTAAAATGGTGGATATTTTTAGCATAAATGAAGGTTATTGAATTTTGAAATCCATTCATGAATTTAGGATCAGAATTTACTTGATAGATTTAGTCAAGTGGAATCCTTTCAAAACATTTGAGTAAACAGAAGAATGAGAAGAAGAAAATGAAGAAAAAATAAGTTGGGGAAAGAGAAAGTGAAACAGAGAGAAAGAAAAGAAGTGACACACAGAGAGAGAGAGAGAGAGAGAGAGAGAGAGAGAGAGAGAGAGAGAGAGAGAGAGAGAGAGAGAGAGAGATCTAAAAAATCATTGTGAAGAGAGAGAAAAGAACAGAAGTGATAGAGAGAAAGTTTAAAAAAAAATCATTGTGAAGAAAAAGAGAAAGTAGTATACAAAGTTAACAAAAAAGAACCATAAGACAGCCTCATGAGTAACCTTCTCATTTGTTATAATTTGTACTACTGTCTTTTGTTAATATATTTGTTTAACTCATTTCCTGTCTTGTGTCTTTATTCTGGACCCTAAAACAGGTCACAACAAAATTGCATGCACAAAATTAACAATTTAAAATGTCAACAATTTGCCATATATATATATATATATATTATTATATATAATATAATATATATATATATATATATATATATATATATAGATGTGAGGATTTCAAAACTTGGTAGTAAGGATGATTCTATATGTGATTTCTAAGACACATTATTATTGTATGATCCAGTATGTACAAATACAGTGAATCTTTAAATCACTACAGAGAGCTCAATGTATAATAATCTTTTTAGATTTTATTATATATACAGGGTGCAACATAAGTAATGCCCTTTTTAATTCATATCTTAATTGACAAAGTTAGGGAATTGTAAATTAAAATTTTGAAGGTAGATGGATAGGACGAAGAGGACCAATTGAATGGCCATCACGTTCACCAGACCTAACACCACCGGACTTTTTTTGTGGGGTGTATTGAAAGATCAGGTTTACAATCTTAAGCCGAAAACAATTCCAGAATTAAAGAATGCAATTTCAGATAAATTTCATGAAATTACCATTGAAATGTGTCAAAAAGTTTGTAAAAGTGTTGCGGTAGAGTTCAGAATTGTATGGAATATGAAGGGGAACATTTTGAATATCCCAAATAAATGCTAAATTCTAAAACTTTATATCTTTTGTAACTATTTTTTTCTTAAATTTGGTTTGATTTCATTTGTATTGAACATTATTAAACCGAATAAGCATTTATTCAATTTTAAATATATATATATCCATTAACCTGTGGCAATAACATTCATGTTCGAAAAAAATATAGGATAATCAAAAAGGTTTTAATTTTGTTCCACTTAAACAAAGGGCGTTACTTATGTCCACCATGTAATATATATATATAATATATATATATATATATATATATATATATTTGAACATGAGTTTAAAGTTGAGTAATATTTTTGTGTTGGCATAATGTGGTGAGTATAACTGAAAGACAAATATGAATATGAAACAACAGTCCAAAAATAAGTAAACTCATTATATTATTTATACAATTTTATTTTCGGTTACAAAGTTTCAATGCTGAAGAGTTTGGTAATAATAAAATCTAATAATATCTGTTTTGATTGGAAGGAAACATCCTTTGTGTGTGTGTGGGTGTGTGTGTGTGTGTTTTTAGCATGCATACTTTTTCCATTTTATACATAAAAATCAGGTAAATACAATAATATAAATCATTTGTTTCCATTAAGTAAAAAAAAAAAGAAAGTTGTTTTTTTTCTCATGGGCAAATCATTTGCCATTTTTGGATTCCATTTAAAACTTTGTCATATGAGTGTTTGCTGGAGAAACCTTAACAATTGAGTTGTAGAATTTACCAGCCAAGTTTCAATAAGAGTTTCATTTTTTCTCTCTCTCTCTCTCTCTCTCTCTCTCTCCTCTCCTCTCTCTCTCTCTCTTCTCTCTCTTCTTATGTGGACACATAGTATTTTATTGTATGATCACGTATGTACAAATACATGAATCTTTAAATCACTTACAGAGAGCTCAATGTATATAATCTTTTTAGATTATTATATGTATATATTATATGAGTATAGATAAAAGGATTGAAAAACAACACAATATGCTGTTAAAGTGAAAAGATTTTATATCATATTCATAGCTGATATTGAAAATATTTCGATTTAAAAATAATTTATAAAAATCATCCTCAGAGCTATGAATATAAAATCTTTTCACTTTGACAGTATATTGTGTTGTTTTCATATATTTTATCTATACTCATACCATCGGATTCATTTCCTTTCTCTTAACTTATATATATATATATATATATATATATATATATATATAATAATTATGAAACATGAGTTTAAAGTTAGAGTGAAATGAAATTTAATTTCTGATCAAAGTTATATCAAAGATGACAATTTAATTTTTTCACTTTGTTTTTTTTTCTCATACTCTCAGATTTTATTCAAAAGCCTATCCACACCAGATATATATATATTTCATATCACACCCCATTATTATATATATATAATAATGAGGAAGATGAATAAAGAAAAAAGAAAGAAATAGAATGGATAATAAAAGATGAATTTAATAATATCACTTACACATGTGTTTCGGTCAGTATTCTGTGGAAATATATTTCACACACAGAGAAGATTCGACCTTCATCAGAGTGAAATTTTATTTTGAAAAATCAAATATCCAAATCAATATCCAAATCAAATATCCAAATTCTAATGGTCTATTTCAGCCTTCCAAATGTGATTAAAAAAACGTTTTTTTTTTTGTTTTTTTTTTTCATTCAAAATAAAATTTCACTCTGATGAAGGTCGAATCTTCTCTGTGTGCGAAATTATTTCACACAGATGAACTGACCGAAACACATGTGCAAGTGATATGATATTAAATTCATCTTTTATTATCCATTCTATTTCTTTCTTTTCTTTATTCATTCTTCCTCATATTCTCGGATTCATTTCCAATTTCCATTTTTACATATATTATATATATATATATTATATATATATATACATATTCATCAAAAAGTTGCTACCATGTTTTCATTGTAGTAGCATTAGTAGTTAATCCAAAAGGGCTCAAGCATTGTTAAGTATGTTATAATATATTAATGATTTGAAGGCAATTACAATGCATATAAAAATGAAAAAAACAAAAACAAAAAGATGTTATTTTTGTCTCATCGATTTGAAATCGATAAGAAAAAATAACATCTTTTTGTTTTTATTTTTTAAATTTTTTATACGCATTGAATGCCTTCAAATCATTAATATATTATTTATATATATATATATATATATATATATATATATATATATACATACCCACACCCACACCCACACAGAAATATATATATATATAAATATATATATTATATAATGATAAGAGTATAAATGACAAATGAGTATATGAGTGAAAGAACAAAACTCAGCCAAAAACGTGTTAGTATATTTTTGCTGGAGTATTGAACTCCATATATAAAAGTTGAAGAGCCAAATTCAACACTCCAGCGAAATATACTACACATTTTTGTCTTGAGTTTTGTTCTTTTCATTCCTCATATTCTATATATATATATATATATATTATAATATATTCATACATACCTATCTGCACACATATACACATATCTATGCCAATGTACATACATGCAATAACACACATAAAATCTGTTTTTTTGTTTTTATTGAGTATAAATTTTATAATTTGTAAAACTAACTCTTCATAAATATAAAAGATGCATTTTTCATTTATAAGATTCTGATATAACAAAAAAGATAATCTTTGAATTTTTGAGATGAAGAATTATCATTATTATTCACGAATACATCAGTAATAATAAAAACAAATAATCACATTCAAGTTTAATGAATTAAAACCGTTCTGTGTAGAAAAAATATGTTCAAGGTTTATACGATAAAGAGAAAATAGTAAAAGTAACCAGTTCTATAAATCATTCAAATATATTATTTTTTGGCACTTGTGACAAACTTAATAAGGGGAGCTGAAAACAGTTTTAATAAGGGGAGCTAGAAACAGTTTAATAAGGGGGAACTAGAACAATTTTCAAGTCTGCTTGTGGGTTTGTATTTTGAATTCTTTTTGTTTGTTAGAAATTTGCCACCATTCTGAGTTTTGCAAAAAAAATGACACAAATCATCAGAGAGTTGAAAATGAATCGGATTTAAGCCACAGGAAAATTTTGTGAAAGACTTTATCTTTCAGCAGAGAAAATAAAATATTCTTTTTGATTCTGGGAAATACAGAAAAATCTTTTTTTTTAAGAATCAAAGTAATGTTTGAACATTACACAATTTATCAAATGCTGTGAATCATTCCTTTTAGTTTATCTAATATATATATATATATATATATATATATATTATATATATATATAAAAGTATTCAATTTTGTCAATTGTTTCTTAAATAGTTGTTCATTTTAAATAGGATGAATACAAAAAAGAAATAAAAACTATGAATTAGTAATATCAAACCCCTAAAATATAATTAGAATTAATATTTAACTACTTTTACTAGCTATTGTTTATAATTAGAATTAAATTGATAACAATACAGAAATGAGAATTAAGGAATGAATACACATATAGAACAATACATTTTTTTTTTCTTAATTTTCGCGCGCTAAGATTAGAAAAAAATAATGTAGCATTCAACCGTTATTATCCGAAAAATATCTTTAATTTAACTAAGGATTAGTTAAAGTAAGTTAGGGTCCTGATGAAATCATTTCAATTTGATTAAACCATGGTAGACCTTTATTTTTCCTCTAATAATAATATCATTTGTCATTTATATCTTTCAATATTAAATTATATATATAAATATATATATATATGCATGCATGTTCTATATATATGTCTTTGGGTATATGTGTGTGTACATTGTATTCATATATATATATATATATATATATATAATATAATATAATAAAATAAAATATTAAAAAGGTTTTACATATCTATTTATTATACTGCCTTTGGTACACCATTCCAGCAAAGCTGAAACAGGACATCCCATACTATAGTATATATATATATATGTCATTTATATTTTCAATATTAATTATATATATAAATATATATATATATATATAATACTATATACTATATATATTCATGTATTTCTATATATATGTCTTTGGGTATATGTGTGTGTACATTGTATTCATATATATATATAATATATATATAATATTATATTATATATAATATATATATATATAATAAAATAAATATATAAAGGTTTTACATATCTATTTTATATACTGCCTTGGTACACCATTCCAGAAAGCTGAAACAGTGACCATCCCACTAGTATATATATATATATATATATATATATATATATATATTATGAAGTTAAGGTAGTATGGACATAGAGCCAACACATGGTTATTGACAGTTTCTTGCCTATGCGATCTTCAGACCATCTGAATATGCATAGCCGAGAAACTGTCGGTAACCAGGTGTTGACTCCATGTCCACACTTCTTTGGCCTAAATATAATTGCTCTATCAATAATATTGAGCATGTCTACTAATATATAGCACCCATATTATCTACTAAATTAATATATATATATATATATATATAATATATATATATATATATATATAGCCATAACCTGTGTGCCCCTCACAGTAATATGATTGGACTGGTGCAGCCATAAATACAGAGCAATGTAGAGGTACAATGACTACAACTACGACGTCGCACCAGTACTATTACTTACCTGCTCAATTGTACCACTCTGTTTACCATGCCCCACCACTCTGCTACTTCTAGTAATATAGCTCTGTATTATAGCTGACACCAGCCAATCATATCACTGTGAGGAGGGACCCAGGTGTATGCATATTCATTACATCACGTGTGCATTTTTGTGTACCTATGTATAAATTTATAACTGAATGTGCATGCATAACCTATCAGAGTTGTTAATAAACACCTCATTTTTTGGGGAAAGTTGAGTGTTTTCTGGTGGGAGACTTGTGGCTGGAATTGATAATAATATTTCCTTTGCTGACATAGTTGCCTGTTTATTTTACCACATTGTATTTCTGTCTTATTCATATTAAATACATACAGCCTTCTTTGTATCAAGTTTGTTAGGCCATAATTTTTGAATAGTTTAATAATTCAGAGTCTGAATTATTCACAGAGCATTGGACCTTTCCAAATTTTTTCCACTACAGCAAACTGAAATGAAAAAAAATTACATGTAAATCTGGACAAATGTGAATTTAATTGTGTGTGATCAACTTTCTCGGCTTTCAAAATATCTAAAGAAAGTATTTTACTTAAGAAAATAGATTTAAATTTCCAAACCACTAACAATAAAAAGAGCCTGGAATCTTTTCTAGAACTAGCAAATTTCTTTACAATAGTATATATTCCACGGGATGCCCCATTAAATCCCTATGTAAAAAAAAACAAAAAAACAAACTTGCATTAGACATGGCCTGGTGAAGGAATCAGAAGAAAAAAAAAAGTGCATTTGATACTCTGAAAATAAAAATTAATGTTTCCTATTTAAGATATAAATGCAAAAAAAAAAGAAAAGATAGAGCCATGTTTTTACTATTTAAATTTTTATTTTCACAAATCTGCACAGATCTGCACAAATCTCCGATTATTTTTTTCCTCAAAAACCAAGATCTGTGAAATGTAATGTATATATAGTTAATTTGGTGTTTAATTGTTCTTCTTTATATACAACTACTGCCTTTTAATAATAAAGTTATAGATGGGTTTGTCATAAAAAAATGAAAATGAAAATCATGTGTCAGCTTTCTGAAGAAGAAGGTTTGCTTGTTCCAACTGATTTTTTTTTTGATTTGGTTTTGTTTTACGGCATATCAACCTCGGTGGGTTCCATTTAATGCCGATAAAGTTTTTGAAAATAAATCAATTCTATGTATACATTTTTCTATTTTACCCATAGATGGGACCTAACAGGTACTACCATCTGGGTCAGAGTGGACCAGAGAGCAATGGTGATGAAGGGTGCTTCCACATTCCCCAAAACCTCCCAAAACTGGAACTTTCACCATTCCGATAGAGTTTAATGTATTCCCAGACATGGTAGACCCACAGCCACCACCTTCTAGCAACCCATATTGATAAAAAGATTGGGCTTTGCCATAAGGGGCAATAGGTTGGGAAAATCATTATAGGTGTTAAGGCTTGACGTGACCAGCCGATTGATCGAGGTGGAAATGAATGTTTATACTATATAGTTAATTTGTTGTAATGTTTTTCTTTTCATAGTTTCATCCGGACATAACAAACATACTGCCTTTTATAAGTATATAGATGGGTTGTCATAAAAAAGGAACATCAATCTCTTGTGTCATCTTTTCTGGAAGAAGAAGGTTTGTTCCTGTTCCAACTGAGAATCAAAAATTCTAGCTAGACTTAATAACTGGAACCAGTGCTCAAACCAAGTCAATAATTTACTAAGTCCACTTGGGTCAAACAAAATAAAATAAATTTATTCCAGGAAGTTTGTGCTTTTTTATTTGTTTGTTATGCCTCCTTGGGCATCTTCCCTTTTTCTTCTATCTTCTCAATCAACCTTTTGTTGCATAATTGTGTGGTGGTGTGGGTTTTGATAAGCCCTGTAGTGAGAATTTTAAGGAGCCATTGGTTTTCAGATCAGGGGATGGAAAAATACCAGTAACGGTTATGGCCCCAACTGACCCCAGAGGCACGAATATCACGCATTCCGTGATAGAGTTTATTAGGAAATCAGTTTTTCCAATCAGAGATGAAGCAGAACAGACGTGTTCTACTGAGAATGTACTCAGACTGCGCGGTGAATCAGGGCATGCAGTAATAAAATCTTTTGATCAAGAAAACAAAGTCTTGTAGTTAATTAATGGCCTGACTTAAAAAGAAGCCCTTAGTTGGAAGAAGACAAGAAGAGACTTGATGATGTTCGGCCAAAAAGAAAGAAGGTGAACAACCACTAGACAAAGAAGCAAGTAAGTCACAGTCTTAACCGTCTCTCTCTCTCTATCACACGAAGTTATGGCCCCAACTGAACCCAGAGGCGGAATCTCATGAGTCACATGATAGAGTTAGTTAGGAAGTCAGTTTCAACCAACATCAGGCAGATACTATAACTCAAACCGTTGGCAGTGAATCAGGATGGCAGTAATAAGATCTTTGATCAAAGAAAAACAAAGACTGTAGTTGAATTAGTGCATGACTTAAAAGAAGCCCTTAGTTAGAGAAACAGCCAGACAAAGAACTTAGAAAAAGAATGAGTGACTAGATGACACCAGCCAAAGAAAGAGATGAAACAACCACTAGACAAAGAAGCAAGTAAGGTCACAGTCTTAACTCCTGTCTGTTTGTCTGTCTGTCTGTCTCTCTTTCTATCATACGAGAACTCTTGTTTATTACCCGAGGTACGATGTCAATGGGTATATAACACTTTAAGAAAAAGAAATCTTTTGTTCCTATCTATTTCCCTCTTAAGTTCTTCTGCTTACTATTTCTTTCTGAAATTCATTTAAATTAATCTTAAAATTTTGTGCACTATTTCTATATGTGTGTGTGTCTTCAAATTATAAAAATATAAAATAAAAATATAAAATTATAAAAACATAAAAATAAAAATACAAATATAAAATATAAAAATAAGAAATATAAAATATAAATATAAAAATATAAATAAATATAAAAATTATAAATCAGTCAGAGCTTCAGAAATATCCAAAATATCATTAATTCGCAGACAATTAATATTTTTAAACCGTGGATCTTATTCCTTGTCCATTGTTTTTTTTTTTTTTTTTTTTTTCATTTTTATTCCAGTTATGAACTTTACTGCTGTTCTTTTTTTCCCCATAAAGTCGCCAGTTTGAATGTTGGTTATTTCATAAACCTAGAACTGACTGACTTTCTCTCCTCTCTCTCATTCTCCTCTCTCTCTCTCTTCTCTCTCTCATTTCTCTCTATTCTCTCTCTCTCTCTCTCTTATTCTCTCATCTCAATCTCTCTCTTCTTATTCTCATTCTCTCTCTTCTCTCTCTTTATTCAACACCTCTCTTCTCTATTCTCTTTCTCTTCTCTCTACTCTCTTAAGCAAGATGAACACCACTAGAACAAAGAAGCAAGTAAGTCACACAGTCTTAAACTCTGTCTGTCTGTCTGTCTGTCTATCACACGAGAACTCTTGTTTATATACCCGAGGTATGATGTTAATGGGGTATATAACACTTTAACAAAAAGAAATCTTTGATTCTTCCAATATTTCCCTCTTAAGTTCTTCTGCTTATTATTTCTTTCTGAAATCATTTAAATTAATCTTAAAATTTTGTGCACTATTTCTATATATGTGTTGTGTATGAGTGTGTGTCTTCAAATTATAAAAATATAAATAAAATATAAAATTATAAAAATATAAAATATAAAAATATAAAACATAAAAAAATATAAAAATATAAAACATAAAAAATAAAAATACAAAAATATAAAATATAAAAAAAATAAATATAAAAAAATATAAAATATAAATAAAATATAAAAATTATAAATGCAGTCAGAGCTTCAGAAAATATCCAAATAATCATTAATTTGCCAGACAATTGAAATTTATTTGAAACCGTGGATCTTATTTCCTATGTCCATTGCTTTTTTTTTTTTCATTTTTATTCCAGTTATGAACTTTACTGCTGGTTCTTTTACCCATAAAGTCGCCAGTTTGAATGTAGGTTATTTCATAAACTAGAACTGACTGACTCTCTCTCTCTCTCTCATCTCTCTCTCTCTCTCTCTCTCTCTCTCTCTCATTCTCTCTTTCTCTCTCTCTCTCTCTCTTATCTCATTCTCCTCTCTCTATTTTCTCATTCTCCCTCTCTCTCTATTCCCATTTTCTCTCTCTTCTTATTCTCTCTCTCTCTCTCTATTCTCATTCTCATTCTCTCTCTCTTATTTTTCTCATTCTCTTCTCTCTTCTCTCTTATTCTATTCTCTCTCTTTTCTCTCTTATTCTCATTCTCTCTCTCTCTCTCTCTCTCTCTTATTCTCATTCTCTCTCTCTCTTATTCTCATTCTCTCTCCCTCTTCCCCCCCCTCTCTCTGTGACCTTCTAGGATTCTAATTTGTTTTAATGTTCTCATTAAATGTTAACCTATGACATTTACAGTTTTTAGAAGTAGATATTTGCAGAACATTCAATTTAGATCACACTTAATACCAATGAGCGTAACTATCTTGACAAACATTTTAACCATCATTCAACGGAAACTTAGCCCTAATCTGGCACAAGGCCACAATAACACAATACCAAATGAAGATCAAACTTACTATCAACAGGTTGCATGATGAGTATGATGACCATCATTCTATGGCACAAAGTTATGATAAATGACTTACTAAATAAAAAAGGTACCTGGGCCCCACAGTTGCCATCAACATCAACTGCTGTTTTTACCCATAAAGTCGCCAGTTTGAATGTAAGTTATTTCATAAACTAGAACTGACTGACTCTCTCTTCCATTCTCTCTCTCTCTCTCTCTCTCTCTCTCTATCTTATTCTCTTTCTCTCTTATTCTCTCGCTCTCTCTTATTCTCATTCTCTCTCTTTCTCTCTCTCTTATTCTCTCTCTTTCTCTCTCTCTTATTCTCATTCTCTCTCTCTATCTTATTCTCTCTCTCTTATTCTCATTCTCTCTCTCTCTCTTCTTATCTCTCTCTCTCTCTTCTCTCTCTTTATTCTCATTCTCTCTCTTTTCTCTCTCTCTCTTATTCTCTCTCTCTCTCTCTCTCTCTTATTCTCTCTCTCTCTTCTCTCTCTCTCTCTCTCTCTCTCTCTCTCTGTCTTCTAGGACCTGGGCTCCACAGTTGCCATCAACATAGACTCAATGCAGAGCCTGATCTCTGAATTTCAAACGCTTCCAAAGTATTTGGTTGGCTGGGAGAGGCGAGTCTGTTTCAGCAGAGACATCACCTTGAAAACTAAATGTGCAGCATATTGTGCCATAATTCTCTTAACCCTTCTGTACGGTGTGGAAGACTGGATGATATACAAAGCAGATGCCCATAGATTTTAAGTCTACTAAAATTTAACAATATTTGAAACACCAGAACTCAACCAGAATCAGAAATTGCTATTTCTCACAGAGAATACAAACAAGAGAAGATGCTATTGAAAAAAAAAACCAAAAAAAAAAAAAAAAACAACAAAAAAATAGGAAAATGTCAACCTGGAGCAAACGGTAACGAACATGGATGTATTTAAAAAGAAACAAGGAAAACATTGTTAGAAATGCGTGTGGCCATGTCAAATTATCCAGAAAAAAGTAAAATTGTCACCCACCCCTTTCAATTTTTCTGAAATTTTGTACAGGTGTGGACAGTATTAGATTTAGACATTCCCCAAAATTTGAGCTTCCAATTCCCAAAATTGGCGGAGTTATGTTGATTTTTAGCTCTCAAAATTTGGTGGGGTTCACGAAAAATGGCGACTTTTTGTAATTTATTTTTGTCTGTAAAATGAGTTCTAGTGCTTCCATACTCCTAAAATTTGGTTTATAAGACCATTTTTGACTGTGGAATCCAAAAAGGCTATCAAAAAAGTCTGAAAGTTAACCAATTTTAAGTTATTGATGATTTCTGATTTTTTCACAGCAAGATCAACATCCCAATGTGGCACTGAATCTATGACAAAATTTTTTTCTATTATTATTTCATATATTGAACATTATTTGTACCAAAAATATAGTTTGGAGTTTGCTCAGAGCCGAAGCTATAACATCAGTTAAAATTTTGCGAATCGGAAATCATTAATAATTTAAAACTGGTTAACTTTCAGACATTTTTGGATTCCTTGGGCAAAAATACTTCTATATACCAATTTTTAGGAGTAGGAAAGCTCTAGAACTCATTTTACAGACAAAAATAGATTACAAAAAAGTCGCCATTTTTTGCGACCGACAACCCAAATTTGGAAAGTTAAAAATCAACATAATTCCGCCAATTTTTGGAATTGGAAGCTCAAATTTTGGGGATTGTCTAACTTTACAATAGTCCACACAGGGACAAAAAATTTTAAAAATTGAGAAATTCTAACAAAATTTTTTAGCTTCGCTTCTGAGCAAACTCCGAACTATCTTTGGTACAAATAATGTTCAATAGATATGAAATAATAATTGAAAAAATCTTTGTCATAGATGCAGTGCCACATTGGGATATTGATCTTGCTATGAAAAAATCAGAAATCGTCAATAACTTAAAATTGGTTGATGTTGAGACTTTTTTGAATTTTTGGATTTATGGGGCTAAAATGGTCTTATAAACCAAATTTTATGAGTAGGAAAGCACTAGAACTCATTTTACAGACAAAAATAGATTACAAAATGTCGCCATTCAAATTTTGAGAGATAAAAATCGACATAACTCTGCCAATTTTTGGAATTGGAAGCTCAAATTTTTGGGATTACCTAACTTTAACATAGTCCACACCTGTACAAAATTTCAGAAAAATTGAAGAGGGTGGGTGACATGGCCTCGATGATTTGACATGGAATTTACCCGTGTGGTAATTTTGGATGTCAAGTCAGATTTGTGAACAGTTTTGTGGTATTTTAAGGGTTTTAGACTTACCTTTAATATAGATTTCCACATATCTTTTGCGGCTCCCTTTTTTCTATATTCTGGCGTTACATAAAGGTCTTTGAGAATGACAATCTTGCCAACTTCGGTAGAAAATGATTTGCAGAAGATCAGGTAACCAGCCAAAGAATTCTCAGCACCATTTCCTGATAAAATACAATTTTATCAAGTTAAAGAAATTAAAATAATCTATTAAATGAATATTTTGATTGGTTTGTTGAGATACCTGCTGGCTAAAATGTATAGCTCATCATGGGTCAACATTATTTATTTTTCAAATTAATATAATTTCAATTCTTGTATTTATTGTTTAAAAGGAACAATTATTAAAAAAATATTGTTATACATATGTGTGCAAAGGTTGACCAGTAAAGGTCAAGTTTTGGTAATCTGAACATTATCTACATAAATGAGAGTAATCTCCCCTTGTTTGTTTCACTTTGAGGAAGCCGTCTGTTTTGGTCGGCCATTTTCATTTCACCATAAATCTACACCGAAAATATGAATTTGTTTGAATCAATACAACTGCTATGTTTTAACAAGAAAATATCATAAAATGTGTTCTTAATAACAATTAAGTTCATTTCAAATAATTCACAAGCACAAATAAGTGAAACAAACATTTATGTAGCTAATGTTCAGATTACCCAAGTTTTTTTTATTTCAGCCCTGAAAATTTGTAATTTTCCTAAAATTGAGTAAAATTTATCTTGTCCAAGTTTGGATTAGGTTATTTACTAAGCTTAGTGCAGTTTTGGCATAAATTCACAACTATGGGGCACCCGGTGAGCATTGAATTCACTATGATAATAAATTGGTTTTCGAGACCTGCCCACCCTTGTCACATGAACGTAAGGATACTTTTCTTGGATACAGAAAAACAAATATCAATATCTGAGTATTCACGATGAATTGTAAGAAAATTAGAAAATTAAAAGAAAATTAAAGTTCCATCTTTATTGCTATCTTTACAACGTTTCGGCCGATGTGCTCTCCAGCCTTCTTCAGGTATTTCTTGTCAGACTCAGGAGCCTTCTTTTCGAACTCGGGAACCTTCTTGTCGTAATCGGGAACCTTCTTGTAATCAGGAGACTTCACGGAACTTTGAACCTAACCCTTTATTCAATCCACGGGGGTATCCTGTTCTCATCCCGCTAACCATAGATGGGGTACAGGTGTTAAGCTGTGTTAATTATTATTCTATGTTACTGTTACCCTTGACTAGGATTGAACCTTCAGCCTAGAGTTAACTGTCGCTTATAACTGTCTTAAACCAACGCCTTTATCCACTATGCTATGTGTCCAATCCAGTTCGAGAAGGCCCCCGAAACGTTGTACAGATAACAATAAAGATGAGGACAATAGTTCGAATAATCCAAATAATATTAATTATTAAGCCTCATCTAAAGAAATTCAAAGATATAATAAAGATCCAGTTTCGATATATTTTTGATCACGCTCATAAAAAAGTGCTAAAAAAGATCGAAAGAATTAGGTTGTTACAAAAATAATGGCCGATTTCAAATACATACATTTATTGTTGAAGCATTAACAGTAGAAATGTTAAAATTAGTCCAAATACGAGCCTTGGGCAGCTATGCATCTCTGCTATCGATCTACGAGGTCATTTATTCCGCGTTGGTAAAAAGTTATTGGCTGTGAGGCTACAAAATCTTTAAATGATGATTCCACCTCTTCTTTAGATCTAAAAGTTTTAACATTTAAAAATGTGCTTAAGTGCCTATAAAAATGATAATCAGTAGGTGAAAGATCGGGAGAATATGGAGGATGTGGTAAGGTCTCGTATCCCAAGTCTGTGAGTTTCTGTACAGTCAATCTTGCAACATGTGCTCAAGCTTGAACTCATGCAACATAAGAAGGCGAAGGTCATGTTTAGGCATGTTCATCTTTGAAGGCTCCTATTTTTCAAAAATACTTTTTATCTGAAGATAAATTAAATTTTATTTTTGAGCACACATTAATTATTATATATTCAAAAATTCGCCTGAAATAAACAACAAATTCTATGTTAAAACAAAAATACTTTTTATCTGAAATTAAATCAAATTTTATTTTTGAGCACACATTAATTATTATATATTCAAAAATTCACCTGAAATAAACAACAAATTCTATGTTAAAATGACATTTCAAAACCGAGCACTTCAATCGGCCATTATTTTTGTAACAACCTAATAAATCTATGATTTAAAAAAAATTAAATGAAAATGTGTGCACGGCCGAGTAAGTTATTTAATAAAGCGTAATAGATAAGAGCATAAAACAGACCAAGTAACCAATAAGCACCCTGGCTGGGACCTAGATTCAAAAGGACATGTTTTGCTTTTTCACAGTCAACTTCCGGTTGTTTGTTAACAGACGATTTTTAGACACTTTTTTTTAGTTATTTCATGTTGAAGTTGTTACTTCAGTAGCAATGTTTTTTAAATTATAAAACTATAAACGAAAGACAGGTTTTTATATTAAATACACTTTTTTGTACTTATTTCATGTTGTTGTTAATTCGATTGTTGTTAATTAAACATAAAATAAATATTTTTTAGAGCAACGTGGACGATATGTTTTTGATAAGTTAAATTTCTATTAAGTAAAAAAATACTTTTACAAAAGTTTATGTAATACACTTGTGTCACACCCTGTTACTACCTCATATAAATAATGGACCATTCCGTTTTGACCGTGAAGAAAGAAGGGCAATGAAAATAAAAAAGACGATGAGAGAGAGAGAGAGAGAGAGAGAGAGAGAGAGAGAGAGAGAGAGAGAGAGAGAGAGAGAGAGAGAGATGATATATAGGGAGGAAGGAGATATATAGAGGAAAGAGTACAGAAGCGTGAAAGAGATATAGGGAGGGGGAAATATAAAGCGAGGGAGGGGGAATACATATATGTAGAGAGAGGGCGAAAGAAAGGGCGAGTGTATAATGCTAATCCATTGTATCATTTGTTTCAATGGAATTGAGAGATGGAAAGAAAAGAATGTATGACGATGCACGGGTTCGAATGTTACACCCTGTGCTCACATCAGATAAATAATGGACCACTCCGTTTTGATTATGACGGAAGAAAAGGAAGAACATGCTACACCATATCAGAAAGAATTAGAAAGATAAAAAAGAGAAAAGGAGAGTGAGGATCGTTCGTTCGTTGAGAGAGAGAGAGAGAGAGAGAGAGAGAGAGAGAGAGAGAGAGAGAGAGAGAGAAGAAAGAGAGAGAGAGAGAGAAACAGAGAAAGTGAGAGAGAAAGAGAGAGAAAGAAAGTAAGAAGAGAGGAGAGGAGGAGGAGAGAGAGAGAGAAAGAGAGAAAGAGAAGAAAGAGAAAGAGAGAGACAGAGAGAAAGAGAGAGAAAGAGAGAGATAGAGAGAAGAGAAAGAGAGAAAGAGAGAAAGAGAAAGAAAGAGAGAGAAAGAGAGAGAAAGAGATAGAGAGAAAGAGAGAGAAAGAAAGAAAGAGAGGGGGAGGGAGGAAGAGAGAGAGAGAAAGAAAAGAGAGAGAAAGAAAGAGAGAGAGAGAGAGAGAGAGAGAGAGAGAGAGAGAGAGAGAGAGAAAGATATATATATATATATTATATATATATATATATATATATATATAGAGAGAGAGAGAGAGAGAGAGAGAGAGGGGGGAGAGAGAGTTAAATCAAGATTATTATACTTTTTACCAACTGAACAATCGCAATAGCTCTTAATTATACATATCAAACCTTATGATAGGTGGATTATCACACCGTGGTATATACACGGATCACACTAGTAGAATATTATTATCGAAAAATATCTTTATTTTCTTAATCTTTTTTTAAAGAAAATTAACCGTAGAAAATTTCTATGGCGTCGTTTTTTTTTGGGGGGGGGGGGTAAAGAAAAGTAAAGAACAATGATAGCCAACCTTGATCAGATGAATTTTCTGTGACTAAAAAATGGAAATATCTTGGGTCAGCAAAGCCATATGTTCGCAAGGCTGAAAGAAAAAGGTTTAATATTAAAAGAAAAAGAAAAAAAATATTCATGGGTCGGTTAAATCCTACTTAACAGACATAATTTCCACCATCGTATGTCACCCCACCGAAAGAAAAAAAATACTAAAAATCAAGGAATTAACCGAATTTTATGAAATTTTCAGTGTTGATATATTAATGAATAAACAATATAATGCACCAGTTATTTTATTTGAAAACTTTTTTTTTCAGGTCAGTTAACTTTGAACCCCGTATCTTTGAGGTGTAACACAGATTCACAAACATACGTGGTTTAAAGTTAATTGACCTGAAAAAATGTAAAAGTTTTTAAATAAAATAACTGGTGCATTATATCTTTTATTCATTAATGTATCAACACTGAAAATTTCATTAAATTCGGTTAATTCCTTGATTTTTAGTATTTTCTTTTCTTTCGGCGGGGTGACATACGATAGTGGAATTTATGTCCGTTAAGTAGGATTTAACCCAAATTTTTGCAATAATTTCTTTTTATTATTTCTAAAATATATTATGTTAGTGTTTTCTTTAAAAGTGATAAATATTTTTTTGGTTATTAAAAAAAGAAGAAACAACAACGCAGCTATATTAAAAGCTATCAAAACTTTTTATAACTTTAAGAATTGTAAATGTGATTTCTTATATTTTTTATGAAAGGTAAAATGGATATGAATCTGACAATATGTGTAGAAAATTTGTAGAAAAAACACAACAAGATGTTAAAAATTTTTGCTGACAGAAATCTGTTTCGACATTATAAAGATGTCTTTATCAAAGCAACATTGTAAACGGAAAGACGAAATAAATATATCATTAATCACGAGGCACAGAACGCTCTCGATCAGTACCGGAATTTTAAAAATCTTTTTTAAAAATGCGTATTTTATGTTAAAAATAAAATAAATTTTATATTTAAAAATTATAAGCATTTTTATCGTTAAAAAAGCTCAAAAGAGTTTACCGTAAAAGTGTATATAAATATCAAAAGATTTTAATGATAAAAATGCTTATAATTTATATTTGTATGTAAGAACCCTTTTTCAGTATTATGTAGTTAGATAAGATAACAAGTAATCGTTGCCTACAACATCTGGTAAAACATTACCCAACTGGATATCTTAACTTCTCAAAGACCTTGAAATATTCTAAAGAATAAAAACGAAGGAGGAGTGTATTATCAAACCAAAGAATATTTTATCAGTCAGATACGGTGGTCAAATCTGTCATCTGGATTTGAAATCACCGGACTATTTTTTGTTTTGGACGTGATTTTTTTTATATTGCTTTTTGCAATGGTGGACTGAGTGATCAGGAAATCAGGTTGGTTGCGTTAATGACATGTCAACACCTTTCGGGTTATCTTATGCCAAAGTCAGTTTAACAATTATGGTCTATAATATATATATATATATATATATATATATATATATATTTACCGACCCCTCCGCACGAGCAGGATGTGACACAAGGTCAATTTCTTAAGCGGAGTTTAACAGGTTTGAATTCAGAGTTTTCCTTCTCCTAGACCGGTTACCTAACCAAGGTTAAAGAGCTCAGTCTTCCCTATTATTTACCCATAGCTGGAGGGAGAGTAGAATTCATACCTTTCCCAAGGGTATTAGCGCTAAGTGAAATGCAATTACCACGTCCAGGATTTGAACGCGGGGTGACGAGTCTATTTCCTATGACTTTAACCATTACACCAGGGTCTATAATAATATAAAGTACAAAATTGTATCTTCACAATCATTTTAAATTGGTAAATATTTCATTATCTCAAATAGATCTATAGATGGGACTAAGTGAGAGAGAACCTGAAAATAATGGTAACGAAGAGGTAATTCACACTTCCTTAAAGCTGTAGAACTGTGACCCCATCCTCGGATGCAGTTTAGTGTCATACCCAGACAGTGCCTGAAGGTCAAAACAACAAGAGACCCAAGTAGCAGAAGTCTTATTTTTGAAATGACCTCAAAATCATCTATGTATTAGTATAGACGATGTACAAATAAAATACGTGTCTGTTGTTATTCAAAAGAGACAACACAAAAATAACATGGTGGCAGCGGTAACTTACGAACCATAAGCTAAAAAGGAATTATACAAAAAAAAAAGACAAAAACATGGCCGGAACGATGCACTTAGCCCCCAGGATAGACTGGAACGCCAATGATATCATCGAGGCGTTCAGAAAATTTAAACAGAAATGCAACTAGCATTCAAAAGTTTTCTGAACAGCACAACAAACAAAGAAACATTTCTGTCCTCCTATGGTCGGGAGTGGGATGTTGCTTCCATGATTTGTTCAAGATCACACGCAGCATCCTTGAGCAGCTAGACGGCCACATGCCCCCTGTTACACAAACCACCAGAGTAAGGTTGTAGCGTTAGTTTCGTATTTGCCTGGGAGAGTTGTCTGCCCGGTTTAGTTTGCTGGTGCCCGCTAGGGGGTTATAGTATTTAAGCGCCGGGTTCAAACCCTTTCGGCCTCTTTTCCTGTTCCAGTAACTACGAGCCACATGGAGTAGACACGGTCTACTCCTTCTCGTTGGGGCTTTTGGCCCCACTTACATTACTGTAAGTTCTTCACACAGCATGGACTATCTAGTCTCATGTCTGTACTTTTATATGTTATCTTGTACCATTCATGAATGTATCTTCATCTTTATCTATGTACTCTTTGTTTATGTACCCTTTTACCTATGTACTTTGTATCTCGTCATATCCATGTGCTGTAATATATTAAATGTTTTGTCTGTTAACCTTCGTCGGAGTTGTGTATTCAAAGTATATATAACTTTGAACCATCCTTACAAGGTGAACAAGACATGCCGGACACTGCTGGAAAAGTAAGGATGAGATAATAATCGATGTCCTTCTATAGAAACCGGCACATGGACAGACATACTAGTGCGGGCCGTCTAGCAAAGACTTACATAGACCAGCTATGTGCGGATGCAGCATGCTGTGCGGAGGACCTCCCGGGGTCAATGAGTGATAGGGATGGTTAGCGAGAGATTGTCATGGATATCCGCGCTACTGGCGTAACATGATGATGATAGTCGGGAGAAAGTAGATCTGTTCATTAGCTGAAGTATTATTTGGTAAATAATAACGAAGCCTGGACGAGGGGGGGGGGGACTGGAAACACGTTTATTCCCTAAGGGGTACAAGCTGATAACTACGACATCAATAATTTCGTGTGTATTCCTACGCATGCTGTTAGAACTATATTATATTACGACAATAGCTGGAACTTCAGAGAAGAAGACGTAAGAGTATTTACGGGTTTCGAAGGAGCTCTTATTTCTCCTTAGTTGTAGGCAAATTGTCGGACAAAGTAGGAACAAACACGAAAGTAAATGCAGACACTTGTATTGACAAAAATTACATAAATGTTTTTGCAAATTTTATTGGTATTTGCTACCAGACTTATCTGAGAGTTGAGCAGAGTTCTTGGAGTAATGGTGATAACAGGGGTATTCTGTTGCTTGTTGGAAAGTTGATAGGACGTTTCTTCGGACGTTTCTCGTTCTTCCTCGTAACCGGTTCTGTTATAAGTGACGGGGGATGCTGTTTTAGAAGCTTCTCGCCCGGGTTAACAGTTCTTTAAATGACTGTGAATGGGCCCTTTTCAAGTAGACTATTTGGTCTTTAGCCTTCGATAGTGTGCTTTTTGCCTTCGAAAGTGTGCTGTGAAAAAATGCCTCCGTCCAAGTCAACGGTCCATAGATAAGAAAGCCCTGTTTTTGGGCTAAGTGATGAATGAAGTGTAGGGACCGCTATTTACGCGACTACCCCCAGTGAGTGCTCCGTGATAAGTAACGATTTTTGGTTTTGGCGCTAACATACGATGTTGGCGATTCTCCCCCTAGCGGTAGGGGGAGATAATTAACTATGAAATTTCCAATAGACGGTAACAAACCAGGCCTGATATTTGAGAACCGCGGTCCAACCAAAGGATTTACTGGTATGAGTTACAGAATTTGAGACAAAACATACCCGGGACTTTTGAAGATTTTCAGACGGGAATGAAAAACATAGCAGGGAAATGTAAATTCCAGGGCATAGAAGAAAGTGCTGCGATTTTATGGGCCATCCTTTAGGCTTCAAGCAAGAGCGCTTGTCCAGCGGAAATCCTTGGTAAAGAATCCTTTGGTTGTTCCTTGGTGCTCCTCAGTATTGTAAGTTCCTTCGTCAATTATTGCAAATGGACGTCTGTTCAGTATCAGTGATTAAGTAGTCAACTAGCCACGCATTATAGCTGTTGATTGGCAAAGGAATAAACCACATGACCTCGCCTAGTCTATAAATTTAGGTGGCGTATTGTAACATATCTTATATACCAGAAAACAATCCAACAGAAAGACGTAATCCATACTCCAAGAAAAATACTCCTGGAGCTCTAAGAAAAACTAGAAGAGGAACCTAAAAAGATGGAGGAAAAGAAAAAATTAAAAGAGTTAGTTAACCAACAGACTGGGTAAATTCCATCGTTGTTATAGAAAAAACCCAGCGAATGACTAAGGATCTGTTATCAGAAAAATGATAGTTGAATTATCTCCCCCTGCCGCCAGGGGGCGAATCGACAATATACGATATTGGCGCCAAAATTAAACTCGCTTTGAATATATGTTTCTTTATTTTCAACTGTTTTTATCGTCTTCTTTCATCCGAAATTTTTCGGGAGACGTTGGTCAACAATCTTGATTTGTATGTTAGAGAAAAAATGACTTACTTTCTACAGACGGTGCAAATGTTGCATCTTTGGTTCCATTGTTTGTCGATTCCTGCAAGAAAATAAGATTTAGATTATTCATATCCATTCAGTATTCTTAGTTGTTGGAAATAAAGCAAACGTAAATAATTAGAATAAATTTGAATAAAATATTAAATGTGAGTAAATAACTAGAATAAATTTGAATAAAATATTAAATGTGAGTAAATAATTAGAATGAATTTGAATAAAATATTAAATGTGAGTAAATAATTAGAATAAATTTGAATAAAATATTAAATGTGAGTAAATAATTTGAATAAATTTGAATAAAATATTAAATGTGAGTAAATAATTTGAATAAATTTGAATAAAATATTAAATGTGAGTAAATAATTAGAATAAACTTAATAAATAATAAAAAATAAAGTAAGGTTTTGTTTCATCAGTGCATAGTAAATGAACATGGGATGATCGTAAATGTTTTAAGTTAAAATCTAATATAATTTCTGTTTATTAAGCTTGGTACAACACAAGACCAAATTTGGATGATCGGTTTAGTTTGGTTTCTTTATTTAATGGCACATCAACCTTCGCGGATTATTTGATATCAAAGCCAAATTAGTCAAACTATATATATATATACAAAAAGAAAAAAAAATCTTCATACAATGACAGCTTTACACAGTAGCATTGCAACCAACAAAGTCTTCAGGGTTCAGGTATGGTTTCGGGGCCGAAGCATCATTACCACTAACCCAGAGCGCCCCAGCAGTATCTAACGATACCACCAGACTTTGTCTGTTTCATTTCACATTGTAGGATTGCCATATCAACGTTGAATCGGTGAGAGCTTTATATAAAGAAATTAATCACGTAACGACAGTACTCCAAGGTTTGAAGTATGGAGTTAACCACGAGTGTGGCAGACAGGTTGATAGTTAAAGAAATAACCAAACAACTAGAAATAGGAATAAAAGACGTGTATTACAGAATAACAATAAGGATTGCAAACTTTAGTTCGTCTGCACAAATGTATAATTTGTCACTTATCTGAATCCTGAGATAGGGTATTATCGGAGCCCTAGTTACGGCCTTCTGTTAGTTCGGATATGATAGACGTTCTGTTTGATGTCCGACTCCGATGTTGGGTGTTGAGGAAGAGATGGAGAGACCCTGTTTTATGTCTGTTCCCTTTGGAAGCTGGATCAGAAGAGGACGAGTTTGCTTATTCGGCTTTGCCGCCAAAGTATGCTGGCTCGTGATTGGTTGGTTCGAAACAGAGGCTCGTAGACAAGGACGATAACCCCATACCCCATACCCCAGAATTCTCAATATTTATCCTGGGTCTCTTTCATGTATTTCCTCTTGTCTGGTGGAGAAAGTCCAAGTTTAGTCAAAAATGTCAAGGTTGAGTTGGTAATAAATCCTCGGCATCCGACTTCGATAGGAAATACATCCGTTATCCATCCATTTTTGACGCATTGTTCTCGAAGATCTTCATATTTTTCCAGCTTACGCTGATGTGCCCAGTCAAGACTTTCCTCAAAAGGAACTGTTAATTCAACGACGAAAACTTTTTTTTTATTAACAGACCAGATGACAATATCAGGACGCTGGGCCATTAAACTTATTTCAGTTGGAAATACGAGTTGATGTTACATATATTATATTATACTAGCAACAGAAAACACCCTCCGGGCGTCGTAAAAATTAATTTTTGAAAGACATTGCCTTAGAGGGTGGGAGTTAAAAATTCAATGTCAGAGGGTTTGTATCATAAGTAAGCAAAATCCTCATATTTATTAAAGGAGTAAAAAAAAAAAAAAAATAAATAAATAAAACAATTTGAAATGAAAACTGAGCCCCGTCCCTCTCAAATAAAATATTGCGTGCATATAATAATCAAACAATTATTTGGAATATTTTCCACATCAATTTTCCACAAAATCGTAGGTATTTATTTATTTGTAAACTTTTTAGTAAACTTCTTGTTACTGTAAAAAAATTAAAAAAAAAGGACGAGAGTAAAAAATAATTTTTAAAATTGCTTACTCAAATTTTGGGTGTATATAGCATAAAAATATTGTGACGTAAGCTGTGACGTAGAGCTATGACGTAGTTTTTGTTACAGACAGAAATACAGACAATCTCCATTATTATAGATTATACTAAATTATATTACATTATATCATATCATATTATATTCAATCGGTAGGCCACCCGGCCAGGAATCAAAAGGTTCCTGGTTCGATGCCGGTCCCGGCCAACTCAGCACATGAGTAGCACAGATTAGGCAATCTAATATATGCTGTAAAGTGGGAAGCTGTCGGTAGGAGTGGCGCTCCACCTCAGCAGAAACATCCTCCCTGGTTTAGCGCTAGCGAAAGGGGAATAGATCCCCTCGCTGTCCGGCTGATACCTACAACAGGCCATTCTGCCAACAACTTTATATATATATATATATATATATATATATATATATATATATATATATATATACGCACATGCAGACACATACACACAACTAAAACAACACTATGAATGGGTATGAATGGTGATCTACTGGGAAGTGTGCAGAAGAATTAGATTTGACCGTTGCGGAAAAATCTTACAAAACTTTTTTGGTTAAATCCTACTTAACGGACATAAATTCCACCATCGTATGTCACTCCGCCGAAAAAAAGAAATACTAAAAATCAAGGAATTAACCGAATTTAATGAAATTTTCAGTGTTGATACATTAATGAATAAACAATATAGTGCACCAGTTATTTTATTTGAAAACTCTTACATTTTTTCAAGTCAGTTAACTTGGAACCACGTATCTTTGAGGCGTAACACAGATTCACAAACATACGTGGTTCAAAGTTAATTGACCTGAAAAAATGTAAAAGTTTTAAAGTAAAATAACTGGCGCATTATATCTTTTATTCATTATATCAACACTGAAAATTTTATTTAATTCGGTTAATTCCTTGATTTTGAATATTTTTTTTCTTTCGGCGGGGTGACATACGATGGTGGAATTTATGTCAGTTTGTTACATAATAATTGGATCCCTAATACATTTTTAAGGTATTGTAGAAATCATTATGGCGATCAGTACAGCTGATGGCCTTGAGAGTGAGTGACGGCGCTTGACCTCGATCTCACCTTGCGTTCTGCGGATGGAACGTGAGAACCGGAAGGCAATAGAAGGCCCCCTTCCGGTTTAAGGATACTAAGTAAGTAACTCAGTCAGTTAGAACTTAGAAGCCGAGCTAGCAAGATGTAAGGATCCGCGCGCATTGTCTGGTCTGGGGATTTATGAATAAAGTAACATCAACATAAATCGAAGTCTTGCGTTTATTACTAAAAACTAACAATGACACAAGGCTTCTGATAACGAGAAACCCCAACCGAAACCAGACCCGAAATCCCCATACAAGAAAGACCAGACCATTAGAAGATATACCAGACCAAGATAGATGATAGACGATCAGAACCAGAGACGGCCGGAGGAATAGACGACCAGAGTAAGAAGTAGTAAGAAGGGTATATAACGTTGTATAGATTTGGTAACGTGAAAAGACCATTATATAACATATGCCTATTTAGTGCCGGTAAAGAAGGCGCTATTCAACAAGTTAAGTAGGATTTAACCACTTTTTTTTTTTTAGTAGAGTGAGATTTCAACGGACCCCCCCCCTCAATCCTGTCTTGGACAAAAGTCATCGTCAAGAAAGAAAAGAAGATTTGGTTCGGTGGTTATCACAATGTAAGTATAAAGAAAAAATAAGGTAACTATGATGTTGCTTGTTTACCTTTGATTTATTCTTAATATTTCGAAATAAAGATCTCTTCGTCAGAAGATTTCTGAAAGTCTGTAGCTACTGCTAGGAACTGTCCATTCTGTTTTCTGCCTTATATCTTCCAAATTCTCTGTGTGTATATATGTGTAAGTCTGTCTGTGTGTGTGTGTGTGTGTGTGTTTATATGTGTTTATGTCTGTCCAACAATGTCTTATTATCATTCCAGGTTTGGCCTACCATTTTTTTGTTTTATTATTAAGCAGTAATTTGTTTATTTGTGTGTGTGTGTGTGTGTGTGTGTGTGTGTGTGTGTGTGTGTTCTCCTGGCACATCTAATTTTCTCTCTAATCTTAGTACTTTCACCTGTTAGCTTCTGTTAACTTGGCCTGTAAGAGAGAATGGACAGTTCCTAGCAGCAGCTACAGACTTTCAGAAATCTTCTGACGAAGTGATCTTTATCTCAAAATATTAAGAATAAATTAAAGGCAAATAAACAACATCATAGTTACCTTATTTTTCTTTACATTTGCATTGTGATAGCCTTAAAAAAACAACAACAACCAAACCAATATAAACACAATGCTTCGAGCAAATTATAAAACACTTTTAAAAGAAGATTTGTTAAATTGAGAATATCATCATTCCACAAGACCACAGTGTGAAATAGAAAAAAAAAAAAGATTTTTTATGAAGGAGAACTGAAAAAAAAATGTTTGACTTATGTTGTTGATGGATCCAATGTTACTGATACACTTGGAACAGTTCTAAAGAAATTTGAAAAGATCTGTTGAAAAGAACTGGATCTATCCAGATAACAGGATTACTAAATCAACTGGAATGCTGAAGAGATTGGTGTCATATAATTCATGTGGATAAATACTAATCGTGGGAAAATACATTTATATCAATCAATCAATCGGTCGATCGATCGATCGATCAATCAATAATAATAATAATAATAATAATAATAATATTGTTGGAGTTCTGAGGATACTTGCTGTCACGTATTCCCATTAAGAACCATTAAACATTATTTGGATGAAAGTGTGGCTGTTCAAATAATGAACAAGAAAGCTCTTAGAAACCAAGCTCAACAGCAGAGATCTTATTAAAGGAATAAATACCTGGGGTGTCCCCTCTATAAGATACCCTGGGCCATTCTCAAAATGGACAAAATAAGAACTCAGACAGATCGACCAAAGGACTAGAAAAATAATGACAATGCACACAGCTCTCCACCCTAGCGGTAGGCTATATGTATCAAGAACAGAAGGTGGAAGAACTCTTGCCAACATAGAGGACTGTATATCCAAGGACTCGAAGAATACACAAAAAAGAGCAAAGAAAGATTACTTATAGCAGCCAACAACAGTAGATGGAATATATGAACGAACAGAAAAACAACGAAAACTAGAAAACAAAGATGGGAAGAAAAACAATTATATGGACACTTCAAGCGACAAATCGGAGATGTTGCACATGAAAAGACTTGAACATGGTTAAGAAGAGGAAGCCTGAAGAGAGGAACTGAATCACTAATAATTGCCCCACAAAATAATGCCATAAGAACAAATAATATCAAAGCAAAAATTGATAAGACACAACAAAACAGTAAATGTAGACTGTGTGGTGACAGAGATGAGACTGTAAACCATGTATTAAGCGAATGTAGCAAACTAGCACAACGAGAATACAAAGCTAGGCATTACTGGGTTGGAAAGATGATCCACTGGGAATTATGCAAAAAATTAAATTTTGACTATACAACAAAATGGTATATGCATAAATCAGAATCTGTTCTTAAGAATGAAACGCATAAAATTCTCTGGGAATTCGAGATAAAAACGGATCACCCTATCCCAGCCAGGAGACTAGTCCTAGTGTTGATTAAAAAAAAAGGAAAAAAAAAAAAAGAAAAGAAAAAGAGATCGTGCGAACTGGTGGACTTTGCGGTTCCATCAGATCACAGGGTGAAGCTGAAGGAAAATGAAAAGATGGATAAGTACCTGGACCTTGACAGAGAATTGAAAACGCTGTGGAATATGAAAGTGAAAGTGATATCAATTGTAGTTGGTGCACTTGGAACGGCCCCAATAAACTTGGAAAAAAGACTAGAGGATCTGGAAATCAGAGGAAGAATTGAGATCATCCAGACTACTGCACTGCTGCAATCGGCTAGAATACTCAGAAAAGTCCTGGAGACCTGAGGAGACTTGTCACTCAGACTCCAGTGAAATACCATCAGTTAACGCTGATGTGAAAAACTCAAAATGAGTGGAAATAATAATAATAATAATAATAATAATAATAATAATAATGATGAAAAAATAGACAAATATCTGGACCTTGCCAGAGAACTGAAAAAAATTTATGGAACATGAAAGTGAAAGTGATAACAATTGTAGTTGGTGCACTTGGAACAGTCCCAAAAGGATTAGAAAAGGGCTTGGAAAGTTTGGATATCAGAGGAAAGATTGAAACCATTCAGAACACTGCACTGCTGCAATCTGCCAGAATACTCAGAATAGTCCTGGAGACCTGAGGAGACTTGCTGTCACTCAGACTCCAGTGAAAGACCATCAGCTAACACTGATGTGAAAACTCAAAAGGAGTAAATAATAATAATAATAGATATGAAGGTGACAGTAATACCACTTATTATAGGATTACTAAAAACAATCCCAAGAACCTAGAAAAGGGAATGGGACAACTAGAAACTAAACGAAGAATTGAGACTCTTCAGACCACAGCACTGTTGGTTTTAGCAAGAATAGTTAGAAAAGACTTAGAGAACTGAGGAGACTTGCTATGACTCGGACTTCAACGAAAACCACCAGTTACTTCTGATGGGGGGAAAAAAACTCGCAAAGAGCAAAGATTTATAGTGATGAATATTTACCACGTACCCCACGTGTACGGGTTAGGCACAAGACCCTATTAGTGTGGGACCACCCACGAACCGAAGTTCATGGGAGGTGGGTGCAAAAAATGCGCAAAGTCCACCAGTTAACAAGTTATTTCTTTTTTGTTAATCAACACTTGGTCTGGTCTTCCGTCGGCATTCCCGCTCAAGTGGCGCCCCAGGCACCGGGCAATAAACCCAGCCCTGCCCCTTTAAATCGAGGGGCAGGTGTTGCCTGGGGAGGATGCCCCCCCCCCTCTGGGATCAACGATGTTAGCTTACACGGTCCAGGACCGAAGCCACTGGAACCCCTGGCTCCGAAGAACCAGATGTGATGACTTAGTAGGCAATTTAATATTATTGAAAAAATCTTATTTCCTCGTGACACTAAAATTCTGTTTATAATGGAAATATAATAATGCTAATATACAAAGATGATGAAGATGATGATGATGATGATGATGATGATGAAGAAGAAGATGATGATGTTGAAGATGAAGATGATGAAGATGATGATGATAAAGATGATGATGATAATGATGAAGATGATGATGATGAAGATGATGATGATAATGATGATGAAGATAATGAAGATGAAGATGATGAAGATGATGATAATGATGAAGATGATGATGATGATGATGATGATGATCAGCCACATTATTCACTGCTCGAAGTCATTATTTCTCCCGATTTCAGTCGTCAATCAATTCTCAAAAATCTACGCCCCACCCTACACGAAAGGCGAAATAAATTTTGAATCATGGATTGCCAACAGCTGACTCTGATACAACTCTCTCTCTTTCTCTCTCTCTCTCTCTCTCTCTCTCTCTCTCTCTCTCTCTCTCACACACACACACACCACACACTTTTTCGGCTTTGATTTATTCCCCAAATGTACAATTTTTTTTGTTTTGCGTTCAATTTCTTCTGCTCCTTCACCCCATCCCCACAACAGTCATTGGAGTTATTATCACTAGTAGTAGTAGTAGTAGTAGTAGTAGTAGTAGTAGCTGTAGTTGTAATAGTTGTTGTATCTGTGGTTATATCACTGCTAACATTAGTACATTAGTATAGATTAGTCGGCAAACACCATAACTTATTTGTGTTAGTATTAGTATTATTAACTAGTAGTTCGAATACTAATTTAGTCATTATGTTATCCATTAATTATAATAATGCTGTGCCAAAACAACAATAAACACACACATACATAGATGTATGTATGTATACAGATATATGCTGCTTTTTAAAACCGTTGAGAGGAAGGCCCCGAAACGGTTTGCACATTCTCTCCTGATGATCCCATGCATTTGTAAACATCTTTTGTTTTTTTCAATATATCAAATTCACACATATATATATATATGAATAAAAGGAAGTGAATCCGACGGTATGTAGTATAATAAAAAATTGAAAAAAAACAAAACACAGGTTTAAATGAGTTGAGTGGTGAGTTTATTGGCCGACGCTACAGTGTTTCGATCTATTAATTAGATCATCTTCAGGGCTTTTGTTGGTATGTGGAAGGTGATAAAAATGTTTATTCTTAGAATTATATATATATATATATATATATATATATATATATATATATATATATATATATATATATATATGTGCATACATACATAATACATACATATATATATGTATACTACAAACATAATAATATGTATGCATACATTATACATACATATTATTATATATGTATGTATACATATATATATGCATACATGCATACGTATAATATATATATAGTATATATATTATACGTATGCATGTATGCATATATATATATGTATACATACATGTATATATATATATATGCATACATGCATACGTATAACATATATACATACATATATACATGTATGTATACAAATGTATATATACATATGTAATCATATATATTGGTATCTATATATATGGGGCCGGTCTAGCTTAGTCGGTAGTACATTTGCCTAGGAATCGCAAGGCTCGCCAACTCAGCATATGAGTAGCACAGGGATCCGTGTGGTAAAGTGCGGCGCTGCTAGTAGGTGTGGTGCTCCACTTCAGATGCAAAACAATCTTCTTGGTTTAGTGCTAGTGAAAAGCGAATATGCTCCCTCGCTGTCTGGCTGATACTGACATTAGGCCACCCCGTAGACTTTACTTACTCTTATGCATATATATATATATATATATATATATATATATATATATATATATACATATATATACATATACATGTATGTATACATATATATGCATGTATATATGTATACATACATATACATATACATTTATGTATACATATATATGCATGTATATATGTATACATACATACATATATATGTATGTATACATATATATGCATACATATATACATGTATACATATATATATACATACATATATATATAGATATATACCTATATGTATGCATTTATATATATATATATATATATATATATATATATATATTTGTATAATCACACGCGAACACACATGTATGTATACATATATTTACTACTAATAATAATTTTTCTGCGTTAGCAGGCCACGGAGTGAAAGTGAAAGAAGGCGCAAAGCTAGACAAATACCAGGACCTTGCCAGAGAGCTAAAAAATAAGCTTTGCAACATGAAAGTGACGGTGATACCAATCGTACTTGGAGCTCTTGGAACAGCCCCAAAGAACCTGAAAATGAGACTTGATGAATAGAAGATTAGGGGAAGAATTGAAACCATCTAGATCACTGCACTACTGAAAATCAGCTAAGATACTTAGAAGGGTCCTGGAGACCCGGTAAAAATTTGCTGTCCCTCTGACTCTAGTGAAAAAAAAAACATCAGTTAGAAATAATGTGAAAAAGTTGTTAATTTTCAAGTTAGACAGACCCCCCCCCACACACTTGAAAGATTACAACAACACATTCTTCGTTACCGTCCAGTTTTGCCTTGTGCCAGACTAAGATAATAAAGTTCTGAGATTTGACAATTGTTCTCACGCTAATCGTTGGAACTAGAATCAGCAACTCGAGTTCAAATCCTGGACGAGGCTGTTTGCAGTTCCCTTTGCGTTAATGGCTGTTTTCCCTCTACCAGCCATGGGTAAATAGTAGACCAAACTAGTTTAATTAGCTTTGGTAAGGCAACCAATAAAGGAGAAAGAAAACACAGTTGGAAGAATAGGAAATCTGAAGAATAAAAACTATCCAAGAACATTTATAGAATGCAAAAGCATTTATAGAACCAGCAAAAATGTCTGCGAACCAAGTCTTGACTAATTACTCGTATATATATATATATATATATATATATATATATATATATATATATATATATATATATATAACAGCTAAAACGATTGAAACCAGTAAAATGAATATAGTTCTCGGTTATTACCTAGTTGAGTAACATGATATTACAGAGTGACCCAGAAAAAAAAAAACAGAACCCAAATTATTTTATTTATTTCCCCATTAAACTAACCCTAAACGCCAACCCTAACTCTAACCCAGACCTTAAACCCTAACCATAACCATTGTTGGACTTAAACTTAAAACAATTAAGATTAAAATTAACAGTTTTATTGCAAAATTTGTGGGTTCTGTTTTTTCTGGGTCAGCCTGTAATATTATGTTATTCAACTAGGGTGCGGGTTAGAGTTAGGGTTAGGGTTAGGGTTAGGGTTTGGGGTTGGGGCTTAGGGTTAGTTTAACGGGAAAATAAATAAATAATTTGGGTTCTGTTTTTTCTGGGTCACCCTGTAATATCATGTTACTCAACTAGGAAATAACATAGTTCTCTATGCTAAAAAATGCAGACCCAATAGCACAATATTCCAGTGATAGGATAAAATAAGACCACTCACGACTTGGAGTTTCATGAAAACGATTTTCAGGATACTTTGAGGATACTTGCTGTCACTTGATTCCATGTTAGAAATATGGTCGCAAACAGATGTGAGAAATACAAGATATGAAATCAAATCAACAATAACAACAATAGCAGAAAAGAAAAAAGAAAGAAAGAAAGAAAAAGAAACGAGGATAAGTGCCATAATGATGAATTAATAACGAATCCCTGGAAATAAGTTCTGGCAATCTAAACCGTTCTTTGTGACTGTAGCGTTTTAATTTCATTTCCTTGTTTTTTTGTTTTTTTTTTGTTTTTTTGTCTTCTTTTTTTTTTTTTTTTGGTTTTTCAGGTCTCGTTTTTTTGCAAGAGCGACATTCACTGTTATTTTCATTCTTTTTTCGCTTTTCCCTATGATGCTCTCATTATCAAAGAAATGTAAATTTGAACAATATCATATCGTACTGATCACAATTCATAATAATAATAATAATAATAATAATAATAATAATAATAATAATAATAAATCAGCTAGTATATTAGGTCTGAGACCTGTCAGCTGTTCCTCATAAACATTCAATTCCACAGAATATTTATAATCATTCCACAGATTATCCAACATTGCCTTAGAGGAGATGGGGCATTCACTATTGATGATGGTAGTTTATTCCATGTATTCACCACTCTGTTACTAAAATAATTTTGTCTTGCATTTGTTTTGCAAAATTTTTTGAAGAGTTTTAATCTATGACCCCTGATATTGATACTATTTTAATTTATGACCCCTGGTATTGATACTGTTTTCTTCTCCTTACCTGCATAAGCCGGTGTAATTCGTCCAAATCTTGCTCTGTTCCTTCCCTGATTCGGTACGGAGTCGCCATTCTCGCTGTGTGTAATTTTGGCGAACAAATGGATGACGACAACGACGGCGACGACGGCGACGACGACGTTGAGAAACAACAGAAAACAGATGGATCTGTTTAGTCGCTTTTCAGCTCAAGTTGCCCGGCAATCGTGGCTGAATAGTGGCAGTGAACCTGAGTGTTCGCAATGATCGACACTAGAACACAGCTCAGTGCTGCAGAAAAAAAAGAGGCAGGGAACCTTTCTCCGTAAAATGCCGAACAGCTTCAACGAACGCAAACGAAGAGGAGAAAAAAAAGAGGCGAAGGAGGAGGAGCATTGGAAAACAGAGCTCTCATCATCCTGATTTCATGTCATAGATGCATGTATAAAACGCAGACATTAGAATGTCAGCTGGCTTTCTGTTTAGAAAGCAAGCTTTTTCTTGTTGTTGTTGTTGTTGTTGTTGTTGTTGTTGATAACTACAGCTTTCTTCTTTTGTAAGCTTCGATAGAAAATCCATTCTGCTTATGAAAAAGAAACGAAACGTCAGATACGAATATATAGGGTGCGATGGGTAAATTGTCGTCTAAATTACGCAAAAATCAAAGTAATTCTGACATCTAACTTCATCGGATATACTGATAAAAAATTACACGAAAATATCTTGAAATGCTATAGATTAAATTTATTCAAAGAAATCGCCATTGGCATCATCTACACCCTCCAGACGACTTCGGAATTTCCTGCAAGACTTTCCGACGGTCTCCTTGTTTAAATTGGTAACTGCTGCCGTTATCCTTGTCTTCGGTTCATCTTTGGTATTGCACAACCGCATCCCACCCATAATAATCAAAGTGATTGAAATCTAGGGAGTTAGGTAGCCAGATGGTAAGGGTCATATGGTTTTATGGTTAGGCCTTTTTAGAACCCAGCTTTATAAAAAGGGCAACTGCGAGTTCTTTAAGCGAGAATAAAGCAAGTGAACACTCTCTGATAACAGGATAACTGAATTTTATTTCTGAAATTTGGTGCCTGTCGGTGTATGTGTGTGTGTGCGCATGTCAAGTATTTGTGTATATTGATGACCGGTAATGAGTCAGCTTTATCAATGAGGTCGCAGAAATTTTCTGATACCATCAATAGGTTCTCCTGTTTATAAACAGAGTCATGTTGTCAGTTGTAGGATCTTCCGATATCCACTCTCTTGATCCAGGGTTGTACTACCTTCTCCAGGAACTTGATGTAGACATCTGTGTTGAATCTGGGGCCACGTGGGAAGATAAATGGAGGTATAAGATAAATTGATAGTAACCATTCCAAACACAATGAGATGGACTGGGTGTTTGCTTTTCATCGTTATCGGTAATTGTTGTGGGGACAGAGCAAGTCAACGGTTGTTCTGTGAGTTCACCATTAGATACTGGCAGAAATGTTTTCTGTCGGGTTTCGCTACCGGCTAGAGGTGGCTGTTAAAAAAGTCGAGCCGCACTAATGAGACGTAAAAGTCGAAACACGTGTCTGTGGATGACTGATATATATATATATATATATATATATATATATATATATATATATATATATATATTACGGATCTTAGCTAATCCACGAAGCAAATAAATTTACTTCTGGGTTAATAAAAATCTATTTAAAAAGTGCTCAATAAAAAAAGCTAAATATACGTTTTTTTAAAGCGAATGTTATAAAATATTTCAACTGCAGTTTCTTGCCGTAGCAATTCTTCAGGGAATTATTGCTTATTCCAGCCATCTACTTTTATTAATATCCGGGTTGTACCCATTCTTAATTACGTAGGGTGGTGCACCTACGTACTTAAGAATGGGTACAACCCGGATATTAATAAAAGTAGTTGGCTGGATTAAGCAATAATTCTCAGAAGAATTGCTACGGCAAGAAACTGCAGTTGGAATATTTTATAACATTCGCTTAAAAAAAAACGTATATATATATATATATATATATATATATATATATATATATATATGAAGACATTTGCTATTTCTCATACGAGATGAAAAAGGGCCAATTTTTATCACAGGCCATGAAGGACAAGCGGAAAGGTCCTGCTGCATACCATTTCAACAAACTCAAGCATCCCCTCCAATTGAACATTCTTTGTTTTTTTTTTTCTCAGACGAGAAAACATTTCTGCCAGTATCTAATGGTGAACTCACAGAACAAACGTTGACTTGTTCTGTCCCCAAAACATATACCGATAACGATGAAAAGCAAACACCCAGTCCATCTCATTGTGTTTGGAATGGTTACTATCAATTTATCTTTCCATTTATCTTCCCACGTGGCCCAGATTCAACACAGATGTCTACATCAAGTTCCTGGAGAAGGTAGTACAACCCTGGATCAAGAGGGTGGATATCGGAAGATCCTACAACTGATAACATGACTCTGTTTATAAACAGGAGAACCAGATTCAGTGTAATACATCTAGACTGATATTATGTAGACATAATCCTGTTTTCATTAGAAAGCAGAAGTGAAAAAGGTAAGTAGAGAAATGAAAAAAAAAAAAAAAAAAAAAAAAGACCCGGCGAAGACCTGAATTGAATTACTGACTTCCATATAATTTTAAAAGAATAAAGACTATTAAAAATTACAGTTTCTGCAAATGAAAGTAAATAATTTTGTATAAAAGAAAAGAAAATGGTTACTATCAATTTATGTTATGCCTCCATTTATATTTCCACGTGACCTCAAATTCAACACAGATGTTACATCAAGTTCCTGGAGAAGGTAGTACAACCCTGGATCAAGAGGGTGGATACTGGAAGATCCTACAGCTGACTCACTACCGGTCATCACTACCGGAGTTTGAATTTCATAAAAGAAGTGGAATTGTACTAAAAAATATGAGTAATTGAACAAGTTAAAATCTATATATACATTTGTTTTCTACCAAACTATCGCTACGAATCCAAAAATTCGGTATTAAATGACCCAATTGATGTTGATATGCCGTAAAACCAACCAACCAACCAAACAAACAAACAAACAAACAAACAAACAAACAAACAGAATCCTCTGCTAGATTAAAATTAAATGTAAATCCACTGATCTTCAGGTTTAAATCCACTTAATTAATTAAATGTAAATCCTGATTAACCGTTGTTGCTTATCCGCAGACTTCTTATTTCTTATGAGTGGTGTCACCTCAGCTAAATAATGAACCATTCCATTTTATCATAAAGAAAGGTAAGAAAAAGAATATGCTACTCAGAAAAATAAAAGAAAGAAAGAAAGAAAGAAAGAGAGAGAGAGAGAGAGAGAGAGAGAGAGAGAGAGAGAGAGAGAGAGAGAGAGAGAGAGAAAGAAAGAAAGAAAGACTTAGAAAGGAAAGAAAGAAAGACTGAGAAAGAGAAAGAAAGAAAGACTAAGAAAGAAAGAAAGACTAAGAAAGAGAAAGAGAGAAAGAGAGAAAAGAAAGGCTGATTAATTCACTGGAATTAACCCTGAAGATCCTTATGGTGAAACTCGTGTAGGTTATTTCTGTACACATTATAATAATAACTAGGATGGTTGTTGTATTAGTTGGATCAAAATATGCCAGAGTTATTTTCTTGCTGATAAAATCCTTGATTTGTTAGAGGGCTTTCTTGTGCCTCTTTGTCCAAGTGTATTCGTTGTCCTTTTTTAGGAGGTCATAAAGGCAGTATGAGATACTAAGGGAACCATGTATGTAACCATTCCCTGTACATGCTGTTGTTTTACATCTTTGGTAGTGTAAGATTCAAGGTTATTATTGAAACATACAACTCCGACACGCTGTGTGGACATGACATTTCATATATTTAATAGCACAGAAATAAGACATAAAATACAGTAACAATGAAATACATGTAAGGCACATGAATAAGACATACAGGTACAATAAGGATGTACACAATAGTAAAATTAAAGGACTGGAGAGTCCATACATTCAAAATCACTTACTAGTGATGGAGGGGGGGCAGAAACCCCCACCGAGAAGGGTGTGACAATGTGTCTAACCCATGATGAAGACAATGTGTCTAACCCATGATGAAGAGGTAGAAAAGAGGCAGAAGAGTTTGAACCTCGCGCTTAAATACCAAACCTCCCTGGTGGCCAGCACGGAAACCCAGCGGGAAGATAACTCTTCCAGGCAAAGGGAAGATAATCCTAACAGTGGGAGATTTTAGGGTTTCTTCTACTTGTTGGGGATCTTTATGCACTTCATTTTTGTCATAAATTCTGACAAAGAATTTTACGGATTTGATCTTAATGTTGTATTTCGTGCCATTAAATACAACGCCTTTGTGTTGGAATATTCTGGTATATAAGGTGTGCTACAATACACCACATAAATCTATAGACTAGGCGAGGTAACGTGGTTTATTCCCCCGGCAATCAACAGCCATAATGTGTGGCTGTTTGACTACTTAATCACTAACACTGAAAGAAATCCATTTGCAATCATTGACCAAGGAACTTACAATACTGAGTAGCACCAAGGAACAATCAAAGGATTCTTTACCAAGGATTTCCACTGGACAAGCACTCTTGCTTGAAGCCTAAAGGATGGCCCATAAAATCTTAACAAAAGTTAATGCACCAGTTATTTTATTTTAAAACTTTTACATTTTTTCAGGTCAATTAACTTTGAACCACGTATGTTTGTGAATCTGTGTTACGCCTCAAAGATACGTGTTTCAAAGTTAACTGACCTGAAAAAAATGGAAAAGTTTTAAAATAAAATAACTGGTGCATTATATTGTCAACACTGAAAATTTCATTAAATTCGGTTAATTCCTTGATTTTTAGTATTTTTTATTTTATTTCGGCGGGGTGACATACGATGGTGGAATTTATGTCCGTTAAGTAGGATTTAACCGTTTTTCCTATGCGTGATGTTTCTCGTTGAACATATTAAAAATCGAATTAGAGAATCAAATTTAATAACTGATAGTTTTGCATTACAACTCGGTAGACCATTTGGTGTACTTATATGTATTTGTGCATATGCATCTGTCCGTTTATCGAGGTGTATGTATATATTCGTTTGTATGTATGTATGTATGTATGTATCTCTCAAAGAATCGTGCATGAAAACCTAAAGCGTCAACTTCGGAAGGGTTACACCTGTCATATTGGAGAGAACATGGAGGGTCGGAAGTGTCTGACATGTGGTCGAGTTTTGCTTTCGAGGGCTGGCTATGTCAATCATAGGAAATCTCACCTGGGTCAATCCATGCAGATTCCAGGAGTAAATAATGTGTCTTGTGCAAGGTCTGTAAGTCGGCTTCTGATCTTACGAGACATATGGTGGTGCATAAGCATCACATTTTATCATCTGACTCATCTGATTCATCTGAATCATCTCATTCGACGGGGAAGAAGTCTTTTCAATGTCATATTTGCATCAAACTTTGTAGATCTGCAGCAGGTTTGATGAGTCATTTGAGGGCTCATGCAAGGAAGGGTTCTGGTGGTGGAGTTGTGGGATTGTGAGGGACGGCAATGATCTGTAAAGATTATGCTATTGCCATGTATCTCTCATGTGATTTCATGTGAAAGGCAGGCTTGGTCAATCACATGAAATCACGTGAGAGCTACCCGACTGCAATTGTTGTCTCTGCCATGCCACACTCTGATTCCCTGCATGATCCCCAACATGAGGACAGTGATGAGTATACAACACCTGTCGACTCAGTCAACACCGATCGTTATGTGCGCCAGATATGTTATAAGATATGCAAGACTTTGGCAGGATTGAAAAGCTATGAACGAGTCCACAAACGGACAATGAATGAAGGAGTGGCAGTCGCCTGACAAGACGTTGAGATCAATATGTATTTCCTGACCTCCTACGTGACATGATCAACACAAGGTCTTTTTTAACATGGGTAGCCACGCACAAACAGAAGCTAATGTGGTGGCCAGTGCAAAAAGTGCGTGAATCCCCTCTGCATTCCCCTTTTAGGGCATCTCAAACACTGGGCAATAAACCAGCTCCTGCTCATTTTAGATGAGGGGTCAGGTGTTGCCTGGGGGACACCCCCTGGAAACACGTGATTTAATTATATCTTGCTAATTTATAAGAAGACCTGAATTGAATTACTGACTTCCATATAATTTTAAAAGAATAAAAACTATTAAAAATTG